>OY294067.1:28344911-29544911 GCA_958510875.1 Endomychus coccineus | reverse complement strand
TGCTGAAGTTGTAAACTGGTAGCAGAGCACGCCGACTGAGCCATTGTGCCCAGGAGACATGGCAGATTTCTGGGTAGAGATCCCAAGGCATCTGCCAAAGGACCAGCTTTGTGAAGATTGTCCAAAACGACAACACACGGCAGGACACTATTGTCTCCGGCTGCTGCTTGTTCACTCAGATGTGACAGATATTGTCGCAGTTCCTTGCCAGATTTATTGTCGACGCTGAAAAATTGAACTTATGATTAATCAAACATCACTTCACAAAGATTTTGACTTACTTGAACGTGGCTACTGCTTCTGCTGGGTCTCTACCTAAGGACTGTGCGTGGAATTCGGCTAATCTTGTAGCCAAGTGTGTTTTACCAGTTCCCGGTGCGCCACAAAGTACCAGCCTCCTATGTTCAGCCAATAAGGAAACTAGCCTTTGTGCTACTCCTTTTGGAAGGAGCGCTTCGAAAGATAGTGCGGCAACAGGTTGAAGAACTACGTGTACAGTATTCACTCGACCTACTGCATAACCTACTGGTAATAAATCCGGTGGACCAGAGTCAGGCTTGCGTTCCGCCTCACCCAGCTTGTAACTTGCAATTGCGTCACTTCCTGCAATTTGAAAAAAATTTCATGATGGTGAAATTATCTTGCTGTTTCTGAATATCTTTTATATGGACTAATTGGTAGGAATCCACGAGAAAATTCGAGATTTGTCAATCCCGTGAGCAGAAATAAATCTGCTATTAATTTTTTGTGTGTACTATGTTGAATTTTCCTGTACATAATGAGAAATTGGAGCCTTTGCAAATTAACAATTATGCTATAAGTAATGCTATAATAAAATAGTACACTTTTACTTTGTTTTCATCACATATATTCTAGAAATAAATCATGACTATAGATTTGACACTAGTGCGTCATCTTCAAACGATATTAACGTATGAAAATATGAATAATCTTGGCTATTTATTGCACAATATAACAGAAAGGTAACAGGTGGCATTCCGGTTGGGGAAATACATTATTAGAATAGTATAATTGAAATTGGATAAAGAGGTAGACTTAATATTGTGATGAAGAAATTTTAATGTCGAAACATAAAATAGGTTGGTTATGTAAAATTTCAACTTCATCTAAATTTGGAAAAGTGTGCCCTGTTTCTAAAATATGATTAGAGAAAGATGAATCTGTTTTATTAAGTCTAAAAGATCGAAAATGTTTCTTATATCTAATTTCTATATTACGACTAGATCTACCGATGTAAAAGTTATCATACTCTGAACAGGTTAATTTATATACTCCAGGTTCATTAAACTTATTTGTTTCATCTTCAGCATTTAACAAAAAATAGGACAATTTATTTTGAGGTTTGAAGCCAACTTTTAGATTATGTTTCGATAAAATTTTTCACTTACGTCTTACGGTACCATAATATACGAGTGATACGTATTTTTATGAAGGATTATCATTACGATAAAAGAGAGTGGAAAACGCAATGAGAATTGGAAATGGATATGGAATTAGAGTTGGAAAAAGGAAACACAAGTTAGTCAAAATACAAATTTATATGGACTATGTGCTGTACTATGGAACACGAGCGACCAAATGGAGAAACTCAGCTCAGACAGTCAAATTTGCCCAGGAACAACATATGTGTTCGTTATTTACTTTAATTACGTATTATGTACGATTTCTTCCTGGTGTATTGTAATAATGCAGGGCAGAAAACAGTAAGCAAATAATAGGTTATGAGAAATTATTAATTTAGCGAACATTTTTTAAATTAATTTATTTAATCAGTGTAGTAGATTACCACAAATAGTAAAATTTCTGAATACAGTTTTTTGATATCAAATTTGGCGATATTAAATATATTAATTTAGTAATATATAAGTGGCGATATTAAATATATTAATTTAGTAATATATAAGTTTTAATAGTTTAAATTGGATTTGAGTTATTAACAAAATTAATCAGGAAATAACTAGTTATTAAGGATATAAATTGATCAAGTCTATAAATAGTATGAATTTTTTAAATTAATTAGAATTAATTAGAAAGTGATGAAATTTTGCTGAGAAAAAAATTCTCAAGGCGTTATGGTAATTATTAAATATTAAACGTAATTATTACATTTTAAAGTATTAGGTATTGATAATATTATAATATAATATTATTAAGAATAACCTTAAATAATTATCAAATAATTTGGATTATGTTGAGGAATTAATAAAAGTGAGAAGCTTAGATGAAAGAACTATTAAAAGTTTGATTTTCACTAATTTTATCGCTAGTTACATTTATTTATTAAATTAGTGGGAATCAAACTTTTAATATTGTAAAATTAAACACGACGTTACAAGAGTTTCAGCATTATTATGCCATTTTCAGCTGAAACTCAAGTAATGGAAATGACAAATAAAAGTAATATCAACCATAGGAGTGTTTAATTTCACAATACGGATAAAATTTCATTGTTGCGATCGGAAACCTCCATATCATGTTTCGATATCTTAATCCCATAAAAAGCGCAGCATCTGATAAGAATATGCTTATTTACATACTTCATTGCGAGTATTTGTTCTAATCTTTCAAAAATAAGTTAACCAATTTTTAAATATTGTTCTAACACTCTAAAATGGTCCACGACGGATTAGATTTAGCACATTTATCAGTTTTATGAGTATTTAATCTCAACCCATATTAAATATTTGTCACTGCATAGTAGTCCCTTTATTTCTCAAGGATTTGATATAGAATCGACACTGAGAATAAAGAAATTCAATTTCGGCAAAATTTCGTATATCATGAATGCCCCTGAACAAAACATAATAATTAATCCCAGGAGTTTTGTTCAGCTAGCTTACCCAATTATATATTTCCCCTTTTCAACGTGGAAAAGAGTCTCGAATTACGAAGAAATATAACTTACCCAGTCCCAGTCCTCCCCCAGGATCCAATCTGGCAACATGCTGTTTAAACGCTCGTCTTACAGCATTATCCAGTTGCCCCCAAGAAGTAGAAGCTCCTATATTGGTATGTGCTATTGATACTTCTGTTGTAGCATTCTCACTAGTACCATCATAGCCGTAATGTTCTACATAATACCTTGAATATAATTAAGTGAGAAATTAGATCTAAATTTAGAGAAGGATGAAATCAAGTGAAAATGTCCAAGTTCGAGAACATGGATTGAAATATTTCACCATCTACAGTGCATATAATGAACCAAGTTTAGTAGATGCAGATTATCAACATTGAGAGATATAAACATGCAATTAATATCTTTCTTTTCAAAATTTGGACTGATACCCCTGATAATAATCATATTTGAAGTATAGAAGCAGAATCTAAAATGTATCTGTTTCAGAGAGCACAGTTGTTGGAGGAATTTCCTTTTTGAGGACAGACTTACTTATCGAAACTCTGAGGTTGGCCGAGATAAATAGATATAGTGATTCGTTTCCCATCTTGCTCCCCGTCAGGTGGCGGTTCTTCTAAAGGAATAATGTCACTTATGGCATCTATACTGCTATTACTTCTGGCATCTGTCAAGTCTGTTGGTAGATTAGGAGTGCCAGTAACCATACGCTGCAGCCTCTCATTGTTTTGTTTGAGGCTCAGCATTTCATTCTGCAAAATAAATTGAACGTATATTTCTGGGCTTCTGAAAATTTGCTCTGATCCATTGGAACAATTTGCTAGTTGTACAAGTGACAAATGATCCGTTTAAATTCCTATACGGACAGAAAATGGAGAATTTAAATCCGTTTACCACATAAAAATACTACACATCATCAGCTAGGTGAAATGATTCAATAATCACGTAAAGAATGAACAAAATAACATTCGACTATAATAAAATGTTTGGTTGCTATGCGAGAGTTGCAAACAAGTAGAAGGTTTCGCTGTAATTTTTGAACTCGCATATTTGTTATGTTATAATATAATAGACACTTTTTTGCAGAGATAATTCATTCTTTCTTTAAATGAAAGTTATCTGGACGGTTCAGAACAATTTGACAAAAAGTGAAAGTATTTAGCTCGCTCGGTAGAGCATAAATGAATAATGTTATTCACATTTAGGCAGTTTTCATCGAATCATCAGTGGAATTGTTTCTTGGGAAAAGTGTGTGCTTCATAGTTTTACTTCCCAAACTATATCTTGAGAGCTACAAAATTGTGAATGACCGGCAATATGGCTTTCGTCAGCAGAGATCAACAGATCTGCTTGCCCATGTAACACATTTATGGCAGAAATTTATTGAGAAACATGGGGAATCTCTAGCTGTATCATTGGATATCTCCAAAACATTTAACCGAGCCTGGCACCAAAGCCTTCTTGGTAAACTTCTGTCATATGGTTTGCCGCCTCAACATTGTTGCTCACTATCGAGTTTTCTCTCAGATAGATCACTCCATGTGGTGGTTGATGGAATATCCTCCGATACAATGGCTATCAACGCTGGTGTTCCACAGGGATCTATCTTGGCACCAACTTTGTTTCTGCTCCATATCAACGAGCGAGACAGGGCAAAGATTTTGAAATGGGGATCTGATAATCTTGTAGAATATTAATGCAACCAAAACTCAAGCGTGCGTCTTCTCCAGGAATCCAGGATCCCACGATCCCACAATCTCTAATATGATGATGTCATAGGAATAGTTGTATTCCTCTGTAGTCTTCCATAAGAATGCTCGGGATCAGCACCATGGGATGATCATGTAAGATGCATTGCGAAAACCGCTCCAAAAATCTTCCCTTACTATTCCGTGCCAAGAGCTACTTTACATCCCAGCAGGTCTTCATAATCTACACACCACATATTCGGCCTGCCCTGGAGTACTGTTCACATGTTTGGAGTTTGGCTCCCAAACATAAGCTGAAACTCTTGGATTCTATCAAGAAGAGAGCTATTCGTTTGATTGATGATGTCACACTTTCCATTGACCTCTCTAGAACATCGTGGAGAGGTTGGAGATCTCTCCGTTTTCTATAGTTCCCATGGTTGGTGTTCATCAGAAAGTGTCCACCACAAGAAATTTCAGATAGGCGGGCTACCAGACTTCATTTCGAAGAGCGAAGTTAAGGTACTCTTTACCTAGTGAGGTCTTTCCCTATGCCTATAACCTCCAAAACTTTAATAAAAATACGAATACCTACCTATCTCCTTTCCATACATCCCACTGCTAGCTCACACGATGTTCTTCGAATAATATAGGTTTCCCTCTCGTGTAGTCAAAGTATAGAAAAGTAGTATAAGGCAAAAACATTTTTGAGATTATGTCAGTGTGTGCGTGCCTAATCCACTGTGGAGACCATTGCGCCATTCCCATTGGTCGTATGGATTATAAATTGGGTAAATCTCTGTAAATCGTGTCGAAAATAGTAGCTGTATTGTTTTTGGGCATAATAGCCTCGTTATTTGGAAGTATACTGACAACAGTGTTCTTCTAGTTATGAATATGCATCACATGCATATATTTAACCTGCAGAGGTTTGAAATTCTCATTTTAAGATTCAAGTGACGTCATCGATGTGATAGGCATTGAACTATACTTTAGGTTTCTTGTTGCTATAATTGAATTCTTTCATATAATTCATATTTTAATTTTAATTTACAATATACCTAATCATTTTGTTCAATACAAGAATTGAATATCAATTTAATTATTATTCAAATTCCTAGTTGGAATAAAACCAAATTGTTAAGTTAGACTTTGTCTTATTTTTCTGAATATCCATCAACTTTTATTCCCCTCGTAGTGCCTGGATTCTTGACTGTGGATTTTTTATAGTTTAGTTTATTCTAAAGCAGTTGGCGCTCAGGGAATCCATAAAGTCTAGAAACACAGGACACGTTTCACTACGAGCCCTGAGAATAAATAATCTTATTGAGCTAGTTGGGGCAACTTATCACTACTGATCCTCAGGGAGAGAGTGATCCATTTCATACACTAGGTATGTGCTCTGTGGAATCATGGAATAAGGTTATATACGAGGGCAAGGTGAAAAGTCCCTGAACAATGAAACAAGAAATGATTTATTTGGCCAAAACTTATTTTATCTAATCCCATTGTAACCCGATACACTTTGTCCAACGTTTTTATAATTTTTCGATCCCTTCCAAATGATACGATTTCGGCATTCCTTCAAAATAGGCGTTTGTTTCAGCGATAACCTCATTATTGGTGCCAAATCTCTTTCCGTGCAAGAAATAATGTTTAATCAAGACGCGAAATTCACTTTTTTCCATGTTTTCAAAATCTTCAAGGTTGCTTGCTTTCGATGGATGTCAAAACAAAACTGAATGACATATCGGTGTGAAAATTTTAATGCGTTCTAGTTAAAGATGGTACATCACAAATGTCAGATGGGATTTTCGATTGTGGCGCCATCTGTTTTATTTTTCAGGGACTTTTCACCTTGCCTCGTAGTGTCAACAACTAAGATAGTTCACGTGACAGCAGCAACAAAGAGTTGTAGAATAGATTATGGAGACCATTTGAATAAAATTTCAATTCAACATAGGGTATAATTTAACGTATTTCATTAGCTGCTTCTAAATAAATTTGAACATATTTTCTGTTCCTACAATCATAGATTTGCCCAACAGAAGTGCCCGATAGCTATTTTGCTAGCAAAAGTGAGGCAAGTGAGTGATTGTTTAATCACAGTTCCTTAATGTCTTGTTTCAACGATCTACCTGTTTGACCATGAGGCATTGCACTCTTCACAAGTTAGTTTATAAACTCTTGATTTCTTCAGGTTATCCATTTTGGTTTTAGTATTAAAAAATGTATGAGAAAATTTTTGACATGGTCAAAAAGCTCTATTCTAATTTTAAAAAGAAAGCCTAAAATTTTATCAGAAATAGCAGTCATAGATATAAATGTTTTGTCTGATTCTTCTTTTGCGTGGGGGTATATGCTGTTTATGGTGCATCTGATAGATATTTTTTGTATCATGGAGTGGTGAGTTGCAAGTTTGTGATTTTGGGTGAATTCAATCTGAGGGGGTAGTACCATCGATGAATGTTAATTTTTTAAAACTGTCAAAAGTTATTTTATTGTTATAAACTGGTAATGAACCACTCAATTGAATATTTAAAAATTCAGATACTTACTCTCATTTTCATCACAGTATCCTTAAGACTTTCAAGTTGATGGGCGGAACTTAAGGCTTCAAGGCGAATGTCGGTGAGAACAAGATCCTTTTCACGAAGTTGTTTCTGTAATTCGACAACTTCTTGCCCAGGATCGGTTGGTGCAGGAGGAGGTGGACTATGTTGCCTTTCATTTTCAACCTCATTCTGGCAAGGTACTTTAGTAACTTTGGCGTTTCTTGAAAAGGCTTTAGTAAACGAGCTTCTCAGCTGAAAAATATCACAAATATATTCCTGTCAGTACCAATGAAACAAGTGACATCGTTATATGGTTAATTTACTCACCCATCCCTTCTTCTTCTTTTTATCCTGCTTATCTAAGCTACAGGCAGATGACAAACTGGACACACTATCAGATGAAGGCTGGCGGGCTAAACCTGTTCCAATTCCAGCTTGAATTGATTGAGCCCTGAGAGATTCCATAGCAGTTTTCAATTCGGCCAGTTCCGAATCCTAATTAAGAAGGAAATATTGTTAGGGATTGCAAAAAAAATCACACAAACTGATTCAAAATCTCAATCAATTAATTATGTTGTGACCGGTTCAATAGTCCACTGTTAATTTGTGTGGTCGAGGACCTAGTCTAGTAAATTTGTTTGTAGAATATTTTGTATAATTAAACTTCTCGTCTTTGAGTATATTCAATTATTTATTTACAATATTTATAAAATATGTACTAATAAGATTCTTGACCCAGTATGAATTATATATAAAATTCTCGGGAAATAGGTCACAATAACACTCTGGTAAGATGTAGGAATTTGCAAGTTTATCCAAATTTCATTATATCTAAATCAAAGGAGAATATGTTTAGCAAGGTGCTAAATAAGAAGGCGTACGCAAAATTATTAAATTCTTTCCATAAAAACTGTTTGAACCTGTGCATTAAAGAAGCATGTGCAATTGTAGCTGAGGTTGAAAACAAAATCAAACTGGTTAAACAAACCTGTCATCAAAATTTTGATAGCAACTTTATATCGCAATTTTTTCAAATTCAGCATAACAATTTCGAAAAAAATTTCAACAAAATCAAAGCCTTTCAATCTAAAAAGATAAATAATTTAATGAGAGGCGTAACTTATGAAAAAAAGAATATCAATGAACAATGGTTGAAAAATCTAACGGACATAAAAATTCCGGATGAGGTGCAACACATGTTAAGTTTAGGTCCGAAATTTGCATTGCCTAATGACAATAATAAACTGCCTATCGATAATATTATTGCAAATTTAGAATGCGGAATTAGGAATAAAAATGTAGAAGAGAAAAACGAAATTAGAAACAAAGTTTGTAACATCTTGACAAACAAAAAGAACAAACAGAAGGCAGAAGTAGGGATTGCAAAGAATCGTTTTAACTATCATACAAAAATAACAAAAGATTTCTTAGATGCTAACCCTCAAATATTAGTTTTGAACGCGGATAAATGTAATAAAACCGCCATAATGCATAGAAATGACTATGAAAACAAAATAGGAAACCTTTTAAATGATGAAACAACTTATAAAAAATTAAAATCTGATCCTACTTTATCAGTACAAAACAACATGAATAAATTGATAAATAAATGGCATAAGAATAAGATAATCCCTATTGAATTAAAAAATAAATTAATTTGCCATAATGGGCTAGCACCTTATATCTATGGGATTCCAAAACTACATAAAAATGATATACCTCTAAGACCCATTGTTAGTAACATTGGAGCGCCCACTTACAATTTATCAAAATTTCTATCAAAATCTATCAATAATATAATAGGAAAAAATGAATTCTATGTAAAAGATTCATGGCACTTTAATGAATTTATAAAAAATCAATCCGTACCCGTAAACCATCAACTGATTTCCTTGGACGTTGTTTCTTTATTTACAAATATACCTGTTGTTTTGGCATTGAATAGCATCAAAAAACGTTGGGCAGAGATTAAAAACCACACACCTCTAGATCAATCGGAATTTATAAATGCTGTAAAATTTTGTTTAGAATGCACATACTTTCAGTATGGTGAGCAATTTTTTGGACAAATATTCGGCACAGCAATGGGATCTCCTATTTCAGCTACCATTGCTAACCTCGTTATGGAGTGCCTAGAGGAATCTGTTATGAGTTCATTAGATTTTCGGCCTGTATTCTTTAAGCGGTATGTAGACGAATGCCTTATGTGTGTTCCCAACGATAAAATTCAATATGTAATTGATAAATTTAACAATTTTCACTGTAAACTTCAATTCACTTGTGAAATAGAATTAAACAATAACATAAATTTCCTAGATATGAACATTAGGCATGATGCAGATGGAAAAATAAAAACCTCTTGGTTTACTAAAGAAGTATGGTCTCAACGTTATCTTCACTTCAATTCCGTTGCACCAGCTTGTTATAAAAAAAGTGTCATAAACAGCCTTACAGATCGCGCGATAAAATTGTCCCACGCGGATGACCGCCCCAAAAATTTAAAAATTGTTCGTAATACACTAGATTTGAATGGCTACCCAAAAACTTTTTTCAATCCTATCATTAAAGAAAGAATAAACAAAATCTATAATGGTTCGTCTAATAAAAATAACATAAAAGGTAATACAGACAATTTTATAACTCTACCTTACATTCCGGAGACCTCAGAGAAAATCAAAAAATGTTTGAAAAAGTATGATATAAATGTTGCGCATAAACCTACTAACTGTGTTGGGAAATATTTCTCAAATCTAAAACCTTTAATACCCAAAGATAAACAAACCCACACAGTGTATAAATTGAATTGTTTAGATTGTGATGGAACCTATACTGGAATCTCTAAACAATATTTACAAAAAAGAATGTACGGCCATAAATATAGCACAAGAAATAACAACTTAGAAAATTTCACCGCCCTTGCTAAGCATTGCTTTGATTATAACCATCAATTTGATTACAAAAATGTTAATATCTTAACTAAGGAAACCAATTATTATGAAAGATCTATCCTGGAGATGATTCACATAAAACGGGACCCCAAATCTGTAAATCATAGGGTAGACACACAAAATCTAAGTCATATTTATACTAATTTGATTAAATAATCTCTTGCAAATTCTTACATACGTCTTTATAAGAGTTGAAAATGTTTTTAGGAAGAATTCGTAATAGTAATTTCCCAGTACAGGTCTGAAACCTTTCTTAAGTGCCTAGTCATAAATCCTACACATCTGGTTTCGAAAGTAGATACTTGACAAATAACTTCGTTCTTCTCATTTGTTGTGAGAATACCAATCAATATGCACTCATATATTTTAATAATATTACTGAATAGCGGATTCTTACTACAAAAAATTTTTTTATACTTTAATTCTGACGATACAATTTCGATTATTCGTAGTTCTGTTCGTTTCGACGGCGTGGGCTCTTTTGATTGAAGTTAAATTGTGCGATTTGGACGCTTGTGCTATAATTAGTTAATAAACCCCCTTTTTAGACATAGTGAGTCTTCTGATGATGGTCGTGACACCGAAACGTACGTAAAGACGAATATTTAAAACAAAGTGTTATTGTGAACTATTTCCCGAGAATTTTATATATAAAATATGTACAAGCTGCCAAGTCACTTGTAACGAGGTTGTTTTGGATACTGAGCTTTTAAATAGGAATAAACATACAAACATTGAATGGGGTTGAGAAACTACGACTCTTGAATCAGTATATTAATTAATAATTTCCATTATGTTGAAATATTATTTATTGGAACTACATATTCAATTATTTAATATTCCAATAGCGTATTCCAACTAGAACTGGAACCGAGTGCGGCTTGCTGAAAAAAGCGATTCAGTCTCTACGAGACACAATTTCAACCTAGTTGGATAATGTGGTTTAAGCTTGATAATCACAAACAGACAAAATTTCTATGTTGTTTTTATTTATCAACAAATGAACCAGCTCATGGTGAACATGAATTTCTTTCTCTGAAACTTCATTCAGCAGTGCTACCCAGCAGCTGAAATTATCATCATGGGTGATTCAACGTTCACAACTTCGCTATGAAGTCTTCCATAACAATGTTCGGGATCACCAACAACAGCACCTTCTCATGAGACGATCATGTGAGGACCATTGCGGAAACCGCTTCAGAAAAACTTGGTTTTATATTCCGTGCCAAGAGCTACTTTACATCTCAGCAGCTCCTCATAATCTACAAAGCACAGATTCGACCTGTCCTGGAGTACTGTTCATATGTTTGGAGTTGGGCTCCCAAACATACGCTGAAGCTCTTGGATTCTATCCAGAAGAGAGCTATTCGTTTGATTGATGATGCCACACTTACTCTCTAGAACATCATAGGAAGGTGGGAGATCTCTCCCTTCTCTATAGATATTTCCATGGTCGGTGTTTATCAGAACTCTCATCTGTTGTTCCACCACGAGAGATTCCAGATAGGCGGACTAGACTATCTCACACTAGTCACCCCTTCATTGTCAAGCTCGAGACCTGCCCAACTTCTTGCTAGCAGACTCAATTTTTTTATCGAACAGCGAAGTTGTGGAACTCTACCTAGTGAGGTTCATGCCCACAACCTCCGAAGAAAATACAAATGCATATCTCCTCTCCCTTCATTACACTGCTGGCTCACACGATCTTCTTCGAACATAGGGTTCCCTCTCGTGTAGTCAAAGTATAAAAAAAATTCACCAGTTAAATTTAAGAATTTCAAAAGACAACCAAGGATATATCAATATTACTTCAAAAAGCCGTTCAATTTTCTTAACAATGACATTATCTTCGATATTATACACGTATCATTCATAAGAATAAATTTTAAGAGATATTTCAGATTAAAATTGTTCATCTACGACAATAGTTCATTATCTCAATTGACATGAATTGTATTTTTTGTCTCAGGGCATTATATTTGCGATCTTAGATTCATAATTTAATTATCTTTTTTACTTTTGCCGTAGTAGTCCATGGGCGCCAATTTTGGATCAACACGTATAAAGTACAACAGTGATACACGAATATGTTGAGTACAACGTAGTAAAGTCGATATAAGATTATATCAACATAAAAAGCAATAATGATGGCAGTTATGGTAGGTATAACATGCTTAGATTTAGAGAGATCAATTATTCGATGTAGGCGTATTATGAAAGACAACAGGATCGTAATCAGCGAGCCTGAAAACCCCGAGTCCACCGTTTCATTCAATTCTGATAGATTTTCCAAAAAATGCTGAATGAAAAGCATGGGGGTTAATTAGAGGAGGGGGATGAGCTATTTTTCAATTTTAAAGTCGGGGTCGTAATCAGCGACCACAAAAACCCACGAGACCACCGTTTCATCCAATTCTGATAGATTTTTCAAAAAATGCTGGATGAACAGCTATTCGGCAGTATTATTCAATTATTTTCTCAATTTTTATTTATTGCCTCATGAGCTCCTCCAGAAATTGGCTAATTTAAGGATATTGGGGAGGGGGGGGGGGGAATAAGTTTCGAACAAAAATAATTTGGGGTCCTTTTGTCTGCATATCTTTCACCGTCGAATGCATCCTGTTTCAGCCTGATCGGTTGTTATTCAAAAATTTTAAATAATCGACCTATTTTTATACCATATTGACTGCACTAATGGGGGAATGTCGTGCGCTAGAGATTACCAACATTACCATCGTCTAATGCTATTTAGATTACCGAAGTATTCCGGTCATAAAATTATTCTGTACACGAGATGCTACAAGTATTATAATAAAATAACATGAAACAATCTGAGATTAGGCTCATCGTAACTAAATGTCAATGTAATACAGATTCAAACTTACTTTCTTTTCCGATGTAGCAGTCAAATGTTGGAGTCTTTGAGTCATGGACGATAAGCTTTGCTCGAACGCCGATACCACATGTGCCTGAAACAAGAACTACATTGAACATTTGCATTCAAGAAATAATTGTAATATTTCAATCACTTAGTGAAATACCCATTTATACCTTCGTGAAGAATTTTGCCACAAGTTACGTGATAATATTATAATACTTCAATATTTGTAAGGAATCAGAGTTTGTTCAACTAGAAAACAATCCGAAAACCAATTTCATTTGATTTGGCGGGAATCTAGATTTCACAAATGTTCTACTGGTGGTTGCTAAAGCTGAGATCATCGTTACCGAACAATAAAGCCAAATGCAGTAAATGCCAACAGCAGTCATGTCCTTTTCAGCCACACAACATGCATCATTGTATTTATATCAATTAGTCAAAATGTGAGCAAGCTTTTATTGTTGAAGGAGTAAGCACATAATATAAACATAATGATATTAAATTTATGCATTCAAGATTATATTTTTAAGTAAAATTGTCAACAACGATCAAAAATGGAATTGTTTATTACAACATCACTATTTATAAAAACGTTTCTTGAATTAAATTGATGTGACGTATCATTTAATAATATATGTGATGGCATGATTATCTACATTTAACCTTGACACTACGTTTTGGAACGGTCTTCATACAGAGACGCCGCTTATTTTGATACACATGTCACGACAGAAGAAAAAACAATAATTATAGTCGTCTGGTGCATTATAACGATTTCATTTTATTGACGGAAGGTACATACAACTTCTGAGTACCTGTGTGCATGTCTGCAACTCAATTACATTTTTATAATTAGAAATATGTATATGAAGTGTTAGGATTGGTTAAATTATATGCATGTCGATTCCGACAACATTATAAAAGAAGTTTATTTATAATTATTACATCAAAAACCCAAAAGTCAATAATTACTATTTCTAACTTCACAACGTATGTCAACTTAAAAAACATTGAATCCTGATCACGCTGATCTTATTCATTTACGCTCTCTTAAATAAATGAAGCGTCGGGTAATCCCTTTCATACAGCGACTAGCGATGTATCTCACAGTAGATAACGAAATAAAACACAAATCGGGGGCACGGTAGTGCCCCCGCCAAGTCGAGCGTGAAGCAAACACTGCCGTACCATCCTTTACTGGAACCATTTCGCCGCATTTTTAGGCCACTATTTGATAACCTCTGGATAAGACCAGAACGCACAAATTCGTCATCCAGTAAGCTATAAAATCACATACTTAAAATAAAAAATTTCAAGTCTGTAGGTCATTTAGTTCCGAAGTTAAGCGGAAGCAAAGTTTCGCATTTATGACACTCATTCACTCACTCATGATCATCAGAATAGAACTAGTACTTCCCATAAACTCAGAGAGCTGAAATTTGGTAGAGTTAGGGTTTAATGACCACATGAAGGGAAAACTATAAAAACTAGGATAATCGAAGATATGGAGTACCTGGTGACCCTTATTTGAAAATACAAGAGCCCAACCAAACTATTAAAGATCGACATACCGCCTTTACAAAAAATATTCAACTTTGTTTGCCTCATTTCATTGATGTCAAATTCGAAGGTCTGATGTATCTGATGAAGAAGCTTGTCTCAGCTGTATTAGAGATATGGTAATGCCCCCTTCTACTATTGGTACATAAAAGAATGCCGTGAATTTGATTCACGAATTATTGCCTATTAAGTCAAAATTTGAGATCATACCCCGGGCATACGTGTACAGAAAACAATTTCCAATCTGTGTGGCGTATGCCCTAACAATTCACAAGAGCCAAGGTCTAAGTTTAAAAAATGCTCTCATGGACATTGGCACCTCCATATTCTCTTGTGGCCAAGCCTACGTGGCGCTTTCACGAGTAACCAATCTTCATGGGGTGCACCTCATAAATGTTGACTTCAAGAGTATAAAAGCTCAAGCTTCAGCGATCACCGAATACAACCGGCTTAGGCGTAATAACCGCGCCGATCTTTCAGAAATTAAACCGTCTAAACCGTCTAAATAATGAACGCGAATGGGCAATACGAAAAACTGTTGCTACTGTACAAGAATCAGAACCGGAAAAAAAGAAAAGAAAGATTTGTAATAATAAAAAAACTACTCCTAAAAAGAAAAAAAATGTGTCATATAAGAAAATCTAATGAAATAAATCAATATGCCCACGTTTCTACAAAAAGAAGTGAAATCCCACCAAAAACATTCTGTAAAAAACTAGCCAAGTCTCGATGGAGCTGCTTGTTTATCTCTAAAAAGTAATGAAATCTAGACAAAGTCGTGCCAAGTCTAAGGTTCCTTACTGCGATTTCTTTATTATTATAGTTAATGTTGTGTGACTTGGCCGTTGAAGGGTACACAAGGGTACAAAACCAGGTGCTCCATGACACCATTGCACCAATCTGTCGCCAGAACCGCTGACCCATTGACGATGGAAAATTGCCACTTGGAAAACATTGATTCAATAACCAGTCAATTGTAGGCTTGATAAAGCTGCGTATTTCAATAATACTTATGTGTAGGCGAGCCTGAAACAAACAGTATATAAAATTATTTCCAGTACAGACGGACTTCTAATCATTGATAGAAGTCTGTCTGTACGTCTGTTTTATGTTAGATCGGTGGTCGATTTGGCGCTCCAAAAAGAAGAGAGCAGAAGTCAGCATTGTCAATGCTGTGAATGCATGTGTTGCACAATCAACAACAGCCTAAAATGAGACACTAGCGTCCAATTACCAATACCAGTATGGGCTATTATCTCGCTTAACAAACACAGGTAGTTACAACAGATAACATTACGTGTTACAAAATTGACTTGTACCCACTAACGTATAAAGAATGTTCAACGGCCAAGTCACACAACATTAACTATAATAATAAAGAAATCGCAGTAAGGAACCTTAGAAGGAACATTACTTTTCAGAGATAAACAAGCAGCTCCATCGAGACTTGGTTAGTTTTTTACAGAATGTTTTTGGTGGGATTTAAATTTACACGATTTAATTGCCGATTTTGGTCAGCAATCTTTGAAGTTTGAGTAGGTAAATATAAGTTTGTGTTTATTTCCTTACCTAAATATGTTAAAAAAATTAAATTTACATGAAGTAAACCTCGATTTAAACTATAATAGAGTTCATACTGAGCTGTAAATAAGAAACCATCTCCCTTATCCACTAAAAACACTGTTAAGGTACTGAGGACCGTTCAACTAGTACCGTCATCAGAATTAACTAAATCAGAAGTCATAATGTGTCTGTTTCAAAATTCAAGTTTGGAATTAAAAGGGGGGGAAACAAGAGATTACCCTCAGCCGGAGAGAAATCTGAATTCATTAACTTGTCTTTTCGCTTATACATTTCCATCCATTCTAAATTACCTAGATATTTCAAGAGTAAATTTTTTTTTGAGAA
Source organism: Endomychus coccineus (assembly GCA_958510875.1). Classification (NCBI taxonomy): domain Eukaryota; kingdom Metazoa; phylum Arthropoda; class Insecta; order Coleoptera; family Endomychidae; genus Endomychus; species Endomychus coccineus. Next base: position 29,528,496 of record OY294067.1, on the reverse strand, counting down.
ATGGTGCTAACCTAATTTTTCACTATTATTTTTCTTTATGTGGGCATACTGTTCTTTATACCGCGTTAGAATGTACCTTCTAGTTTAGCCCACATAGTATTTTGAACACGAATCCATCGACTTAGTGAATTGCGGATTTGTGGAATTTAGAATTTTTAGCTTGTTCTCACATCTATAACCGGGTTGTATTGCAAATTTAGGAAATAAATTATGGAATTTATTAATTACTGAAGGTGACAAGTGAAATTTTGGATTTTATTGAATCATTAGAAGGTAGTGGCTCTAATTTGGTCAAGTTATTGATCAAAGATTCATCGTAACCATTTTCCAACGATATTAGTTGAAGTTCCTCAACTTCGTTGTTATAATTTGGCTGGCTCAAGGAACGTCTAATAATCTATGAAAAATAATTCCAAATGGAGCTATTTTAATTCAGCATTAACTGAATCAGCAGTAATATATTTATCTGTTTGAGTGGGTTTCCTATATATTATGTTGATGACAATCTTTGATAATGAATATCAAGGAAAGGAAGCTGGTTAGCCATTTCTATTTATACAGTGAATTTGAGTGAATCAAATTGACTAAAGCGTGTTCAAAAAGCCATGTAAATGAAAATATTTACTTATAGTGGTGAAAATATCATTTACATATCTATATCAAACTCTGGAAACTGACTTAATTTTGATTTTAAGGAGATTTCAAGTTTGCTTAAAGAAATATTGGCCAAAAAAGGAGAGATGGGATGTGCAATGGGCAATATATTTTTAATGTGAGAATGAATAGAGACGGATGCATATTAGAGATTGGGTTTACAAACGAATACTTAATGGGACCATATAGCTATGGTAATTGACACATTCACTGCTACAAGTTGTTTAAGTTTATTTTTAATAATCCTCAACGATGTAGGTAATATATTGGTTCATATATAAATATAAAATGAGATTACTTCAATTACTAGAGATATATTGCACTGCTATGCAGTGGTTTTTTGATACATATTCATATACTTAGTGCATTAATGTTTTACAATTTTGATTATTCGGGTTTTTGTTCGTTTCTCCGACGTAGACATTTTTAATTGAAATTAATGCAATAAGGACTCTTTGAGCTTGATACAATTAGTTTTAAGAAATCCCGTTTTAGACAGTGATACGTTTTCTGATGATGGTCGTGAGACCAAAACGTACGTTAAGACGAAAATAGCAAAAATATGCGTTAGTGTGACCAATTTCCCAAGAATTTATATATAATTCATACCTGGGTTAAGAATCATTATTGCTAATATATTGTGAAACCTTGGGCCTAAGTAGCATGTAGGAACTGTATTGTTGTCTTAGTTTTTCGCTGTTGTGGTTATGTGAGATCTGAATTATCGTTTTTGTGTGTTTCCTGTGGATGACATAATGAGTTATATAGTTTATTTTCGAAATTATTTAGAAAAATTGATATTATATACAAGCCTGTTTAATGTCGTATACCTATGGTTGGATAGCCCCTGGGCTTTTGGAAAATTACCTTGAGAATTTCACACCGACAATTTTCGACCAATGAAATACTTTTATTTTGACTTGTTGCCAAAACAACGAAAAAATTTCAGCGGATATCTTAGGGTAGAGAAGCAAAATTATAGTGGATATTTTTTGACGTTTAACAATTGAGTTTGAAATACATAACAAAACAACAAAATTATGGCATTCCTTCGTGATGTCTCATATTTTCATGGCAAAATGTCATTAATTTCCGGAAATTTTTTCGAAATGGCGAATATTTTGAAAATTAAATTAATTTTCTTAAAATATTCGCCATCGCTATAATTTTGCACATAGGATATTATAAGTGATTATTCTTTTATGTTTTTCGTTTATGCTGTTTTTATAATAAACTATAAAAGAGTTCACACTGTGGATACACTATAACACTAGAAATAAGAATTATCCACTAAAAACACTCTTGTACTGAGGATCTGTATGGAGCAAAATTATTCCAATTATAACAAAAATTACTATAAACAACAAGCGGATGTGCAATGGGCAATCCACTCTCCCCATTTTTGGGCAATATTTTTCTAAGAGAACTTGAAACCTCCTTACAATCAAAATTGAATCAGTTTCCAAAAGTCTCTTATAGATATGTTGACGATATTTTCGCGATTTTCATTTACATGGTATTTTGAACATGCTTAATATCCAATTTGATTCACTGAAATTCACTGTCGAATTATAAGCAAATAATTCACATTTCGACATTGTACAAAAACATGGATATACTTCGGCGGATTCAGCTACACCATTTAGATATAAAATAGCTGCAAATAGTCTTTTCCATAGATTATTGAACGTCCATTTGAGCCAGCAAAATTATAACAACGAAGTTGAGAAACTTCAGCAAATATCGTTGGATAATGATTACGACAAATTTTTGATCAATAAATTAATTTATAAACAAAAAAGGAAATTGGAACGTAGCCAACTAACCAAATTAAAGCTATTACCTTGAAATATTCCAATGAAATTCAAAAGTTTCCTTTATCATCTTTCAAAAATTAATAACTTCCATGATTTGTTTCGTAAATTTGCAATACAACCAGTTTATAGTTGTAAGAACAAGCTAAAAACCCGTTTAGGCAACACCTTTGATAAAGTTTCCGACTTCGACAAATCCGGGATTCACAAAATCGATTGTGACTTGTGTTCAAAATGATATGTGGGTCAAACTAGAAGGAACATTTCAACTCGGTATAAAGAACTTTTTGCACATATGAAGAAAAATATTTTGAATACAGTTCACACATTTCTCAAGAAAGTTTATCACTTTTAAAACACAGTACAGACAAATATCTAGGTAATTTAGAAGGGATGGAAATTTATAAACGAAAAAGCAATTTATTAAATTCTCCAGCTGAGGTTGACCCCTTGTTTACATTATTATCCCCAAATAGTATTTAAACAGGCACATTTTGATTTATAATTTAGTTTACTCTGATGATGGCTAATTGGTAGCCGAAAGGATCTCAGTACTTTAAGAGAATTTTTAGTAAATAAGGGTGAATATTTCTTATTTATAGTGTTGGTTCGTTTAGATGAAAGTCACATTTTGAATAACTATCTATAATTAACCTAAGATGTTTGGTTTTATAAGACGTCTTTGGTATATTGAAATAGAAAATGCATGGAAATAATAATTTTTTAATTATTTTAATGTACGGCTTTTAGACCGTGAAATACTATCCAGTTTATATTTGGTTCAGATTATATGTCAAGTGCATGCCTTTTCAATGGTACCACACTCTAGATTATATCTACTGAATAGTTTAAAATTGTTAAGTACATTTGGCTGTTTAAAATTATGATGAGTATATTAATTTCAGTAGCGCAGAAGCACATTGACCCTAGATTGTTTGAATTTAATCCAATTAGAATGCTTAAAAGCTGGTGTGATGCATCATCTTAAGAAAGACATATTATTATTCTCAGTTAAATGCATTCTCATGAGTGGCCATAATTGCCTCGCTGAATACGTTTGAATGGCATATATTTTTATACACTGCCAACCAAATGTAACGAATAAATTCATTTTCTACTTTATTAGCTACCTTTTCTGATATTCGTTTCGATTCTAACTTGAAGGCAGTAACGGCTACTAGAAGGGTAGTTGTCACTTCAACGAGGTAGAGATTCGGAAACGAATATGTCAAAGGGTGTCATTTCAACAAAAATTGAATTGCCAGAGTTTTTTGAAAAAATTCACTGTACAGGAATGGTGTCCAATCATTATTATTTTCGGTATTTAGCTGATTGTTCTTCGAATCAATTTCTTTCAAACTCTTGGCATGTACCTTAAAGAGGGACAGGTTCAGACAAGGTGAACCTCCGTTCAAGTCAAATTTGCCGTCTTTATTTGCTATCACACTTGTTATGTTGACAGTACAATATCCGTCTAGAGTATTGTTCATATTATACCTTTTACCTTTTGACTGTAATAAAACCCTAATAATCCCTTTGGCCATAAAAAGCTCAAAATTTACCACCTTCTTGGGCAGAACCGGAGTATCAACATCAATTGAGAGGAGGGACTTAATTCCCAAATACACTTAGGCCACTTAGTTAGGCCCATTGTGCGCCCCAGGGTCAGAAGCCTCTAGCAGGTTTGTGGCCCACCAGAAACCCAGAATATTACTAATGCTGGCCTTCATAAGTCCTTCACGGAACGCTTTCGCTTCAAATCGGCGTCGAATCGAGCCAACAGCTCTGCATAATATACATCGGTGATAGTTTGGCCCTTTTCAAGGTAATCGATATCGACGGTACCGTGAGCATCTCAAAAAACTGTCGCCATGGCTTTGTTGCCGATAAACCTACTTTGGCCTTTCTCGGCATCGATTCGCCAGGACAAGCACTGTTTCGACTGTTGTTCGGCATTTGGTGTGTTATGATGGATCCATGTTTCGTCCACGGTTACGAAACGGCGCAAAAAATCCTTCTTATCGCCCTTGAACATCGCTAAACACTCCTTTGAAATTGTCACACGGTCGCGCTTGTTGTCAACAGAGAGCAAATAAGCACCCATTTGGCAGATAGCTTTCTCATATTCAAAAATGTATGCAGAATATTTCGTACCCGTTCGGTTGAGATGCCCATAGCCTCAGCAATCTGCACTTTAACTAACTGATCGTCTAATATTATACCATGGATTTTATCGACGATTTCTGGAGTTGTAACTTCAATTGGACAACCAGGAATGTTCGGCGTCCTTTGTGGTCATATTACCACAACGAAAATCAGTAAACCACTTGTGAATCGTTCCAATAGATGGTGAGGCGTCCCCAAAAGCGATGCTTTGTTTGCGTAACTTTTTTTCCACGCAAGAAGTAATATTTAATCAAAACGCGAAATTCACTTTTTTCCATGTTTACAAAAATCTTCAAGGTTGCTTGTTTTCGATGGGTGTCAAAATAGAACTGAATGACATATCAGTCTGAAAATTTTAATGCGTTCTAGTTAAAGATGGTACGTCACAAATGTCACATAGGATTTTCGATTGTGGCGCCATCTGTTTCATTTTCACCTCGCCCTCGTAGTATATATGAATAGAACTCAGAATTAACAACTCCGACAAAGCCTGCCCAGGGACATCTGGGTTATGATAACCTGTGCCAGGGTATAGGTTGTATTAAATTACAAAATCGTTCCATATCCAACTAAATTTCATACAGTCTCTCCTTGTATTATCATAAAATATACATCGTGGTTCACGTCATTACAATTTCAATTTGCATTTGGTATTTAGGTATGTTTACAAACAAGTATAGTAACACTTAGATCAGCTTATTTCTAACAGAATAATATCTTTTATTATACTTCAACAGTAGATACAAAGTTATAATTTTATCCTCGGAAGCACTCATCACATTTCAGTTTTATAAAAAGCAGCTACCTGTTGCGTGATCCGAATGGATATTACTCTCTTTAATAATTATTAGTTGATGTTGTTCTTCACATGCACGCTGCTCGAGAACAAAGCTTTCCCCATGTACAATGAATGTAATAAAATGCACCCTTGCAGTTCGTTGAGGGTGTGGACTGTTTGTCAGTGCAGGTGTGGTCTTCGCTTTGGGATTATTATTACCAAAGATAACCAAACTGCTGTAGGGTGAAAACATAATTTCATATTAGTCCAAAAAACTACCCAATCTGAGTTGTAAGTAGAATTCTCTATATTTATTATTTTTTCCGCCTCGACTGGATTTCATTTAAAAATTAAACAGGATGGTTGATTGATTCCTACGTTAATATTCTTCTAACAGTGTATATAAGTCCTTTCACAAAATATTAAGAACAAAAAAACCATCAGTCCTGTGTATAAAAACATAGGCTGAAAAGTCTTTTTATGTTTATCTTTTTTAAAATAAATATGGCAGTGTAAGAACCAGGAAATTGACGATCCGTCGTGTGGTGTTTATCTGAAGTGATTATCAGTATCTTATTTTTGAGTTATTTGGAAAAAAAATATTTACAATAGTGAAATTCATCCGGGTCTTTGCTGGCATGTTCATTCCATTATTTCTGTTGGTACTCGTACATTGAACAACGCTTCAGAACGAAGTCCCGGGTGCAAGATAGCATCAGCAAACTTGTGTGTAACCTGGTTACGCATTGCCGATATTATTTGATTCTTGTTTGGAACGTAGCAATTACCATATCAGATCAGAAAACGAGCTGCTTTTTTTGTTTTGCTATTCATAATAAGATTATGAAGACAGCGAGCTATTTTCTTCGTTCTGCTAGTCGGAACATTTCCATTCCAAAAACACATGAAGCCTTTATTCCTTTCTACGTATGAGGTAACACCACACGTAGAGAGCTCTAGATAGATGATGTAGCATCTCTTGATATTTTTTCTGAACCGCTTCAGCTTCTCGTTGATGTAACTATAGCGAATGTTGCGCTTGTAATACGTTTGAAGAAGCTACGGTGGTAGCGAAACTACTTATAGTCACATTCTTAATAAACTTGCGAAAATCGAACATGTAATAGTTGTTTTATTTAAAGTTAAAAACTGACTATGAGTATATTAATTGATTTCAGAAAAATATGATATTATGAACAGGTATTAACATGGGTTAAAAGTTTCTTTCACTTGACTAGAAAATTACTTATAGCTTTTCAGGTACATTATCTAAACAACAATGAAAAAGAAATTTAAAATAATTTAATTACTTTGAGTGTGGTATCTAAGTAAAATATATATGACTTGAATTAATGCAAACAATGGAATATTCCTCAGGGAGTAAAAAGAGCCTGGACAAGAATATTAGCCTACCGAACTCTATTTTCTCTCAAGGTGATTAGTTTTTATGAAGCCATTGAAGTGTTGGCGACCCCAAGCGCAAGGTTTATAAAATAAGAAAAGCTATAGGAATGAGATTAGGCGCAATAACAGTCTGTGAAGGTTCTTTTCAACTCCACGTGGACTTCCCCTGACTCAGGGAACAAGTTCCGCTGACTAACTTAGCTAAGCATGCTTCCTTGCTGGCTCGGAAGTGAGTGCCTCGGATACGAGATATCGGGTTATGCGACATCTCGATCTCGTATGTTCTATCAAAATATAATAATCTATAAAACTTTATTTTGAATTAAATTGAATTATTTCAAGGGACCCAAAAGTAATAATTTTTCGGATTATTACAATATCTTCCTTCAGTTATAACTATTATCTTTATTGATACCAAATGCAAGACCGACCCTGTTTAGAATGATAGCTCGCATGCTTCCACCCTAATATTCTTGATGTCTGCGCGAGATTCCAAAAAGCTCATTATTGAGGAATTGCTTTGGCGTTCCAGTTGTATTCGATTCTAATAACTCATACAACTAATTGCCTGATTGGGAGATGACTGGGACTGTTTTCTGAGGATATCGAGGCATATTGATAATCAACTTTTTACTTGAAAATACCGAAACAAAACTTGCACACCGACTAATAATGCTGGGGACTACTGATTCGACTGAAATGTTATTTTCGTGTATCTAAGGATAAGTAATAAAGTTTTCGTGATGTCAATGTATTGAAATGTTTATGGTTATGCGTTTAGAATAACCACAAGAATGTGGTAATAGATCAACCTACTAGTACACTATAACATTTAATGAATGGTAATTTATGTGATAGTATCCGGAATAATAACTGAATTCGTCGAAATTTATTGCTAGAGGCAATTTCTAGTATAAATACATCATCATATAATTAGGGTTATTAATTTTTTATGGTATTACAGCCTCTGGGCATATCCAACACTTTTCGAACAGTATTGCGTATTTGATTTGAATGTATGAAAATGAGGTCTTTTGGAAATACCACTCTTCACTTAATCAATCAATACCTAATATAAGATATTAACTGAAGTTCAGTCAATGCCATTCAAGAGAGAACGTAGGTATAGTTGAGAATTTAAATGTACCCAACACCGGTATGAAAACAGAAACGGTCGTCGTGCCAGAAACGAAATATTTATGCGGTTCACAAATGTTACTCCTTGGAACTGTTCCGAATCGATATATCAATTCGATATTACCTATTTTATTATGATGATAAAGATGATCATAATTGAATGTTTCTACACTAAAATAATAATGGTGCTGACAATAGAACATAAGATATATATATTGTTATCATTTCATTTCCTAAACAATAAAAATGATAAAAATTAGAACTTACCGAACATTGAAAATCAGAAAAGATTAATAAAAAGATATTATATGGAATTGAAAACAATATTAAAAGTTAAATAATAGTAAGTATAATATAATAAACAATGTAAAACATAATAAACAACAATGTAATTAAAATAGAAGTGTAAAACAAGAACTTCAGTGAAAGTGAATAAACGTATAGTGTTACGAAGGCAGAAATCTTAATTAAAATGATTACAAAAACTATCATGAGATAGCACAAACTATTGAAAAATGTTATAGATTTAAGTTAGGATTAGTAAATTTGAGTTATATAATGTTAAATAAATGTTATTGATATATTATATTATGTATTAGTTTTTAAGAATGACAACTGCCAAATTTATAATAATTATTGGAATAATCATATTAATAATAACCTAATCATGGGTTATCTTATACCAAAGTATGTGGAAAAATGTAGGCAATATTAATTTAAAATAAGTTGAAAATCTCCAATAATTCAAAATTTATAGAATACTAAATTCTGATTGGTCGAGACGGATTATAAACGTCAGACTGATAACAATGTAAACTTATGTCAGTTTTGCAACAATCATCAAAGCATTCTTGATAGGTAAAGAAAGCACCTCATAGGTTGAATATGACTTCAAGTAGCATCGGTTTTGAAGGCCTATAAAAGGCATCTGAAGACAAGCCAAGTCAGTTAGCCATCAACATCTGAAGAGTCAAAGTACTCAAGCAACTCATAAAGTTTCCATAACCTTAGTTTATTGGATAAACATCGGAGAACCCAAGTAGCTTCGTAAGGTTGAAAGTAACCGAAGCAAATAAATAATTTCTACAAGTCAAGTAGTGTTCCAAGTCTCCGAACAAAGTTTAAAGGTTACAATAACCTACAATTCATAAGTAACATCGAACGATAGCCAGCCTTCGATAAAGTTCCAAACATCATTAAAGAGTTTTGTATCTTTAATAAAAAGAATAAAACTAAGTTCACAATTTTCAACAGTTCCTGATTTCAAAAGAAGTAACCAAAATAGTTTACCTGTGTTTATTGTGTATAGCAAAGAAATTGTGTACGGTTAAAGTGAATTATCAAATTAATAAGAAGATCAAGCCAAGTGAACATTGCCTACATTTTAAAACATATTCTTGGATATAAACTAAACGTAAGTTTATTTATTATTTCTCCATTGTATTATTATCTGTCTGTAAATCTGAAAGAAAGATTGTAGATTATAACTTTGTAAACAAATATTAATAGTAAATAATTTTTAGGTTAGATCATAGATCTATATATGAACATAACATTAAAAATTGATACCAGAGATAAATTAGAGTCATAGAAATTTAAATATAAAAGTTTTAACATTCAAAGAACATTGTGTTTAATTCCATATATAATTCAATATAAAAATAAAAAAAGGTAAAAGTTCATTATTCAATTCAAAACAAACAAAAGAATCAAAATAAATAAAAGACAATAAGAAAGCTAGCCGGTAGAATTCAAAACATTGAAAGAATCAAATTAATCAAATAATTCATAATAAATAATAAGCTAAAAAGACCTTTTCTTAACAATTGTCACCACAACGTGGGGCAAAATAAATGTAAAGAAGTTTTCTTAACAATATATATATACCATATATTTCTCAGCGGCTGTGACTATCACATACATGATGGGATAAAAAGGGCATATCTAATTTTTTCCTCAGTGTATATTCAGAACGAGCTGGGAAAACTTACTTACACTGGAAACTACCCCCGTATCGAAAAAAATCTCAAAAACAGAGTTAATTCATCGTTTCTGGAAATTTCTTTTTCACTGTATATTCAGAACAAGTTGAAAAAGCATACCTATCCCATTTCTGATTTTGTATCCCAATAAGTACCCTGAAAACTACCCACGTATTCAAAATAATCTCCAAAACAGAGTTAATACATCGTTTCAGGAAATTTCTTCTTCACTGGTGCTTATTCAGAATAAGCTGAGAAAGCATACTTATCCCATTTCAGATGTTGTATCTCAATATTTACCCTGAAAACTACCCACGTATTCAAAATAATCCCTAAGACAGAGTGAATTCATCGTTTCTTATCCCATTTCAGATGTTGTATCTCAATATTTACCCTGAAAACTACTCACGTATTGAAAATAATCTCTAAGACAGAGTGAATTCATCGTTTCTTATCCCATTTCAGATGTTGTATCTCAATATTTACCCTGAAAACTACCCACGTATTCAAAATAATCCCTAAGACAGAGTGAATTCATCGTTTCTTATCCCATTTCAGATGTTGTATCTCAATATTTACCCTGAAAACTACCCACGTATTCAAAATAATTCCTAAGACATAGTGAATTCATCGTTTCTTATCCCATTTCAGATGTTGTATCTCAATATTTACCCTGAAAACTACTCACGTATTGAAAATAATCTCTAAGACAGAGTGAATTCATCGTTTCTTATCCCATTTCAGATGTTGTATCTCAATATTTACCCTGAAAACTACCCACGTATTCAAAATAATCCCTAAGACAGAGTGAATTCATCGTTTCTTATCCCATTTCAGATGTTGTATCTCAATATTTACCCTGAAAACTACCCACGTATTCAAAATAATTCCTAAGACATAGTGAATTCATCGTTTCTTATCCCATTTCAGATGTTGTATCTCAATATTTACCCTGAAAACTACCCACGTATTCAAAATAATCCCTAAGACATAGTGAATTCATCGTTTCTTATCCCATTTCAGATGTTGTATCTCAATATTTACCCTGAAAACTACTCACGTATTGAAAATAATCTCTAAGACAGAGTGAATTCATCGTTTCTTATCCCATTTCAGATGTTGTATCTCAATATTTACCCTGAAAACTACCCACGTATTCAAAATAATCCCTAAGACAGAGTGAATTCATCGTTTCTTATCCCATTTCAGATGTTGTATCTCAATATTTACCCTGAAAACTACTCACGTATTGAAAATAATCTCTAAGACAGAGTGAATTCATCGTTTCTTATCCCATTTCAGATGTTGTATCTCAATATTTACCCTGAAAACTACTCACGTATTGAAAATAATCTCTAAGACAGAGTGAATTCATCGTTTCTTATCCCATTTCAGATGTTGTATCTCAATATTTACCCTGAAAACTACCCACGTATTCAAAATAATCCCTAAGACAGAGTGAATTCATCGTTTCTTATCCCATTTCAGATGTTGTATCTCAATATTTACCCTGAAAACTACTCACGTATTGAAAATAATCTCTAAGACAGAGTGAATTCATCGTTTCTTATCCCATTTCAGATGTTGTATCTCAATATTTACCCTGAAAACTACCCACGTATTCAAAATAATCCCTAAGACAGAGTGAATTCATCGTTTCTTATCCCATTTCAGATGTTGTATCTCAATATTTACCCTGAAAACTACCCACGTATTCAAAATAATTCCTAAGACATAGTGAATTCATCGTTTCTTATCCCATTTCAGATGTTGTATCTCAATATTTACCCTGAAAACTACCCACGTATTCAAAATAATCCCTAAGACATAGTGAATTCATCGTTTCTTATCCCATTTCTGATGTTGTATCTCAATATTTACCCTGAAAACTACTCACGTATTGAAAATAATCTCTAAGACAGAGTGAATTCATCGTTTCTTATCCCATTTCAGATGTTGTATCTCAATATTTACCCTGAAAACTACCCACGTATTCAAAATAATCCCTAAGACAGAGTGAATTCATCGTTTCTTATCCCATTTCAGATGTTGTATCTCAATATTTACCCTGAAAACTACCCACGTATTCAAAATAATTCCTAAGACATAGTGAATTCATCGTTTCTTATCCCATTTCAGATGTTGTATCTCAATATTTACCCTGAAAACTACCCACGTATTCAAAATAATCCCTAAGACATAGTGAATTCATCGTTTCTTATCCCATTTCAGATGTTGTATCTCAATATTTACCCTGAAAACTACCCACGTATTCAAAATAATCCCTAAGACATAGTGAATTCATCGTTTCTTATCCCATTTCAGATGTTGTATCTCAATATTTACCCTGAAAACTACCCACGTATTCAAAATAATCCCTAAGACAGAGTGAATTCATCGTTTCTTATCCCATTTCAGATGTTGTATCTCAATATTTACCCTGAAAACTACTCACGTATTGAAAATAATCTCTAAGACAGAGTGAATTCATCGTTTCTTATCCCATTTCAGATGTTGTATCTCAATATTTACCCTGAAAACTACCCACGTATTCAAAATAATCCCTAAGACAGAGTGAATTCATCGTTTCTTATCCCATTTCAGATGTTGTATCTCAATATTTACCCTGAAAACTACTCACGTATTGAAAATAATCTCTAAGACAGAGTGAATTCATCGTTTCTTATCCCATTTCAGATGTTGTATCTCAATATTTACCCTGAAAACTACCCACGTATTCAAAATAATCCCTAAGACAGAGTGAATTCATCGTTTCTTATCCCATTTCAGATGTTGTATCTCAATATTTACCCTGAAAACTACCCACGTATTCAAAATAATTCCTAAGACATAGTGAATTCATCGTTTCTTATCCCATTTCAGATGTTGTATCTCAATATTTACCCTGAAAACTACCCACGTATTCAAAATAATCCCTAAGACATAGTGAATTCATCGTTTCTTATCCCATTTCTGATGTTGTATCTCAATATTTACCCTGAAAACTACTCACGTATTGAAAATAATCTCTAAGACAGAGTGAATTCATCGTTTCTTATCCCATTTCAGATGTTGTATCTCAATATTTACCCTGAAAACTACCCACGTATTCAAAATAATCCCTAAGACATAGTGAATTCATCGTTTCTTATCCCATTTCTGATGTTGTATCTCAATATTTACCCTGAAAACTACTCACGTATTGAAAATAATCTCTAAGACAGAGTGAATTCATCGTTTCTTATCCCATTTCAGATGTTGTATCTCAATATTTACCCTGAAAACTACCCACGTATTCAAAATAATTCCTAAGACATAGTGAATTCATCGTTTCTTATCCCATTTCAGATGTTGTATCTCAATATTTACCCTGAAAACTACCCACGTATTCAAAATAATCCCTAAGACAGAGTGAATTCATCGTTTCTTATCCCATTTCAGATGTTGTATCTCAATATTTACCCTGAAAACTACCCACGTATTCAAAATAATTCCTAAGACATAGTGAATTCATCGTTTCTTATCCCATTTCAGATGTTGTATCTCAATATTTACCCTGAAAACTACCCACGTATTCAAAATAATCCCTAAGACAGAGTGAATTCATCGTTTCTTATCCCATTTCAGATGTTGTATCTCAATATTTACCCTGAAAACTACCCACGTATTCAAAATAATCCCTAAGACATAGTGAATTCATCGTTTCTTATCCCATTTCTGATGTTGTATCTCAATATTTACCCTGAAAACTACTCACGTATTGAAAATAATCTCTAAGACAGAGTGAATTCATCGTTTCTTATCCCATTTCAGATGTTGTATCTCAATATTTACCCTGAAAACTACCCACGTATTCAAAATAATTCCTAAGACATAGTGAATTCATCGTTTCTTATCCCATTTCAGATGTTGTATCTCAATATTTACCCTGAAAACTACCCACGTATTCAAAATAATCCCTAAGACAGAGTGAATTCATCGTTTCTTATCCCATTTCAGATGTTGTATCTCAATATTTACCCTGAAAACTACCCACGTATTCAAAATAATTCCTAAGACATAGTGAATTCATCGTTTCTTATCCCATTTCAGATGTTGTATCTCAATATTTACCCTGAAAACTACCCACGTATTCAAAATAATCCCTAAGACAGAGTGAATTCATCGTTTCTTATCCCATTTCAGATGTTGTATCTCAATATTTACCCTGAAAACTACCCACGTATTCAAAATAATCCCTAAGACATAGTGAATTCATCGTTTCTTATCCCATTTCTGATGTTGTATCTCAATATTTACCCTGAAAACTACTCACGTATTGAAAATAATCTCTAAGACAGAGTGAATTCATCGTTTCTTATCCCATTTCAGATGTTGTATCTCAATATTTACCCTGAAAACTACTCACGTATTGAAAATAATCTCTAAGACAGAGTGAATTCATCGTTTCTTATCCCATTTCAGATGTTGTATCTCAATATTTACCCTGAAAACTACTCACGTATTGAAAATAATCTCTAAGACAGAGTGAATTCATCGTTTCTTATCCCATTTCAGATGTTGTATCTCAATATTTACCCTGAAAACTACTCACGTATTGAAAATAATCCCTAAGACATAGTGAATTCATCGTTTCTTATCCCATTTCTGATGTTGTATCTCAATATTTACCCTGAAAACTACCCACGTATTCAAAATAATTCCTAAGACATAGTGAATTCATCGTTTCTTATCCCATTTCAGATGTTGTATCTCAATATTTACCCTGAAAACTACTCACGTATTGAAAATAATCTCTAAGACAGAGTGAATTCATCGTTTCTTATCCCATTTCAGATGTTGTATCTCAATATTTACCCTGAAAACTACTCACGTATTGAAAATAATCTCTAAGACAGAGTGAATTCATCGTTTCTTATCCCATTTCAGATGTTGTATCTCAATATTTACCCTGAAAACTACTCACGTATTGAAAATAATCCCTAAGACATAGTGAATTCATCGTTTCTTATCCCATTTCTGATGTTGTATCTCAATATTTACCCTGAAAACTACTCACGTATTGAAAATAATCTCTAAGACAGAGTGAATTCATCGTTTCTTATCCCATTTCAGATGTTGTATCTCAATATTTACCCTGAAAACTACCCACGTATTCAAAATAATCCCTAAGACATAGTGAATTCATCGTTTCTTATCCCATTTCTGATGTTGTATCTCAATATTTACCCTGAAAACTACTCACGTATTGAAAATAATCTCTAAGACAGAGTGAATTCATCGTTTCTTATCCCATTTCAGATGTTGTATCTCAATATTTACCCTGAAAACTACCCACGTATTCAAAATAATTCCTAAGACATAGTGAATTCATCGTTTCTTATCCCATTTCAGATGTTGTATCTCAATATTTACCCTGAAAACTACCCACGTATTCAAAATAATCCCTAAGACATAGTGAATTCATCGTTTCTTATCCCATTTCTGATGTTGTATCTCAATATTTACCCTGAAAACTACTCACGTATTGAAAATAATCTCTAAGACAGAGTGAATTCATCGTTTCTTATCCCATTTCAGATGTTGTATCTCAATATTTACCCTGAAAACTACTCACGTATTGAAAATAATCTCTAAGACAGAGTGAATTCATCGTTTCTTATCCCATTTCAGATGTTGTATCTCAATATTTACCCTGAAAACTACTCACGTATTGAAAATAATCTCTAAGACAGAGTGAATTCATCGTTTCTTATCCCATTTCAGATGTTGTATCTCAATATTTACCCTGAAAACTACTCACGTATTGAAAATAATCTCTAAGACAGAGTGAATTCATCGTTTCTTATCCCATTTCAGATGTTGTATCTCAATATTTACCCTGAAAACTACCCACGTATTCAAAATAATTCCTAAGACATAGTGAATTCATCGTTTCTTATCCCATTTCAGATGTTGTATCTCAATATTTACCCTGAAAACTACCCACGTATTCAAAATAATCCCTAAGACATAGTGAATTCATCGTTTCTTATCCCATTTCTGATGTTGTATCTCAATATTTACCCTGAAAACTACTCACGTATTGAAAATAATCTCTAAGACAGAGTGAATTCATCGTTTCTTATCCCATTTCAGATGTTGTATCTCAATATTTACCCTGAAAACTACTCACGTATTGAAAATAATCTCTAAGACAGAGTGAATTCATCGTTTCTTATCCCATTTCAGATGTTGTATCTCAATATTTACCCTGAAAACTACTCACGTATTGAAAATAATCTCTAAGACAGAGTGAATTCATCGTTTCTTATCCCATTTCAGATGTTGTATCTCAATATTTACCCTGAAAACTACTCACGTATTGAAAATAATCTCTAAGACAGAGTGAATTCATCGTTTCTTATCCCATTTCAGATGTTGTATCTCAATATTTACCCTGAAAACTACTCACGTATTGAAAATAATCTCTAAGACAGAGTGAATTCATCGTTTCTTATCCCATTTCAGATGTTGTATCTCAATATTTACCCTGAAAACTACCCACGTATTCAAAATAATTCCTAAGACATAGTGAATTCATCGTTTCTTATCCCATTTCAGATGTTGTATCTCAATATTTACCCTGAAAACTACTCACGTATTGAAAATAATCTCTAAGACAGAGTGAATTCATCGTTTCTTATCCCATTTCTGATGTTGTATCTCAATATTTACCCTGAAAACTACTCACGTATTGAAAATAATCTCTAAGACAGAGTGAATTCATCGTTTCTTATCCCATTTCAGATGTTGTATCTCAATATTTACCCTGAAAACTACCCACGTATTCAAAATAATTCCTAAGACATAGTGAATTCATCGTTTCTTATCCCATTTCAGATGTTGTATCTCAATATTTACCCTGAAAACTACCCACGTATTCAAAATAATCCCTAAGACATAGTGAATTCATCGTTTCTTATCCCATTTCTGATGTTGTATCTCAATATTTACCCTGAAAACTACTCACGTATTGAAAATAATCTCTAAGACAGAGTGAATTCATCGTTTCTTATCCCATTTCTGATGTTGTATCTCAATATTTACCCTGAAAACTACTCACGTATTGAAAATAATCTCTAAGACAGAGTGAATTCATCGTTTCTTATCCCATTTCAGATGTTGTATCTCAATATTTACCCTGAAAACTACCCACGTATTCAAAATAATTCCTAAGACATAGTGAATTCATCGTTTCTTATCCCATTTCAGATGTTGTATCTCAATATTTACCCTGAAAACTACTCACGTATTGAAAATAATCTCTAAGACAGAGTGAATTCATCGTTTCTTATCCCATTTCTGATGTTGTATCTCAATATTTACCCTGAAAACTACTCACGTATTGAAAATAATCTCTAAGACAGAGTGAATTCATCGTTTCTTATCCCATTTCAGATGTTGTATCTCAATATTTACCCTGAAAACTACCCACGTATTCAAAATAATTCCTAAGACATAGTGAATTCATCGTTTCTTATCCCATTTCAGATGTTGTATCTCAATATTTACCCTGAAAACTACTCACGTATTGAAAATAATCTCTAAGACAGAGTGAATTCATCGTTTCTTATCCCATTTCTGATGTTGTATCTCAATATTTACCCTGAAAACTACTCACGTATTGAAAATAATCTCTAAGACAGAGTGAATTCATCGTTTCTTATCCCATTTCAGATGTTGTATCTCAATATTTACCCTGAAAACTACCCACGTATTCAAAATAATTCCTAAGACATAGTGAATTCATCGTTTCTTATCCCATTTCAGATGTTGTATCTCAATATTTACCCTGAAAACTACCCACGTATTCAAAATAATCCCTAAGACATAGTGAATTCATCGTTTCTTATCCCATTTCTGATGTTGTATCTCAATATTTACCCTGAAAACTACTCACGTATTGAAAATAATCTCTAAGACAGAGTGAATTCATCGTTTCTTATCCCATTTCTGATGTTGTATCTCAATATTTACCCTGAAAACTACTCACGTATTGAAAATAATCTCTAAGACAGAGTGAATTCATCGTTTCTTATCCCATTTCAGATGTTGTATCTCAATATTTACCCTGAAAACTACCCACGTATTCAAAATAATTCCTAAGACATAGTGAATTCATCGTTTCTTATCCCATTTCAGATGTTGTATCTCAATATTTACCCTGAAAACTACTCACGTATTGAAAATAATCTCTAAGACAGAGTGAATTCATCGTTTCTTATCCCATTTCTGATGTTGTATCTCAATATTTACCCTGAAAACTACTCACGTATTGAAAATAATCTCTAAGACAGAGTGAATTCATCGTTTCTTATCCCATTTCAGATGTTGTATCTCAATATTTACCCTGAAAACTACCCACGTATTCAAAATAATTCCTAAGACATAGTGAATTCATCGTTTCTTATCCCATTTCAGATGTTGTATCTCAATATTTACCCTGAAAACTACCCACGTATTCAAAATAATCCCTAAGACATAGTGAATTCATCGTTTCTTATCCCATTTCTGATGTTGTATCTCAATATTTACCCTGAAAACTACTCACGTATTGAAAATAATCTCTAAGACAGAGTGAATTCATCGTTTCTTATCCCATTTCAGATGTTGTATCTCAATATTTACCCTGAAAACTACTCACGTATTGAAAATAATCTCTAAGACAGAGTGAATTCATCGTTTCTTATCCCATTTCAGATGTTGTATCTCAATATTTACCCTGAAAACTACTCACGTATTGAAAATAATCTCTAAGACAGAGTGAATTCATCGTTTCTTATCCCATTTCAGATGTTGTATCTCAATATTTACCCTGAAAACTACTCACGTATTGAAAATAATCTCTAAGACAGAGTGAATTCATCGTTTCTTATCCCATTTCAGATGTTGTATCTCAATATTTACCCTGAAAACTACTCACGTATTGAAAATAATCCCTAAGACATAGTGAATTCATCGTTTCTTA
The DNA here is from genome assembly GCA_958510875.1 of Endomychus coccineus. NCBI lineage: Eukaryota > Metazoa > Arthropoda > Insecta > Coleoptera > Endomychidae > Endomychus > Endomychus coccineus. The sequence continues at coordinate 29,509,551 of OY294067.1, read as the reverse complement.
TCCCATTTCTGATGTTGTATCTCAATATTTACCCTGAAAACTACCCACGTATTCAAAATAATTCCTAAGACATAGTGAATTCATCGTTTCTTATCCCATTTCAGATGTTGTATCTCAATATTTACCCTGAAAACTACTCACGTATTGAAAATAATCTCTAAGACAGAGTGAATTCATCGTTTCTTATCCCATTTCAGATGTTGTATCTCAATATTTACCCTGAAAACTACTCACGTATTGAAAATAATCTCTAAGACAGAGTGAATTCATCGTTTCTTATCCCATTTCAGATGTTGTATCTCAATATTTACCCTGAAAACTACTCACGTATTGAAAATAATCCCTAAGACATAGTGAATTCATCGTTTCTTATCCCATTTCTGATGTTGTATCTCAATATTTACCCTGAAAACTACTCACGTATTGAAAATAATCTCTAAGACAGAGTGAATTCATCGTTTCTTATCCCATTTCAGATGTTGTATCTCAATATTTACCCTGAAAACTACCCACGTATTCAAAATAATCCCTAAGACATAGTGAATTCATCGTTTCTTATCCCATTTCTGATGTTGTATCTCAATATTTACCCTGAAAACTACTCACGTATTGAAAATAATCTCTAAGACAGAGTGAATTCATCGTTTCTTATCCCATTTCAGATGTTGTATCTCAATATTTACCCTGAAAACTACCCACGTATTCAAAATAATTCCTAAGACATAGTGAATTCATCGTTTCTTATCCCATTTCAGATGTTGTATCTCAATATTTACCCTGAAAACTACCCACGTATTCAAAATAATCCCTAAGACATAGTGAATTCATCGTTTCTTATCCCATTTCTGATGTTGTATCTCAATATTTACCCTGAAAACTACTCACGTATTGAAAATAATCTCTAAGACAGAGTGAATTCATCGTTTCTTATCCCATTTCAGATGTTGTATCTCAATATTTACCCTGAAAACTACTCACGTATTGAAAATAATCTCTAAGACAGAGTGAATTCATCGTTTCTTATCCCATTTCAGATGTTGTATCTCAATATTTACCCTGAAAACTACTCACGTATTGAAAATAATCTCTAAGACAGAGTGAATTCATCGTTTCTTATCCCATTTCAGATGTTGTATCTCAATATTTACCCTGAAAACTACTCACGTATTGAAAATAATCTCTAAGACAGAGTGAATTCATCGTTTCTTATCCCATTTCAGATGTTGTATCTCAATATTTACCCTGAAAACTACCCACGTATTCAAAATAATTCCTAAGACATAGTGAATTCATCGTTTCTTATCCCATTTCAGATGTTGTATCTCAATATTTACCCTGAAAACTACCCACGTATTCAAAATAATCCCTAAGACATAGTGAATTCATCGTTTCTTATCCCATTTCTGATGTTGTATCTCAATATTTACCCTGAAAACTACTCACGTATTGAAAATAATCTCTAAGACAGAGTGAATTCATCGTTTCTTATCCCATTTCAGATGTTGTATCTCAATATTTACCCTGAAAACTACTCACGTATTGAAAATAATCTCTAAGACAGAGTGAATTCATCGTTTCTTATCCCATTTCAGATGTTGTATCTCAATATTTACCCTGAAAACTACTCACGTATTGAAAATAATCTCTAAGACAGAGTGAATTCATCGTTTCTTATCCCATTTCAGATGTTGTATCTCAATATTTACCCTGAAAACTACTCACGTATTGAAAATAATCTCTAAGACAGAGTGAATTCATCGTTTCTTATCCCATTTCAGATGTTGTATCTCAATATTTACCCTGAAAACTACTCACGTATTGAAAATAATCTCTAAGACAGAGTGAATTCATCGTTTCTTATCCCATTTCAGATGTTGTATCTCAATATTTACCCTGAAAACTACCCACGTATTCAAAATAATTCCTAAGACATAGTGAATTCATCGTTTCTTATCCCATTTCAGATGTTGTATCTCAATATTTACCCTGAAAACTACTCACGTATTGAAAATAATCTCTAAGACAGAGTGAATTCATCGTTTCTTATCCCATTTCTGATGTTGTATCTCAATATTTACCCTGAAAACTACTCACGTATTGAAAATAATCTCTAAGACAGAGTGAATTCATCGTTTCTTATCCCATTTCAGATGTTGTATCTCAATATTTACCCTGAAAACTACCCACGTATTCAAAATAATTCCTAAGACATAGTGAATTCATCGTTTCTTATCCCATTTCAGATGTTGTATCTCAATATTTACCCTGAAAACTACCCACGTATTCAAAATAATCCCTAAGACATAGTGAATTCATCGTTTCTTATCCCATTTCTGATGTTGTATCTCAATATTTACCCTGAAAACTACTCACGTATTGAAAATAATCTCTAAGACAGAGTGAATTCATCGTTTCTTATCCCATTTCTGATGTTGTATCTCAATATTTACCCTGAAAACTACTCACGTATTGAAAATAATCTCTAAGACAGAGTGAATTCATCGTTTCTTATCCCATTTCAGATGTTGTATCTCAATATTTACCCTGAAAACTACCCACGTATTCAAAATAATTCCTAAGACATAGTGAATTCATCGTTTCTTATCCCATTTCAGATGTTGTATCTCAATATTTACCCTGAAAACTACTCACGTATTGAAAATAATCTCTAAGACAGAGTGAATTCATCGTTTCTTATCCCATTTCTGATGTTGTATCTCAATATTTACCCTGAAAACTACTCACGTATTGAAAATAATCTCTAAGACAGAGTGAATTCATCGTTTCTTATCCCATTTCAGATGTTGTATCTCAATATTTACCCTGAAAACTACCCACGTATTCAAAATAATTCCTAAGACATAGTGAATTCATCGTTTCTTATCCCATTTCAGATGTTGTATCTCAATATTTACCCTGAAAACTACTCACGTATTGAAAATAATCTCTAAGACAGAGTGAATTCATCGTTTCTTATCCCATTTCTGATGTTGTATCTCAATATTTACCCTGAAAACTACTCACGTATTGAAAATAATCTCTAAGACAGAGTGAATTCATCGTTTCTTATCCCATTTCAGATGTTGTATCTCAATATTTACCCTGAAAACTACCCACGTATTCAAAATAATTCCTAAGACATAGTGAATTCATCGTTTCTTATCCCATTTCAGATGTTGTATCTCAATATTTACCCTGAAAACTACCCACGTATTCAAAATAATCCCTAAGACATAGTGAATTCATCGTTTCTTATCCCATTTCTGATGTTGTATCTCAATATTTACCCTGAAAACTACTCACGTATTGAAAATAATCTCTAAGACAGAGTGAATTCATCGTTTCTTATCCCATTTCTGATGTTGTATCTCAATATTTACCCTGAAAACTACTCACGTATTGAAAATAATCTCTAAGACAGAGTGAATTCATCGTTTCTTATCCCATTTCAGATGTTGTATCTCAATATTTACCCTGAAAACTACCCACGTATTCAAAATAATTCCTAAGACATAGTGAATTCATCGTTTCTTATCCCATTTCAGATGTTGTATCTCAATATTTACCCTGAAAACTACTCACGTATTGAAAATAATCTCTAAGACAGAGTGAATTCATCGTTTCTTATCCCATTTCTGATGTTGTATCTCAATATTTACCCTGAAAACTACTCACGTATTGAAAATAATCTCTAAGACAGAGTGAATTCATCGTTTCTTATCCCATTTCAGATGTTGTATCTCAATATTTACCCTGAAAACTACCCACGTATTCAAAATAATTCCTAAGACATAGTGAATTCATCGTTTCTTATCCCATTTCAGATGTTGTATCTCAATATTTACCCTGAAAACTACCCACGTATTCAAAATAATCCCTAAGACATAGTGAATTCATCGTTTCTTATCCCATTTCTGATGTTGTATCTCAATATTTACCCTGAAAACTACTCACGTATTGAAAATAATCTCTAAGACAGAGTGAATTCATCGTTTCTTATCCCATTTCAGATGTTGTATCTCAATATTTACCCTGAAAACTACTCACGTATTGAAAATAATCTCTAAGACAGAGTGAATTCATCGTTTCTTATCCCATTTCAGATGTTGTATCTCAATATTTACCCTGAAAACTACTCACGTATTGAAAATAATCTCTAAGACAGAGTGAATTCATCGTTTCTTATCCCATTTCAGATGTTGTATCTCAATATTTACCCTGAAAACTACTCACGTATTGAAAATAATCTCTAAGACAGAGTGAATTCATCGTTTCTTATCCCATTTCAGATGTTGTATCTCAATATTTACCCTGAAAACTACCCACGTATTCAAAATAATTCCTAAGACATAGTGAATTCATCGTTTCTTATCCCATTTCAGATGTTGTATCTCAATATTTACCCTGAAAACTACCCACGTATTCAAAATAATCCCTAAGACATAGTGAATTCATCGTTTCTTATCCCATTTCTGATGTTGTATCTCAATATTTACCCTGAAAACTACTCACGTATTGAAAATAATCTCTAAGACAGAGTGAATTCATCGTTTCTTATCCCATTTCAGATGTTGTATCTCAATATTTACCCTGAAAACTACTCACGTATTGAAAATAATCTCTAAGACAGAGTGAATTCATCGTTTCTTATCCCATTTCAGATGTTGTATCTCAATATTTACCCTGAAAACTACTCACGTATTGAAAATAATCTCTAAGACAGAGTGAATTCATCGTTTCTTATCCCATTTCAGATGTTGTATCTCAATATTTACCCTGAAAACTACCCACGTATTCAAAATAATCCCTAAGACATAGTGAATTCATCGTTTCTTATCCCATTTCTGATGTTGTATCTCAATATTTACCCTGAAAACTACTCACGTATTGAAAATAATCTCTAAGACAGAGTGAATTCATCGTTTCTTATCCCATTTCAGATGTTGTATCTCAATATTTACCCTGAAAACTACTCACGTATTGAAAATAATCTCTAAGACAGAGTGAATTCATCGTTTCTTATCCCATTTCAGATGTTGTATCTCAATATTTACCCTGAAAACTACTCACGTATTGAAAATAATCTCTAAGACAGAGTGAATTCATCGTTTCTTATCCCATTTCAGATGTTGTATCTCAATATTTACCCTGAAAACTACTCACGTATTGAAAATAATCTCTAAGACAGAGTGAATTCATCGTTTCTTATCCCATTTCAGATGTTGTATCTCAATATTTACCCTGAAAACTACTCACGTATTGAAAATAATCTCTAAGACAGAGTGAATTCATCGTTTCTTATCCCATTTCAGATGTTGTATCTCAATATTTACCCTGAAAACTACTCACGTATTGAAAATAATCTCTAAGACAGAGTGAATTCATCGTTTCTTATCCCATTTCAGATGTTGTATCTCAATATTTACCCTGAAAACTACTCACGTATTGAAAATAATCTCTAAGACAGAGTGAATTCATCGTTTCTTATCCCATTTCAGATGTTGTATCTCAATATTTACCCTGAAAACTACCCACGTATTCAAAATAATTCCTAAGACATAGTGAATTCATCGTTTCTTATCCCATTTCAGATGTTGTATCTCAATGCTCGTTGATGAAACGATGAATTAATTCTGTTTTCGAGATTTTTTCGAATACGGTGGTACTTTTCATGGCGAATATTTAGAGACAAACTCTGAAATGGGGTAGGTATGCTTTCTCAGCTCGTTGTGAATGTTCAGTGAATAAGAAATTTAAAGAAACAATGAATTCAGTCTGTCTTGAAGATTTTTTTCGATACGGAGTAGTTTCCACGGTGTCTTGAGATACAAAATCTGATAAGGGGTAAGTATGTTTTCTCAGCTCGTTCTGAATATACAGAGAGGACGAAATTTCCATATACGTTCTTTTTATCCCATCATGTATGTGATTGTCATAGCCATTGAGTTTTATGTTTTATTGAACATTTTAGTGTGAAAACTTTCATTCATCATCGTCATAATAATATCCCTAGGACATTGATAATAGACGAGATAATTTTATGACAATCGAAATCTCGTTCCTTGGTAACAGCCCGAAGTAGAAGGCTGAGGGCTGTTACCAAGCAACGAGCTTGAGAAATTTGATATAAAATTATGAGGCATTTGTCAATGGAGGGATATTCGGCGGAAAATTTTTTTACAAAAAAATTTATAACTCAACACAACGAAACATTTATTTATTTATTAAAAGTACAGTTAGTGAAAGTACAATTATTAAAATTTACCTTAACATTAGATTCGTTGCTGTTCTCTACTATAGAAGATCTATTACCACGCATAATATTTATGATCTTGTTGTGGTGTTCTTGATCGAGATTTAAGTATGGTTTTATAGAATTTTGATTGCTATGACCAGTAATTTTCAGCAATTGTTGTTCTTCTACACCACTTTTTGCCAATTCGCCAACAGCAGTTGATCGATTCGAGTGATTTGTTATCTTTTTGTCCTTTACATTCAAGCCAATTACCTCAGCAGCAGATTTAGTCCATCCATTTATTGTATTTCTTCCAACAGGTACATTATCGTACCATTTCTCAGTTTCATTTTTCCAGTGTCGATTCGGTTTTAAGAACAGTCGTGGTGAGGTAATATTGTCGCCTCGTTTTGATATCAGTTCATGAAAAAGACGTACAGGGCAGCTTTCTCTTTCACTATAGGAAACCAACCATTTACTACTTGTACAGCTTTTAGAACCACCTTGGCACGTTTTACTGAACACCGGATTCTATTCAATGCGATTTGTTGGAGTCATCGTTATTTTTCTCGATTTGAAAAAAAGGTAATTATTTACAAGAAGGGCCTCACCCCCGATTTAGATGAAAACGTGTTCCTTATGAACGATCTAAAAAGAAAAATCTGCGGAAATGCACAGTTTTCCAGAAAAAAAATAAAATCTTCTCATAATTAGCACCATGTTGTTCTCAAGATATTGACCTCAAAAGCACATAACAACTAGCTTAAATGTCATGAAATATGTCTTTTTCAACTATATTCCAATATTTTTATAATGAAACGTAGTAAAAATAGAAACTTTGCATTTAAAGTGAATAAACAGCATCTGACATGTAATTGTAGCCTCTCTACAAGGTATTTCGTTTTCGTGTCGCTTTCATAGATATGTTCCGTTATCATTTGGGTAAGTCATAGAGAAACTATACTCCAAGAAGTCTGGACTTACTGTTATTTGAATGTGTATTTTTGTTGAATGAATCTGTTTAGCAGCGTATTTTCCTCATTGTTTTTGTAGTTCCAAGTGGCAATCCGTAGGTCTGAGGTTATTGGACGTATATTTTTGTTAGAAGCATTCTGCAAACAGCCTATTTTCCTGATGTACTTCCAAGCGGCAATCCGTAAATAGGAACAGCGTATTTCTCTAATACTTTTTGTAGTACCAAGCGGCAATCCGTAGGTCTAAGGTTATTGGAAGTGTATTTTTAGAACAGCATATTCATCTCATTCGACAAAGAGAAATGTATGTTGTTCAAGAATATGCACCAAAAATACACTTTCAATAACCTCAGACCTACGGATTGCCGCTTGGAACTATAAAAAGAATGAAGGAAATAGGCAGTTCTACATAATGCATGTAGCAAAAATACAATTTCAATAACCTCAGACCTACGAATTGCCGCTCTTCCTGATGTCTTCCAAGGAGCAATCCGTAAGTAGGAAAAACGTATTTCCCTAATACTTTTTGTAGGTCCAAGTGGCAATCCGTAGGTCTGAGTTTATTGGACGTATATTTTTGTTAGATGCATTCTGCAAACAGCTTATTTTCCTGATGTACTTCCAAGCGGCAATCCGTAAATAGGAACAGCGTATTTCTCTAATACTTTATATAGTACCAAGCGGCAATCCGTAGGTCTGAGGTTATTGGAAGTGTATTTTTAGAACAGCATATTCATCTCATTCGACAAAGAGAAATGTATGTTGTTCAAGAATATGCACCAAAAATACACTTTCAATAACCTCAGACCTACGGATTGCCGCTTGGAACTATAAAAAGAATGAAGGAAATAGGCAGTTCTACATAATGCATGTAGCAAAAATACAATTTCAATAACCTCAGACCTACGAATTGCCGCTCTTCCTGATGTCTTCCAAGGAGCAATCCGTAAGTAGGAAAAACGTATTTCCCTAATACTTTTTGTAGGTCCAAGTGGCAATCCGTAGGTCTGAGTTTATTGGACGTATATTTTTGTTAGATGCATTCTGCAAACAGCTTATTTTCCTGATGTACTTCCAAGCGGCAATCCGTAAATAGGAACAGCGTATTTCTCTAATACTTTATATAGTACCAAGCGGCAATCCGTAGGTCTGAGGTTATTGGAAGTGTATTTTTAGAACAGCATATTCATCTCATTCGACAAAGAGAAATGTATGTTGTTCAAGAATATGCACCAAAAATACACTTTCAATAACCTCAGACCTACGGATTGCCGCTTGGAACTATAAAAAGAATGAAGGAAATAGGCAGTTCTACATAATGCATGTAGCAAAAATACAATTTCAATAACCTCAGACCTACGAATTGCCGCTCTTCCTGATGTCTTCCAAGGAGCAATCCGTAAGTAGGAAAAACGTATTTCCCTAATACTTTTTGTAGGTCCAAGCGGCAATCCGTAGGTCTGAGGTTATTGGAAGTGTATTTTTAGAACAGCATATCCACCTCAATTCACAAAGAGGAATGTATGCTCTTCAAGAATGTGCACCAAAAATTTAAAAACTGGCATAGAAGTACTGACACAATTATACAGCACTCTATGAGTCTCCGAACGGCCAAACATATCATCTATGGAAATAAGATAGATATCTATGACACCAGCCTCTGAAACGAAACGAGAAGAAATACCTTATAGGGAGGCTACAATTAAATGTCAGATGCTGTTTATTCACTTTAAATGCAAAATTTTCATTTTCACTGAGTTTCATCATCAAAATATTGGAATATAGTTGAAAGAGACATATTTCATGACATTTAGGCTAGTTGTTATGTGCTTTTGAGGTCAATATCTTGAGATAAACATGGTGCTAATTATGAGAAGATTTTATTTTTTTTCTGGGAAACGGTGCATTTCCGCAGATTTTTCTTTCCTGATCGTTCATAAGGAACACGTAAGTAGTCTGTAAAAAAATTTTCATCAAAATCGGGGGTGAGGCCCTTCTTGTAAATAATTACCGAAAAAAATTCACCATACAAGCAATTGCCTCTCCTCCTTGCCACGCTAATTCTACAGCAGCAGTATGGTAAAATTCAAGCATAAGACCTTCAGGAGTATTTTCATCCCATAGCAATATTATTAACTTCAGACAAATTTAACAAAACTGAACTGGACTTACGTTTACATGGATGTGCTTGTAGTTTCTTCCTGATTGCATCGCGGACATCTCGGGCTGGTTTAAATACTATACTATTAAACGGGTTAATCATAATATTATAGTACTTTTCTTGCAAAAGTATGCACGAAACGTTCCACATTGTCTTCACCGTTGCTTCTTTAAATTCGGTCCCGTCGTTCTTTCTCATATTGACCGCCCAATCTTTTAGTATCAACGCCAATTCTTCTAAGCTCTATGTTCATTCAATTCATATTCTCGTTCGCAGCAAAATTCCATAAATATTCCCCAAATATATTTGTGACTGTAGGTTGTATTTCTGGGAATTTTTTCTTCGATTAGAGCATTTATACTTTGAACATTCGCTTTGCCATTTTGAAATTTATTTGGAATGAAGTTGTCAAACTCAATCGTGTTGTCATAGTGATTGATAATTGCACTGAATGCCTTTGGAAGGATTAACTTTTGCAACGATGCGAATAAATATTTCGTTTCTGGCACGACGACCGTTTCTGTTTTCACACCGGTTCAATAATCAAGCGCTTTATTCTAATCTATATGTAAAATATACACTCGTAAACAGTTCATTTAACAAAATTGTTTGTTACTATTATTTTGTAAATATATCCATAATATTCAATTCCTTGAATTCATTTCAAAATGACCTAATTTACACCATACTCATAACAATGCATGTTAGCTTGATAACATTTTGTTGAAACATTGTAAGTGATTTGAATGTTATCATCCAACAGAATGTATTAAAGTATTTATTACTTGAAAATTCATCAGACGACACATTAAGGGATCAATGAGCAGCAATTTACAAGCTCTTATATAAGTGTGGAATGAATTCAGTACTGTATTTTGTATTAAATTCCACTGACGACCTCATGAGAACAGCGAAACAGCTGTCTGGGACTAAAAGACGTGATCTCCCTGCTATCACTGTGATCTCTAAAGTGATGAAGAAAGCAATTAACATTGAGCTCTAATACCTAGGGAGATCCAAAATCGTGAATGACCGGCAATATGGGTTCCGTCAGCGGAGATCAACAGGCCTACGTAACACATGTATGGCAGAAATCTATCGAAAAACATGGGGCCTTCCGGGAAACGACCGTCAATGGTTTGCTGCCTTTGTCGCTTACTATCGACTTCCCTCTTAGATAGATAACTCCATTTGGTGGTTGATGGATTATCCTCTGTTGGTGTAATACATGGATATGTCTTGGCGCCAACTTTGGTTATGCTCCATATCAACGATCTGCTGGAAGTAACCACCTGTCCCGTCCACAGCTTTGCAGATGACGGTACACTTCACATCGCTTTCTCATCTAGAGCCCCTATACCATCCAATGAAGCCAGATGAGCGAGACAGAGACATGTTGATGCAATAAATGGAGATTTGGCAAAGATTTTGAAATGGGGATCTGATAATCTAGTAGAGTTTAATGCAACCAAAACTCAAAAGCTTCATATCCATGCTCCGGATCACCATCAACAACACCCTCTCATGAGACGATCATGTGAGGTCCATTGCGGAAACTGCTTCATCAAAAATTGGTTTTATATTCCGTGCCAAGAGTTACTTTACATCCCAGCAGCTTCTCATAATCTATAAAGCACAGATTCGACCTGTCTTTGAGCACTGTTTACATGTTTGGAGTGCGCTGGAGCTCTTGGATTCTATCCAGAAGAGAGCTCTAGAACATCCCTTATTAGGAGAACAAATTTTCCTACGATGTCTGAGATTATTTCTCTTGGAGAAGTCAAGGCAAGATGGACCTGGCACGTAATCTTCTTGCGTTTTGGATTTACGAACAACAATTTTTTCTAGTTGGCGCTCATTATGAAGAAAGTCTCTTTTTTTCCTAAGATTACTCAGTTCAGAGCTTTTAATAGGATTATTCTTATCTAAAACCAACAATTCCGCCACTTCTTTCTTAGTAAAGGTCTCGGGATTTGGAAAACTTGCTTCTTACAGAAGAGACGTAAGTGTTTCTTGTGTTTTTTCTGTTTTCTAACAGTTTCTGCAAAATACAGTATTACCATATTAATTTCAAAAGCAATGGTAGTAGTAATAATAGTTTTGGAGGAAGAGGTGGCGGATCCTAAAATGCCTAATTTGATATCAGGTAATACTATTCCTATGAAGTCTTCGATATCCATGCTCGGGATCACCACCCAACAGCACCCAGAACATCGTAGAATGGTGGGAAGTCTCTCCCTTTTCTATAGATATTTCCAAAGTCTGTGTTCATCAGAAATCTCGTCTGTTGTTCCATCAAGAGAGGTTCAAGATAGGCGGACTAGACGAGCTGAAACTATCGAACAACGAAGTTGTAGAATTCTTTACCTAATGAGGTCTTTTCCTATGCCTATAACCTCCAAACCTGAAGAAAAATACGAATGAATTCGATTGCCTCCCAACATTCCACTGTTGGTTCATACGATGTTCTTCGAACATTATCTCCCTCTCGTGTAGTTAAAGTATAAAAAAAAAGCTGATGAACCAAAACTCTTTCAAGAGAGGTTCTCTTTGTTCGATATTGTAGAAACGTAATTTCTAATAATGATAAAGTACTTTACCCAGGAATTGAGTACTCAGAAGGTAACTAGATGTTAATGAGATTTGATACAGTCATTGCAATATGCTGTGTTCTATTTTACATAATATTATTGAATCGTGTTCTCGTATATTTCAAATTTGATGATGTAATTTATTGTGTACTCATATCTGGGTTATAGTAATAAATATTAATGAACCAATTCGGTTTTAGACGAGTTTATAATGATTAGTGACTGGAATATTTTTAACGTAAGTTCAAGCTCAATTAGACGTAATAACATGGAGTATGGAGATTTGTTTACAATGTATAATAATATATACGTGAGCAATCGTTTTAAATTAAGACGAATCAATTCATCGTGGGTAGTCAGTTTAATTATTTTTCAATGGCTGTTTTGAATGTGCTTGTGAAACATTCGTGTCTTTCAATGGTACTGTTACCGTTATTATAACATATAGATATAGACAACATCCGTGAAAGTTTAGAACCAGATTAATAGAAAAAAATGTAGGCACATAATTCATATCGTCGACGGAAATTTTCTCACACATACCTTATAAAGAGAAATTCAATTTCTCAAATGTTGTGGATTTTTTTAGAAACATTGTTCAAGCAGGTTATTGACAGATAGAACATTTGACTAAAAAGTGTAGAAAATTGATAAACTTAGCAAAACAAAGCCCCATTACCATCAAATGAAGCTAGAGGTGCAAGATGGAGACAAGTCGATCTGGCAAGAATTTTGAAATAAGGATCCGATAAATATTTAGAGTTTGATATAACCAAAACTCAAGCTTGTATTTTCTTTTTTTCCATATTCTTTACTATGATGATGTCAGGTACAAATATGAAATTTTCTGTATTCATGCTCGGTATCATCACCTACAATACCTTCTCACGGAACTATCATGTGTGGTTCATTGCGAGAACTGCTTTACAGAAACTTGGTTTTACATCCCAGCAGCTCCTCATAAACTATTTCTGTTCACATGTTCAGAGTTCATCTCCCAAACGAATGCTGAAGCTCTTAATTCTATTCTGAAGAGAGCTATTTATCTGGTTGGTGTTGATGAATATTGATTCTCCATCAACTTGTTCGTGTTCGGCTTCCCAATGTGATATTTATTAAATGATACGAAAATAAGATAACAAACCTATCAAGGTTGCTTGATATTGAAAATTTTGACCAATGCTACTACTAATAGTCTAGGAGCTAGAGCGATATGGAGGGCCTGAATGGATACACCTTGGCACTACTGTATAATGGTGGAGAAAGGTTCAATGTACAATAGCTCTTACAGGCCGAATCGTGTATTGTCGGGCCTTTCCAAGCTACAGCCATCTCTGATTTTGGACTTTTTTATTGCACGAAACATTTTCGGAGCTTTTGTATATTGAAAAGCATGTAATTCTTATACATTTGCACCTAGTGCCAAGGTTCTTGGAGCTGGCCAGTTAATTTAATAGGCTAAATGGAATTCACGAATACAGTTTATAACCTGGTGGAAAATGTTATTGTTGACAGTTGTTGAAAAACCACATGCCAAGGTTTTTATAGGAGCGTTTCCGAGTAGTTGGTCATATTTGGACCAAAAATGGACTTTTTTACCACTTTACGGCTAAAACGGCTACTTTGCGACAAAATTCCTTGGCACCGTGTCAAAAACTTCAATTTCGTGTAAAAGAAATTGAGAAACCCATGGCAGCTCCTGAGGAGTGCTCGTCAAACTTGCCATTGTAAAAAAAAATATGTGGAAGATAGACAAAAATGAATTGATGGTGAATGTTTTTGGCAGGTAACAGTTGAGAAATTATGGAAAGGGTGTCTGGAATGGGAACTTTGTGGAACACAAGTTTGACACTAAGCATCAAATCCTTTCCCAAAATACTAAAATCCTAGCCCAAGTCCCAAACTTCTATCAGCGAAAAATTCTTGAAGCGATAGCATAAAACATCCAAATAATCTAATCTGTGATTCAGGATATTACCTTCCCAACATTTGGAAATCCATCCTCGAAAATTCCACTTCGCATATGATCGCACAACGGCAGGATCAGGTACCAGAACGGGAGGTAACCACCGGAATAAAGGCAGTGAACTGTGTAGCGTGAAGGCTTTTCCTACAATAAATACCGCTACAGAAACCAGAAGAATTAGCTTCATTTCAAGCCTCAAGCCTGCTCTGAAGATTCTACCTGTAATGGTTGGCTATACGTCGGCATCAAGTTGTGCTATTGTGACACGGAATCCATCCGGAAGCCAAGAATTTGCTAGATCTTGTTTTATAATGCCTCATAAAACGCTAAGAATGTTTTCAAAAAATAATACCTACATCTGTAGTGCTTTGAATCTTCAGTCCATTTCGAGAAAATGTTCCCAAATAACGAATTTGATAGTCTAGGAGATCGTTGCAGATTCTACTCACAAAAAATTAACTCTATTTTGTATCGTTATATGATAGTTCAGCTAAAAATATAAAAAATGCACCCTGACATTACAAAATATATAATCTCCTCAAAGGTTATTTTCTTGTACATCATATCAAAACTTCAAGGACCTTATGTGCAAGAGCTGCCGAACCGATGCATCAATTCGTGTTTCAAACTAACAAATAACGATAATGAATGATAGTTTTTTATGAGGACCGAATCTGCAGCTTTCTCCTACACCATTGATTTTTATCGACTTTTCCTAGATATTAATTTAATCACATTTTGAACAAACAAGTAAGTATTACAATAAACGATTTATTCAACATCGAACCAAAGCAGAATTATAACAAAAAATACTAACATGTAGCTCCAACGAAGGACAAGACTTGTAACGACTCCTTTTGATGGCTAAATCCCACCATGGTACTGTCGGTTTTCCTAACGGAGAAGGTAAGCATCCTACACGTGGATCTTCAGGTACACTGGCCAAAGAAGGTGGTCTTGGTGGTGGACGTGGGTGACCTAGACGAGGTCTTCGTATGGTGGCGAATCCATCGTACACCGTCGTACATGACATTGTGGTACACATTGATACGCACTTCACTCACAATAATCGTGCAAAAAATAATAATAATTCATATTTTCGTCTATTTGTAGGTGTAGTTTTTCGAGGCCTGGCGATTACTGAGGGAAACGGAATTGATTGTTCTGTTTGCTTTCGGTAAATAAGAGGTTAGCTGATCGATGATAAACAATTGTTATTATTTTACATTTCCACATTGAAAACAAAGAGAATTAGAGGTCGAACAAAACGTGTCATGTTTGGTATCTCGGATTTCCCCTACCCAGGTTAGATACGTTACCTCCGTTGGAAGTGACTTGGGTTCAGCCCCCAGTGTTTGGAGGATTTATGCACGGTTTATACCTAACCAAAATGTATCTGGCGGACGAGCTACGTGAAGTAAGTAGCACAAAAATAAAAAATAAGCGATTTTAATGCAACAGTCTAGTTTGAGCATAATCAGTTGAAAGAAAAAAACTATTACGAGTGCCAAGTTCACGGTGGGAACGCTTTCTGAAATTTGTAATAATCTAATAATTAATTTTCGCGATTGACCATCATTGCCCATAATATTATTGTTTGCCCACCTATGGTTGGTTCTTTTTTTTGGGGAATTTGTTCTAATTTAATTGTTTAAAAATCTTGTCTGTGAAAAAATAAAGCTATCTCGAAAGTGGTAAGAAATATAGGGTCGGTTAAATTATGGCAAAATTGCACAATTTGATGCTTATCAAAATGCCTTAGGATATGAAGAATATCAAATACTTTCGGAGATATTCTTTTTCTTTGTGCAATATATTTCATTGTGCTGGAGTGTTAAAGATAACCTTTTTTGCTATTGCACAAATCGTGCAGGAAGAACTTGAATATAATAGAAAAAGTACAGTTCAAAAAGGACATTTTCATTAGGAAATTCTGAAGTATATATAAACAAATCCAATTTGTTTTAACGAGCAAATGTAGTAAAGAAACCTTACGGAACAAAAATGTATAAGACATGCTTAAATTCACGTCACGAAACTTGTCTCTCAATAATTCCTTTCACTATCATTTCCGATTAACAGCTCTTGATTTGATAAGTTGTAAATAGGGATATACCGTTAAGAGTTATTGCATTCATGTCTATGGAAATCATTTCAGCATCTGTCAGCAACTCAGCACTATTCTTTTCAATTCAAGGATAACTAAATAAATATATTTACCCATAAGAAAATTTTCTCAGAATCAATACAATAATCGGCTTCACTCATGTTCTTCTACTTCCAGATATATCAGTGACTGATTGAACCATTAACTTAACACTTATTGCGGACTCTATACAGATTCGATGTCTTAATAGCTTTTTAATAGATCTAATGAACTTATTACTCTAATGATTACTATCCGCTAGATGCCTTATATGTGAATAATTACATCTTACTTCTTCATCACGTAATTTCAGAGTTATTCGAGTTTCTTTGAAAAACCTCAATTGTATTCTTCTTAGACTTATTAGATTTGAATGTTTGCATCGGAATGTGATAAGGTTCTCTGTAGTACTCACTGTGTTACTTGAGAAGCTCATTTATTTATTTGGTCTTAAGTTTAAGTAAAACATTTAACGATAAATAAAGAAATAATTACCCTTATCCACTAAAAATACTGTTAAAGTACTGAGGACCTTTTGGTAGCCGAAGGATCCTCAGTGCTCACGACAGTATTTTTAGTGGATAAGGGTGATAATTTCTTATTTATAGTGAATCCACAGTGTGAACTCTTTTATAGATTATTAAAACATTTAAGCAACCCAATTAGGGGAATTTCGCGAATTTTATTACAGCTTTTCCAACCATATTTTCGAGTTTTCGTAAATACTAGCGGTTTCCGGGAAATCGGGAAAGTATTTTAGTTAGCTAACTTTTGAGGTTATATACTTCAAAATACTGATGGTTATTGACAGAGGCATAGGAATTTCGGGCTTTTCACGAGCTTTCCAACCTTTCGACTTGCTTCTAATCCTCAAGTTTTTCGGAAAATGGCGGAAAGCGCTCCTGGTTAGCTCACTTTTCAGATTGAAAAAGGAAATATTGGTTTAGGTAGGAAACCGATCGCATAGAATTTTTTTCCGAGCTCTTCAACCCTGTTTTCAAATTATTTTCAACCACAGCGATTTTTCGGAAAATCGTTAAAATATCTTTTGCCCAGCTTTCTTTGAAGTTCTGAATACACGCATTTCAATATATTTGTTATTGTGAAAAATCAATTGCATAAAAATTTTTAGGTTTCTACGAGCTGTCCAACCCTGTTTCTAATATAAAATAATAAACCCTTGGTACTAATAGTTATTTATATACCAAGGGAGGCAAGTGCCTCTTTTTCTCCCTTGAATATATTGATGCATTAAAATCTAAGGGAGGAAATGTACTTTACTCTAAATTTTTCCTACTACATTTTATTGATATTATTCTTTGTATTCTTTTTTCTGTTGAAATAACATTTGAAATCAGTTAGAAAACATATCACAGAGACTGATGTTGCCAAGGTTTTGTGAGTGAAATATTTTTCCTATTTCAATCATAAAAATTTTCAATGATAAATTATATACGAAGCTGAGGATAGTATTCCTCAAAACATTTTAGAATCTGTCAAGCTGTGGTATCGCTAAATCTTCTGCCAGTTAAATCTGGTGAAAGATACGATAATAGTATGAACTTTTTCAAAAATACCTGGAGGAAAATCTACATTTGATAACTTATTAGAGATCTTACCTCCCAAGAGAGGTACAGTTAACTTCACCTCTCTAAGGAGGAACAGTGCTGAGAGGTCGTAAACGTCATTTTCTAAGGGGGTAGTAGGAAAAATCATAAGCTCCTGAGGATCTCGAGAAAATTTGGATAGCTTTGAACAAGCTTTTTAGGAAAATCGAAATTGGAATTATAGATTATTGTAAAAAAATATCTATACTGAATTTTTTTATTTTCAAAAATTAAATTGCCTCGTGACAGGTAGTATGCAGAAGTGTCAAGCTTGATTGATCTCATATATGTATAAATTGCGCCCCAAACATTTCTACGTAGTGCGTAGGGTGAATTACGTTGATAAGCCCAAGGAAATATTTCTTTTACCCTGAAAGTTGTGGGTATCCCAAAAACTAAGCGACTTTTCGGAGTTGCGGCGCTCGCCTATATTACTTTATCGCGTAACGTAAGATTTATGGAAATATGAATTCAACACCCTCGCGTCGTGAGAACGATGACTCAACAGATTATTGAACTTCTTCGATGTTCTTTCGTTTTACGATTCTACGTGTTACCCTATGAATTATTCATTATCTTCGATGGTAAAGTGTAGATGAACTTGCCTCATGGAAATTAAACTAAAGTTTTTACGGCGAAAAGGGATTGGACTTTTATTGTCACTTTCAAGGCCCATAATATAATCATGTAATTTCAGAATTCAATCACATGTTTTTACCATTTAAACTTATCTCATCGATTTTTATTATTGCATCCCACATAATTCTTACCGGTTAAATTAAGATTTCTTACGAATAAGAATAAGAATATGTATGTGATGTATTTATAATTACCCCCAAGCAAACAAACATATAATTCAACATTAACAATCAAAGAAATGAGAAATTGTATTCTTTAATAAAATAACTATTAAAAATTAGTATTGTCACATTGCCACAAAGCTATCGATGTCAATACCAGGAAACATTATATTTGAATATATTATGATAACATATGATAATATAAGCGCCTCTAAAACGATTTATTATATAGTGACGGATTCTACTTTTCGTTAAATAATGCTACGAATTAGAATAATATGATGAGTTCTTGCTCAAGATAACAATATCCACTTCCGGTTTCCCTTTCGGTGTATATACTCGTATATTGGGGGTTTGCCCAATATTAATTTCCAAATATGAAATTAGAATATTATTTCAAAATTGTAATACGTTATTGAAGTTGGGAATCTACAAGGGTGGAGAGCGCTAGGGTCACTATATGAACACGTATATACAAGTTGTTTGTAAAGAGGTGTGATGACTTCACCTGTCAATCAATGAATTGTCATGGCATCTGTCACGTGAAGTGAGACTATCTACCTTCTGCTGTCGTTTCATTGCTCTATATGCAGACTTTATGACAGGCACACCATTGTCTTACACACAGACAACATCACCTCACATATTACATAGTTGATGATGATGATGCTAATGCTACCCAAACACGTCACTAGACAGTTGACTTAGATTGTCCTACTTGACCTGACATACGCCATGACATTACATTGGTCGACATATGACACCTCACACACCTCTTCACAAACAATCTGAGTAGGGATAAGCCTCTATATCTGCTAACCTGTACCTTCACCATTTTCTCTTCTTAAAAAAAAACCTGTATATAAACACCTGAAATAAAACCGGAAGTGAAGATGGTTACCTTGTCCGAAAACCATGTCATGTTCTTCTACTCTGCGACGTGAACTCTTGTGTGTGAAATATGAGTTCGATAAACATTTAGGTTAAATAAATTTTACCAATATATGTCTAATAGAACTGTATTAGGAAATTAACTATTGCCAAATGAGCATATTCTAACAAATTGGAAAATTATGAAAATAGAATGATTAGGCGTATAGATTTTTTTTATAATTCTAGTTTAATTTCCACAAATTACACCAATTTCTATCGGACATTTCACAGTTTTTCGTTACATGACTACTTCAAATATAACTGAAGAGCATAATTATGCCATTATAAAAACCGCTTTTGAATTGTTGAGGTTAGAATTGTGTATGTAAATTAATAAGTCGCGATTAAAATAATTGTGCATGTAAATTTTAAAATTGTAAATATTCGCACTTATAAAAACGTAAAATTTTGAAATGTTCCATTCAGAATTGTGCATGTAAATTGTAAATATTCTCACTTAGAATTGTACTCTCAAAACGTAAAACTGAAAACAGTAATTATCAGAATTATGTATGTAAACCGTAAATACTTATTCTTACTCAGAATTATTGTACTCTCGAAACGGAGAATTGTATATATGAATGTAAATAGTCTGTGTATATAAATGTAAATAGTCTCCCCCATATTCTCACGTAGAATTGTTCTTTCAAAACGTAAAATGTAGCGCTCAGAATTATGTATGTAAATATTTGCATTCAGGATTGCACTCTCAAAACGTAGCATTGTAAAATGTTATTTGCTCACAGAATTGTGTATGTAAATTCCCAATATTCTCACTTACAATTGTACTCTCAAAACGTAAAACTGAAAACAGTAGCTCTCAGAATTGTGAATGTAAATCGTAAATACTTATTCTTACTGAGAATTATTGTACTCTCAAAACTTAGAATTGACAAATGTTGCGCTCAAAATTGTGTATGCAAATTGTAAATAGTCTCCTCCATATTCTCATCAGAATTGTACCCTCTAAACATAAAATGTAGCGCTCAGAATTGTGTATGTAAATTGTAAATATTCCCTCTTAGAATTGTAATCTCAAAACATAGAATGGTAAAATGTTGAGCTCAGAATTGTGTATGTAAATTCTGAATACTCCCACTTAGATCTGTACTCTCAAAACGTAAAATTGAAAAACAGTAGCTCTCAGAATTGTGTACGTAAATCGTAAATACTCATTCTCACTAAGAATTATTGTACTCTCAAAACGTAGCATTGTAAAACGTTGGGTTCAGAATTGTGTATGTGAATTGGAAATAGTCTCCTCCATATTCTCACTTAGGATTGTACTATCAGAACGTAGAATTTAGCGCTCATTGTAAGTTATTGTACTTGGGATTGTAGTCTCAAAACGTAGAATTGTAAAATGTTGCGCTCAGAGTTGTGTATGTAAATTGTAAATAGTCTCCTTCATATTCTCACTTAGAATTGTACTCTCAAAACTTAAAATGTTGCTCTCACAATTGTATATGTAAATTGTGAATATTTGCACTTTGAATTGTGTCTGTAATATGTGAAAATTGACAATTAGAAATGTAGGATTGTATAAATTAGTATTGAAATGTCTCAATGTCTCCAATGCACATTCTATTAACACCGTTTGTTAGGTAGCACTGCTATTTCTTGGGGTTCTTAATTCCTCTAGCGAAATGCCAATCCAAATGGTTATAAGTTTATTAAAAATACAGCAACAAACTACATGGACTATAAAACGTCATAAACAATTCGTTACTATAAATAACAATTCAAAACAAAAAACATACTAGCGTCCTTCATTGAACACTCAGCGTGGACCCGAGCGATAAATATAAATATTAGTTCACAGAACATCATAAATAAACTATCGATTCAATAAAGTTAATTTAGCTTCGTGGGACCACGAAAGACAAGCAGAAATATCCAAAATTGTTTGATGGAGAAGTTAAAGACGGTATTCGAATTAATAATGATACTTCCTCGGATATTTCAAACACCGGCATCTATCTTCCTTGTTTTATTTAGATATTTGCAAATGAAAACTTGATCAACCTCGAGGATATATTTTGGGCAAATTTTAATTGTTGTTGGAACGGTACAGTTCTTTCATTTACAATATATCAAAGACGGGGAAGTGAATAAATTAATTTTTATAGGAGCTGGATCGTTCGTAATTAAATAATATGAAATGTTAATGAGCCAGTAATTTTATTAATACATCATTAGGAAACGAACCGTTCGAAGGAATTCTCAATAACCTCTGCTTATAAACTAGTTATTTTATTAGTTTTATTCTATTATGGTATTCTAGTTCTCAGAGATGACATACTTATTATAATAAAGCATTTTCTACATGCTTTTCCAATTTCGGAATATAAGAAATTAATAAGCCCGCATATCTTGTTGCAGATACGGGAAAGACAACTATACCTAATAGAGGAATAATTCAGATATTGTGTGGAAAAGGATGTCACGATCGTTACTACAATCTTGAAAATAACTACTTAAATCTGAACTCGAATATTAGATACACAGTGCACGATTCAAATTTCATTGGATGGATCTTTTCAAGGGGATCTATAATGTAGATTCTTTCAACTGTAACACAACAGATTTCCAATTTTGTTTCGAGAAGTTCAATACAGTACGTAGTAATTGTTAGGTCTCTATAGCCGTTCATGACGTTAGATTTCTATAACCTCACAACATTATATTTGATTAGTTTTATGTAGGCTGCCATTTACAATACCCATTATTCTCTTGTATTCACGCAATACTAAACAATATATAGACTTCACTATGAATAAGGCAAATCTATGGAGAACTTGGAGCGCCACTCCTTGGAACTGAAATAATTTGATGGATTATTCGAGTGTAAACATATTATTCTCGATATTAATCAAATATATCATCATATGTGGGAGCTATAAGTTGATACCTAGCGCGTTGTTATACTCTTGGCAGACGAAGTCTCGGAAGAGTATATTGCATTTACTAAAGCTATTTCTAAAATCGTTAAGAAAGTTCTTGCACCATAGTATTTTTCATCGAATTTTAAGCAACTTTAAAAACATCCGTCTGTCTGTCACGAAATCTTGCATACTCAAAATATGACACAAAATTGTTTTCTGTTCGGTGACGAACTTTACGTTTTTCAGGGAAACCGTGTAATAAACATACTGGAAGTTCTGGAGAGTTGAGAGTTGAAAATTTCAAAAAATCATAGCTCCCAAAGTATGCATTGACTCGATTTAAAACTTTCCCAGTAAACTTAAGTTAACTTAAACAGCTTTCACCCAAATTTCAATTGAATTCAACAACAACAAAAATAATTATTGAAGTAAACTTAAAATTACACCGTTCTTTAACAGTTTGTAACAAGTGGCTGTGTGGTCTAGGGGTTGGGAAATCTATAGTAGACTCTGGTTCGATTCCCAGAAGCGTAAAATTTGTTTTTATACATTTCCTTGAAAACATTATTAATTTGTATATTATTTAGTTGTGTAAAGATAATGACATACATAATTTATTCCACTATCTTTACAAAAATGCGAAATGGATTTTGTATAGCCCACTTTTTGATTAAATAGGCATACAACCAAATTAGCTGATTAGTACATTAGTAAAGGAATAATGCTTTCAAATTACATAACAATATGTAGTGAATCAATCAACAATCAAAACAACTTGGACTGCTTGATTGGGCCCATTATGCGCCCCTTGATACAAGAATGAGCTCAGTAGGCCTAAGACAGTGCCGAAGGCTAATATTTTGCATGGGCTGATATCTCTCAAGGCTTCAAGCGGCATATGTGTACTGTCGAGGTGTTATTGCCTAACAGAAGCCAGTGCTGAATATTCTGCTAGGATATGAGAGGCAGTTTCGTCTGCCTCTCCACATCTACTACAAGCTGGGTCTTCAACAATGCCCGTTGTGTGTAGATGTTTATTCAGATGACAGTGGCCTGTGAGGAGTCCTGTCACCAGTTTTAGGCCTCTCCTGCGCATAGAGAGTAGGGTTTTGGAGAGTTTAGGCGAGAGCTTCCTAATGTGGAGTTTCGCCTGCCTCTTGCCAGGGGCACCACACCAGACCGAGAGCCACTGTCTATTCAGTAGGTCCTTGAGGGCATGGAGTCCGGTGGTCGATGAGATTTCGACCATTGAATTGGGGCTAGAGGCGCTGAAGGAGCCCCGTTTGGCCAATTCGTCGGCCATTTCATCCCAGCGCTAGACGGGACAGAGCCGTTTTTGTCGCCGACCATCACATAACGACTGCGTAGGTTATAATTCGGCGGATCATGGTTGTGTAGATCCAGTACAGAACCTGTGGCCGTTGACCCCACGTGTTTGAGAAGGCTCTCCTGCATGCCCATAAGGATGCAACAGCCTTCCTTACCCAGGTTTCCAGGTGAATTTTCCAGCTCAATTTAGCATCGATTATAACTTCAATGTACTTCACTGAGCTTTTTATGTGCTGGGACCTTCCTAAGAGACGAATGTCTGGTAGGGGTCCCAGTTTCCGTTTTCTCGTGAACAGAACCACTTCGGCCTTTTCAGGATTCACCCTGAGTGCCTCGACCTGGCACCAGCGAGCCACGATGGCAAGTGCAGTGTTCTGAAGCTCGCACAAGGTAGTCGCGTATCTGCGAAGGGTCACAGCTGCCAAGTCGTCTGCGTAGGCTTGGGCGTAAAACCCACCCTCATTCGCTCGACTAACAAGCTGTCCACCACCAGGTATCAAAGGAGCGGATACAGAACTATTCCCTGAGGGCACCCTCGGGTGACGTGTGTACATGGAACGCAGCCATTATGGTGCGCCATTATCAGTCTCTGCGTAGTGAAACGTATCTTCTTGAATATTAAATAGTATTTATTGATTGATTTTAAGATGGCAATATGGGTTTAGGGAAAAAAAATCAACTGAAGCTGCAATTACGCATTTAACAAATTACGTATATGAAAAACTAGATATCAGTAGACCCACGGTTGCGATATTTTTGGATCTGGCTAAGGCTTTCGACACGGTTGACAGGAAAATATTGTTGGATAAACTATATGAAATTGGAGTAAGGGGTGTCAATAATCAACTGTTTGAAAGTTATCTTGAAAATCGTAAACAAAAAGTAAGACTAAAGGGAGTTTCTAGCACAACTGAAGATATTGAATACGGTGTACCGCAGAGGTCAAATCTTGGTTCGATATTATTTTTGATATATATGAACTCTATTTTGAGAAAAGAAGTACACGGAGAGTTAATTTCTTTTGCTGATGATAGGGTAACAATTTGTGAAGCGGAAAATTGGGAAACGGCTATATTACGAGCACAAGAAAATATAAATTTATTAAATAAAGAATATGCTAACGGTAAATCCACAGAAAACTGTATATGTGACCTTTGGCAATTACGTTGACAGTATTCCTAAAAGTTGCATAAAAGTTCATAAAAATGATAGTAATAAAGAAAAATGTAGTTGTAGCGAGTTGTCAAGAGTCGCATGCACAAAGTATCTGGGGGTACATATAGATCAACATCTGAAGTGGACCGAGCACATACAAAGTATTATCAAAAAAGTGAGATACATAATTTATGTTGTATATAGGTTGAGATATATTTTGGAGTCCGGAACTAATGAGATTTCCATTCGGAAACCAGAAGCATGTAGCTTATCACGTCTAACCTCGTTTAATGTACACAATGTTAAAATATTTTTTGATAATTTGGCCAAGATTTTGAAGAAATACCCTAGTTTGGCAGACGGTTTCCGTATTTACAATTTAGATGAAACTGGCACCCAAACAGTTCAAAGTCCAGAACGAATTGTTGCTCCAAAAGGAGTAAAACAGGTTTATCAATCTACAAGTGGTGAACGGGGGGAAACAGTCACAATGTGTGGAATAATTTCGGCATCTGGAACATTTTTACCGCCGGTACTTATATTTCCCAGGAAAAACTTTAAAAATCATATGCTAAAAGATGGTCCAACAGGTGCTTTAGGCTTTGCAAACCCAAGTGGATGGATGAATTCAGAAATTTTCTTGGATGACTCCGGAGTTGCTGCAGGTGTATCATGCATTATTCTGTTCAATAGTCTATTATGGAATACTAGCATGGGGGGGGGGGGTAACTTATGATAAATATATTAAGCCTATAATAAAAATCCAATTGAGAGTGCTAAGAATAATATACTTTAAAGATTCAACAATTGAACCAGAAGAACCATTTAAGCAACATAAGTTACTTACAATAAAAGAAAAGTACAAATTGGAAGCATTGCTGTACAATTATATAAATTTAAATACTGATTATGAAAGTAGGAATTTTACAAGGAATAATAATTTAAGTTTAATCAAATGCTACAAAACTGTGGGTCAACAAAGAAACGGATATATTGCGAGATTGTTGTTTAATGCATTGTCAAAGAATTTAAAAAACCTGAAAGACTTAACAGCTGTAAACCGGAAAAATATAATAAGTAAAAATTGTATTGAAAAATGCAAGACATTAAGTTTATCAAAAAGATTGAGTTGAATGATCAATTAATGTTCATTAGTTAAATAAGGAAAAAATATGCAATTGGAAATAGACATTTATTTAGAATTTATAATTTACAATTTATAATTTACTTTTAAGTTATTATTGTTGATAATCAGGCCTGCGCATAGATGGAGAACCCATCTCAGCAGGGCAAATGTCATGTATTTTGATAATTGTTGTTTTAACACCTGAATAAATAAATAAATGAATAAAGAATAAAAATTGAGTGCGAGAAATAATCTTAGACTATACCATAAATTATGAAATCTAAAAATCTATAAAAATAAAACGATTTCCTTAAAAGTTTTAAACGAATGTCGGTTTATGTTTTTTTAATTGTCGAATTAATTCATCAATTTCAATCTGTTAAAACTTGACATTTATGTTAATGTAGAAGTATATGAGAAAATATATATCATTTTCATTATTCAAAAATATGTCACTTTTATTATTCAAAAAATTGTTTACTTATTACATTGTACGTTATTTTTTGTTTTGGGAATAATATATAACTGATAGAGGTATGCCTTATTTATTTACCCCTTAAATATGCTATATTTGGATGATCATTACGGACAAACTATATTTGCATTCATAAAAAAATGAGTGATTCTTTCTATAGGCAAGTAAGTATTTCAAAACATAATTTGGTAAACTTATATTATAAACAATTGTATTTTTAGCTTAGACATGATAAGTAAACAATATTATAATAAAATTAAAAATATTCGTTTTTACTCTACAATATTTTTTTGTTGAATTTCAACGATTGTAACAGATAATTTGTATCTGATAAAAATATAGGAAATGTCATCACCTTCCTATTTAGAAATATAAGAAAATGTGAGCAATCAGTTAGTGATACAGTTAATAAAGTAATAATTGTCAACTGATCAACAAATATCTCAAATTATCCCCAAAAATGGGAAAGATACGAAAGTAATCATTTCCTAATGATAAAAATGTCTCAATTATTCTCGGCAACTTAGTATGTTTCGCCCTACATGTGCGAGCATTTTTAAAGAGAATCTCGAACATAAATAACACGATTTCATTATAATAAAATAACGATTTTCTTGTTAATGAAATCCCATCGTAATTTTATTGCTGCATTGGATCTTTGTAAACATATATCGAACTACATAATCTCTGACGTTATTGAGGACAATTCATTTGGTCCAATCAATTCTGATAAACAATTCCAGCTTTTAATCCTGATGTTAAAGTCTATTTAATCTAGTTGCATCAAATAAGCTGTATATCATAGACGTTTATCGATGCATTCAATCTTGTACCTACAATGTTTTTATGGGCCATTAGCGATTAACGACCATTGAATGTAAGATTGTATATACGTTTACATTTTTATAATTATTAAGCTCCCAGAGTATTCAGTCACATGTAAAAAACAATATTAAAGATTAAATAATTGAATATGATAAAATACCCCAGCTATCTAAATAATACAATGGAACTTAATTAACTTATTTTTCCACAAAAATTAAGAACTTAACTTTGTCCATTACTTTGTAAGTTGCAATTTATAAACAAACAAAAATGCAATAACTTTAATAAATTACACAACCTTTTTCAGTATTCATGTTTAGCTCAGTTGATTTGAAATAAGAAGACAAACATGTCATTTTCTTTTCAAATGTGATCAAACATGAGTTGTTTATTTAAAAAACAGTAAATAAATAATTTTTTCGCAACAATTAGCGAATAAAAAGTGGCAAATTCTAAGCTAACTTTGAATTTCAACCATTTGCAACATTTATGTCACGTTTAAAAGATAATTGAGCCATTTTTTCACCGCAATGACAAACATTTTACTAATACATGACAAATTTTTTTTTTTTAATATTCAACATTACCGACATATGAAACTTTGTAATCGGAATTTTTTAGTGTTGAGTATCACATAATATATCTCAAGACATCAATGTTTACTACATAAATGTAAAAAAGGGTTTAATTTATTAACGCCTATGTTAAGAATAGTTAGCATACAATACGGGGAACGAAGTTAAAATTATTCATATGCCACCCGCAACTAATCATGTTGTTCAATATACTGTTCAAAGAGCAAATAAAATTCTACTTTCAATTGGGGTTACATTCATCAAGAATTCAAAGAACTCCCCGTGGAATACCGAGTTAACAAACTTGACGATACTTTTCTCGCAAAAACATATTCAATTGGAAGGGGAATATAACTACACACTGTATTAAATTAGTCCATGTCCATATGGGTCTTATATTCTTGTAATGAGTATAGAGGGAGTAAAAAATACGATTTCCAAAGGGGGTTTCAAAATATGACCATATTTTTTGTGTTATAACGTTGAGACTCGAAATGGAGATGCATAATATACAATTTGAGATAACCGTTTAGCTCTTGAAGTTAGCCAATATACAGTCGAACAGTGTGGAATAAAATCTAAATGTAAGAAATATTGAAAAATGATGCCTTGTACAATAATAATAATTAGACTCAGATAGCATATACTAATTTACTGTAATGACTCTAACCTTGACTGTGACTGAAGTTAATGATTATATCGTTAAGTAACCATTACTAGAATTATAATTTGAATTCCTGAAATTAGAGTTAGATGCTCGTGAAAATGCTCCATGTATTAGTAATCAGTGATAGAGATCCATAATTTAGAATAATATGCATCAAAGCATACCATACAATATTATTTAAAACTCAAAATAAAGTAGTCAAAACTAAATTAAGTGCAGTTAAGTAAATCGATTGTTATGATTCACTATTTGGGATTTCTAATGATACTCGGTGGTGGATCTCGGAACTAACAAAAATTGTTGTCAAACACTGCTCGCATTCATACGAAACAAAATAAAGTAGTTGATTAAAAGTATACTAAATCTACGTACAACACCAATTTTGTCACAAGAGCATGAATCTATGCCAATTTGCCAATAGTATTTGATGGTTCGTAGTTTGAAAATTGGATACAATCAGCCATTAGGTGATGAAAATCACTTTCAAAGTATATATTTGTATACCCATATTTACGCTACTGCACGCTTTTCAGCGCTCTCACAAGAAAATCAAGTACTTTGAGAAAATTCAAAGGACTCATATCGATAGCAAATTTTTCGCTCTACAATTTGTAAGTCTTATTTTTCACGTAAATGCATAGTTTTTGCTCAAAATGCAAACGGAAAACGGCAAAAAGCATACATATATATATGCTTGCGCGCGCTCTAGCGGCAAAACCCCGGGGATTTGGAAAAAAATTAATTGATCAAAATCAATAGGAAAATTGACGTTCTACAATATTGCTTTTTTGTTATTTTTCACCAAAACGCATAGTTTTCTAGGAAAATGTGAAAAAGGCTAAAAAATTGTATATATGTATAATATATGGGTGTCCCAGGTTTTAGTAGCAGAACTTTAACAGTCGATAGAAAATTTGATTTTGAGACAAAAAGTTCCTATTAACATAATGCACAGACGTTTAACTT
The DNA here is from genome assembly GCA_958510875.1 of Endomychus coccineus. NCBI lineage: Eukaryota > Metazoa > Arthropoda > Insecta > Coleoptera > Endomychidae > Endomychus > Endomychus coccineus. The sequence goes on along the minus strand of OY294067.1, from coordinate 29,480,135 downwards.
TTGAGATATTGGGTGTTGAATTTTATAAAAAAATTTCTTAATTTTGTTTGTATCTCCGAAGATAATCAAGATGTCTCAATGAAAATCGGTACCGTGGTTGCGTGGATAGGTTACCAAATTTGCACATAATTTGAGACCGGTATTACTTCCAGTGGCGTAGATATAGGTTAATAACAATAAATTGACCCGAAAAGTGTTATCACCCTGTAAAGGTTACTTTTTAGTAACAAATTTCGATGCAGAATTTAAATCAAAACAAATACGGTCTCTTGATATTTCTTTCTGATATTTTCATCCGATTTTCATGGTGGTTGTAATTAATCACAAAAATCAAATTTGTCGTGCCAGGTACAAAAAAATATCAAGAGACCTTATTTGTTTCGATTTGAACTATGCATCGAAATTTGTTAATAATTACAGGGTGATAACATTTTTCGGGTCAATTTATTGTTATTAAATACCTATATCTACGCCACTGGGAGTAATACCGGTCTCAAATTATGTGCCAATGTGGTAACCTATCTACGCATCCACGGTACCAAATTTCATTGAGATACAAACAAAATTGAGAAATTTGTTATAAAATTCAACACCCGTATCTCAAAAATTAAGGGTCTGTGCATATATGTTAATAAGAACTTTTTTCTCAAAATCAAATTTCCTATCGACTGTTGAAGTTCTGCTACTAAACCCTGGGGTATATCTCTCAAATCCCACCTTTTTATCACTGCTGGTTATCATCTAAATGTTTCTAAAACCAAAACCTACAACTTTGACTAGGTTACAAAAAACTTTGAGCACTGTCCTTTTTATTGTTTAATTCCGGTGGACTAATAAAAGAGTTCACAATGTGGACTCAATACTGCAGATTTCAAATTGTAATAGCCCCCATTCTTCAGTAATTATTTGTTTGATTTATAGTAAGCTATTACTTTGGTTACTATCTAGACGCTTCGTTCTGGGTTATTATAATGGGAACTGTTGTTCTTTCTTACAAATGAAACCGATTCGTTATGTTATTTACCTCACCTAGGAATGCTATGTTAATTAGCTGCCTAGTTGGTATGCTTATTCGGTGAGGATGGAAGTAATCATGAGGATCTATGTTCCGATTTGACGTTTATCACGATTATCGATTACTCACCCATAACCAGAAGAAAATCATTTCCGATCTAGCTGTTTGGGAACTTATACAATGCAGATAAAAGTTATATCGTAGTAGAGGAAATGAATGCAAGAACCTCTTATTTTTTTGTAATGGGATGGATTTGAATGAAACCTTTTGCATTCGCTTCATTTTTGGACCAATAAACTTCGTTTGGCGGTCGCACCCCTTTTTTTGCTAGAGGGGTTGTTAGCAACCCCATTTTCTATCTCGCCTAGTTCTCAACCGAATTCCTTCAAATTTACATACAGGGGTTTTGAGGGGTCAGCAATTACGAATCCGACGAGAAAATTGGGAAATTCAAAATGGCGCCTACAAAATGGAGGGTTAAAATATAAGAATGCATTTTGTAGCCTAACTGATGATTTTAGAGAAAAATACCACGAGTCCAAAAGTGTTTAGAATTCAATTTTACATAAGAATAGTTTTTAATTAATCACTCAAAAACCTTTTGGCTTATTTTGATAAAACTTGCCATGGATAATTGCAATAATAAGGGTCTTCTTTTAATATAATTAGAATGAAATTATTAATTCCAATTTTTTTTCGTATGTCGCTTCGTTTTTGAGATCCTGTATGTAACAGGAAAAAAATAATTTCAACAAAAATCAGATCAAAGGTTGCCGAGCACAATCTCGACAACAATTGAGGGTTTGTTTGTGTCAAAGTTTGACAGCCTGTGTCATGTTCATTGATTAATACGAGTTTAAATTCGTTTAAGATGCGTTTATCGTGAATGATTTGTCCTAATATCAATTAGATTGCCCCCTGGGACGACAATGAAATCAATAACGTTGTTCTAATTACACCAAAGGCAGTCCCTTATTACCGCAAAAAAGCAAACAAGGTTTATCGAAAACAGCCAAAAGGTTTTTGAGTAGGTAATTAATGAAAAACTGCCTTTCTTAAAAACTTTGACACCCTTTATCTCAAAAACGAAGCAAGTTAGGACCTCGGTTAGGACACATGCTTATCAGAAAAAAACTCTTATTTTTACTTAAGAAATCGATCTTAAACGTTTGGCGGTTTAACCCTGCTTCACCCTCTATATTACCTAAAGTCCACCTTGATATAACCCCGAGGGATGTAAAAACCGATATAAGATCAATTTCTGGAAGCAGTCGCTACTATTAAATACACGAAAGCATTTTCAAACTATATATGATATTTTTCCAGATGTTCTCATGACCAACTCAATGTAATTGTGCTTTAATAGGGTTTCTAAAATATTCAGCGTTATAATAATGATAATTTTTCTATTTATCTAGGTCGTCATAAAGCGCATGAAGTAACTAGCTAAAGTTGTTGACGGTTTCCACATTTCTACCGTTTCTTATGACTGAATGTAGTGATATCTATGATCATTGGTAGTTGATCCTAATTGAGATTTGGTTCAGTATTGTTGACCCACATGAGATGCTCGTAAAATGTGTTCTTCATGTGTATACATTTCAAAGACATTGTCGCATTGTTATGGCATGTGACTGCTATGCGTTTCAAGAATTCTATAAATTACTCGGTTATGTGCCAGCTACATTGTGTCAATTCCTTCTGAAGAAACAATTCCATAACATGTGTCGCTGTATCACCTTTATTGTAGAGAAGACCTTCCGTGATAATTTTTTTTCGAGATCTAATAACTCAACTTCCAATAGTTAGCTGTAAACTATGAACTCTGATAGAGGCTCGTGGATATGATTTTATTTTAATAACTAAGATTAATAATTCGTAAGATCACGGAGCAAGAAGCTACTTGTAAGAATTAGCTAGAAGCTTTCAGCTACCCAAGTTCGAAATTGTCTAACTGCCGCTTACTGCTGTATTCTGTTCAAATAGTATTCTTTAAATGAATAAAACAGAGCAATAAAAGAATATGGCAGAAACTTTACAATACACACAATACAATAGACTTTTCTCGTAAATCGCTTTTCACCCCAGGATTGTACTCATAATAATGTGTTACTTTCTTATAATAAAATTTGTTCAATATTTATCGCTCCTCAGAAAAATTTTGAAAAATTACAATATTTACTTCGTAATTTAAACACTGAGGGGCGAAGGACGCATACGAGCGAATTACCTGAGGGCAATAGATTTTGGGGCGGCATTGCGGATAATAACCTCCTGCTTCTAATATTCTTCACTTTCGTACGAATCTATATAGTATTGAGCGACTGTTGATCGACAGTGGTCGGTGGCTAGCTCTAGCACAAAGTGACCGACTATACCCCCACTGCGCAAGACAGTCGATACGCGACCATGCCTTCTACATAAAAATATAACTCAGAGCTCAATGTTGAATTAAGGGATTTCTCGGTATTTTAGGTGGAGTTTTGGAGAGGAATTTATTGGATAATAATTCTAGCGACTTCAGCTCTTATTAGAGGGCGAGTCGCAAAGATCGTCAATCAAGTTTGGGGTACGCTACTGAAAATGAAAAGCAAATACACTCATTGTTTTACATTTTTCGTTCATTATAATGTGCCTTTGACTATAAACAAACACATATATTTTACTATTTATACCATGAAATCCGAAAATGAGGAACCCCGACTAACTATAATTATTTTTGTAATTGGGAAATTTAGGGGGAACAGAAGGATTTCAGCGGGAAATAGAGCTCGCTTTTTTATCATTTTATACCCATTCTCTAATTGCGTGTGTTATGTTTCTTCATCACTTTTTCTAAAAAGAGTAGTCTTGACAATCAAAAAAAAATCTAAATTTTTGAAAACAAACTGAGTCTAGGCCACGGTTAGTCATGTTGAGCAAATATATCAGTCTGTTGTATTTACAAAACAAAGCAAATTATATTGTACAATTAATTATCTTTAAATTCAAATTTAGATTATTCGTTTGATATGGCTCAATACTGAACTAATTAATTCAGGTATAGCATCGAATTCTCTTGTTCCTCCAAAATGCGCGCTTGTTAAATAATGAAAGATCATATTTTGGTATAAATACCCATAAATACCAATCAAGTGAATGGCATTTTTTTTATTAAAAATTTTCATGGAAATTTTCATTACATTGAAAATATAAAAACAATTGAAGATCTAAAAAAATCAATATAGTAAAAAATTGCAAAAAATTTGAAAACTGGCTAAACAAAATTACGATTTTTTCAATGCAATTTTCTACATTAGACCCCATTTTATTATTTGCTGGAGTCCCTTGAGATTAATAAATATATGACGTCCAGATATCCTATTGAACGATCAACAAATACTTGATAATTCTTCCTATTTAAATTTGTATAATTAGACTAACAAACTACCTAAGATTATCGTTGAAGTTATACATTAGGTTACTACTTTTGTAGGAAGTTAGTATGTAGTTGTAAAAATTTGTTTTTAAATTAGTGAAAATCGTTTAATAATGAAACTACAATAAATACCGAAATAAATACCTATTAGGTTATTTTAAGTCAAGAAAAAACAAATTACATACCTACTTAAATTTGAAAAAAATAAATAAATTTTATTTTCAATGTGTTTGTAGTTTTCAGAGACGGCAGAGACCTATATTGAACCTCATTGGAAGGCTTGTTTGTTCATATCGATTTTCAAAATTGTATTTAATTTTAAAATAATAATATTTCCAAATAGATGGGAATTTGGTTCTAAAATACAAGATTTATACCGATAATTCGTTCCTATGGACCTGTAGGTTAAAATCTTTGAAAGAGCATTTCAAAACCTCAAGAATTATTTTGTAATCATTGTTTTACATTTCTTCGTAATACTTCCATCATGACATTATACAGGGTGTCCTCGAACTGCGTGGCTAAAATAAAACCGAAGATTCTTTGATTCGAAAAAAATTTGATGAGCCTTTTTACTTTTGTCTCAAGTGTCTTGTTTAGCCGGTAGAGGGCTTCAAAGTTGCAAAAATAATTTTGTTTTTTCGGTATAACTTGAGAACGTGATGGAGGACTTTTACAATATTTGGCAGGTGAGTTACTGTCAATAATAGCCGTTTTTGAGAGCGAAGCATAGAGCCTTAGAGACCATAGAAATGGCTCAAACTTGAGGATGTAACGGGAAAAGTGTCCAGAACTTTTTTGTGGTCGATGTAATTCACTCTATATTTTTTATGTAGATAGCTTATCTAATTTGAAAACTTTTCTTACTCTTAGAAAATTTAGATAAAATCAACGGATTAGCTTGAAAAAATTAATTTTCGAGTCTCTGCAATTTTGGCTTACTAATTTTACTTGATTAAAATACCTTAGTTGCCTTTGCTTTTCTAATGTCATTTTGGCATTTGGAGAATTTATTCTCAAAACTGTCACTTTTTACTTTGCTTTCCGTGAAAATTTTATAAAATTATGGCTCAAAATTTCACTAACACTGAAATGGTTAATATATCGGTAAAACACGAATAATAAAAACAATAGAAATGGGGAAACGATGTGATTATTTAGGAAAAACAAATGCTAAATTAAAAGAAACAACAAAACTTTTTGGGAAATCGCTAAGGCATCAATTGTTCGAAATGTTGCCCATTTTCCTGAATACACAAATTAATTCGTTTCAAGAAATTGGATTGAACTCTGGCTAGTACTTCAGGATCATTCTTCAATAAATCCGCTTCATGATTAATTCGTTGCAACAATTCCTCTCGTGTGTTTACTGAAGCTGCATAAACTTTCGACTTCAAAGCGCCCCATAGAAAGAAGTCGCAGGGCGTCAAATCAGGAGAGCGGACCGGCCAGTTCACTGGTGCATCGTGTCCTCTACCTATCCAGCGATCTGGATATTCCGCATTCAAATGTCGCCTCACAGCTAATGTGAAATGAGGAGGTGCACTATCATGGATAAACCAGGCCACGACGAATGTGTAAGGGCAAGTCTTCCAACAGTTCAAGTAGCCTTTGTTCCAAAAAGTTCAAGTAGTTCTCCCCGTTCAATCGATCGGGTATAACGGTAGGGCCAATAATAAAGTTATCCACAATTCCAACCCAAACATTGATTTTAGTTCGATTCTGAAAGTATGTAACTTCCGTTTCATGAGGATTTTCATCAGCATAGAAATTTTCATTATGGAGGTTAAAAAGACCACATCTCGTGAAAGTATCTTCGTCCGTGAACAGAATTCTTCTACAAAAATTGGGGTTTGCGTTTTGTCTTTGGACAATAAGCCGACAGAAATCTAACCGATGACCTGGATCCATGGGCAATAAGTCTTGAACTGTTTTAATATGATAGGGATACAACAGTTCTTCTTTCAGTACATTATGAACTAATGATTTTGAGGCTCCAATACGAAGTCCCAAACGTAGTGTGCTTATCCCAGGTTCAGTTTCAATCGCTTCCAGTATCGCTTCTTCGAGTTCTAACGTCCTTCTTGTCCGTCTGCGTCCAGTTTCTCTGCGATTTGCTTCAAATTTGCCAGTTTCGCGAAGGTTTGCCGATTTGGAATTCTGCGATGCGGATATCTTTCCCTTCTCCGGCCATTGCAACGACAAAGTCCATAAATCAATAACATATCAACCATTTCAGTGTTAGTGAAATTTTGAGCCATAATTTTATAAAATTTTTACGGAAAGCAAAGTAAAAATTGACAGTTTTGAGAATAAGTTCTTCAAATGCCAAAATGACATTAGAAAAGCAAAGGCAACTAAGGTATTTTAATCAAGTAAAATTAGTAAGCCAAAATTGCAGAGACTCGAAAATTAATTTTTGCAAGCTAATCCGTTGATTTTATCAAAATTTTCTAAGAGTAAGAAAAGTTTTCAAATTAGATAAGCTATCTACATAAAAAATATCGAGTGAATTACATTGACCACAAAAAAGTTATGGACACTTTTCCCGTTACATCCTCAAGTTTGAGCCATTTCTATGGTCTCTAAGGCTCTGTGCTCCACTCTCAAAAAAATGGCCATTATTGACAGTAACTCACCTGCTAAATATTGTAAAATTTCTTCATCACGTTCTCAAGTTATACCGAAAAAACAAAATTATTTTTGCAATTTTGAAGCCCTCTACCGGGTAAACAAGACACTTGAGGCAAAAGTAAAAAGGCTCATCAAATTTTTTTCGAATCAAAGAATCTTCGGCTTTATTTTGGCCACATTAGATTCGATAATTTTGATTGTTTCAAATCCGCTACTTGAACTTTTGTTATTTTTTTTAGTAAAAAAAAGTTAAAAGGACGAGTTCTTTCTTTATAACATGGAGGAATTTTGAAATTTAAACCTAGGTAGGTATGGAATTCAAATTTTATTAGGAAGTCGAATTGAGCGTTACACATGGCCGTAGCCAGAACGAAATCGTACGGGGCCAGCAGTCGAGCAAAAAGTTAATCATATTTGATATTCCATCTCGCGAGGCGTGCAGCGGTGCAACATTTAAATGCGCCGGGAGATTTTTTGCGCCAGACCTATAAAATCTTTTTCAAAACAAGAGATTGTGTTTCAGCATTCGAGTCTAACAATTTCTACGGCGGAGCGCAGGCGATTTTATTAAAAAATGAAGAGTTGATGGGCATAAGTAGCAGTGCAACGCACACTCCTCTTTCCCTATGACACAACACAAGTTCTTTTTCTGTTTATCTTAATAACACTACGATGCGCCTGGCTCTCTCATACTCTCACATTAGCTCTATACACCGCTTGATTTGACTCAATCTGTTTATTGGATTCGATTATCAAGATTTGACTAGTTTTTTCAGTTGTTTATTCTGGATTATTCCCGTCGCAAATGCATTATTTTAATTAATAACATACACCTTCTTCCATTGTTATCAATTGATTATTTAAAAATATTTATTCATGAAAAATATTTTCACTATCAAAAATATTGTGTTTCTATAAAAAAATATTATATATGTACGCATGTACCTATAAACATTGGTGCTATCTCCAGTGCCTCTACATATTGCATACAAAAATTGTTCCAGGGGGCCTCAGAAATCTCCAGGAGGGGCTGAACTATTCATAGTGTCACTCTATCATTACAAAAACCTTCAATAAAAGGACCTGCGTATAAGACGCATTTTTATATTTTAGACTGACTATGTTGTATTATTCCTTATTGAGTTTTATGTACTGATCACAAATGCAATCTGATATAATTAAGAAATTACTGCTGAGGTATGATAAAAACTGCTGTCAATATATGTATAGCTTTTTTCTATTGGAGACCATTATATCGAATGAATCACAGCTATTAACTCGGATATTAAATTAAAGATCGTTGAATATGAAACAAACGTTAATTTTCCCCTGCAATTAATAGCAATTGCAATTATCACGATCAGCAAAACAAATCTATTTACCGTCAAACAGAATACACTATTACAATAAAATTGCTGCGAAATAATTGATTAACACACTTGTTTACGAAGCACTTCACTTAACTATTAATTCCTTATCGACAATAACTACTAATCTTCGTTACGTAATTCAATAGGTTCAAGTCCAATTTACGCGGTTCCGCATAATTCCTTTCAAAGGACAGCTCGCCGCCAAAGAGCACACGCGGTTGAAGCGATGTAGACTGTTTGTCTATATCGATAGAAGAACGTTACAACAGAACGTTGAAGGCAAGCAACCGCTACGCTCGAAGGCAACGTGTTCACTGACTTGACTTGACAGACAATTCGCTAAACAAAACCAGGCGCACAACACATCCGTAGTTTTAGAATAGAAACAAGTTTTGAGGATGGCTGTTACAATAATTTGAAGGTTTTTAGGACTAGGAGGTGTTGGCTGCAGGCTGAACTACTTTTTTTAGGTACAATGACAATTTTTGACAATATGCATTAACATTCGAAGAATTTTTTTAGGGTAGGGAGAACATCATTGCATTCTGGACAGCATCGTGTTCAAGTTATTTAGGTGTGGTAATAGGGTGAGAACCACGAACGCCCTTTAGCCTTTAAGTCAAATAATGGATAAAAAATGTAATATTTCATATTTGATGGACATGAAATGCGACTTTGTGAATTTTTCGTAGTCGATACAAGGAATTGTAATTTTTACTTCACTCACTATATGTAGCAGTGGCGGCTCCTCGAAGGAGGCTAAGGAGGCTCAGCCTCCTCACCAATTTATCTTAATGATCATTCTCCATTTTATTTCCTGTTTCTCTGATAATTCTTTAAATTTTACAATTAATTCCCCGTTCTCAGTAGTTATTTTCAATCTGGCAACAGTGGCCAGAGGCTGGATTCTCTATATATCTCAAACGCTAAATACGTGTGGTCAACACAGTTGCCGTTTTTCCAACCAGTCCAACTGCCAAATAGGGTAAAACAGCGATATGGCAACATTCTCTGTAGGCTAGCTTCTCGTTCGCACTCGGTCGAAATACGATTACTTCCTGCCCTGCGAGCTGCGAGGCGGCGACACGAGACACGTGCTCCGTCAGTTATTGTTTTTGTTTCGCGACCCGAAGTAAGGTTAAGTTATAATTTATCTGTTCCGTGAGCTATTCAACGTTAAAATGTGCAGTTGGTGACTTCTTAGAAAATCCATTTAGTGGATTAACATATTACAGAAAAGTGTTTCTTAAAAATAAACGGCCTTTACCGGATTTGAAAGGATTAGTGATGACAGGTATGTTTCAAAATCGAAATACACAATAAATTATATTGCTTGCTGTTTACATCTGATACAACTTCATGTTGGGGGCACTCGGGTTATGATGATTTGAAAAATTTAGCTCGTGGTATAGACAGACATGAAAAATCGGAGGAACATATTACATCGAGTATTAAGTTTAAATTAACCGTTAAACAGAATATTGTTAAAGGAGGAAAACATATAATTTGATAGACAAGAAACTACATTATAAACAACTTTTTTTATGAAATTTTAGATACTATTAAAGGTCAAATTGAGATTCGATTTTCCGATTCACATGAATTGAAGTTTTTCGACTTGACGAATAGAAGATTTTTCGAATCTTTTTCAAAAGAGTTTCCCAATACACTTTTAGATAACTTAGTTCTAAAATATAATTTTTTTGATAAAATGAATTATGGGTTATATACCGACTCGGATAAAGATATTTTAGACCAATACGACATTCACGCCGATATGATAAAATATATGATAGACAATGATTTGCAACAAGTTTTACCTCAGTATTATAAACTACTTTGTTTGACAGTCACCATTCCTGTCACGTCGGCATCGGTGGAGAGATCATTTTCTACTCTCAAACGAATTAAAACTTACATGCGAAATACAATGGGCCAAAATAGTTTAAACAATGTTAGTTTGATATCTATTGAAAAAGATTTAGTAAAACACTTAAAACAAAATGATACATTTTATGATAATATTATTGATCATTTTTCGCAAACTAAAGACCGTAGAATTCCGTTAATATATAAAAAAGTTAATAAAAATAATAAAAAAAACAAAATATGAAAAATTAAAAAAAAAAAGAAAAAATATCAAAAATCCAAAGAAAAAAAAAACGAACAAAAAAATTGTTTGCCAAGAGAAACTCTACACCTCCACGTTGGTTCTTGCTTGGCAACAATTAATTTTGTCACTGGAGTAGCTGGTACGGTCGCTGTGCAAAGGTTAAATTTATTGGTTGAATAGAGTATATTTTCACAAAAACGTTGTATGTCCAGCCTCCTCCTCCTATTGGTCGTACGGATTTCAAATTTTGCGAATCGCTTTGAAGAGGTGAAAATAGGAACTGTATTGTTTTGGGGCGCAGTAACGACTTGCAGCTGCATTTTTGACATCCATGTTCAGTTTTACAAATGAATATATAGCTTTCCCAGATAGCACAAGACATCTCCGGTAGGTCCATTTTTGATACTATGTAGATCCGAATGTCGCGAACGTTGGGACGTTCCCATGAGGTCCTAAATTTAACGTCCGAGGGAAGTTAATATTAAACATCCTCAGTACGTTCTGTGAAGGTCTTTCGAGAGTTAATGTTGGATTCGGCGTAACTATTATTAGTTTTTTCAATTTTTTTTTTATCGATTCATCGAATTAAAAATTATTTGAAACTCCAGAATAAACTACCGAATTCGAACGATTAGAAAAGGAGGGAAGCCGTGTGACATCAGTACGCGAGTGACTTTCATTGGTTATACTCATGTAGTCCTAATAAACTATATAAGAGTGCACACTGTGGATACACTATAGCACTATAAATAAGAAATAATCACCCTTATCCACTGAAAATACTGTCAAAGTACTGAAGATCATTCGGCTACCAAGTAGCCATCATCAGAGTAAACTAAATTATAAATCAAAATGTGCCTGTTTAAATGCTATTTGGAGATAACAATGCAAACAAGGGGTTAGCCTCTTTCGTTTATACATTTCCATGCTTTCTAAATTACCTAGATATTTGTCCGTACTGTGTTTTAAGAATGAAAAACTTTTTGGTGTGACCTGTATTCAAAATATGTTCGGCTAACGTTGATTTATCACCATTATTTTTCTTTATATGGGCAAACTGTTCTTTACACCGAGTTCAAAATGTTCCTTTTAGTTTGACCCATATAGCATTTTGAACACGACTCACACTCGCTTTTGTAAATTCCCGGATTTGTCGAAGTCGGAAACCTTATCAAAGGTGTTGCCTAAATGATTTTTTAGCTTGTTCATACATCTATAAAATGGTGGTATTGCAAATTTAGGAATTCATGAATTACCATGTCGTAACCATTGTCCAAACGTTAATTGCTAAAGTTTCTAAACTTTGTTGTTACAATTTTGCTGGCTCAAAGGGACAATCAATAATTTATGAACAAGACTATTCTACAGGATGAGTCAGTTTTTTGTAGACAAACTTCAACAGGAGATAGAACAGATGTTTTTAAGGAGAAAAGTTCCTATAAACATATGTCGTAGAAGGCTTCGTTTTCGAGATACAGGTTGTTGAAATTGAAAAAAAAAATTGGTTTTTTGCAAATATCTCTGGAACCGTTTATCGTACAAAAAACAGCTTTTGTGAACATTTTCTACTCATAGTAAGCTATGTTCTGTGCGGTAAGAAATTCTTTTTTATTCATAATTGGTGAAGATTTTGAAGGGGTAGTGGGTGTTTTTCTCCCCAACTTCTACGTCACTGAAAGAAGTACGGTTTTGAGAAAACCATTTGAACCGCCAATATTTTCTACACAAAAAAGGTACTCTTGGTTATAAGCTCTAAAGTTCGAGAAAAATCAACTTTTATGTTGAAAAACATGGTCAATCCTTTGTTTTTGTTACTTGTTCTAACTTTTGAATAAATGTTTAATTATGTTTTTCAACATAAAAGTTGATTTTTCTCGAAAACGGTCAACTCTAGAGCTTATGACCAGGAGTAATTTTTTTGTGTAGAAAACATTGGCGGTTCAAATAGTTGTCTCAAAACCGTACTTCTTTCAGTGGCGTAGAAGTTGGGGAGAAAAACACCCACAACCCCTTCAAAATCTTCACCAATTAAGAGTAAAAAAAATTTTTTCATCGCACAGAACATAGCTTATTATGGGTAGAAAATGCTTACAAAAGCTGTCTTTTGTACAATAAACGGTTCCGGAGATATTCGCAAAAAACGAATTTTTTTTTTCAATTTCAACACCCTGTATCTCGAAAACGAAGCCTTCTACGACATATGTTTATAGGAACTTTTCTTCTTAAAAACACTTGTTCTATCTCCTGTTGCAGTTTGTCTACAAAAAACTGACTCACCCTGTACATATAATTAAATGGTGTAGCTCAATACGCCGTAGTATGCCTACTTGTTTGGTTTTTCTGTATATGTCGAAATCCAAGTCATTACCATCTTTTATAATGTTAATATCAAGTAAAGGAAACTGTTTATTTGTTTCTATTTCGACGGTGAATTTCAGTGAATCAAATTGACTATTTTATTCAATTTCAAGACACAATAACACACTCAGATGCGAATCAGAAAGCTGCATCGAGTACTTTCACATAGGCTAATTAATCTACGGTATTGGGTTAACAAGTAATCCCTACATTACCTAATTAAAAAGCTATTTACTTGAAGTAATAACGATAAGTTAATTGATTGAAGAAACGTTTCTAATGTCTGTGTACTCAGTAGCTAAATGCATATATATATATATATATATATATATATATATATATATATATATATATATGTATATATACATATATATATATATATATATATATATATATATATATATATATATATATATATATATATATATAAATATATATATATATCTATATATATATTTCTTCTTAGGTTCTCGCGGACGTTATGTGTAGAACTGGATTCTCGGGTATTGATCCGCGTTGTGGTTTCGGTCCTCAAAAGGACCAATTTCACGACGTTTCGGCAAAGTCGCATTTGCCATCTTCAGGTGATTCGACCGTAGATTTTCCAGACTCTACGGTCGAATCACCTGAAGATGGCAAATGCGACTTTGCCGAAACGTCGTGAAATTGGTCCTTTTGAGGACCGAAACCACACAACGCGGATCAATACCCGAGAATCCAGTTCTACACATTACGTCCGAGAGCCTAAGAAGAAACATATATATATATATATAGATTCTCCTGAGTGGAAAAAATATTGCTTGGCACACATTTGCTAAAATGCTTGGGCCTTAATCTGGATACAAGCCTCAGAATAGTATGTCATATAATCTACGAGTATGATACAAACTTAAATGCAAAGAGCATATTAAAGGGTGGTCATTCCCAACAACTCCGGGTCCCTTTTTTATATCGTAAAAGTCAATCATTACAGTCCAATATCACCACGTTTCTAGCCTGCTTGTATTCAGATAGGCCTTGTACTGGTTGTTGCCAAGATCTATGATTATAGTGGCAACCTTATTAGTCGAATCATCTACCAATTATTTTAGCTAATACAAGGGCTCTCATCCCTCTCAATGTTGATGTAGTTCAGGGACTATACCATCTTCAGAAAATAATTAACCAAAAATCTCGAGGAATTTTTGCTGATTTAAGAAAACTTCAATCGATGAAACAATCAAGCCCTCTGGATTGGGTCCATCGTGCACTCTTGCAATAAGATCCAGCTCAACAGATCAGAGGCAACACCCGATGTCCCATTGGTGTTGCAGCCTAAGAGAAGCCACTAATACTTCTACTATGATATGATAGGTAGTTTCGCCTCCTCTCTGCATCTACTGCAAACTACAATGCCCATTAAGTGAATTTGTTAAGGAGACGTGGCATGTCCTGTCAGCAGTTTTATGTCCATTCTACTCAAGGAGAAAAGGCTTTCGCCTATTTGGGCAAGGACTTCGCAATGTCGACCTTCGTTTTACCTCATCCCAGGAACACTTTCTAGTGATCGATGAGATTCCGTTAGGGGTCAGAAGTTCATAGGGAGATGCACCAATTCTTCGGACAATTCATTCTCTATTATGCCTAAGTGACCAGTGCCTCCCTGCATGCCAAGGGCCACTCGACTGTCAGAGTAGATATGAATCCGCCTACCAAGGCATCTAAGGAAACCATTTTTTGGTCTTCTGGTGTACAGGTAGACCAGGGATGCAACTTGTACTGATTGCTTCTAAGATTTATGATGATGTTCAATTCCTTGATTATGTAGTGGTAACTCAATTGGTCAAAGCTTCCAACAACTATTTTAGTTAATACATGAGCTTTCATCCATCTCCAATAATTATGTAGTTCTGAGAATAAATTAGTCAATCTTCAAACAATATCATAAAATACGTCAAAAAGGAATAATTAAAGACCTCAGAGGAGAAACTGGACAAGTCTATTTTGGATAAAATTGACTTTTTCCGTTACATTTATACCTTAAATTATAGCCAATCGATAGGTGCAAGAATCAAGTCCAAAGCATAATAATTGTATATACGTCTAGGACCGCTCGCATTCTTGGGCGCAAGAACCAGCAAAGTCCAGGCGCAAGAACTAGCCAAGTCCAGGCGCAAGAACCAGCCAAGTCCAGGATTCGCCCGATATTTGTATTGACTACTTTTAAATGTGGTCCATCATTTATTTAGATTTAATGTTTTATTCTATATTAAACGGCTATCAGGTATTCAAATAAAAACCTTAAGAAGATTTAATAGCGTTTTGATTTCTTGTACTATTTACGTTGCCAAATCTAGAAAAATCTAGCTCTTATGGTTTTTTGTTATAATGTTTTTTAATGTTACCCCAACAAATTCATCCTTAATCCCTACAATAAAAAGCATGTATGTCCTACGTTGAAGACAAACACCCAAAAATAGAAAGTTTTGTTTATTTTTCTAAAACTTATAAAATATGGAATTGCTGATTCTAGAGGGTGAAACTCAAAATCTAACTTGTTGTTGTAATTTAATTTTATTTGATTGATTAAATGAGTTTTGTTGCAAATAAAGACAAGAAGAGTAATTCGATGCATGATTTGAATTATATGAGAATGTGGGAGCTAATTGATAATTAAAAACGACCATAAATTCAAAAGACGACCGTGGCCAGCTACACCTGCTTTTCGGCACGATTTCATTGGTATTGAATTACAGCAACAACTGTTGCGCGCAAGGTGTGTAAAATCAAGTTCCTTTCAGGAATGGAAGCACTATAAAATTCAAGTTCAACACACAGTGATTAAGGCAGGTAATTATTACATACATACAGACACATGTGTTGTCAAAGAATGATCAGCTGTCATGGATACAGGTATGCACAATGCACATAACAAGTTATTATATTGAAGTTTGATAAAAACACCTGGTACAAGTTCATTATCAATAATAATGTAAATGATGTTTCGACTAATCATTCCAATTCTGTTACTATCCCATGTAGACTGATACGAACATGGGACCTATATAATTATAAACAACTCAATAATGGACATCATTCATCAGTTCGGATGCAAAAAGAGATGTAATCAATTGATCACGTGAATTCCCTTCGGGGAACAATCAGTTTTTAGCCTTTCGGAATCGATCTAGTTTATCTTTAAGATGATGCCCAGTGGGCCTACGGGTTAGAAATCTAGCAAATCGCTATAACGAGGTCGAAATAGGAACTTTTTTGCAGACTTTACAAGAAGAATTACGTAGTTTGTAGTATTATGAAATTATGATTATTATTCTTGATAATAATTATTAATTTCGATGAGGTAGCAATAAAGAACAAAATATATGTAAATATTATTGTCGATGTTTGGTTAATGTTTCATATACATAACGCCGCAGACTTTACAAGAAGAATTACGTGAATCCAATTTATTTAAAAAGGAAAATCTCATAGAGGTCTCATGAAATTATCAAATGTATCTACAAAGAGAATTCTTTTCTTGAAGGAATATGAACGAGAATGGTTGGAGCACAACATCAAATTTGAATAGGTATTTGATCAGCTCGATGTTGATTGCTTCCTCCATCATTTTAGAGATCACAGATAATAGTCTATAATTATTAGGAAGGGTCTTCTTTTTTTTTTGCAATTGGTTGAAGTCTGGCTGTCTTCCAGCTGGAATGAAACACACCACGTTTGGCTCCATAGACTTTTTGGAATTGAGATCAACCAGAATGAGCCTAATTGTGCTCTGACTAAAGACAATTTCAGGCATATGGCTGTTGATGGTAGCAATCCTTCCCTTGTGGATACAAAGTGGAATTTTCTGTAAACATTCCAGCAAAAAGGTTGGCTTCTTCTTGTGGAGTAGTAGCCAGTGCGTCATCGTCTTTGCTTAGAGGAGGGAATGAGCTGGAAGTGAAATCCCTACTAATTGCTTTGGCGAAAGTTCAAAACGGACGTGAGCCATTCGGGCATTCGATAAGCTTTGATCTTATTTTGGCATTATGTGACTCCTTCGAAACGTTTATTGTTTCATTGCACATATTTCTGGCTTCAACACATTTTCCAGACATGGGTTACCGCATCAACGACGGTATGCGGTTTATTTTGAAGCGATGGCCTTAGAACAGATTTTATTGAACCATCGTTCAAAAGATGATAGTGATTTGTTGACGTGGGAAATGTAAATTTCCATTCCTAGCTTGATAATATCCGAGATCTCTATGATACACTTATCTCATTCGTCTACGAAGATTATCATTCTTGCATAGATTTTAGACAGAATTGTCAGAAAATCAGCTCATTTATATCACAGATATCCGGTAATAAGGGTGATTTCTTCTTGTTTCAGTCGACGCGTTTTGTGCGTAGATCAAAAACTACTTGTAACCCTCTCGTTTCGGGCGGATTAAAAATTATCGAGTTCATTCCTCTCATTTTGTGCGTCAAATATAGATTCTACATAGGAAGGAGTAAAAGTTTTCGGAGTTAAATCTTTACCAAAGAAAAGGCAAGAAATCGTCATCCCGGAGACAATGCAATACCTTGTGCTAATAGACGACGGCCAGGAATATTGGTTTTTTGCAGTGATAGGACACTTCTATCCCAGGGCTCAATTTTTTATGGACGGGACATTTGAAAGCTGTTGTTCCCTTTTCGACCAATTGTATACAATACACGTAGAGTTGGGAAACACCGATGTCAGCACAAGGATTGTTCCAGCCATCTATGCGTTTTTACCGGACAGAAAAGGAACCACATATAAAAGACTTTTAACACTGTTGGTAAAAAGTACAAAATTTAAGTCAGAAAAAGTTCACATTGACTTTGAACGGGCAGCAATAAACGCTCTCAAACAAAAAATTCATATGGGTGTGGTACAAGGAGCGACAACGCACAATAAATTCGGTAGAAGGATGGCACATCGACTTAACAATCGTGTTGGAAAAGCGCATCCAAGTATTTATGAACTGCTTAAAATACTTAATGATGAAATACGGTACCATGATATTATTGTAAAACAAACTGAGCTGAAATTGAACACTCAAAAGCGTGCAAAAAAGTACAGTGACTTAGATTGTCGTCGTGCAAAAAAGTACAGTGACTTAGATTGTCGTATAAATAAGGGTGTTGACGATTTTGTTCAAAGTAAAGTAAAGTAAGCTTAGGCGAAACTTTGGGAAAATTAATGTATATAATAAAATTTGAATAAGCTGTTAATAATAGAAGCATAATATGTATTATTTTTCTTGAATTAAGTATCTACTATTGACATTAATGTTAATATCTGTAAGTCTATTATTTTTGTAATTTTTGCCCTATCTACTAAACGATTGTGTGAGTAAATACCAGTAAATAATATTATTATGACATGTCAATTTGTATCCCAAATGTAAATTTTAAGAAATAAAAAATATCTTCTGGATATAACATTATTAGTTGTTATTTCTCTATAATCCAACCGATTCTATGATAGACTAAGATATCTCTAAGATAAAAGTAGGTATTCTAAATTAGCTAAAAGTATAAAGTATTGGAGGTAGGAAGGTAAGTCCCTATACAGGATGAGTCAGTTTTTTGTAGACAAACTGCAACAGGATATAGAACAATTGTTTTAAGAAGAAAAATTCCCATAAACATATGTCGTAGAAGGCTTCGTTTTCGAGAAGACTTCGTTTTAATTGAAATTGGAAAAAAAAATTGTTTTTTGCGAATATCTCCGGTACCGTTTATCGTACAAAAGACAACTCTTGTAAGCATTTTCTACTCATAGTAAGTTATGTTCTGTGCGATAAAAAAACATTTTTTACTCTTAATTGGTGAAGATTTTGAAGGGGTAGTGGGTGTTTTTCTCCCCAACTTCTACGCCACTGAAAAAATAACGGTTTTGAGACAACCATTTGAGCCGCCAATGTTTTCTGGACAAAAAAGATACTGGTTATAAGGTCTAAAGTTGACCGTTTTCGAGAAAAATCAACTTTTATGTTGAAAAACATGGTCAATTCTTACTAATTAAACAAAATTTATTCGAACGTTAGAACAAGTAACAAAACCAAAGGATTGACCATTGATTTTTATCGAAAACGGTCAATTTTAGAGCTTATGACCAAGAGTACCTTTTTTGTGTAGAAAACATTGGCGGTTCAAATGGTTGTCTCAAAACCATACTTTTTTCAGTAGCGTAGAAGTTGGGGAGAAAAACACCTACTACCCCTTCAAAATCTTCACCAATTATGACTAAAATAAAATTTTTTCACCGAACAGAACATAGCTTACCATGAGTAGAAAATGCTCACAAAAGCTGTTTCCTGTACGATGAACGGTTCCGGAGATATTCGCAAAAAACGAAATTTTCTTTCAATTTCAACACCCTGTATCTCGAAAACAAAGCCTTCTACGACATATGTTTATAGGAACTTTTCTCCTCAAAAACATCTGTTCTATCTCCTGTTGAAGTTTGTCTACAAAAAACTGACTGACTCACCCTGTATAACTATTTAGTTTCGGACGTTCAGTTTAAATCGCACGAAACGAGAAGGTATTGCAAATACATTTTATTGCATCTAGGGGGTACGCCCGAAACACGAATAAATCGTAATAAGTGGGAAAATGACATTACTTCATCTGAAAGTGGTTGGTTCGCAAGAACAACCTTGTTGGTTGACGTTTATTTGCACCAAAACAAATGTATTACATAATTTGATCCATTAACAAGTAATTGAATATAAATAAACATCATGAACACTTGATATCTCTATGTGATGAATCACTTCATATCAATAAAACGATATTTCATAGGTCATCTTTCCTCAAAACTAGTTTCTAGTTTCTACTACAGGCAACAAGATGTAAAAGATGAAAGATAACAAGCCCAGTGTAGTAAATAGTGGATCATCAAAGTTATACCTCTCATATAGAAAAGAGTACCTACTGGCTTTGCTCGAGTTGGGCTTCCTAAATTTACCACACAATCTAAACAAACGCAGGTCGCCCAGACACCCTTGTAACTTGTTTAGTTACATAACGAACCGTTATTAACTTTGACAACCGAATGTGATTCACTTTGGAACCTTGAGGCAGGTCAGTAACAGCTAACAGAACCGTCGTAGCTTCTTTAATTATGCAAGGAAGTTAGAATACAATAGTATCACTGTCATCGTTTGTACTTTCTACGAACTGGTTATATTTATTCTATAAGTTATCAACAGAAAAATCACTCTAGAAATTCACATCGTGATAAGAATCACACAAACGTATTATATTAAGAGAGTTAATGATATGTTAATGGATTTATGATAAAGAAAAGCCCTCATAGTTTAGAATAATAATTTATTCTCGAGGAATATGAAGACAATGTTATCATGTTGATTCTTAACAAAACTAAACAGAACAAACGAAAATACTCCTACAATATACCTATAATGTTAACACAGCGTGAGTTTAAAGGAATGGGACAATTTAAACCTTTCAACTGTACAATTCACAAATATATTATAGATAAATTTGCAAAATTCATTTCTAAATTTTTCAATTAAAAAGTATAAATTATTTATTTAACCTTAAATTGGTCATTATAAATTCCCGCGTTGAAACTATAGAACATCAAAAAATAATGTGAAAATTCTCGGCTTCCGGATATATTCTGTGTCACAATAGCACGACTTGATTCCGACAACTTTTACAATTGTCATCTTCAGGGCAGACTTCAACTGAAACTGATTCTTCCGGTTTCTATAGCGGCATTTATTGTGAGAAATACAGCTACTGCTGCTACAGAAAGTAGGAGAATCAGTTTCTGTTCAAGTCTCAAGTCTGCCCTGAAGATGCCATCTGTAATGGTTGGAGAAACGTCGACATTAAGGTGGGCTAGTGTGCCGCGGAATTCATCCGGAAGCCAATAATTTTCAAGACTAGCTATCCGCGGAAGTCTACTGTCCAAGATGAAAATAATGTATTTACAATCGAGGAACTGACGTTTTTTCAAAGCCGAAGGGTCTTTATTATACCTTTAAAGCTTCATGAAAA
Organism: Endomychus coccineus; assembly: GCA_958510875.1. Lineage (NCBI taxonomy): Eukaryota > Metazoa > Arthropoda > Insecta > Coleoptera > Endomychidae > Endomychus > Endomychus coccineus. The sequence goes on along the minus strand of OY294067.1, from coordinate 29,459,181 downwards.
CTGATGAGAATATGGAAATTAAAAAAAAAAAAAAAATTGAAAAAGTTTTCTAATATTAAAATTGAGATGGAAGTCATTACATAGATTGATCCAGGGTAGAAATATGATAAATAAATTATATAAATACAAGAACGTTAGAATTTAACCAAATTTTAGCATCAATTAACTTCATAGAATAATCACTGACAAATGCAAGCTGATTTTAAATAAAGTGTCCATGTCAGAAGTATGAATTTATTCAACCAGATGTGGAATTTTTCTTTCAACCAGACATGTTGCTCGGTTGTAAACAGTGCCGTTTTACCCAATAGACCCACAAGGTCATGACCTAAGGCCTGCTTTAAGTAAGGCTCCATAAACAATAAACATAATTAATAATTGAAAAATTGAAAAAAAAAATATTTGTTTGCTTATAATTACTTTGGCCCGCCACGGCGGCGAGCGTAGCGTCGAATAGCTGCACCTGCACTCTCAATGTCTTCCATCAGAAACGAAGGAATCTATTATTTTAAGATTGTATCAGTGCATTTGCGAGAAAAGATTGATGATATCGAAAAAGAGGCTAGGTTAACATCCATAAATCAAGATTATCAAGAGGAATAGGAAGCGAAAAACATTTTCCGATGAAGGTGTTGAAGAAGAAATTTTACTGAAAGAAAAGGATCACTCCCGTATCATAGTTTTTTTGTGATCTGTGGCTAAATGGACCATTGGAAAAAAGATCCACAGTATATCGCAATATTAATGGTAAATTTCGTTGCTTAATGGAAGTTTCTTCTTTGGATTTCTGAAAGAAACTGATATATCAGTCGAAGATCTAGATGACGAGATGAAGCATTTTCTATTTCTTATGAAATCAATCGGGAAAGTAATGCTGAACGTTATAAAAAAGAATAAATCCTCCGGCACGTTTCCTATTATTAAAATACTCAAAATATTTTCGACCGTAATGCCGGTGAAAGAAGGTATTCTACACTAAAAAGATTAGTCTAGGACAGCCAAAAATTAGACTGCTATAAACTTATAAGTGAATTTTTAACACAGAAGTGCAGAAAAGTACCTATTTATAATTTTAGTAGATGTATATGAATGTATTAGATTTTGTTCTTATATTATATATAATATATTATCTGTGTTTTTTAATTGAAATTGGTGAACTGAAAACATTCCACATGCAATTTGCTAATAATATGGGAAATTCATTGTACGAAGCCACACGCCTCTTTTTGAACAAAAAAATCAGCTGCAGCGCAAGAAGGCTCGCTTTGCTCGCAGTGACTTGCCTATTTTCATTTTAGACTTATGACAATTTTGAGTAAGACTTATGTGACCTAGGGCCGGAAGGTTCATAAAACGGAATTGCTTGTACATAGCTCTGTTCAATAACATGTAGTAAAAGTGTCGTTTCAGCTGGCTTTAACAATGAAAATATGATCATGTAACGTCAAGTCATTATGATGATTTTGAAATGAAAGTTTACTAATGATATATCCATGGGTTATGTGTCAGTATATCTGTCACCACATGGTAGCTTTCACACTGCCATTACAACATCTGTGTTATCAATAACGTTTGTATGTGGAAACCCTAAAAGCTTCGACGCAGGCTGCAATGGAATACGATGTGCCACAAAACACATAGAAATCTACAAAACTGTATTTCCTCTATGGAATATCAAAATTTAAGTCATTAATTTACAACCGATATGATTCTTTCAGAATTTATTGCGAAAAGTTAAATGTTGGTCTATGTAAATAAATTGTATTGTTGGTATCACTTTTATTTGTAACTTTTAATATTTAAATATTAACAGATCATAGGTACACGCTCTCATATCTTCAACTTCTAAGATAAACAATAAATTTACCCTATAATCCCTAGATATATCCAAGCTTGAGGTTATTTGTATAGCAAGAAATAATGTTTAATCAAGACTCGAAATTCACTTTTTTCTATATTTACAAAAATTTTCAAGGTAGCCTGGTTTCGATGGGTGTCGAAACAGAACTGAATGACATATCAGTCTGAAAATTTTAATGCGTTCTATTTAAAGATACATCACAAATGTCACATAGGATTTTCGATTGTGGCGCCATCTGTTTTATTTTTCAGCAACTTTCCACCTTGCACTCGTAAATACGGTTAACAAAGTAAATGGGGCGTTACTAAGGTATTGGTTTTTGTTTATAATAAATGAAAGTTTGTGATCAGAAAAGTTGGAAAGTGAAGATGAAGGTTCACAAGATTTTCTGGAGGAAGCAATTAAATTTGTTTTCAATTAATTTAATACATGTAGTATTTTCAATAAAACTACTACACTACGATGTACTACCTAGTATCACTTTTATTTGTAACTTGTGTTGCAGCGTTATTACTTCTTCATCTACATCTTCAGAAAGTATTTAAATACACTATGTTCTAAAAGAAGTTGATTTAGTTTTGATATTATTCAACAGATAATACAAATGTTGAAGTTGAATAGAAACAGCTTAAGAGAGAAGCAGTGGCGGCTGATGACACATGGATATTGGGGTGTTCATAAATAGGAAAATGCGGAAATGTTGCATATTTCAAGATCAAAAACACCTTAAAATTATAAATGGGAAATTCGCAGAGCAAAAATATTTGCTTAAAATAATAGGTTTCGTTAGCCAAATATCCCATTTTTTGATGCGATTAACAGAAATATCCACAAAAATTATTTTAAATAATATTTAAATAGGTATTTAATATTTAAATATTAACAGATCATAGGTACACGCTCTCATATCTTCAACTTCTAAGATAAACAATAAATTTACCCTATAATCCCTAGATATATCCAAGCTTGAGTTTTCTTTAATATATTTTACCGAATATGCCTCCATTGCGATCGCTTTATCCTCGCCGAGGTTGAAATTTAACCTTGGCGAGGATAGAAACAACGTGTGAGCGCTAAAGAATTGTCAAACAAACTGAGTCAGTGCATTGGAGCAATGCACGTGGATCTCATTATGTACGTATACGTATCTCATGTTTCACGTATCCGAGTGGTCTCTTTCTATAGCATGATTAATAGATCAGTGCTGGTTGCTATTCGGAAATTGAACTAGCTACAGTAGTTGTGGCGGCGTTATTATTTAGTTACCTATGTATTTTGGGTTGCAGGAATGCAGGTTGCAGATTTAATACTAATAATTTTATAATTAATATGGATTATTGACCCCGTTATGAATTATATATAAAATCTAGGGAAATAAGTCACACTAACACAAATGCTTTATTTTCGTATTTACGTATGTTTCAGTCTCACGACCATCATCAGAAAATGTATTATGTCTAAGACGGGATTTCTTAAAACTAAATGTATCAGCACAAAGCGTCCTTATCGCATCAATTTCAGTTTAAAATGTCCACGTCGCCGAAACGAACTGAAACACGAATAATCGAAATGGTAACACATTAATGTTTTAAGTATATGAATATGTAAATATCAAATAATGAGTATCATAATGAAATCTGTCGATATTTAGGTGTCTAAAACATTGTTCATTAACAAACATCAGCATCAGTTTTCCAGTAGATGAATTAACGGAGAGATATTAGAAAAATTTCGATAGCAAATCTGTATTTCCTCTATGCATTTTTTAAATCCTTCAAACGGCATTGGCATTACGTAATTCTTAAATCACCCAAAGAAAAAGCAGCACATCCTCTTCATCACGCACAGTTATGCGTTGTACATGTAGGACGGGTTTTTCTGATAAAAATATTCTCAGTGATTGGAATTTACAAGCCGATTGTTCGCATCAGTCCTTAGATAGAAGTAACTGACAAAGCTGCGAGCAAGTAATGTTGCCAGTAGGAGTATTGATACATAAGTTATGTTATGAGATTTATCTATGATAGATGAAAGGAAGTAATACTGATTGCTGATATAACCGACTGCGCTACTTTGGAAATGATTTATAAACCTATTCAATCACTCTCAAAACGAATCATTTCCAACATAATTATACTCGAACAAATTACTCACCGTTACAAAAATATGTATGTTGTCTGACATGTAAATTTTTTCGTTGCTTTGATGTACCTGAATCAGAGTGTTTCTTAGTTTGTTGGTATTAAGATATATGACGAAAATAATTTTTTATAATTCTTGAACATTCATTTGATGAACAACAACTAAGAATTCAATATAGTTTCACTATAAATAAGAAATAATCACCCTTATCCACTGAAAATACTGTCAAAGTACTGAAGATCATTCGGCTAACAAGTAGCCATCATCAGAATAATCTAAATTATAAATCAAAATGTGCCCGTTTAAATGCTATTTGGGGATAATAATGTAAACAATGGGTTACCCTCAGTTGGAGATAAATCGGAATTTACTAAATTGCTTTTGTTTATATGTTTCCATCCCTTCTAAATTACCCAGATATTTGTTTGTACTGTATTTTAAAAGTGATGAGCTTTCTTGAGAAATGTGTGACCTGCATTTTTTTCACCATTATTTTTTTATATGGGCAAAGTGTTCCTTATAACGAGTTAAAATGTTCCTTCTAGTTTGACCCACATGGCATTTTGAACAAGACTCACAATTGATTTTGTTCTCACATCTATAAACTGGTTGTATTGCAAATTTATAAGACGTATTATGGAATTTATTAATTACTGAAGAATTAGTCGAGTCAAATAGGTATTAAAACAGGCCGACTTACGAAAATCGAAAGATATGAATCGATTATGATGAAACAAAGTGCATTCGATTCGGGATTACGTCTAGAAAAAAGCTTACCGGTTAGTTTTTTGTGCAAATTTGTTATTATTTTTTCAAACGAAAAATTGACCAATTTTCTGGCTAATTATTGGGAAAATTTAGTCGGGGGTTTTCGGGTCACTGATTACGATTCTGAACTCAGATTGGCCAAAATCGAACTCCCCAGCTGGTAATTGGCCACTTTAATTGGACAAAATGACCATTTTTTTTAATTTCATCAAAAATAACCAGGAAAAATCACTCTGAGGTTTTTGGGGTCGCTGATTACGATCTTCAAGGTAGCCTGGTTTCGATGGGTGTCGAAACAGAACTGAATGACATATCAGTCTGAAAATTTTAATGCGTTCTATTTAAAGATACATCACAAATGTCACATAGGATTTTCGATTGTGGCGCCATCTGTTTTATTTTTCAGCAACTTTCCACCTTGCACTCGTAAATACGGTTAACAAAGTAAATGGGGCGTTACTAAGGTATTGGTTTTTGTTTATAATAAATGAAAGTTTGTGATCAGAAAAGTTGGAAAGTGAAGATGAAGTTTCACAAGATTTTCTGGAGGAAGCAATTAAATTTGTTTTCAATTAATTTAAAACATGTAGTATTTTCAATAAAAGTAAAAAACTACTAAAATAGTGAAACCAATAAATAAAAACGACGATGTACTACCTAGGGAGGAAAAGTACTATTTGGTTCTCTAGGGAGGAAAAGTATTATTTTGCTTCCTCAATTGAGGGAGCTCAATCATTCTTTCTATATATATATTTTTTTTTAAATGTGCCTGTGCATTGACATTACCAACGTTATCTGATTACATGTTTGTTAAAAGTTAAATAAGGTGGTTCGATGCAAGGTGTAATTTTATTTATATCCTCTAAATGTAGAGGGAGCTCTATATAATTAGAGAATATACTTACTGAAAATGTATCACGTGATTTTGATAATGCAAATATACAGGGTTTTATCAAAGCAGGTGCATTGAAATTTCCAGTATCAGGAATGCAAGTATCATGTCTCATACATCAGTCTCATTAGCAACGAGATGTATCAGTATTCGAACAAAAGAAGAAGCCACCAGGGAATCTATTAGTACCTTTACTAGGAAAATGATACCGAAGATGCTACAATTTGTAGGATGCCCTGTTAGCCGTACACGATTTGAACAGAATACAAATTAATACTGTTAGAAGAAATAAAGTGAAGATAGATATTTCACTAAATCGATGGTAGAAGTCGTTACTTTATGTTAATTTATCATTATGAATAAATGAAAGAACAATTACTTCCTTTTTATACCACTTTTAAAATAAATACTATATAGTCGATGAAATAAAGCCAAAAAGTCGTAAAAAAATATGCTGTACCGATCTGACGTTTTTTTTAAATCGATTCAGGAAGTCATTTAGAAAAGTTACTAGTTTTGTTTTTGTATGACTTGCATTTTTGCATCTCTTTAAACGCACTTTCAGTAGCTGAAATTCTAGGTGAAAAAAAATTACGAATGACCAATGAGTACATGTCCAACCTTGAAATAAGACTTTATGTACCAATGTGTGCTGCTTTAACGTATTTACCAGTTGCTGATGTGGAAGAAGGATGGCTATCCATTATGGAAACCGCACCTCAACATCAAAATTTGAGTTTTTTGATTATTTTGTAACATAATGGATGGAAAATTTTACTTTTGGTTTGGAATAATTTTGGACAAAGACACCGTTCAAATAATGCAGTGGAAGGTTGGAATCACCGACTAAATAAAATATTAAAACAGCACCATTCAAATATCTTTATATTAATAGAAAGTTTAAAGGAAGAGGCAACGTATAATCACTTTATTTTGGATCGACAATATTTAAACTTGAGGGAAAAAGACAAAAGAAAACCTACATTTTATATTTTCGTCTATAGGTACGTTTCGGTTTCATGACCATCATCAGAAGACGGAATTTCTCAAAACTGTTTGTTTCCGCACAAAGCGTTCTTATCGCACCAATTTCAATTAAAAATGCCCAAGCACGTCGCCGAAACGAACAGAACCACGAATAATCGAAATTGTACCACATCAATGTTTCAAGTATAAAATATATCAAGAATTCACTATTTAGTAATATTCTCATAATATCCAAACGCATGTTAGTGTAGTGTCTTTACAACTGAAGAGCAAAACTATTGCATTAAGTATCTTCTTTCGAACCAGATGTTAAGATTTATGAGGTAATAGAAAAAGGTTAGTGAGACCTTATTGGAACATCACTTTTGAGCGTTCTTCCTAAAATATACTTTTAACATTTTAAAGACGTATGTAGGAATTTGCTAGTTTCAATTAATTAAATTAGTATAAATCTGACTTAATGTCGGAATATCCGTCCTATGATTTACAGATTTGGAGTCACGTTTTATGTGAATCATCTCCAGGATAGATCTTTTAGTAGGTATAATTAGTTTCCTTAGTTGAATAATATGCGAATATATATGTATATTGTGTATAATTATAAGATATTTTTAATTATATAATAGTAATAGTATCAATTTAATATATTAGTACAATAGTACTTTCCTTCTAATTTTATTTAGAAGAGTAAAAGAAATAAAATTTCAATACTTACTTCCTAGTTTCTGTTTATTAACCTTTAATCAACTTTAAAAAACTTCTATTTTACATTTGAAATTCAGTAGAGGCGATTAGCGGTAGGCTCTACCGAGTTTTGTATCCCGTTTTTAGATTTTAGTAATAGTGTATTGAACGAATTTGACTGAGCTTATAGGACACCTGTCGTGCGAGTATCGCTCTTGCTACAACAGCTTCTACTACCTATTTTGAACCACGTTGTGCCTTAGAGTTACTGCGGCGGTTGTGTCGCTTTTGCTACGGTGTCCCATCTGTCCTGTGCCGCTACTGCCGGATACCAATAAAGATTATTTATGGATATTAGTTGCAAGGTTTCAATAATAAGTGTTACGGAAAGAGTAGATGAGTGTACCCTTAGTCTCTTCATATAAATACGCCTTTAGACCTTAAAACTTGAATCGATGTAAAATTCCTCCGTTACAATGTAAAAAAACAATTCAGGCCTATTGAAATCATTGATGCTCTTTCCGCCTTCAAATAAATTCTCGATGATTTCTTCATATCAATCTTCTGTAAACATATTACCTGATCGTCATGGGTTTTATCTAAATTTTAATAGCACTATGCAAACGAGGTCAATCACTTTGAGATATAGTCTATAATTTCATGTAGTTTATTGGATAGAAAAACTTACAAAGATGATGACTATTTCTATTTGAAGACGAAGGAGGTGTGCAATTAAGGAACATCATTAAAGATTACACATAACTGACGTTGGCCAACACACGAAAGAAAAACGCCTCCGGTGTAAAGTTATAATGAATCGTATTAATCTTTGTAGATTCTTTTGTATAAACATTATACCTACGCATGCTTAGGAACTTTAATCAACATCAACTGTTGGCCATATGAACTGAAATATTTACCTCGATCAAAATTTGAATATAAAACACAAATTTTCATTCAATACTACAGTTAAATATGTTTCAAAATTTGTACTTATTCAAATTTATTGATTTACGTACAACACATCTCGGTAATGAGTAGAATCATAATTATGTTTCAATAAGAGTTCAACTTAATTTAAATCCTCTTTCTGTAGTATTACAGGGCAATCATAAAAACGAGGTTTCGATCGATTGACTTTTTTTATTTATTTATTATGGAAACAGAAATAAATCATTTGTGAATGAATTTAATTAATCTACGTGATTCCAGAATGTCTCCTCAAGATTTTGAAGTTTTTGTGTCTTTGATTTAAATGTTGGTAGAATAAAATACAGATTATAATATTATTGTAGGTCTCTGGCAATCTGACATTACCTTAGCGAGTCCGTTGTATCTCTTTCCTATTTTATTTCTTACACTTTCATGCCATTACTTCTCTTTATAATATCATCTTTGTATATTTTATGAATAAACATTATTATTATCATTATTATATTATCATATTTTCTAAATTTCTGTGTCATGTATGTATAAATTCTCGGGAAATAGGTCACACATATGCTTATTATTTTCGTCTTTACGTACGTTTCGGTCTCACGACCATCATCAGGAGACGTATGAATGTCCAAAAAGAAATTTCTTAAGACTATTCTTAAGACTATTATTAAATATTAATATCTTAACTAAGGAAACCAATTATTATAAAAGATCTATTCCGGAGATGATTCACATAAAACGTCACCCCAAGGCGGTAAATCAAAGAACAGACATCCAATCATTAAGTCAGTTTTATAATAATTTAATTAATTAAGACCCTTGCAAATTCCTACATGCGTCTTTATAATGTTAAAAGTATATTTTAGGTAGAAAGCTCAAATAGCAATATTTCTAATAAGGTCCGACAACCTTTTTCTATTACCTGGTTCGAAAGTGGATACTTGGGCGTTATATTCATATTATATTATTATTATTAGATTATATTTTGGTTTCAGTCGTATGCAAACATTGCTTGACATGACTTCGTACTTTATAAGAAAATTGTCAAGCAGTGAATTCTTAATACATGTTCACGTACTTAAAACATTAATGTGTTAAAATGTCGATTGTTCGTGTTTCTGTTCGTTTCGGCGACGTGGGCATTTTAAATTGAAATTAGTGCTATGAGGACGCCTTGTGGTGATACAATTAGCTTCAAGAAATCATGTTTTATACAGTGATACGTCTTCTGATTAAGGTCGTGAGACCGAAACGTGAGTAAAGACGAAAATAATAAGCATATGTGTTGGTATAACCTATTTCCCGAGAATTTTATATATAATTCATACCTGGCTCAAGAATCATTATTAATATGACATGAAGGAAAAAACTGCATTCGTCAAGATAATGATATATCGATTACTACATACGTCTATTGCGGTAAGGTTAAAGAAGCGTCCTCTTGAGATTCAAAACCAAAAATATCAAGTCAATAAATCCCTAGTTCAATTAGGGAAATATGTTATTTATGTGAAGTTTTTATAATCAGTGCATTTTATTAAAGCAATCTTGACTTTAATTATTGAAATGTGTGGATTTATCATTATGATTTGTCTTTACTCCGTCAATGAAGATGACGTTCTTTCACATTTTGGTATTATTCTGTGAAGGAATTAGAGAATTAAATGACACCAAAATCTCGGAATTCAACTTAGCCATACCAATGCCTCTGGTAGTATCCATTCTGTATTTGTTGTTCAGGGGAGGGGGGTGTAGACTCAGCTATTAAGAGTAAATAGTTTTTTTAATTAAACCTAAGAATATTGAGGATCTGAAAGATATGAAAGTTATGGCTTGTAGCTCCACTGCACAACCAGAACCTGGAGTAAATTCGCAAAGTAACACTTACTTAATGTACAGCAAGCGCGAGATTCAATATTTTATTAAATTATTATTGTTATCGACTGTTAAAAAGTTGTGTTATGCAGGAAAAGTTCGAGTTATAAATCTTCTCTTGACTATCTGTTTGCTGATGCGCAGATATCTTGGTAGGTACCTCAGATGATATTACCCAGTCAACAGCCATGGTGTAAGAGTATGCATTCTGTTGGATATTTTCTATTTTTAAGTACTTTTTCCATTATGGAATTCTAACCAAATGAGAAGTTCGAATTTGGAGCAAAAATCGGAAGATAATTATCACTACTCTGAAGGTTCGCCACCTGGTGATTTGCGTACTATGACTAGGTCTTTGAAGTAATAAAATGTTTCGCACTTTTGACATTTGGCGCATCAGCACCTTCATCACCATCATTTTCTATATATTCTGACATGATACTATTCCGAAGAGTAATTTTTTTAAATTCCGGAATGTGTGTTTTTTTAGGTTAGTTTCACTACCACTACCAAGGCTTGTCTTGATGGGTGTAGTATCTATTTATTTACCACATTGAACTTTTTTATTCTCTTTATGTAATGAATTTTTCTTGTAATTTACTTTTGGATAAATAAATAATATTATATGAATCAGCAAAATTGTGAAACATTGATGATTCTATAGTTGTGGCTTCAAGAATTATATAAAACAAAAGTTGAATGATTGTTTTTGTCAAAAATGTACTTTTGCTTGCTTGCTCATTCTCAAAATATTCTAATGTTCTATCCCTAATCATGAATTGAAGAACAAAGCAGAATATTTAGTGGTGATTACAAAAAAAAATACTATTCGACATAGTGACAAAGCGAATAATTCTGTGTTAGTTTTAATTGTTTGAAAGAATTATAGTGTTTAAGGCAGGAAAGTAAAATTTATTAATTCGATGTGCTTGTACAATAACCTCAAGTTACAACAGCGATTTTAATACTCACTACCGCAAATTTAACACAAATAAATGTTATCGATTCAAAGCTATACGCTTTCTCTGCTGAAGTTTAATTTTTGATACCCGTAGTTGAAACTCTTAGTTGTCAGAATAGTTTACTTTTTCATATCTTCAATGAACTTCTTCTTAAAGATATGTAAGATGTAACCGATATGAATTCCTTTAATTTTCACTAAAGAGTGAATTCAATCGTAACGTAAAGTGTGTAAGTAAGCTCTTTATTCCATAGCATGTTGAACAAAATTCATTCATATTGATTAATTAATACATAAGTATGCAACAGGAAATACACGTCCTCCTGATCAAACATGAACAATACGAAATATAATCTTCCAACTTGTATGGCCAATAAATCTAATAATTCAATGGACAGCTGTGGGATAATTATCACGGAAGAAATAAAATCTTGTCAGTTAGTAAAATAGTGTAAATCAATGATTCACTTACATTGGTGCTGAGCTGCGATGTCAGTGTTGTAACTTTTTCTTGAGCGTCGATAAGTTCCCTTCTTAGTTTCCTAATTTCGTGTGCTTGTTTTTCTTCGGCGGAGGAATAAAGGCTGGACGCTGTAGATACTAGACTTATTGACGACCCATGAACTGTAAACAATTGGAAACAATAAATTACTATTTCATTATTGGAAGAGTGTATTTTTCTGTTTAATGGCAATGTTTTGGTATTTTATTATCTCTGAAACTATTAAAAATGTTCAATATGAATACTGGTAGCAAAAGTGATCATATTTCACATATTACATTATAGTCTACATGCACATACTATACCGAATAGATCAAACATCAAATGTAAATTGTATGGGAATTACTCATTCAATATAATAATGGACGAAACAAAAACTTTTGTTATGGAACTCGATAGGTGAATATTTCTTCCCATTGTTAATAATGATATAGACTTGATTATCTTTCAATTTAAAAAGGAAATATCATTATGTTTATTGTCTAGACTGGATCCCAAACTTTCGACGAAAAGATCTATAAATAAAGTGGATTGCTACATATAATTTGAAACTTTTTGCATGGAATTTGCTTGGGTGAAATCGATGACTGATTTTCGAAGAACGGTTATGTCACTGAACTGTTATGGAGAAATTGAAATCAACGGAGATTATGAAAGAATATCAACAAAAAACGTTACTAAGGATAACATTGCTGGTAAAATCACGTCGTTTGGAATTTTACTTGTGCCTTATAGATAGAATTCCCGTCTGAACTTTCAATAATTCCTACCAAAAGTATGGCCTTATCGTGACTCCGTTCTTGAAACATGCCCAAACAGTCAATATCAAAACTTTGATGGTTAACCCATCAATTGTGGTATTTTCCTAATGATCTTTCTTTTATTCAGCAGAAATCGATGCCGAGCATTTTGAAATACTTCTGTTACCCTTACCTTACTGATATCCCCTATAACAGGAGTATGCATATCTTGTGGAACCATCTGAGAGATAAACATGCCTCAGCATGGAGAAACATTGACTGCTGCCGAACTACTAAAGCGCTGCTTGGCAATGAAGTAGGTCTGAGGGCAAGCGAGAAACTCTCGCTGAGTAGGCATGTAGCAGGGGATATTTTACTAGGGTCTTTGGGTAAGTACACTGAACTTCTTATTCAACATCGAGCTCATCCAATACCTAGAGAGCTCCAAAAACGTGAATGACCGGTAATACGGCTTTCGTCAGCAGAGATCAACAGGAGACTTGCTTGGTAGGGAAATCTCTAGGTGTAGGATTGGATATCTCCAAAGCATTCAACCAAGTTTGGCACCGAAGCTTTCTTTGTAAATTTCCGTCATATGGCTTGCCGCCTCAACTTTGTCGCTCACTATCGAGTTTTCTCCACTCCATGTGGTTATTGCCGGGGTATTCTCCGATACATCAATCAACGATGTTCCACCAGGATACCTCTTGGCACCAACTTTGTTTCTTCTCCATATCAACGATATGGAAGTGAACACCTGTTCCGTCCAAAGCTTTACAGATGATGGTACACTTCATACCGATTTCTCATCTGGAGCCCTTATACCATCCAATTGAGACAGAGGAGAGATACAGAGATAGGTTGACGCGATTAATGAAGATTTGGCAACGATTTTGGAATGGGGATTTGATAATCTAGTACAGTTTAATGGAACCAAAACTCAAGATTGCATCTTCTCCAGGAAGGCAGATCCCATTATCCCAAATATGATGATGTCAAGTACAACTATTCCTATGAAGTCTTCTATATTCATGCTCGCCACCAATAGCACCCTCTCATGGGATGATCATGTTAGGTTCATTACGAAAACCGCTTCATGAAAACCTTGTTTCTATTTCCGTGCTAAGAGCTACTTTACATCCCAGCAGCTCCTCATAATCTACAAAGCACAGAATCGACTTGGTCCTGGAGTACTGTTCATATGTTTGGAGTTCGGCTCCCAATTATACGCTGAAGTTTTTGGATTCAGAAGAGAGTTGTTCGTCTGACTGATGTTGTCATACTTTCGAATTCATTGACCTCTCTAGAACATCGTAGAAAGGTGGGCGATCTCTCCCTTTACTATAGATATTTCCATAGTTGGTTTTCATCGGAAGTCTCGTCTGTTATTCCACCACGAGAGATTCCAGATAGACGGACTAGACGAGCTCAAGCTGGTCAGCCCTGCATTGTCAAAGTCGAGAAATGCCGAACATGCCACCGCTGGCTCACAAGAGTATTCTTCTAGCATTATAGGTTTTACTCTCGTGTGGTAAAAGTCCAGAAACAAAAAAGTACTATCCGAATGTCCACATTATTCCGAAATTCTTCAACGACACAATCTCACAGCAGACCAGAAGTCAAACTTTACTTTGCCAACCGGTAATATTGTAAATTTCTTGAAGAACATTTAATTGTATAAAGACATGTACCATGTGAAACATTCTATATTGTCTGTGTCATGACCAAAGCAGTCGAGACACTTAAATTTAAATAAAAAAAAATTCAGGGAATCTGATTTTCTGTAAATGTAGGAATATACTTCTTTGACTAAGAATTATCGTGTATAGTTCATAGGAACATTATTGATGATGTATGTACAAGATCCAACGGATCAACTGTATATCCATGTCTCAAGGAAATATAACATTCATTGTTGGTAGTGGACAACAATCATGCATACATCAACATATAATACTTGCTGCAGCTACTCTGATGCACAATAAATAACACCACATCATTCGACAACCATTCATTTTCCAAAACGTATACATAAAGAAATAATTGTATTTAATTTTTTCCAATAGAATATTTAGTGATGGACAAGATCTCAAGACCTGTCTTGATCTTGTCTTGCCTTGGTTTGACGAAACTGAATTCTAGATGTTGTCAGTATTAAGACCAAGACTAATTGCTGAAGATCTTGATTAGTGTTGCCTTGCTGTTTAAATACTTAATTATTTGTCTGTCCTACTTAATGATTGAATTTTTCGTACTTTTTCGCCATTTTAGAAGGGTCGGTATCAGAAGGGTGTCCACAGGGCGCGGTACTCTCCCCCGTTTTTTGGAGTTTGGTTGTGGATGAGCTACTAGTAGGGTTAAACCATGCTGCTATTAAGGTGGTTGGTTATGCGGATGACATCGCCATACTCTTCAGAGGAGCCTACGAGGGTACCTTGCGGAGCTTGTTCAACAATCCTTGATAATTACAGAAGTCTGGTATAGTGAAAACAAACTCTCCATTTAGCGGGAGAAAGTTTCTCCAGAAGGTTAAAAATTGAGCCTATGGTAAATATCTGGGAGTTACCCTTGACAGAAAACTACTCTGGCAGAAGCAACTGACTAGGTGCCAAAATGCTATGATAATCTTTATTACAAATAATTGGTTTCCTTTCCCATCTACACGAGAAAACAAAAGATTACTGTTGTACCAAAATTAATAATAACTAGGTGGTCAGTCAGACGCTGCGCATATGCCCAAATGGTTAAAACGGAGTGACTAAGTGAAACAAAAAGAGGAAAAACTTCGTTCGCTACTTTAACTCCGCCTTTCGCATAAGAGCGCGTGCTGCAGTCCGTCTTATGCCTACGCCAATCAGAGCGCAAACTGCAGTCTGTCTAGTTATGAGAGCTCGATTCTTCAGCACCGTCAAAGTTATGGATCTAGCTACAATTGGCCAGATAGTTAGCAAAAAGCGAATAACGTCGAGTATTTTGACGGACTACTCTGCACAATAACCCGAAAATGGCTCAAGGTACGACATTGAATTTTTATGCAAATAAATAGGGCCCATCAAGTGGATTGCATTTACCATTTTATCCCAACTGCTCGATACACCATGACTCATAGACTGCCTGCGAAGTTCGATACACCAATATTTTTATTATTCAAGTAAGAGCTGGTGAGAATTTTGATACATGCCGACAATGTTGACAATGACAACAGTGATATTGCAAAAAGTGGGAAAACAATTCCTGAATTTATCTCTTCGTGATCTTTTAATTCAAATAGAAATCGAATATTGAAAGCACCGTACCTAATAGTCCAGTCATACCACTTACCCTCGTCATTTTTCGGTATACTATGTCGTGGATTAGAGGAATGTGTAGGTGACAGAGGAAAAGTTCGGCCATTTCCTGGTGCGGGACTTGTAGGTTGGGACCAGTGGCTGATGGCTCCTATAGGCAAACAATAGTACGGTTCTGTTTCATGTTCTGTATTCCTGTGCATCATAGATGGGTATAATTTTTCCGATTTCGTAGACCTGCAACAAGTTCATGTCAATCATAAAATCAAAACCGAAAGCAGCGTGATATTTTGAGAAGCTTTGAGTATTAAGAAAATCGTGAACATGTAAAGCGGACTGTACAGTGTGTGCCAAGCTGTTGTAGATCATGTTTATAATACTCATAAATAATAATACTTCTTCAAACTGTGAATATACACCAACACTAGAAATTCAAACTCTTACTCCATAATGATAAAATAAAAAATAATGTGTTCTTAAAAGAAATTTCAAGGTTAAGTCAGGTTTTGCAGGTAATAACCATCCTTGAGCTATTGAAATTTGAGCTTGGCCTTTTTATGGCTGTTTCACTATCAAACAAGATGGATATGTCGATTTGTTTGTATCGTGTGTGCACTTACAACAATTGCATGGACTTTCGCTTGGAAGGTACTGGTGTATTCACCCATAGCTTCAGAGAATTTGTTTCTGGGCCCAATGACTTTGACCCTCGTCCCTTCTACTATTATGAACACATCGGTATTTCAACCGATTGATCCTTTCCTAACAGGAGACACTTTCCATTCCACTCTTCTTTGTTTCTAAGGTTGGCCTGGGAGTTATTGGCCCTTTCCAAGGTTGATCTGGGAGTTATATATAAACACGAACACCTTGCCCACATTGACCGTTCTGAGAGTTTTTAACCCATTGAAGCTTTATACCTACCTGTGATACTACTTTGATTATGAAGAATAATGGAATAAAATCTTTTTGAAGTGAAATTACATCAACTACACACAAAATCTATAGAGATATTCTTTACTTATGTTGAGCAAAGCCTTTTTCGCAATCCTTTGTATTGCTATTTGGAGAGAGGGGAGGGCCCCAGTATTTTCTCCATGTTAGCCATAGGACAAGACCTCAGGGCCCAAGTTATAAATATTGTACATGCATGCCTTTGAGTCTTACTTCATTCTCTTTGTTTTGTGATATGATAGAGATTGGAACTATATCATCAGCGATAGGGGTGATAGTACAACCCCTTTCGGCATCCCCTTGTTATATTTACTTGGATGGTGTTCTCTCACACTTTGGTCGCAGCTCTTCTGGTCCGTAGCAGTTCCCCATATATCTGGATGAGGTATGGGCTTTAGTTTCATTAAAAAAAAGACTTGTAGTAATAAATTTTCACAAACTTCGTTTCTATCAAACAAAACGTGACATGTTTCACAATACGGTGGCTTTGTCAAACAATAGTTTAACAAACTATGGTTTATTCCTTGAATATTGAAATTAATTATTATTATTATACTATAATTAATTATTTAAAATAATTGTTTTAGCAACTTTTACGAAAGATAAGAGGTTGGAAATTTGGTAAGTTGTTCATTAACTAATGAAGAAGAGGATCCCGTAAAAAAATAGCGCGTTACCGCACCACAACTTTTTTAGGTGTGTAAGTGTTTTTTTTTGCATTAAGCTGCGGTTTGCAAAAATTATACTTCCGATCTTGCTGAAATTGTGTGGTACTTGGTGCATACAAAAGCTACAACCTATCACCGCTGTCACCGCTGGACCAATCAGCTTTATCCGCAGCCCATTTTTTCCATCTTTTTACGGCGCATAAGCTTACTAGAAGCTTTTTTTTAACTCAATCCGACGATGTCCGAAGCGAAAAACCAGTTTTGACCACTTTTACCATTTTTTTGGACCATTTGTGATGATCAAAAAGTGTTCGATTTTAGTTCCTTCAATTTGTATCGTAATTATCTACTCAAGGCAACTTTTTTCTTCGAACTCAGAATTATGCTAAAATTACTGACATTTTTCTATCACACTAAAGGGGATATTAACAAAATCTAGGTATCATGCTTTGAAGAGCAGCCAGTTTATGTTCAAATCTAGGATTAAAGAACATTTTAATTTGAACAAAGGAGATTCAAAAGTTGTAAGCCATATTAAAGAAACTGATCATTTCAAAGATGATTTTGAGATTCTCCAAAGTCAATTAAAAGTAAAGTATCAAACAACTCAGAGAAAATTGAAATTAATAAGTTTAGAAATACAGGAAACCTTTTAAATGATCAGAAAGACTTTACCAATTCTCCATTATTAAATTTATTTGTAAGTAACTCTTATCCTACTGTAGACGTACCTCACTCATCCCTTCCTTCTTAATCTTAATTTTAATATTTAAGGAATAAATCATAGTTTGTAAAACCATTGTTTGATAAAGCCATCGTGTGGTGAAACGTGTCACGTTTTGTTTAATAAAAGCGAAGTTTGTGACAGTTTATTACAAGAGTATTTTTTATTAAAACCATAGATATGAATTTTCCTCTTCTCGAGGGAAGCCTTCAAGTGGCTTGTGACGTGTTCTCAAAAGCGATGAAGGAATGACAATATTCCAGAATTGTAGGCTATTTTCGAAAAAACATTCCACCAAAAAGTCACAACGATTTTTATAGGGCGAAGATTGAAAACTAACAACCTGTTATATGTATATCGCGTTTTTTTGTACTTAAGATTTCACTGATGTGGGCCTCATTTTTGGTTGATTCGTGTTTATTGTCGGTGTTAGCAATTATATAACACAATTTATTGTTTTGTATTAAAATCTTGTTGTGGTGAAAAGCTCTATGCGTCATTGAATAAAAAGCTGTCATCATATGTGACTCATATAATTATCGATATGATATATCGAAGCATTTCGATATGGATCTGATTCAAGACTGACTATTCTTATTGAATGATTTTTATATGCATGGTTAAACATAAATTTCCCAATTTGTTCGAAATAAGTGATTTCACATATTTAATAATAACTGTAACAATAAAAATTGTTTCACTAAACAGTTTATAATTATTTCTCAGGATGGAATGTTTTTATTCCCAATTCATTATTCAAATAGAATTATCATACACATGTTGTCGATGATTTAATTAATAATTGATAATATTGACATGAAAGTTTCACCCACAACACATGCAAGTATATACCAGAGGTTTTGAAGTACATCCACACTCATATGCTTGATTGAATATGATTTAGTCAAATGCAATTAATACTTTAATTCAAAGAAGCATTTGAGAATGATTTGATTTGATATACAAAGATGAAGAAATATTTAAAATTGTAACTCATATCCTCCACTTTAAAACTGAGTACAAAGCAAGTACAGGTAATGTTGCAAACGTATTTACTTATGAATATGTAAACATGATCCACAAAAATGATAATGATAGGACTCGTATTCGCGGATCCGCCATTAATACCTGGGAAATGTCCTTTCTCTCAGATAGCTATTTATAAACAAATATCATTCATTATATAGATAGTATATTTTATTACGGTATAACGTTATCGGGATAATGGTTTGGGAATTTACCTAATGCTGTTGCTCCTGCTTAATCTTGAAGGAGAATCTCTTAACAGTCTAGCGTGGGTGAGACTGCTTCTGTGCCCGGGAAGACTAGTTAAACTTTCCATGCTATCGGTTTCAGATAAGCGTGGTGCTACGGAGTAAGTATTGCTGCAAAACACGTTACTTATCACAATTTGGCGAAGATAGCGATTTACTTTTACAAAGTTATGTTCATTCAACCTCTATCAGACCTAATAAACTAGACAAGAGTTCACATTGAGGCTACACTATACAACACAATAAATAAGAAATAATCACGATTATCCACTAAAAATACTGTTAAAAGTACTGAGGACATTTCAGTTATCAAGTAGCCATCATCAGAGTAGACTAAATTAGAAATCAAAATGTACTATTTGGGGATGAATAATGCAAACTAGAGGGTTACGCTTAGCTGGAGATAAATTCGAATTTGGTAAATTGTTCTTCTATGCCTTCCAAATTACCTAAATATTTGCCCGTACTGTGTTTTAACAGTGATAAACTTTATTGAGAAACGCTGTATTTAAAGTATGTTCGGCTAACGCTCATTTTTCACCATTATTTTTCTTCATATGGGCAACATGTTCTTTATACCGAGTTATGTTCCTTCTAGTTTGATCCACATAGCATTTTGAACACGACTCACAATCGATTTTGTAAACCCCGGATTTGTCGAAACTTATGAAAGGTATTACCTAAACGGTTTTTTAGCTTGTTCTTACATCTATAAACGGGTTGTATTGCAAATTTAGAAAAAAAAATTATGGAATTTATTAATTACTGAAGGATGATGAGTGAAGATTTTAATTTTATTGAACTATTTAAAGGTTCTAATTTAGTTAGTTGCAATTTCCTTTTTTGTTTAATAATCAAATTATTGATAAAACATTTGCAGTAACCATTGTCCAATGCTATTTGCTGAAGTTTCTCAACGTCATTGTTATAATTTTGCTAGCTCAAAGGGATGTTTAATAATCTATAAACAATACTATTAAATGGGGTAATTTTATAATTCTACGGTGTAGCTAAATTCGCCGAGTATACCTATTTTTTTCTCACAATCCATTAATAATTTTTTGTGCTAAATACCTTAACGAATCATTCAACCATATTATATGTGGGACGAGGACAACTATTCCTGTTTGAAATGATAGGCATCGAATTACCCGGTTTATGAATCTTAGGTGAACAATATAGTTCAGGAAGATTAGGATCCGAAAGTCTAAGTTTGTATTTTGAATTATTGGAGAGTACAGCTGTACACGATTTTAGTGAATATAAATGCGTTCAAATGGCAAATCATTTATTAAAATCGCTGTAATCTCCGTTAATTTAAAATACAATCTTAGATTTTCGAATCCTAATCTCCCTAAATTATATTGATTAGCGAAGATTCATAAGCCTAATTCCATGAGACCAATCATTTCAAATATTAATTGTCCCACGCATAACAACAAAATTATTAAATTCCAATTTATCTCCAGCTGAGGGCTATGTTTGCATTATTATCTCCAAATAGTTTTTAAACAGACACATTTCGATTGGTAACTTAGTTTACTCTGATGATGGCTACTTGGTAGCCGTAAGGTTCTCAGTTTTTAAACAGTATTTTTAGTGGATAATGGTGATTATTTATTATTTATAGTGCTCTATCAGACCACTAGTTAAAGTGGCACTGTGAAATGAGATCACGCTTTCTGAGAACCTAGACAAATACCAGTGAGAATTACATATATTTAGAAAAATTTCAAAGCTACATTTGAATGTCATATTCTGCACGACTATAATTTACAGACAAAGTAATGTCGTAGAAAAAGAATGTAGCACATACATAAGCTGATTCCGCATTCGGTTTTCTTAAGATTTGCTACACAATAGTATCATACTGTTTAACAATTGAAGCAGTTTTCGTGAAAGACGTTGAATGATATGAAAATCTACTCAGCTTCCTTGATAAAAATTGTAGTGTAGTTATATCCATCGACTAGTAAAACATCTAAGCCAAGGCTTAAAAAATGCTTCAACAAAATGCATTTTTTTGGTGCACAAATGCAATTTCGAATGGGTGCCAAAAACAAAATGGTAACATTTCTTCTACTTGTCCTCCAGAATCGAATGCTGAAAACCGCATTTCAATCCATCTTGCCCGAAAAAAAACCGACGTTTTGTGTTATATTGCCCCGGCTAACAGCTCCTAAACTGATATTCTCAGCCTATGGTTACTGGTTTGGTAGCAATAAAGGGAACATTTGAGAAAAAAACGAGATGTACAGCAACAATTTTGAGAAAACAGTTTCACCTAAAAAATGAATAGGACCATAGATACGCACCAGCAAAAATATAATATTATCTAGACACAAGACAAGTAACTTTTCATCATCTAAGCCACTCTGTGATTAGTTGAGCCACATCAATGGAGTACAAGTTTCACTATTTTGTTAAGGAATATATGAATATATGAAGTACTCTAGCTCCAAAAATCACAATTTCAATGTTTTAAATGAAAAATTGTAGTTTGAAGCTGTTTTTCTCTGAACTATTACTTTGGCTTTAGCTTAAGTATATACAGCAAGCCCGTTGTATCAATTGAGAATGACAATTTCTTACCTATGTCTTAGCCAAGGCGCGTAAGGACTGATGTTTTCAATTGCCTGAGTATCGGATAAGGAACCGTCACTAACTTTGGGGCGCACTTGTCTAAGCACCAGCCCGTAGTCTTGACCAGCTCCTTTTGGAAGACTTTGAGATCCCATCATCAATCTTTCTCTAACAGACTGACTGAGTTGATTGGCTGCGTTCCCGGTCAACGAATAACTCTTGAACTGTGGTGGGCTCACTTCTGAAAGTTGAAAATATTTGAAACAATTGGTAGCACAACTTGCACATTTGGTCGAGGGTTACGGAAATTGTAGCAATACAACTGTATCAAAATAAATGTGCTCAAAAAATACGTTAATATTCAAGAATCTGAAGCATTTCAATAGATTCAGTAGATCAATAAATTTGGTCCTCTATTTCTTTCGATTTACTGAAGATACATGAAATAAGTATTTAGTTTAGGGTACATTCAACTTTGATATGCATACAGATTGTGTCATAAGTCAACGTCATCCCTTGGAGGGTAGATAGGCAGCTCACAGAAGGGTAATGAATTCTTATTTCATGATCACAATGACGTCACATTACGTCATTGAAGTGGTATCATAGATGAACACCACGCTGCAGACTTTTCAAAAAGAATTAGTACTCTGTGTGTTGTCAATCGATGTTCCCTACGGTACAATATCATGAAAGTAAGTTTGATTGCTTGTAAATAATTTTCAACCTGAGCGGAATATAACTTCATTCATTTTCATGAGATTCCACTAAGGAATAAGATCGTAACTTGCCAATAATTGTCCATGTGTGGTTAATGTGTCATTCTCATAGATAAATACATAAGGGTGAAGACTTCACAACAAGAATTAAGTGAATCTAATTTATTTAAAGGCTGGGTTGTGTCGTTTTGTGTAACATTGGTTTATAGAGCAACAAGGTGGTCCTCGTAGAGGTCTCAAGAAATTGTCAAATCTATCTACAAATATAATTCGCTTTTTGAGGGAAATGGTTGATTGAAACAGCATAACATCAAATTTGAACAAGTCAACAAGTATATAACATGTTTCTTTTGCTGCTATTCATATATATTTCTAGGAATCACTGTGACAATGTAATTGAAATGGTTTGGGAAATTTCAAAGAAGTATTATAACCAACACATCGGAAGAAATGGAAAATTTATAAATTAGTTCTTGAATATATCGAAGGAATCTATTTTACCTCGAGTTTGGGATAACTGTGTACTTCTCATTAAAGAAGAGATATCAAGATGAAATGAGCGAGAAATCAAGTTTGACTTCCAAGAAATTGCCCCACTGATTATAAGTATAAACCATAGAGTTGTGACAATTTGAATGAACTTTCAATGACGTAGAATACAATTCAACGACTTAGCACGTATTTAACACTACATAAATAAAAATAATCACCTCCACTAAAAATACGATTATACACGACTATCACAATATAAACTATATCAATAATGTTTTAGATGAAGAATTACAAAGAAAATGGAAGGTAGGGAAACTACTGCATTGGAAAATAATACAACTTCCCACGAACAAAGGATAAAAATGGAAAAGCAAAAAGGGAAAGAACTGAACGGATACACTGATACGTTTAACTATTTTGTGCTTTGTTTTATAGTTTTCATAATATTACCAAATATGTATATATATATATTCTTTTTAAATAATCTGTTCAATACCAACAAATTTTTGTCTCATGCTAACCACTGATTTAAGTTGGTAGTGGTAAGGACAGTTAGAACTTTCCAACGAATAAAGCATGTAACTTTTTTTAAGCATAGTTTTATTTGAAATTAAATCCATAAAATTACATATTTAGCTTCTTTAATACTACATAGTTAACAAAACTTAGTTTCTTAGCACTTTTATTCAAACCTGGATTGATTATCGCTTGCTTGATAGCTGATAGTACTCAGCTACACTGTTTCAAATTTCAAACGTCAATAACTCGAAACTATAAAAAAGACACTTAGAACCTTGGGAAACTAAGGTAGCGATTCGTATATAATAATACGATAAAGGTCCTAATGTAATGGAATAGTATAATTTGACGTCACGAATTCAGCTGTTTCTAACTATTTGCAATATATACAGAATGTTCCATCTCAGACGAGCCACCCCGTATATTTCTTATCCCATAGTGAGTGGAAAAATCTCCCGAAACACGTCCAATGATTTTGTTTGGGGGACATCTTTTGACGTATATTTGAGGCTTGGACGAGCAACCCCCTAATAGGGGGCGCTTCAACCCCTCAAAATTGAATAGGGAAGAGGGGTTGAGTGATACGTGATTTGAAAGGTCTTGGAAGCCTCTTTACAATGGTGTATGAAAAACGTAAATTTGATGAACCGTTTTCGCCAAAAATTAGTTTTGTTGCTCGAATGCGCCACCTTGAATATTTTGGTTATTTGTACAATGTGCAAGCTCATTTTTATTAAAACTTTTTTACAAACTTAAGCAATCTTCAAAAAATCACGTTCGTAAAAAAATTGAATTGTGTTGTCATGCTTACAATGAAAAAAATTAAATCTGCGTGTTTAAATCAAATGTTCAAATTGTCCTCCATTGACTTCCATACAATAATACATTCTCTCAAACTAATGAATAGAAAACAGCAAAGCATTTCCTTATGTTGCCTTCATTTTTTGTTCTTAGAAG
The DNA here is from genome assembly GCA_958510875.1 of Endomychus coccineus. Classification (NCBI taxonomy): domain Eukaryota; kingdom Metazoa; phylum Arthropoda; class Insecta; order Coleoptera; family Endomychidae; genus Endomychus; species Endomychus coccineus. The sequence continues at coordinate 29,434,653 of OY294067.1, read as the reverse complement.
GTGTTTATCTGGTTTTAACGTTTCTTCGATCATTTCATGATTTTAATCAATCTGTTGAGTTACTATTTTGCTAATTTGTTTAAAATTTCAAAAAATATGGTGTAGACATTGCAAGAACGTGTTGAGCTGGTTAGCCTTTATTACCAAAATCAAAATTATGCCCGAGCGGCTGCAAGGATATTTAACGAAAACCATCCTGAAAGTAGCGTTCGCCATAAGTATGTAATGGAATGGATTTCAAAATTTGTGGAGACGGGTTCAGTAATGGATAAAAAAAGAGCACCCATTGGAATTGTTAATGATGAAGGAACAGTTGTGGCGGTATTGGGACATGTCCAACTTATACCAAATACGCAATCTGTACGACAACTTTCTGCAGCCAATCTAACGTTTTCTGAATTCTATATAAACACAAGTTCCATCCGTACAAGATTAAATTAATTCAGGAATTAAATGATGATGATTGGGATCGAAGGCAAGAGTTTTGCGAAATTATGGTCGGGCGTATCAACAATAACTCAAATTTCTTGTACAACGTTTGCTTTTCTGACGAATGCACTTTTTTACTTAAAGAAGAGGTTAACCGGCATAACTGTAGAATTTGGAGCGATACAAATCCTCATGTATTTCGAGAAGCTCACACTCAACATCGGGAAAAGGTAAACGTTTGGGTAGGAATTTTGGGAGACCACCTAATTGGACCTGTGTTTATTCCTGGTAATTCAAATGGCGAAATTTATCTTGAAATGTTGGAAAATGCGATTGATCCGTCAATAACTGAACAATTAGAAAACGATCCTCTACTACTTGAACAACAATTGCATTTCCAACAAGACGGAGCTCCTCCTCACTACGCCGCACCAGTTCGCCAATACCTCAATTTGCAATACCCCGGTCGTTGGATTGGAAGAAGAGGTCCTATGGAGTGGCCTGCCCGATCTCCTGACCTGAACCCTCTGGACTTCTTCTTGTGGGGACATCTTAAGTCCAAGATTTTTGTGACTCAGTCTAAAAATTTGGACGAACTACGCCAACGAATTGTAAATGAGTGTCGTCAAATAACTCCAATTATGCTGAACCATGTTAGAGACGGTTTTCAGTCAAGATTGTATTATTGTATGGAAGTCAATAGAGGACAATTTGAACATTTGATTTAAACACGCAGATTTAATTTTTTTCATTGTAAGCATGACAACACAATTCAATTTTCTTACGAATGTGATTTTTTGAAGATTGTTCAAGTTTGTAAAAAAGGCTTAATATAAATGAGCTTGTACATTGTACAAATAACCGAAATATTCAAAGTGGCGCATTCGAGCAACAAAATTAAATGTTGGCGAAAACGGTTCATCAAATTTACGTTTTTCATACACCGTTGTAAAGAAGCTTCCAAGACCTTCCAAATGACGTATCACTCAACCCCTCTCCCCTATTCAATTTTGAGGGGTTGAAGCGCCCCCTATTAGGGGGTTGCTCGTTCAAGCCTCAAATATACGTCTAAACAAAATCATTCGACTTGTTTCGGGAGATTTTTCCACTCACTATGGGATAAGAAATATACCTCTCACTTTAAATTAACAAGTGTTTTCAATAAAATTCCTAATCTCACAATGACTTCCTTTTGCAGTAAAATAGCAATATCTTTATTTCTAAAGAAAACATAGCAAATGTTATGCCATTTTTAAAACTACACAGAATGAGGCAATTTTTTTAATAACTTGCCTGGAGATCGTGGTACCTTTTTTAATATTATAATAAGTCGAAGCTGGGTAATAAAAAATGATAATAAACTTATATATCGGACAAAACTCTTCTTTTTAAGGTAGATTACTTATCAATTTAATTTTGATCCGTGAACAGTAGGAGGATTATTCAGGGTTGCGTAATAAAAATTGATATTTTAGAATATGGAAATATCTCAAAAACTAACGATTCATTACTGAGGTTATATTTTGATATTCTGGTCAGTCATGAGCTTGCCTATCCGCCCTCCGATCGACGTTGATTGAAATTCTGGATATCACATACGATTTTATTACAGAGAACAAAAACTATCAAATACTCACTGTGACTTTGTTGAAGATCGCTGGAACAAGTCTGCGTGCCTCCAGACACTTTTACCTTCGTTCTAGGGACAGCAGAAACTGCTGCTGTTTTGCCGGTCTGCGACTGCAACACTACAAGAATATTCATCATATTAGTTCACCACTAAATATTAGAATGAGCAAGTTGTTGATAATAAAAGTTTTTACAAGGTACTAACATTTCCTTCATTGATGGAATGTTAGAACAAATATTAATTCTCGGAATATTCTGACAAACGTAGACTTTTCCTCTAGGTGAATGTACAGTGCTTCCGGAAAGTCTAAGAACGGAAACTTGAATAAAAGTCTGCTATAAGACTCAAATTCTCGTAAACCAATAAATAATTGTACACAAACGAAACGGTTATGAATTACATATAAATTTTCGGGAAATAGGTCACACTAACTCTCATGGTTATTATTTTCGTCTTTTCGTACGTTTCGGTCTCACGATCATCATCAGAATACGTATCAATGTCTACAACGAGATTTCTCAAAACTAATTGTAGCATCACAAAGCGTCCTTATCGCACCAATTTCAATTAAAAATGCCTACTTCGCCGAAACGAACAGAAACACGAGTAATGTTACAATTTCGATTACGCGTGTTTATGTTCGTTTCGGCGACGTGGGCATTTTTAATTGAAATTGGTGCGATAACGACGCTTTGTGATGATACAATTAGTTTTAAGAAATCCCGTTTTAAACTTGATACGTCTTCTGACGATGGACGTTAGCCGAAACGTACGTAAATACGAAAATAATAAGTATATGTGTTAGTATGACCTATTTCCCCAGAATTTATATATAATTTATGCCTGGGTCGAGAATCATTATTAAATGAAACAGTTATGTGAAATTCCTGAACGAATTCAAATTCACATTACCTTTAATATACCCCAAAATCTGCCAAACTTCACCAGTCGATAGCACATCGAAAAATAAGTCGACATACATATAATTTAATTTTCTTCAGAAACGATTTAAGTGTTTTTCTATCGTAACTCTCTGACCGCTCCATTTATTTTGACCAAATTCGATTCAAGTACTCCTTAAATAGATTCATATTATTTGAAACCAGGAACACTGTACAAAATTAACCAGTAACTCAATTATAGGGGTTGCTTTCATTTTCCTACCTCATTTCCTACGCTACTGAATATTTTCAAAAAAACTTGCCTATTTTCTCGATTCCTGGTTGAATTAAAATAGGAATTTTTGCAGCCATTTTTAAAATAAATGGAGTTGACGGTTCAGAAAAATCTAAAATAGCCACCTATAGAAGTAAAATGATATTATCTTTTTATATTCAGTTGTATGTTGAGTAAAAAGTTGTTGTTTAATAGTGTGTATCATGTTTAGTTTTCACATTTGAACAGAAGAAACTCATCTTTGGATACCTTCAAATGTATTCCTGGCCCAAAAATTGGGTAGTCGAGTTAACATTGGAGCTCAAATATCTTGTAAACGTTGCCTCTGATTAAAATTTTGCATGTTTACCTTCTTTCTTCCAAACTGAACGAGGAATGAACAAAATGCGCAATTTTTGGAAAGTACGGTATGAAAAGAGGAAAAACCACCTGTAGCTACGATACTTTCTCAATTTTGAAGATTATTTCTAGTGTCTAATAAAAGGTTTTCATTTTAGGAGTACTTAAACTAAAGTTGCTGATAAGCGCTACAGTGATCAGGCAATCGACATATTTTTCGATATAGTATCGACTAGCGAGTTTTGGCAGATTACAACTGTGTATATTGATCAAACCTCCAACAGATGAAATATATAATTTTTAAAGTAAAACTCGGCACATTATTGGAAAGTTCAATTGTTATTTGAACGTGTTAATTTTTTTATATGAATAATAATTTGGGTGTTTTTATCATATAAAAAATTTTTTTCCCGGAAAAAAGTTCTCGTGAACTACTCAATTCCTGAATCATGCAGTTTTTCAACCAATGATTTCACGTGATAATACGTTAAACAATATTTCGTTCCCAACCCCCAAAAAAGTTGAAAACTACATCTTAGGATCTCCAAAACATTTGACCGAGTCTGACACCAAGGCCTTCTTGGGAAACTTCCGTCATATGGTTTGCTGTCGTTTATTATCCAGTTTTATCTCAGATAGATGTAGTGGTTGACAGGTCTCAACAGGAGACCTGCTTGCCTACGTAACACATGTATGACAGAAATTTTTGGGAGAAAATGGGGAATCTCTAGCTGTATTATTGGATATCTCCAAAAAAGCATTTGACGGAGTTTGGCACCAAAGCGTTCTCTATCGAGTTTTCTCACAGGGATCTGTCTTGGCACCAACTTTATTTCTGAAGACTACAGGATTCAGGGAAAACACTATTTAAGGCATTTCTTTCTACACTGGTTTCGTCTGTCATAAATATTTTCGGGAAGCCCAAACCTCCTTTCTTTGGGTAAGGACTCCCTTAATAACAGAAACGTTGCCGTGTAGTTTTCTTCCGATTGTTCAGTATGAAGGATGCAGGCCAGAATGATTGTCGCGTCGCATTATTTTGCTGTCCTTCCCTTTATCAAAGCTATGGTACTGACATTTGTAAACTTTTTTGAGATGACACTTCTGCATATTTGGATACGTAGATGTCTCCTGGCTGATATTTGTATCCAATTTGAACACCATCTATTATAAAAAGGTGCATCCTTATCATCGGTATAAAACACCATAACCTTTAATAATCACTATGGTTCAAAGCTACCAAAGGGACTGACACATGCTGGTCACAAAGAAGCGCAGCAGCACGCGATGTGGAGTCGTAAGTGGTTAACAATGCCTTGAGAATGTGGGCTAACAATAAGACAATAATTATCACGTCTGAACACGCATAGTAAACTTTGTCTGTATATACTCGGAGAGCTTTTAGTCATTATTTACCGCCTTGCAACGCCGAACTTTTTTCTACCAGACTTCATTTTTCGAAGTTATGGAAGTCTTTGTTTAGTGAGGTATTTCCTGATGCCTATAATCTTCGAAATATCAAGACAAATTTGAGGCCTATCTCCTCTCCCAACACTCCATCGCTGGTCCACACGATTTCCTTTCATGTGGTAAAAAAAATTAAAAATCTAATCGACCGCTCTGGATCTAAATAATGAATGTTTGAACTATTTCAATAACCAACCACCTTGACAGCCTTTGACTCTACATTAAAATGGAAAGTGTGTGCAGTTTAAGATCATTGCAGCAAAACTATATTATACTTTTAATGATGAAGGAAACTGAGAGAGAACAATGAAGAAACTGCACTAGTTTTAATTAAAACAAATGCTTTCAGTTCTCCACGTTTAATATTTGCTTTTAAGCTTAATGACAATACATGAAAGAAACGGAGCATATTGAACTTTTCTGGCGCATTCACCTGAAGTTGCATAAAGGAAACCTGGCATGTGATGATAAATTTAAAAAAATGTCCCTTGAAAAGAAGACTGAATCACAATATAGCTCATATTTCGATTATTTTCTCTTTAATTCCTTTTTAATTAATCAACAAATTCCTTGTTTCTTAGAATGAATTCTGAGGAACTTGTCAGGCGCTATATTTCCCTCGAATTTTTTTTTTGCCTTGAATGCTGGTCCTTTCCACCAGCTACACTGCATATAAAAATAGGCTTAACTTACTTCAAAAACTACAACACAGACCAGTTAGGATGATGAGAACGTATAATTCTGTAACAATTAAGCCTCTGAATATGATACAAAAATTTATTCACGAATCATTAGATCATCACTATCCGGATCTTAGATCTAAATATTTAGAATCCGAAAGCAAAACCAGAAATAAAACGATAATTCTACCTAAAATAAATAGAACATTTAGCAAAAGGACAGCTAGATTAATGCAATAAAATTGTTCAATCAGTTGCTGATGCCTCGCATTGACAGTATTTGTTCGGCTGTTTCTGTTCTTTTGCTCCATTGTCTGCTGAAAATTCTGTTATTTTTCGGAGCTGGTTCCTTTTCATGTTGATCAGTTCTTCAGTTTTCAAACGGTTCTTTGATGAATGTTTTCCTGTGGTTCATGTAAGGAGTTTTATTCCAGCTTCATTTTTGTTGTTGTTTGACTCAGTTCCGTATGTATCCTCGGACACCAGTTTTCGTCCCTCCAAGTACAGGTTTTGGCCCAATCGTTGAGTCAATTCTGGGTGTTTCTTTTCCGTTGCCTCGATGCCAAAATGTCCTGGGACTCACATCAAAGTTATTTTGCTGTGTTCTGCCAAAGTGCTAAGTTATTCCCGACATTCCCATATCGAATAGTCTCATGTCACTTTTGGGTTCTTAAGTGCCTTCACTGACAACTGGCTCTACGTGGATATTAAGATCCTTGCGTTAAGCACCTCCTTCCTGTTGGTTTCTGTCGGACATCGCAGGATTGCAGACATTTCCGCTAGTAGTGGGATACTCTTTTACAAGTTTCTTCCCTCACCCTAAATACTAGCACCAGTTCCTTCCTCCCTTGATTTTGGACCCATCTGTGTACCAGGTCCTGTCGCCAAGTTTGCCCTTGATGTTGTCGTTTGTTCACTCCCTTCGATCTCGTATGATTAGTAGTTAATTACCTCCCAGACAGTATTGAAGGAGTATAATGGGAGATATGTGGTGCGTTGGATTAATTTCAAGAATGTTACTTCCCACTATTGCCTTGATCCTGTTGTAATCCCATCTGTTTGTTCATGTTTTGCACCCCCATGTGTCCCATTTTACCTCTTCCCTGATTGTAATGTCAATGCCGGGTAGATCCAATAGTGCTTCCATGGTTGCTGGTGGTACTGTTTTCATATCTCCCGTACCTCACTCAACACAAACGAAGCTATTTTTCGGGTTAAATTCATGCACCATACTAAAGATGCATAAGTAATCAAGAAATTATGTCCAATACACTATTTTAGGACTTGGACCCATATCTCATCATGTGATCTGGCGCCAGTTGTGACATATTTTACTTCCCCCGACACCTGGATGTGTGTACCTTGGATGGTTCGAAGACCTATTCGTTCTAACTACCTCCTTCTGGTAGCAGCTACAATGATGGTTTTGAGACCTATTCTTCTGTCCATGTACTAACCAAGTTTAGGGCGTCTTATTATCAAGAAAAATGTTGGATGGTAGCGGTTTGTCTTAGCATAATTTTCGCACGTTGTTATTTAATTACAAAATATCCTTCATAGTTAAGGATATGTTATCGCATTGACGACATATCTAATATCATAAGTACATCATTTGGTATCGTCTATGAGAGAGTTTTCCAGTTTATGAACAACAATTTGCACATTCCATGATTGACACTCACCTTGAACTTGAGTGCCATTCCCATTCACTGTTGCAGTTGGAGTAGTACTACCATTTGATGTAGAACTACCGCGCTTCACATAACCAAAGCTCTGCGGAACGCCACGAACTTTGCTGCTTTTGTCTTTGGTCCCGTGCGGACTGCCCCTGCGTTCTCGGCGTGAACTGGTAGGACTCGACGGTGCTGGACCTGGTGGAGGAGGGCTGCCAACTCCTGGTGAATCTGTATAACGTTTCCATTGGCCATGTTTCGTGTCCTGCAGGGCAACACCATTTCTCGATCTTGAATTGCTTCGAGGAGCAGGTGCGGGAGGGGGCTCCTCAAGACGCCCCCTACGGGATGATTGTTCTGTCAACACTGTGAGGCCGGATCGACAAGATCTGTGAAATTGAGATATTCATTAATGTTTATTAAAATTAAACAAATTCATAAGAATTAACATCACCAGGCTCGAAGAGCATTTTTATCATGTTCGTACTAATAATATTGATAAGTCCGCCGTAGCAAACCATGCCTTACAAACCAGTCAAACAATCACAAAATCGTGTCGTTCTCTTTTAAAACACCAACCGTTTTTAGGTACATTTAGAAGGAGTTATAGAAATGTATAAAGATGGAAATCATATTGAATCTAGATTTTTTTCTCCTATCGAATAGAATTCATCATTACAAGTGAATTCTAGTAATACATATTTATAAGTGTAATAATTTGTTCACGAATAGGTTATAGAGTACCTGGAATATATCAGCTAATAAGTACACGGTGGGTAAATTTCGATGTTTGTATAAGGTAACTCTGTATAATCGTCGAAAAAATTTGAAAAAGATGCAATTCAAGTTATGGCCTAATGTTGTATTTTTTCAAAATGGAATCATAGTTGGCTATGGTTTAGTTGAAACGGATTTTTTTCTCTTTCCAACCATGTCATATGTCGGTAGCTTTTGATGTGTAACTCTTTAATAGCGGAAATAATATTCTAGTATATTATTTTTCATGTTTTTTTATATTTATTCCAAGTAGGTAGGTTTCATCTATGACACGATATGTTTATCCTTTGGTCAGTAAATTGCATATTAACGATTTTATTTCCGTCATAATAACAATTAACTCATTTAATCGTAAAAGCGAAAATTACGAGAAATATGATATGTTACAAAACTTTATTCAATTGTGATATACCATCTGAAATATATTTCAATCGCTAAAAAAGCTATTTTCAAGAGCTTGAAAGAAAGATAGATATTTATATCTAATTTCACAATATAATACAACTACAAAATAGAAATACAAATACGGAATTTTTTTCATTTCTTTAGGTCGTTACTGGTTTTGTACAAAATTTATTGGCGTTATTGGCGAACAGTACTCAAGGACAAGTCGAATCTGTGCTTTGTAGATTACGAGAAGCTGCTGGGATGTGAAGTAACTCTTGGCACGGAATAGAAATAAAAAGTTTTTATCTTCTGAATGGACCTCACATGATCGTCTCACGAGAGGGTGCTGATGGTGATGATTCCGAACGTTGTTATGGGAGACTTTATAGAATAGAATAGAATAGAATAATTTATTCATGCTAAATACCAAGTATTGGCTTACATTCGTCAAGATAAAAGAAAGAAAAAAGAAACAAATTCAAATTATGATACAACAAAGAAGAATAAAAACTTAAATCTATTAAATCAGAACTGAAAATCTAAAAATTCCTTAAAAGTATAAAAACAATGTTCAGTAAGAGAAATTTTAATGACCCTTGAAAAATTGTCGAGTGGGAGCTCTCTAATCAGTAGTGGCAGTTTATTGAAAAAAGTTGGACCCCAGTAAATTAACGCTATTTCTGCTACGTTTTATGCGGTGATAATTAATGTGTAAATTACATTTCGCTCTAATGTTGACACAGTGCATATCACATCGACTAGAGTATTCGTTAATATGTGTTTTAACATATATTAGACAATATTGAATGTAAATGCAAAGGAAGAGACATAACTTTTAGGTCCTTAAAGACAGGCTTACAGTCTTGTCGGTAAGGCAGGTTTTTTATAATCATAATTGCTTTACTCTGAATCTTGAAAACATGAGACATATTTGCTGAGTGACCCCAGACTAAAATGCGGCAATTTTGTTTAAGTTTCTTAGCACGTAAATTCCTTTAGCAACTGAAGAAGCCACTTGATCACAATGTTTCCTCCAAGTTAATCCTTTATCTAATAGTAGTCCAAGAAATGATATAAATTCACAATTGTTTGAGTTCGATATTTGTCTTAAGGAAGAATGGAAGGTCACAGTTTTTTCATTATTAATATTTAATTTATTAGTTAGTTATTTCAGTTAACCAAATCAGTTCGACTCTCCATGAGTGAAATGTGTAAGCCAACTAAGTCTGTATTAACCCTTGATTCATCTGCATATAAGATTACTTTGCCTTCAGGAACTTGTAACGGTAAATCATTAAAGTATATTAAAAAGAGTGCAGGTACAAGTATGGAGCCTTGAGGTACCCCTAGGATCGATGTTTAGAAAACTTATAATTTCCGTACACTATTTGGGTGTTTGTTTCACAAACGACATATTAAATTTTGAAAAGCATGTTAACTAGGTAATATTTGTTAGCACGTACAACACGAAAAATATAATGATTATAAGTTTGGAAACAAGCCCCTTCAATTAACCGTAATGATCAAAATCCGCCATTTTCGCTGTTCTTACCAAAGAAACCTTTGTGTGACGAGTTTCAGGCACCCTTAAAATTTATCTGAGACCTTGACCGGTCCCCATAATCAAATTGTAACGAATGTCATGTCGTCCATATTCACATGTACCTAAAAGTCTAAAATTCTAACTTTTGTTTATAACTCGAAAACAAAAGACGATAGCCAGTAAATTTGTTTTAAAAAAAGAGATCGACTTCCATTTTTTTTGTATCTCCTATAGTTACACAGTTACCTATACAAACATCGAACTTTGCCCGCTCTGTACTTATAACACTTTCTTTCATTAGAATTAGCATAATGGACGCTTTATTATTGGTTCCAAATATGACCGTTAAGTATTTCGATTTTTTTCATAATCTTAGTTTGGATTCAGTTTCATACGTCTTTGATAATGGCTGCATCGAATTTGAAAAGTGCTTTAGATAAGTCATAATTATAGGTGGAAAAGGATAATAGTATAAACTATAAATTATATTCTATCCGCAGTAGTACATTATACAGTACTAAACTGAATGAATAAACTGGAACATTGCTGAAAAAAATTAACATTAATTAGTTCACTTTCAAAAACATGCAATGAAGAAGATTATGTTCAGGGAACTAACTCAGAGGTGAGAATATTAAGGCATAAATGTGTTATTCTCATCACAGTAAAAGAAAATACAAACATTCTCGGTCTAAATGTAGATTTAAATTAGCAATGTAAACGACTGAAGTTTTCTGAATTGAAGGTTGTTGTGCTCGAATATTTCTATTGATTCTAAAAGATTCGAAATCTATATTGAGTATGTAAGTCTAATAGGCAGTGGCGGAATTACAATGCGCGGGACCCCGCAACGCGGGGGGGCCCAGAGCTATAGGGGCCCAAATGCATCATGAAAAGAGTGAAACATTCTCGAAACTGATAACCGACTTTACCAGCAAGCGCAAAAAAAAAACAATTCTAATACAAAACATTTTGAAACCCTCAGCAAGTATTGCAACCTCCCACATCTGTTTGTCATTACTTTGTTTTGACGCACTGGCTCGACTGCCTGAAAACATAGAAAAAGGCCCCTCTCTGACACTCTTCAGAGCACTTGTCGAAAATTGTTTAGGTAGGTTGATCAGTGACAGTGTTACGTCGCTAATTAACGCCACTATATATTATTTTATATTATTTAATTATGTATGTACTTCCCAATTTTACAACCGTCTCGTCACCGTCTCGTCCCCTCCGGTAGGTACGTTCATTTGTTTCATGTTTTCAGAACTATACAAACCCAAATATTTATTATTTATGATACCTCTCCAGATGTTATTTATGACCATTTCTTGGCGCATCGACAATCCGGGTTTTTCCATTTAAAGTATTTGAACCTTTCTTCTTACACATTCCTCAGTAATAGGATGTTTTCCACCACTTTCTTCCTGTCACCAATAAAAACCTACCAATTTGTAAACTCCACCCTCTTCTACTTTTCTATTAGATTTTAAGTTTGTTAATTTTGAGATACCTATATCTTGTGAATGTGTGGGTAACTTTGAAATTTGCATTCAACTCGAATTCGTTACAAAATATTAAATAAATATTAAGTGTGAACTGTGAAAGTAGGTAAGTTATATTTTCAGCTTTATTTTTTAATTCAAATATGGAAATAAAAGATGTGATTAGAGATTTTGCAAATTTGAAATCCAGGAGGACGAATTTTAAATTTTAAATATATTTTCTTTTGTTAATTTTTAATTGTTAATAATGCAATTTTGTTCCTTTTTGTTATTTTTTTATAAAAATATCAATAAAAATTTGTGTTTCTTTTGTAGTAGGGGCCCGAATAATATTTTGCGGGGGGGGGCAAAAAATTGAAGTTCCGCCACTGCTAATAGGATTCAGATTCGACAGAAACAGTGGTGTACGATCGAAGCTACGTGAATGAATCATCTGTAAGACGTCATTGTTCTATTCTAGATGCGAATTAATCCATTATTAATAATTAGGAAAATCTTAATCAAAAGCCTGTCTTATACGAATTAATTGAGCGGAGAGTGACTATTCTAATAAATAAGTTCAGCAAGATTTAAAAAGGTTTGTAGTATAGTTTGATGTGGATTTTCTATGCTAAACTGAAGAAATATGATAATGTTTAACTATCATTGGACAATACCCACAAGTTATAATAATTTGTCTCATATTTTTACCTCGATCACTAGGAAGTTGTGATATGTACCGATACCGATATACTCAACACTCATAAGCGAACTAACTACTATTTCTACAACAATAGCACGTTCTTTGTTACTGTCTATTTAATCGAAATTGTTTCAATAGCAGGGACATTGATTTCATTTTAATAACCAATAAATCAGGATAATCTCAATTTTATGTCGTATAATTAGTTTATGTTATCTTTTACAGTTCGTTTTACATGACCTGGAGAAATAAACCAAATATCTCCAGCTACTAAGATGATATTCGAACAGTTTCATCAGAAGAACTAATATTTTACAACCGATGGATCATTAAAACGTTCTAGCAGAACGCTTTATAGAAACACAATGAAATATAGTTGATGGCAGATTGGATAGAATTAAAAGGAACTTACATAATCGAATTAGCATGGTCCGAAACGTGCAACAACTTCTAGAACACAACGGAAAAACACCAAAAACCGAACTAGAAACAAGTATCATTACAGTTTAAATGAAATAACTGAAATGGAATAGGTTGAATGTGTGTATTTCAATGATAATATTTTCGTTTAGGCCCAGTGACCATGTCTGGCAGGCGTCTGCGATATGAAATCGATGTGGGTGCGCATGTTTGCTGTGTTTTCATCCCCTGTAAACTGCACCACGGTGGTTTCAAACATGTGACTGTGCACCCCCACCAGAAGGCAAACACGGTTGAGCAACAGGAGCTTTGATACTACCGGTGTTGCCTCCGATAACGGAAATTAAAGTTTTATCAAGAAACAATGGGTTCGTAGACGAGCGATAAAACTTTTACAATATTCCTGTTTTATCTATATCATTGGTATTGCAATTCTCATCAGCAAACAGAATACAATGTCCTCTACAACCCTGTAAATAGTTTAGTCTACTACAGACGTGAGATGCAGCTTAAATAAATAGGTTTTTTATGTTCGCAGATAAATTCGAATAGAGAAACATATTGTTATTATTAAGCTATTGCATATAGCTTTTATCGCGGGCTTTGAGCGCGGCGACCGAATCAAGAAATTCCGTAACGAAAAATAACAGGAACTCGTTTATGTTGCGCTCTCTCGGGTGACTAATATTGAAAAATTGTATATCACGACAAAAAACGATAATTCTACATTCAAGTTTTGTAATAATCGATGTCAAGCTGCATCGGCTGCATACTTGTTGCAAGAATTCAAAAGACTGCCTTTAAATAGTGTTCAGACGACAGCTCAAAGTGTCTTAGATTTCATTAGTAATAGAAATGGCATTTCAATAATGACTTCCAATTGCCAAAGTCTAAATAGTCACAAATACGATTTACAAGATTCAGTAACGAGACAAACAAATGTGTTACTTCTTACCGAAATTTGCATGGCGCATGATAATCCGATTGAAATACCTAATTTCAATTGTATTGTTCAATTCAAACGAGACACTGTTCCAGAAGGTGGGGTAGCTATTTACCAAAATAATAATAATATAACTAATATTATGACTCCGAATATTGAAATAAATATTGCACATGTTAACAATGTTAATGTTAGGCGCTCATTTGTTGGAGATATTTTTGCGTGCTCATGCAAACTTAGAAATGGCCTACACATAGTCATGGTAGCAATTTACATTTCTCCGAATCCAAAATTGAACGAGGTAGAGCATTTTATTCATCGCACTCTACTGGAGTACACTGAAGAAGGGTCGAAAATACTTGGTACAAATGGTAATAAATTTCCACTTATCTTGGCTGGCGATTTCAACATCAACTTCGCTGAAGAAAAATCAGAGCGGTTGACAACTCTTCTTTCGGGAAAATTGAATTTGAAAATGAATAATGATCCACAAGAATCCACAACAAAATATGGGACCACCATTGACGCGGTATTTTCCAGATATTTATAGGATATCAAGTCTCAAACTTATGTCTCTTATTTCAGTTATTCAGTTACCATAAACCTATAGTTTCAATGATAACAAATTCCTGAATAACCTACATGTATTGTAAGATAATAAAAATATTTTAAACGATATTATCTTCTCATTTATTCAATAAAAGAAAAAAAAATGTTTTCTTATCGGTCACCACGCTCAAAAAGTGTAACTTGAATTAATATCAAAGAAAAAACTTGAATTAAAATATCAAAGAAAAAAAAATAATTATAATTGCATAAGAAAAAATGCTATGCAATAGCTTTACCGCGGCAGTCCCCGAGTGCCACACGTATTTATTTAAATAATTCATTAATCCATCATATACATACTATCAACTGGAAAATTTTCTTTACTGGTAAACTCACTTGAATGTTTATCATTATTTTACTTTCCCCACTATACGCAATGTTAGGGTAATATTGTAGATACATTAGATTAGTAATTGTTCTGTGGAATTATAGATCAAAATGTAACGCTGCAGACTTTACAAGAAGGAATACGTAGTGAAAGTAAGGTTCATTCTTATATCAATGATTTTAACAGTTCCGGGGTGTGATGATGGCGAAATAAAAATTTTATGATTATGGTATAATAAAGTGCATACTCAAGCCTAGGTTGCTGGTCTCTTAAGGATAGTACCGTCTTCGTTGTAATCAAATATAGTAAAGTTGGTCGTATTTGTGCAAGACGTAACACAGCACTTGTTAACATTAAGGGACAGCTTGTTCGCTGAACACCATACATCCATCATATCAAGACTTCTCTGAAGTAGATAACAATCAAATGATGTGGATTTGATGACAAAGAACATTTTGAAATCATCGGCATATAAAAGACTGAGTACACTTAGACCTATTGAAATATCATTGACAAAGATGGTAAAAATGGTGGTCCCAAAATTTATCCTTGGGGGACTCCTGAAGAAGCAAGATATTCAACCGATCTCTGCTTATTTACCATGACAAATTGCCGCATATCACTATGATATAAGGCGATGAAAGATAAGAGTTCCACAGAGAAACCAATTCCATCAAGTCTGCCTAGCAGAAGTCTATGGTCAAGCTTGTCGAAGGCATTGTATAGATCGGTATATATGATATCGACTTGGAAGCCGGAATCCATATTTGAGAGAACTTTTATAAATAGTTTCAAAAGCAATTGCTTCCATATTTAATCAGGCCGTCTTTTATCATAATAGTCAATACTTTATAACATAGCAAAGTAGTGGAAAAGTCACCAATGCTTGATAATCACAAACAGACAAAATTTCTCAGTTGTCTTTATTTATTACCAAATGAATCAGCTCATGGTGAATTTGTTTCTCCGAAACTTGACCTCATTCAGCAGAACTATCCAGCAGCTGAAATTATCATCATGGGGGGGATTTCACGTTCACAACTCCGCTTGGCTCAAAATGCAGGATGCGCAGGGCGACAGGCTGAGGCCTACGCCATTACCTATGGTCTCGAGCTGATTAATGAACCAACACGGATCCCTGATGACAACTATCATTATGTCAATACGCTTGACTTATTCCTCACTAACAATCCAGATCCCTATGAAGTAAAGGTCCGTGCACCCATAGGAAACTCTGACCATTCACTCATCACTATGACTTGTCCTTATATCACTCCACAAACCAATCCAACACCTCTATGCACAGTTTGGAATTACAACTCAGCCGACTGGGACGACCTTCGCTTCTTTTTCTCCGAGTTTCCTTGTAGAAACATATAATTTGAATCTGATTACACTGTAACGAAGCTCTAGAATATTGAATAATTATTTAATGGGAAACACGTAGATTGGTCAGAAATTTTAGATTTCGAATTGTTAATTCCGAATAATAATATTGTTGTACAGGAAGATAGATAGTACTGGGCATTGACATCCGTGTAGTTTAAGTATCAGATTTGCATACGGTTCCATTCATAAGTCGCGTATATTTTGATTTTATTCAGAACTGTGCATATTTCGTGTCAACATAAAAATGGCACAAAATCTAGGAACTGGTGGACGATCATGAGCGCGAAATGAACAAAAAGGGCTCGGCTGGAGCTGGTGCAGGTGACTTGACCAGCACCTCGATTGGTATGAAAGAACGCCTCGCAAGCGTTGAATTTTGGATCGTTACGATCATAGTCAGTGGGCCAACTGAAGTGTGAGTAAACCATTTATACCGCCGGAATCAAAAAGTAAATGTTCCGCCAGTTATCATTGAATTATTAGTTAATTTTGCTAATTGATGCATGAATAGAAGTTTTTAATAATACTCACATGACTGTTTGTTTGTAAGGCTATAATAAGGAAATAGCCAGCTTGGACCGCTTGCTTAAAATTATTGTTTCTGAGCTTCTTTGTGCTTCCCCCGGGTCGGGATGAATTATTATTATAGAGAGAGTCAAATGTTTATTTATGTTGAAGCTGTAAGTAAACTTGTTATTGGGAAATTCCTTGTTTGTCTAACATGACTTTCTGCAACATCATTTAAGAAGTCAAGAAGTAACCAAGTATTAATTTCAATTAAAGCCTGCAATGCCAATACTATTCAGTCTTCCCTATTGACCCCTGGTTACTTACTTCACTGAGACTACCCTGGGACAAAGCTATACATAGATAGCACAGTGATACGCTTTGTGGTAAGGGCACTAGCAGAAGCCCTTAACGAGGAGTAAGCCTTGACAAAAATCTGGCGCCCTTGAAACCAACATAAAAGTCAGTCGGATTCAGATCTGGTACACTTGAAGGAGTATTGAAGCCAGTATTGAAGTAGCAAGGTATGTCACAACACAACGCAATGTGCCACAGAAATCTCGGATATTATCAGGCTAGAAATAGGAGCTGACATACCCCATACCAACAAATCACTATCATCTGGTGAACGATGGTTCAGTCAAATCTGTTCTAGGGCCGCGCTTCAGAACGGCGCAGTAGCCCATGCCTGGAGACCAGAATAAAATATGTTGAAACTAGAAATATGTTCAATGAAACAATAAACGTTTCGAAAGACGTATATAATGCTAAAATAAGAGCAAAACTTATCGAATGCTCGAATGGCTCACGTTCGTTTTGGACTTTCGCCAAAGCAATTGGTAGAAATTTCATTTCAGGTTCATTCTCTCCCCTAACCAAAGATAATGACACAGTGGCTACTACACCACAAGGAAAAAGCAACCTTTTTCCTGAATTGTTTGCAAATTCCACTTTGGATCAACCGAAACTCAAGCTTGTTTCTTCTCCAGGAAGGATTCCACAATTCCTAATTTGATGATGTCAGGTACAAACTATTCCTATGAAGTCTCCCATAACAATGCTCGAGATCATCACCAACAGCACCCTCTCGTGAGACGATCATTTGAGGTTCATTGCGTAGACCGCTTCATAAAAACTTTTTTATTTCTATTTCGTGCCAAGAGTTACTTTACATCCCAGCAGCTCCTCGTAATCTACAAAGCTCAGATTCCACTTGTCCTTGAGTACTGTTCACATGTTTGGAGTTCGGCTCCCAAAGATACGACAAAGCTCTTGGATCATATCCAGAAGAGAGCTATTCGTTTGATTGATGATGTCACACTTACGAGTTTATTGACCTCTCTAGACCATCGTAGAGAGGTGAGAGGTATCATCTCCCTTTTCAACAGATGTTGCCATGATCAGTGTTCATCAGAAATCTCGTCTATTGTTCCACCACGAGAATTTCCAGATTGGCGGACTAGACTAGCTCAAACTAGTCCCCTCTTCACTGTCAGGCTAGAAACCTGCCAAACTGCTTCCTACCACACTTCATTTTTTTATCGAAGAGTGAAGTTATGGAATTTTTTACCGAGTGAGGTCTTTTCCCATGCTTGTAACCTCCAAACCTTCAAGAAAAATACGAATTCCTGTCTCCTCTCCCTATATTGCACTGCTGGCTAACACGATATTCTTTGAACGTTATGGGTTTCACTCTCCTGTAGTCAAAGTATGAAAAATTCTAATAAGAAAGGTTGAAACAGCAGAACATCAAATTTGAACATGTGACGTCTTTATTTTGGTGGTATTCATCTATATTGGCATGTGTTCTAGGAAACCACCATATAGATACAAAATCCATGGATTAGCTGCCGAATGGAGACATACAGAGTACCTACAGTCCTTATAACTGTGTCTTCAATGTAATAGAAATGGTGTGAGGAATTTAAAAGTACTAGGAGGTCGGTCAAGTACGCATTTGCCCAAAGGGTTAAGACCAAGTGAGTGAGTGAGCCGAAAGAAGGAAAGCGGATTCCTATTGACAATAAATTTATGTTAAAAATTGGTCGGTACAAACTTTTTCCCAGACATAGGTATCTCAAGTTACCTTTATGAACTATAAATCACTCCCTAGAATCGAGCGTAGCCTCCGGCCGACCCTTTCATTTGTTCCTTTCACTATTCTCGACGCTCACTCAGTCTTTCGCATGAGCCCGTCGTAATTAAATCAGTGAAAAGCGCCCGTTCTCGGGTGCCGCACCAGCAGATGCGACAAACGGACAAAGGGCACATCTAAAAAAAAATTTGATGTGCGAATATAGCTTTTTTTTTGGTCTTTCAAAGCAAAAATAGTCTTTCTCAGCCTTGGGGGCTCTTACGCCTGGGGGCCCAGGCAATTGGACCGGCGGTAGTTACGCCACTGGAGAATATAGAGTGCTCTATTTTCAAATCTTATCAGTTTTGAGCACTTGTGATTCTTGCACATGCTTTAGAGAAAAATAGCGTTTCTATAAACAGTTAAGCTGCTAGAGAGTTAATGATTCCTCAAGTGATTTGGCAACAAGAAACGCATTGGCATAGACACTTTCCTTGGTCGAACGCTTTTCGGATGATTCATAGTAGGGTCGAGCGGAACGCGTGGCTAAGGAGTACAATGACTGACTACCAGCTGCCGCAAATAGGAAATTTGCTTATTGCACCACGGTTGTTTTTGCTGTCGCATTGAATACTACTTAGCATTACTTAAAATATCAAGTACATCAAGTAATTGTATGTATGTTTAGTATATTATAAAACGAATGAAGATATTTTTATTTCACTTACTATTTAGGAAGAAATATAAAATACGTTCGGTTACTACTATGGATGGGAGTTGTGATGGAACTCAGCAGATCGAAACAGCTGTCAACTGTCAGCAGCTTTGTTCACTTAAGTTCTATTTCTCCAGTTATGAATATATTCCACGATAATAAATGATAAATCAGTATTTTTCGTGGTATTAGTTAGGGAAATAGTTGCTTAAAAATTATATAGTTATATTAAAATCCAAATGAAATAACTCTAAACGCGAATATTATATTAATTCTTTATCAACACATTATGTAGTTATAAATTTGTTCAATCATTATTTACAGAATATCGCAAAATGGACAAATTTAGGTTGATAATTTTAGATCTAGATCTATCAAGACAATTTTAGACAATCAAATTCAAATTTTAGACCTACTTGAGTAAAGAGCTTGTACAAAATTGAAATCCGGGGTATAAAGCTGGTAGATAACTACTACCGACTGTCCATGTGGCCGATTTTTTAAGACTAGGTAGCACTTGTGGGTTTACCCCACCCCCTGGTATATCGAGTATATAAAATCTGCCAAAAATGGCTAACAAACAGGCCAATAATGTTTGAATAATTTGAGAATACCAGTTACCCCTAGTGCCAATTTTCTAAAACTACCCTTTTGGGGTTAACCCACCCGCTTGATATAACGAGTACTAACAATCTGAAAAAAAATGACAAGCAAACTGGTTAATTATTTTAGACTAACCAATTAACATAGTGCCGCAGTTTTAAAATTACCCCTTGAGTTCGTATGTTATAAGAACATTGTTAAACAGTGGATTCCTGATATATATACATATACTTAAAACATTAATGTGTAGCAGTTTCGATTATTCATGTTTCTGTTTATTTCGGCAACGTGGGCATTTTCAATTAAAATTGGTGCAATAAGGATGGCTTTGTTCTGATACAATTAGTTTTAAGAAATCCCGTTATAGACATAATACGTCTTCTGAAGATGGTCGTGAGACCGAAACGTACGTAAGACGAAAATAATAAGCATGTGTTGGTGTGATCTATTTCTCGAGAATTTATATATAATTCATATCTGGGTCAAGAATCATTATTTATTTTTGGGAATATCGTTTATGACCTAATTTTAGAAGTATTTCTATAGCTTAAAGGATTTTTCGCTGATAGAAGTTTGGGGCGTGTCCTGGGATTTTAGTATTTTCGGAAAAGATTTGATGATTAGTGTCAAACTTGTGTTCCGCAAGTGCAGATCTACTGGTGTCACGAAGCCTTGTATAGCGCTCATGTTCTTTCACACGAGTAGCTAATGTACGACCTGTTTCCCCAATGTAGACTTTACCGCAAGAACAGGGAATGCTATAAACATCTTTTGAGTAAAGAGGAGGAAGTGGATCTTTGATAGGTTTGTAAGATTGTGATAGTTTTGGAAGTGCGGAAAACCGAGTAGGAATATAATGTTTTTCAAGGATTTTGGAAATTCGATCTGTTATATTTTCAATATATGGTAGATAGGCAGTGGATAAACCGGGAGGGGGGGGGGGCGTTGTGGCACTGATTGATTTGAAATTTTAGGCGAAGTATATTTCGTTATTGCTTTTTGAATGTTATAATGTGAGAAATTATTTGATAATAAGACAGATGAAAAATTTAAAGGATTGGGGTTGAGATGAGTTGACAGCTCTGTGGACCAAGAAGTTTATGGCAGATTGCTTTTGGGCAGGGTATTGGTGGGAAAGGCCATTGAGCTATCTATCGGTGTGAGTGGATTTTCGATGCACGGTAAAGGCAGTGAACTGTGTAGTGTGAATGACTTTTCCTACATTAAATACGGCTACAGAAACCAGTAGAATTAGTTTCAGTTCAACCCTCAAGCATTCCCTGAAGATGCCACCTGTAATAGTTAGCGAAACGTCGGCATCAAGTCGTGCTATTGTGATGCGAAATCCATCCGGAAGCCAAGTCTACTATTCGAGATATCTTTTATAGTTTATTGATTATCTTCGATTTAGGTATGGATACTTTTTAGATTTTATCAACCATGGAAATGATCTCACATAAAACTGTGTGAGTATCTAATAGTTCTTTTAAAACCTGGACAATTCAAGTATATGTCCATTCTTGATAAATTGCTTTATAATATTCACACAAATATAAATTCTAATTAAACCATTATAATTTTACCGTTGAAAGTTAATAAATTGTTCACGGAGAACCAGTTAACAACTTAACGGATGAGCATATGTGTTCGAAATGGCACTTCTACTAAATCGTGTTTCATCCGTAAAGGATCAGAGATGAAAATTAAGTGGCATTCCCGTCCTGATGAATTTGGGAAAAGTGTCAGTCACCTTGGTTGTTGTCCATTAATCTGAGGGAGGGTGAGCATTTCCCGTCTTTCGAAACAATGTTTATAATGCCGTAATTCCATTTCGGCTTCATTTATTACGGAACCATTGTGAGCGAATATCATTTATCATTCTGATTACTCTACTTTATTATCGTTATAAAACCATACATGGACAGATTTACTTCTCTTCGGATCAGGTGCAGTCTTTTTTGCTGGCTCATCGTGATTTTGAAGTCATTTACGACCTGTCTCGACAATGTAATATGTTTTGAATATCCATTACGAATGTTTCAGCAGACGTTCGCATTAGTTTTACGATGCGTAAATATTGTTTATATATTACGTTATTAGTTGAAACATAGGACAATAGCCTTGCAGTGAAATTATTCACACAAAATAGATGAGTTTCATTCAGTTAATACAAGGGCAAGCTGAAAAGTGCCTGAGAAATGAAACAAGAAATGATTTATTTGGTCAAAACTTTTTTTGTTTCTCAACATAATCTTCTTGTAGCCCGATACAGTTCGTCCAACGTTTTCCTAACTTTTCGATTCCTTCCAAGTGAAACGATTTCAGCTTCAAAATATGCTTTTGTTTCAGCGATGACCTCATCGTTGGAGTCAAATGTCTTTCCGTCGAGCCATTTCTTCAAGTTGGATATAGATAAAATCGCAGGGGGCCGAATCTGGAGAAGATAGTGGATGACAAACCAATTAGTAGCGCAATTCATGCAATTTTGCCATTGTGACTGCGGACCTGCGGGCCGGTGTGTTGTCCTGGTGGAAGGGCACTTTTTTCTTTGCCAAATGCGGCTTTCGCTTCGAATCGGCTTAGAATCGATCCAACAGTTCTGCATAATATACTATCGTTTAGCAATTTTCAAGGTAATCGATATGGATGATACCGTGTGCGTCCCAAAAAACCGGCGGCATGACTTTGTTGGATGATGAACCCACTTTGGCCTTTTTCAGTTTCGATTCGCCAGGACAAGTTCACTGTTTCGGCTGTTCTTTGATCTCTTGGTGTGTTGTGATGGATCCATGTGTCGTACACGGTTACGAAACGGCGCCAAAAGTTCTTCTTATCGCGCTTGAACATCGCCAAACACTCTTTTGAAGTTGTCACACGGTCGTGCTTGGTTTCAACACAGACAAGACAAAGAAAGAATGTTATAAGAAACAAAGTCTAATAGAAAGTTGTGCAAATTGTTTATATTGTCTATAAATAATAAATTAACAATTTAATTAGCTCTATCAAATCCCAAAATATAAATTTCCTACAAAATTTCGAATCTCAAAATTTTTTGGTTTTTTTTAGGTTAGAAAATTTTAAAGTGGGCTAGCCGCTGTTTATCAACCAAAACGTCATGAGTTTATTTCATTGGGTGAAATATGGCAAAATCTACAAAACCCATTTAGATTTTCAATTTTTCCAAAATAGCGGATTTTGGCACCAAAAAAAAGATAGGCCAAAAAAAAAATCTCATCGCAAAGAACATAAAAAAACTATCTTTTCCCGCTATCTAATATTTTGTATCCTCAAATACCGATCTTTAAAACAATATTTTCTCAACTGCCTAAAAAAGCACTAAATTGACCCTATCTAGGGCTTCTTAGTAGCTAAAGACTGGAACCAAAAGTTGCGTCATGATTTTTACATCAACTTTTATCTGAAAAGTTTCTTATTGGCATTAATAGTTTTTTTCCTATATCACAAAAATCGAAAAATGGCCATTTTTTTGAGTAAAAAGTTGGACATAACTTCAAAAGCACAAAGTGTGGAGTTTTTTTACTATTTTTCCCGTTATCAGCGCTTCAAAATACAAAAGAAACCACTTCGAAAAGGGACTGTTAGTTTTCAAATCATCTTTTTTCCTCTGATGACTGGACTATAATGAATTATCACGATTCAGTAGCGAGACGCTTTCCTTCAATCTGAGAGTTGCGATCGTCAGATGTTACACTTGCCAGTTCATCGTATGTCAGGACTTACGTTTAATCGCCTTGTTCATTGAAATGCATTTCACTTCGCTTAACGCTACCAAACATTGATGATCGTCACTTGTTTTAATAACAAGCTCGGAGATATAAACTGCGATGTATCAAATTTATAGTGAATGATTATTTCCACCATCGTACAGATGTTTACGAACAAAACTTCTAATTATGAGCGTACCATTTTTTATTCTATTGAGACTTTTTATCAACTTTGTCAAAAAAATCTGATTCTGAGTGTGCATATTATATAAAAATAAATAAAAATGTCACATTTCATTTTTCTTTATTTGCTAATAAATAATCGGTTCATAACAATCTAAACAATTGTTTATAACAAATTAGCAAATTTGTGGGTACAGTTCCGACAATATTGACGATAAAATCGAACTCAGAATGCCAAAATTACCCGAAAACGATCCTAAACTCGGAGTTTTGGTCGAATTCATCTATTTGTTAATAAATAAATTGTTTATACCAAATGGAGGTAATTCAAATATTTGTTTGACTAGTTTCATATCTTCACCGATCAAAAATTGTCAAATTTAGAATTTTTTATGTAATATCAAAAATGAGCTAACCAAATTGTTAATTTATTTTTTATAAACAATATAAACAATTTGCACAACTATCCATGAGGTAGAATTTGTTTGTGATAGAATTCTGGAAAGAATGCATTTTGTCCCATCAAAATCAATCCTGTTCCCAAGGATTTACGGGTCCAATACCCATTTGACTGCACTATATCAGAATTTAGAAGTTGCTATCTGGCAGATAGCTTCTCATATTCAAAAATGTATGCAAAATGTTCCGTACCCGTTCGGTTGAGATGCTCATAACCTCAGCAATCTCGTACACTTTAACTCGCCGATCTTCCAATATCATACCAACGATTTTTGAGGTTGTAACCTCATTTGGACGACCAGAGCGTTCGGCGTCCTTTGTGAACATACTACTTACTACCACAACATCAGTAAACCACTTTTTTTATAACAAGCTGGTGCAATTCAATTCACTTGTGAAATAGAAATAAACAAAAACATAAATTTCCTAGATATGAACATTAGGCATGATGCAGATGGAAAAATAAAAACTTCTTGGTTTACTAAAGAAGTTTGGTCTCAACGTTATCTTCATTTCAATTCCGTTGCACCAGCTTGTCATAAAAAAAGTGTCATTAACAGCCTTACAGACCGCGCGGTGAAATTGTCCCAAATTGTTCGTAATACACTAGAAATGAATGGCTACCCAAAAACGTTCTTCAATCCTATCATTAAAGAGAGAATAAACAAAATCTATAATGGTTCTTCATATAAAAATAACATAACAGGTAATACAGACAATTATATAACTTTACCATACATTCCGGAGACCTCAGAAGAAATTAAGAAATGTTTCAAAAAGTACGATATAAATGTTGCGCATAAACCTACTAACTGTGTTGGGAAATATTTCTCAAATCTAAAACCTGTAATACCTAAAGATGAACAAACCTACACAGTATATAAATTGAATTGTTTAGATTGTGATGGAACTTATACTGGAATCTCTAAACAATATTTACAAAAAAGAATGTACGGCCATAAGTATAGCACAAGGAATAATAACTTAGAAAATTCCACTGCCCTTGCTAAACACTGCTTTGATTATAACCATCAGTTTGATTACAAAAATGTTAATATTTTAACTTAAGAAACCAATTATTATAAAAGATCTATCCTGGAGATGATTCACATAAAACGGGATTCCAATTCTGTGAACCATAGGAATGATATTCAGGGATTAAGTCAGATTTATACTAACTTGATTAATTAAAACTCTTGCAAATTCCTACATACGTCTTTATAATGTTAAAAGTATATTTTAGGAAGAACGCTTAAAGTGAATTCCAATGCAGTTCTAAAACCTTTTCAAGTACGTCATAAATCTACATCTGTTTCGAGTAAATATCAACAAATAGCTTCGAACTTCAGTTGCTTTGAGACGATAGCAATATGCGTTTGTATATTATGAGAATTTTACTGAACAGTGGATTCTTGTTACAAAAAAAATATACTTTAATATTAACGATACAATTTTCGATTATTCGTGGTTCTGTTCGTTTAGACGGCGTGGGCTTTCTGATTGAAAATTGTGCGATATGGACGCTTGTGCTAATTAGTTTTAATTAACCCCTTTTTACATAATAAGTTTTCTGATGAAGGTCGTGAGACCGAAACGTACGTAAAGACGAAAATTAAAACAGAGTGTTATTGTGACCTATTTCCCGAGAATTTTTATATAAAAACAATTATTATTGATGTGATCATCATTAATTTTAGGTGATGTGAGATGTTTTATCACTTTTCTGGATACTGATTTTGTCCATTTATTATTTGATTTTATTTATGTAATTTATAACGAGATAATAGCTCTTATATATATAAATACAGAGTATTGACAAAGAAGTTCTCGCGATTAAAAGAATCGACTGGAAAACTGTTGGAAATGCTGCCGCCAGGTGGTCCATCAGCAACAATGAGTACTGAAATACAAACACATTTCGTAATAGCAGGCAATCTACAAAGTTTTGGTTTACCAGATTGAACAGTAGACCAGAGGTCCTATAGTCTTAGACAGCTGTTTCGACCTTCTCATTGGCTCGTCAATGCTAGTGGGACGAGGCAGACATGAAGTCAACAATCTCCGGAAACGATATAATTAAACATCCTCGAAGTGTTTGGCGAAGTTAGAAGTTCCAACACTATCTGCATTGATAATGCTACATTGACAAAAAAGGTCTCGCGATTCAAAGAATCGACGAGGAAACAGTCGGAAATACTACCAGTACTACCACCCGGTGACGGTCCCGCAAATAGAAATGTGTTTGTATTTTACTATGCATTATATGAAGCCATTCGAAATGTTGAAAGTTACAAAATTATCGTAATATGATGATGTCAGATACAACTATTCCTATGAAGTCTTCCATAAGAATGCTCGGGATCACCACCAATAGCACTCTCTCATGGGATGATCTTTTGAGATTCATTGCGAAAACAACTTCACAAAATCTTGGTATTCTATTCCGTGCCAAGAACTAATTCAGATTCCAGGAGTTCCTCATAATCTACAAAGCACACATTCGACATGTTCTGGAATACTGTTAACATGTTTGGGATTCAGCTTCCAAACATACTCTGAAGCTGTTGGATTCTATCCAGGAGAGAGCTATTCGTCTGAATGATGATGAATTCATTGACTTCTCTAGAACATCGTCGAAACGTGTGAGATCTCTCCCTTTCCTATGGATATTTTCACAGTTCATCAGGAATCTTATCTGTTATTCTACCATGAGAGATTTCAGGTAGCCGGACCAGACAAGCTCAAGCTAGTCACCCCTTCATTGTCAAGCTCGAGATCTGCCAAATTTCTGCCTACCAGACTTCATTTTTCCACCTCCTCTCCCAACATTCAACCACTGGCTCACACGATGTTCTTCGAACATTATAGGTTTTCCTCTCGTGTCATCAAAGTACAGAAAAATAGAAAAAAAGAAAAAATAAATGGGGTAAGATAAGGTGAGAAACTGAATTTAGTCCAATCAGGTTAGAACTTCTTTTTTTTAATATTGTGACTACGAGAGGAAAACCTCATCTTACATCTTTAAATTTGAGTCACGTAAATAATCAAAAAAAAAGGAGAAGGTATTCATTTGACTTAAAGGCAAAGATATGAGAACAAAGTAAGTGGTAAAAAGTTAATTTGGTGAAACAGTTTCTGCTGATTTTTGAATATTGAGAGCAAGACGTTTTTTATGAAATAGTTCTACATGCCGATTCAGAATGAAATTATCATCATATTTTACAATCTACATCAAACGACAAACTTAGTTTGAGTAATATTTCTTGAATTCTAAAAATGTTTTAGAAATTATATATTTTAAAATTGCAGCCAGTTTCTCCTATATTGTCGATACTGAACATATCACATATTCGTTTACAAATCCAGATCATTTCAATCTTTCTTTTCAGATTTCGAGTTATGGTTGTATTTTTTAGAGTTAACATTTTGCTTTTGGTTCTC
The DNA here is from genome assembly GCA_958510875.1 of Endomychus coccineus. NCBI lineage: Eukaryota > Metazoa > Arthropoda > Insecta > Coleoptera > Endomychidae > Endomychus > Endomychus coccineus. Next base: position 29,406,972 of record OY294067.1, on the reverse strand, counting down.
ATGAAATTTTGATATTTTCAGTGTTTATTTTTCCCAAAATATGTTACAATTGTGAAATTAGTTTCTGTATCATAATTCACGTGAGTGTGAGTTAAATTTATCTATTTTTTCATTTGCATTGTCCTTCAGTTAGGTATTTAATTTATAGGTTTTGTTATGCACTTGTTATTTGCAGCAATATTTACAATTCTGTCTAATTTCTAGTTGAAATTACTTCAACACGGGATTAATTATTATCTCACTATATGAGAGCTGTCAACTCGTTTGATTGAGGGTGGAACGAGGTGTAGCATTTGTGATGCTTTGTGATATATAAGACACACACGACAAATCTGTCATGCTACAATTTCAATGAATTTGAGAACATTATCTCTAAATTTGAAGGTATGTTTGTTTAAGAATGTAATCCTCTGGGTAATTCATTTGAAAAGTTACAACGAAGATAAATCAGGCATGATACATGAAAGATACAATTTCAAAGTCATTCACAATGTCATGCGGTCTAGATATCAAGAAATATTAATCAATAAAAGGAACATTCTTGTAATATGAGTAGTATTAAGCAAATAAATTATTACGACCTGTGTAGTTTGCTTCATGCTGTAACTATAAAGAATATTTCAATAAGACTTGTTGCACTTTCTTACAACATTTTATTTTAGAGATATTTTATTTTTACTTTTTAATAACAGGACGATTTAACCTGTACGCGATACGCAGCACAAAACTATGATATTTAGTTTTTTGCGCCCTGAATTATGGACGTTGATTAAAATAACTCTTGAATGAAATATGGTTTCAGTAAGACGGTGAGACATGTATTATAACAAGAGAAACAATACACTTATCGCATACAGATTGTCGGAAGGATTTTTTCAAGAATAAGAGAGATTTAAGCGACATTAAATAGTTTTAACCGAACGTTTAGCATTCCAGAGATCACTCTTCTTTCTTGAGCAGCACTCTCTAGTTGTAATGCAAATGTTTTTACGTATAATTGTAATTCAATGGTGAAAGCCTGATAGACAATATGTATATAATAGAATAAAACACTTTTACTGTTTTTTATCACATATATTATACCGGGATATCAAAAATTATCTTGGTCAAGGGTGGTTGTGGAATCTAAAACGTGTGTCTTACTTTACGTTATCAAAACTTGTGTCAAATTAATTAATTTGAAGTTTCTAAAAGTGAGAAATTTCGCAATTTTATACGAATGTTATAATACTCAGAAGTCTCTACCGCTGTAGACTCCGGGATTTTCACGTGGCCTATCGAAATTAGAAGGTTCGAATTGTGTAAAAACACAATTGCATGAACGCCGGACGTCCTATGTAATTAGCTACGAACGTAATCATTTTGACATATGCCTCGAAGAGCTCGCTACGCGTCAGTTAGAGTTTATACTTTTTACCTCGATCTTGTTAATTCGGGGCCGTTTTATGCCGCGTGCGGCCGGCGCCAGTTGTAATAAAGTGTTTTCGGCTATAGGTCGTTAGCTTTTAACCGCTTTTGGGTATATTATAGTAGCTAGAAAACTCCCTTTGGTACGTCGCACGTTAGACGCTCGTAGCTGAGGCCTGAGAGTACCTGTTTCCATTTTAATTAAATTTTCCTATTTAATCGACATTTTGGGGCCCGAGACTATGCTATTTAGTTGGCCCCGTTCATAAACTAACAACATGGAGCGAAAACCGCATGCGAAAAGTCGTAAAGACGTTCTATGTTCCGAAGATTTGCACTTTTCTAACTCGCGAGCTACGTGCTCCTCACGTGAACGTCATTCGATTTATCGAAAATTAACCAATTTAAAACAGTTTTCGACCCCGTTTGTGTCTATTGAGACCTTGTAAAAGGTTCAGAGTTAACATTTCGTTTTACATTCCACAACCACCCTTGACCAAGATAATTTTTAATTTGTAGTTCATTATTGTTTTACAACTGAAATAAATAGGTATGAAATTTGTAGGTTATTGATGATGTCAGTGTGACAGTGACATAATTATTTCAAACGTAAAGTAAGACACACGTTTTAGATTCCACAACCATCCTTGACCAAGATAATTTTTGATATCCCGGTAGAAACAAATCGTGACTTTAGTTTCGACACTAGCGTGTCATCTTCAAACGATACTAATGTATGAAAATATGTATAATATTGACTATTTATGGCACAATATGAGACACAGGTAACAAGTGGGATTCTAGTATGTTTAATTTAAAACCTGTGCTCTTGGAAAAGTGTGTCTTCTTTCTAAAATATGGTTAGAGAAAATACGTGAGGGTAAGGTCTAATTTCTCTGTTTCCTAGACGTTAGTCTCACGCACCATAATAATATCATTATTTTCAAAATTTATAGAAAATCTACATTCACAGATACAACTATTACCAATTCATCTTTCAGTCGCCATAGACACAAATTAACAGCATACAACTCAATGACACATAGATCCTTTTCACTTCCTCTTTCACCTGAAAGCCTGACTGAAGAATTGAATATAATCAAGGTTATAGCCATTAACAATGGTTTCCAATCTCAAATTATATCCAAATTAATTGACAGAAAAAAAGCAGAAATTGAGTAACTCAAGTATCTATCTTTTCACACAAAAATGTAGATTCTTCATCAAAATAAGTTTCCTTCACATATTTTTGCACCGTAAGTGCAAGATTTGCAGACATTTTATCGAAACGAAAATCTAAAAGTTAGGTTCATACGTCAAAATAAAATGTCCTATTTTTTGTTCAATGCTAAAGATAAAACAAATAAGTTTAATAAACCTGGAGTATATAAATTAACCTGCTCAGAGTGTGATAACTTTTATTCCTTTTAGACTTAATAAAATGGATTTTTAGAAACAAGGTACACTTTTCCAAATTTAGATGAAGTTAAAATTTTACATAATCAGAGTAGGGGTTTCAAATTAAACACACTAGAATCAATAGAAATTTTCAAAGGTATTAAAAATGATAAAATTTTAAACGATCAATCAGACGTGTACAGCATTCTGTTTCATGTCTTGATAACGTAAAATTTCCCATAATCCTCTTCGGTCTGCCTAGTATACCTCCGCATTAAAATTTCCTTGTCACAATATCAACTCTACCTCATTATCCAATTTCAATTATACTATTCTAGCAACGTATTTCCCTAACCGGAATCCCACTTGTTACCTGTGTCTTATATTGTGCCATAAATAGCCACGATTATTCATATTTTCATACTTTAGTATCGTTTGAAGATGACACGCTAGTGTCGAAACTATAGTCACGATTTGTTTCTATAACATATGTGATAAAAACAAAGTAAAAGTGTTTAGGTAGGTATTACTTATTCCAGAGAAGAATTTAACTGTTATTATTCAGCTTTTGTGTTATTCAAAAACCACATTCGGGCGATTACACCCCTTATAACACTTTCCTAATTCGAAAAATTGTAATTTTGATTTACTTACCCATTCGGAATATGAGCCGGCATGGTCTGCAATCTTCTAGCATACAAAACTGAACCTCCTTCAGACATATATCCATCAGTGATTTCTCTGGTTGGATTCCTTAAAATCTCTCCATCAGATAAATAGCCGTTAGCTAGGCCAATTTCGCAATAATCTCCCATACCATCGGGTTGCATCATCTGGTAACTTCTCTGTCTGGATGGCAACGTCAAAGTACTACAATAGCCTCTCAGAAGGGGTCGCATCGGTTCGATACTCAACGGGGCTTCGTCCTCTAAGGAACAGTCTTTGATATGTTGGTTATTAAGAAGGTCTGTATTAAGTGCATTAATCTTATTTTGTACTATATCAGTGTTTTCGAAATTGGTGATATGTTTGTGGGAAGTTGGAGGCGAGGGAAGATTTTGTTGCGTCACATCGGTGATATAAGTTACTGGATCTTTCCTATTTGGTATTATACAATAATCAGAACTACTTTCACTAGAAGGCTTATAGATGACACTTGATTCGCTTGAATTACTATGTTGTCCAGTTGATGTACTGTGACTGCTCTCTGATAGTTGGTTCTCCCTTTCGTTTTTCATAGGCGATACCAGAGCAATTACAGGTTTATTAGGCGTAATACTGATCTGCGAACTTTCCCGTGACATACCAGTGGGAGGCGATTTAATGGGCGCATTTTTATCATCACGTGTTATTATCTTACTAGTGCCTTTGATTGCGGCAGTGGGTTTCGGAATACCAGTACCCGGTTGAAGGTTCTGCGTGGGTACAACATTAGTCGTTTTACTTGTCTCGTGTTTCGCGGAAGACACTTTAACTTTCGGCTCGGTAAGCTTAGACGTCGGAAGGTTAGCAACTTTGTTAGCGTGCTTTTCTACCTCGATTTTAGTCGTTTTCGAACCCGTCACGTCTTTTTTATTCGCGTTCGGACTATTTTTAGACGGCACCGCGGCTTTGGCTGGACGCGTTTGTTTCATTCTGGAAGCGTTGCGAACTGGTTTCGTATCGCAATTGGGTTCTAAGCTGGTACTACTGTCACTTCTTTCACTTCTTGCGGACGATACACCGCTCGAGCTGCTAGTTCTTTTACCGTTCGTTATCGGCGTCGGTTTATCGTTAGATTTGAACAATTTTAATTTATCCAACATGGAATTCTTTTGCTGTTGGGGGTTCGACTGATATGGGCTTGAAACTTGTACAGTAGGTGGTCCTCTTGGTATCATGGAAAGGGCCGGACTCGAAGCTCTGCTCGATCCTGCAACTGGACGTACTTTGTCTGGCGGACATCTTCGTGCTGGCAGAGCTGATCCGGGTAGTGGTATACTACTGCCTCCCTTATGTGGGATTGCGGATGATCTGAAATACAAATAAACTCAATGAAAAGAAAATACAAACAGTGGTATTTATTTACGTAGGGTAAATGTTATTGTATGAAAATCGAGTTACAAGGGCGATAAGTGGACTCTCAACAACATCCACCATTAAACACATTTTATAGCTTGATGCATTCTATTTTCAGTCTAGAAATTATTGTGTTCACAATTGTAAGTAGTTTTAATCAGAATATTCATATATAATACCACAAGAGCTTCAAAATTATCGGGTATTTCCAGATAGGTTCGTTGCAAACAAATGAAGGAGTCAAGTTTTTCAGGTTAAAAAATCACGAGCGCAAAGCGCGAGTGATTTTTCCTGAAAAACTTGACGACTTTATTTGTTTGCAGGGAACCTTGAGGGAAATGCCAGATAATTTTGAAGCTCGTGTGGTATTCGGGGGATTATTTTTCCGTCCCAAATGAACATTTCCTTTGACTTTTTTATCGATGGTGGACAGAATTCAACCTGTCAGTTTGAAGTTTTATATATAGCAACTACCAGAGAAAATATTCAAAAAATATTCAGTATAATTCCATGTAGGTTGTACCACGTGACGTCGAATGGTGCAATTCTATTGGTCGATATTTGGGTCGGAAAAATAATCAGTTTTATTCCACCAGCAATTGAATATTTTTAAGTAGCCATCATCAGAGTAAACTCTAGTTCACTCTGATGGAAGGTCCTCATTACTTTAACATTTATTTAGTGGATAAGGGTTATTATTTATTATTCATAGTGAAAATATATTGAACGGAATGTTATTAGATTCACTCTTTTTCAAAAATCAGTTGAAGCGAAAAGAACTGTTGTAATATAATTTGTCTTTGCTTCCACCAACATCTGAAAGTCTTTATGAACACTCGTTGAGAGTTTATTTACAAGTGCAAACATTATATTTTGGTTGAAAAAAATCTGATAATGGTTTATTGTCAATTACATAAAAATCAGCCAACAATCACACCATTGAACTACAAAACCTTTATTCAACAAATAATAACAAAAATAATAAGATTCTTCTAATAGACCAATATTGAATATTAAAATATCGAAAACAAACTAACGAAAATGTTCAAATTGGCTTCCCCCGCTCACAACACATAGTTAGCAACGTTGCCGTAGACCGTTGATTGTGTTAAATATATTAATGTTAGGTATTTCTCTTAAAGCAGTTTAGAACCTTTCTTTTATTTCGACTACTGTTCTGCTGGGATTTACAAATATTTTTCTTTTACATATCCCCAGAAAAAATAATCCAAAGGCGTTAGGTCCGGTGATCTATGTGGCCACAAACCTATCCAATTGTTCGTAAAGTGTTTGTTCAGAAATAAAGAGATCAACTATGATTTGCATTTAAAAAAATATATGTTAAGGTCAAACCTCAGAAATGAGAATAGAAAAAATATCTGACTATGCCAATGGATTCCTTGTAAAAGAGGGATAGCATCATGTTTTTACGGTTTGGCAATATCTTTGATATTAAGCGAAATAAAATAAATTGTCGAAATGGGCAAAAATCGAAAAGTTGGCTGTGGCATCAAAACAACTGACAGAGAAAATCTGTAAACGCCATTGAATATGTCTCAGAAAAAGCGAACGCGGATGGTAGATATTTTTCTATCACGAATATTAACGAAGACCACCAATTTGGGACACTCTGTACAAATGCGCACAATGAAGTAATATACGACGGTGATGACGATGTTGTTTTTGCAGCAAACTTTGAAATGTTAAATAATGTAAATGTAGATTCTATGTATAGACTAATTTGAAAATAAGTACAGATTGTGTAAATTTTAGATTCAAGTATTTACGAGCCAGTTCGTGAAATTGAAGAAGATATTTATGATTCTGATGAGGCTAGTAAAAACAGTGAATAACTCAGGCCATTTCCAAAATACAAAACAAATAATGGAGCGATGCATTTAAAATGCGTCAAAAATACACAATTGTGCACTTTATTCGCGAACCTCCTGCTACTGTATTTTTCAGTTTTCGTATCTATGGCAATTTTTATCTACTAAGATAGTTTCAACAGTTCAACACGAGGAAATGTACTTGAAGTAGCATTGCAAGTGACAGCTGAGCACATATCTTACAAATTTCAAGTTTTATACCACATTCAATATCGTTATTGATCTTAATTTCTAGTAAATACATGATATTAACAAGTGAGGAAACTCAAACATGAAATCCTGATATCCGAAACATTCCGGATGTGCATTTAGGCAATGCTGCATACGTTTATCAAACGATTATATGAGTAAATAATACGGTATTGCGATTTATAGCGTTTATATGTTATCTATTTTAACACCATTTATAATAACCTTTTGATCCCTCGGAACTTCTATACAATCAATTACTTTTATCATTGAAATTTTCGAAAACATAGGTTATAATTTACTATAATTAATTCTGATACTAATACATAAACATTAAATCATAAAGAATAACAATACAAAATGATTGTGACTTTTGTTATAAGCAATAAATCTTGCAATAACAGTCAAGTCGAAATCAATCCAACTCATGGAATATTTCATGAAAAGTTGCGAATTAACCGTTCTAAGGAACGTACAATTGTTTGATGTTCTTGGTTAGAGGTTAGACTCGACTTTACAGGAGTATATATTTTATCTGGTAACAGCACTGAGCACTTAATTATTGGTGAAACGTTGGCACCCTCACTTGCCGAATAATCATGACATTTGAAATTGGCTATCCGCGTAACCTCCGATTCAAAATTTTCATTTTTCAATTCAATTCAGATTTGGGTTGGCGCTGAAAACTGTGCTCATGGGAAGTAACTACTTTTTGAAGTACGATGGATTGCAAGTAAATGTGGCTACGAATTTGTGATCAGCGACCCAAAAAACCTCCTTGGTGCATTCGAAATGCCTAAAACACGTAAATTGCAAAATAACATATTAGGGGTACGAAATTGGCCAATTTTGTCGATTTTACCACCCCTACGATGGATTGCAAGTAAATCTGGCTTCGGATTCGTGTTCAGCGACCCAAACAACCCCGTAGGTGCACTCGAAATGCCAAAATACCTCTTTTTGTAGAAAATACAATTCAAGACTTGAAGATTTTGGGCCATTTTCGCCCCCAATGGGAGAGGTTGGGGTTCTCGAGAGGTTTAAAGGTGTATGAATGATCCTGAGAACCTCCTGAAGCTAATGCAAAAAAAATTTTTTGATTCGAACTTACATGTTTTTTTTTTTGTTAATTTTCCGGTTCATAGCCTGGACTATGGTATGTGGCAAACGAAGCTTTACATTGCCAAGTTCCCACCCAAACTCTCGAAAGCCCCTTCTCTCCATGAGTACAAGAGACTCAACAGGACTTCTGACGGATCACTGCCTCCTGAACTGAACAGAGATCTGCACTGGGCATTGTTGATGACCCAGGTTGTAGCAGATGCTGAGAGGCATATGAAATTGCCTCTTAGATCCTAGTAGAATGTCCAGCATTGACTTCTTTTAAGCTGAACATCTCACGTTTGCATCTGAGGCTATAGGCAAAGTCGTGGCGTTTCTTCAGGTTTACTGGATTGATCTTGCCCCAAGAGGCCCACAATGGACCCAATCAAGAAGTCTAAGTGTATTGGACGTATCCGCTTCCGCTTTGATTGTTTGCAGCAAGCTTGATAGATCAGTAACGGTTGAGAACAAGGGAAGAAGTGCAGTGTGTAATAGTTCTAATACATCGATGATCTCGGAAATTGGACTCCTTATGGCGTAGAAGGTAAATGCTTAATGAAAGGAATTTAAACGAATGTTTAATTTCTTGCTCACCAAATAACGAAATTACAATTTCTGTATAAGGTTTGGTAGATAGGTTAGAAAGAGCATATATTTTCTGAAACATATGCTTTCTAGGGTTGTAACCCCTTGTATGTCTTAGGATTATATCAGAATCAAAACTACAGCCCCATAAAAATATGCATTATCGGCCATGGGATTCATAACACAATAGCCATCCATTCTATCACCTAATGATATTAGAAAATCATGAACTTCACCAGTTTAACCACAACTCATAAATCAAATCAAATTGTGGCACAACTTCTTCATTCACTGCTATGTACCAGAAATCACCAATTCGAATTTTGACAATCCTTAATATCACTATAAATAAGAAACGTATCCATCATATTACAGGAGAAAACTAAGCAGCCAGACCATGGCAATAAATATAAAAAATTAAACATGAATGCGGGAACTGTATCAAAAACCATACTAATTTCGGGCTTGACTCATTAAGAATGATTGGCCAAGCTGTTCAACAATGGCTGGAAAAAACTAGTATACAGCATATTTCTTTTACTCTAGTGACCACAAACTTAATTTAGTCATCAGATCTAAGCCATTTAGTCTAAAATATTAAAACCAAATACAAATGCTTTCTTGAAAATGTTGATGCTGGAGCTATGACATGGTACAATTTTGAAACTAGTAGCATAAGCAAAATTAACAAGGCTGAAACCAAAGAATTTTACCCTTCAATTTTGTTGGCTCTTTCTGTAGCTATCTTTCAGTACTTTAAGAAGAGTAAAAACATGGTTAATATCAAGTATGTCAGATGAAAGATTATACACATTATCTATGATGTCAATTCATCGGTCTTTAAATGAAGAAGCTCGACGAAAAAGATTCTTTTGAAGAGGTTTTAAATAGAAGAGAATGAAAAAGACGATTGCAATTTGTGTCCAGTCAAGAATAAAGAGCTTTTTCATAATGTTGAGAATAATAGTTCTTATGTTACATATATTTAATAATATTAATCATCTAGGTATGAGTTATATATAAATTCTCGGAAATAGGTCACACTATTTTCGACTTTACGTAAGTTTCGGTCTCGCGGCCATCATCAGAAGATATCGCCGAAACGAACAGAAACACGAGTAATCGAAATTGACACATTAATGACTTAAGTATATGAATATGTATCAAGAATCCATTGCATAGCAATCTACTCATAATATTCGAAGTCATCTCAAGCAATGTTTAAATAAGACTGACACCAAAATATAACGCTCAAGATTTATGAGGTAATAGAAAAAGCTTCTCAGACCTTATTAGAAATATTTCCATTTGAGCATTCTACCTAAAATATATATCTTTGTGCTTGATACAATAAGATTTAAGAAATCCCATTTTAGACATTGATATGTCTTCTGATGATGTTCGTGAGACCGAAACGTACGTTAAGACGAAAATAATAAGCATATGTGCTAGTGTGACATATTTCCCGACAATTCATATATAATTACGAGAACTGGCTCAAGAATCATTATTAATTTTTTTTCTCCAAAAGTCTTAAATTTTTGTATGCACAGCGCTGATCCAGAGCTATAACGAAAAATAATTTTTCACTAATTAAAGTGTGTTAAATGATTCGTTTCATTTTCTTACTTGTAATATCTTTCTGGAAGAAAAAGAAGAAGGTGGATCTATTTGAATGAATTAAAGCGGAATAAGGTGGATCAAAAAAATAAATGGAAATGATTCTAGTAACTATATTGAGTATTAATACACTGTAAGAGAGACACTGTGATTACACTATAACATTATAAATAAGAAACAAACTCAACATTACCTGAAATCAGACATATAAAAAAAATTATAAGAACACATAATTTGTAACTATACGTAACTTTTACATATTCTTATTATTTTCGTCTTTACGTACGTTTCGGTCTCACAACCATCATCATAAAACGTAACACTGTCTAAAATGGAATTTCGTAGAACTAATTGTATCAGCCTAAGTGTCCTCATCGCATTAATTTCAATTAAAAATGCTCACGTCGCCGAAACGAATATCTCATGCAATTTTTGAATAAGCCTTATTGAAACATTGCCTGACATGACTTCGATTATTAGAAGTAGATTGCTAAGCAGTGTATTCTTGATACATATTCATATACTTAAAACGTATGTGTTACAATTTCGATTACTCGTGTTTCTGTTCGTTTCGGCGACGTTTGCATCTTTGATTGAAATAAATGCGATAAGGACGCTTTGTGCTTGATGAACTTCCGTTTTAGACATTGATACCTCTTCTGAATGATGGTCGTGAGACCGAAACGTAGGTAAAGATACGTATATGTATTAGTAGTGTGACCTATTCCCCGAGAATTTATATATAAGAAAAAATAAATTTATTGATGTCAATTAGTAAGCGGACTAAATTTCAAAATCTATCATTTAAAATAGTTCTTACGGCATCGTGTATTAATCGCTACTTGAAATCTAGACAATTTATATAAAATTGCTTAGTAACAGCAGAGAAATAAGAAACTTGGGTAAATAATTGCGCGACCGAGGAGATGAACGAACAAACTCAATTGCCGTCTTGGGTATTATTCAACTTGAATTACGGCAAGTTTATTATGCAGCTTCAGATCTCAGGTGTACGCTTGCACTGAAAAGCATTTCACGATTAACAGATTTGGCGAAGAATTCTTTTTTGTTTGGAACATCCTTAATTCGCACACGCTAACCGAACAGTTTTAAAAAACAATTTCATACATCTGGTCCAGTCGTTACAAACAAACAAATTTCATTATCCTAAAACCGAAGACCTTTTTTCGCAATAATTTAGTCAATATATGTTTGAGAACTACTATTTGTGTGATTGCATCTACATTCCCCTCGTACTGGATTATCATATTTTCTCAATTTATTTGCATATTTGAATAATATTTTTCTAAAGATCTTTAAGTAAGAGATTCAATGGTGGAAACCATTACTTTGGGATAATTTATCACATTGATATAAAAAAATAAAACACTTTTACCTACTTTGTTTTTTATCACATGTATTATAGAAATAAATCGTGACTATAGTTTCGACACTAGCGTGTCATCTTCAAACGATAATAATGTATGAAAACATGAATAATCTTGGATATTTATGGTACAATATTAGACACAGGTAACAAGTGGGGTTCCGGTTGCGAAAATACATTGTTAGAATAGTATAATTTAAATTGGATAATGAGGTAGAGTTAATATTATGATAAGGAAATTTTAATGCGGAGGTATATTAGGAAGGCACTGGAGGATTATGGGAAATTTTACTGTATCAAGACCTTAAACAAAATGCTGTAGTAAACATTAAGTGATTGTTTAAAATTTGGCCGTCTACGTTTTACGCGCGAGGCCGTAAAATTAATCCTCAATATAGACGTTTTTTGCGCGAAGCCTATGTACGGTTAGCGCACTATTGTTCTCTTGTTTAGGTGTATTGTACGGGTTTACGTGGATACCTGCGTTTGTAATGTATACTTGTTCCCTGATAATTTTTGATGCATACGATGCTCTATTTCAACTAAAAATTGATAAATGTTGGGAGCATTTTACTATTTTTTCCATATAAAGTCGTCGTTGATTTTGCATTCGCCATTCACCAATCTCTACGAACACGTTGGCCAGGGGTGCTTATTCCACCTAAGTCAAGCATGGCTCAGAAATATCCAGGAGCTCGGACTTTAGTAGCATTCCAGCATTAGAGAAACAATCAATCTTTAATTGGCATGTGGCTGCGATGGACATTTGGATTACCATTTTTACGTCCGGACGAGGTAGCTGAGGCTTATCGCAAAATGGAAACATATGTCAAATACTTCCCAGAATTGCAGAGGTTTGAGAATATTTGAAAATTACATTGATAATAGTGCATAATATCTACCATCAATATGGGCAACAGATAATGTTTGAGATACGAAAACAACAAATGCTTGCGAGTCGTTCTATTAGCATTACAATATATGCTTTTGTAGTACGTATCCAAATCTTTGTGAGTTGTTGAGGAATTAAAAGTATTAAAAGGTAATAATGTGGGCTCTTATTATAAGAGGCGGTCACAACCCCGCAAAAACACAGAGTGAAAATGTTTGTTCTAATTAAATTAATAGTAAATATACTATATAATTATATTTACACAATACAAGTCCCAAAAAATGATAGAAATTGAAAATTATATGAAAAAAGGTACCTGTTTGATAGAGGGGACCCCACCAAACGACAGCCGCTCGGATAAAATAGCCTAAAATTTTATTGTCATTACTTTTAATAATATTGACAATTTCTATTGATTCTAGTGTGTTTAATTTAAAACATGTACTCTATTTATATAAAATTTTAACTTCATCTAAATTTGGAAAAATTTGCCCAGTTTCTAATTTTGGTAGGTATCTTTCGATGTTCCAAATATGTTTACAAATATTCCTCCCAATGAATGTAAGATTTTGATATCAAAATTTCTGGAAAAATCACATACAAATTCCGTATTAAAATCCGAGATAGAAGAAGCTTTTGATCTTTGCCTTAGCCAAAATTATTATCCATTTAATAAGAAGTTTTTCACACGAAATAATGGATTAGCTATGGTATCCCCATACATTCCTCTTTTGGCAGATATATTCATGTCTTATATTGAAACAACTACAATGAGTTGCCCTCTATCTAAAAAAACATATTCATTGATCGTTTAGATATGTAGATGATGTTTTATCCTTCTTCAAAGGTACATCACGACAATTGAATGTTTTCTTATCCTTCGTTAATAATATCCATGCTAACATTCACTTTAGAAACTGAGAAAGATAACAAAATAAATTTCCTAGACCTTACCCTCACGCACCATAATAATATCATTAATAATGATATTATCTTGACCCAGGTATATAAATTCTCGGAATATAGATCACACCTATTCCCGAGAATTTACATATAATACATAATAATATCATTACTTTCAAAATTTATAGAAAACCTACAGATACAACTATTGCCAATTCTTATTTGAATATAATCAAAGTTTAACAAGGGTTTTCAACCTCAATTTATATCTAAATTAATTGCAGAAAAAAGCAGAAATTAACTTACTCAAGTATCTATCATTTTACAAAAACTTTGAATCTCCATCAAAATACGTTTCCCTCACATATTTTGGTACCGCAAGGCGCAAGTGAAAGAATTGCAGGCATTTTATCGAAACATAATCTAAAAGTTAGCTTCAAACCACAAAATAGATTGTCCTATTTTTTGTACAATGCTAAAAGTAAAACAGATACGTTAAATAAACCTGGAATATATAAATTAACCTGTTCATAGGGTGATATCTTTTACATCGTTAGATGTAGTCGTAATATAGAACTTAGATATAAGGAACATTTTCGATTTTCTGGACTTAATAAAACAGATTCATCTTTCTCTAACCATGTTTTAGAAACAGGGCACACTTTTCTGTTGGAAACTTGCTCGTGCCACTGATGAGCTCTATGAGAAGAGCGAAACAACTGTCTGAAATGTAACTGGTCGATCTGAACTAGAAAGGCGTTATAATTGAGATATTAAGCGTTTAGTTTCCCACGAAATGCTTTCGAGTAGATTATTTGCTACATTCCCCCGGAAGCGCACAACTTTTCCTAACTCACATAGCAAATTTCAGATAGTTGAACATTTTTTTTTCATTTCTATACTTTGATTACACGAGGAAAACCTATAATGTTCGAAGAACATCGTGTGAGCCAGCCAGATGTGACATATCTGGCTAACATGTTTGTTTGATGCGGACATAACATTTTTTTTTTGATTTTATTCCTGGAATTATAAAGTGAAACTAGCATGTATTTGTATTTGTTCGTCTGATAATCCAGTGCTATTTTATAGGAATGTCCCTGATGAGGCATCCTGGGAACTAACCTCGAAATTAACTTTATGTTAGGTAATCTTAAAATTCAAAGGAAAATCTAAAGAAAGTATAAACATTCATAAACTTTCACACTCCAATATTTCTAATACAATAAATTCACTCAATTATAATCGGGAGCACAGCTACGATTTCACATACGATAAGCCCCATGATTTTATTATTGCTTTTTAAACGCGAAATGACAAGAAACGCGAGTTATCAAACGTTGATCTGCATATTATGTAGATCTAACACCGTGACGTCACGATGCGATGAGTGATCAATACTCCAGCCTGTTACTATGTTGCCTCCAAAAAATCATATTATAAGTGATCGTGATGGCCATCGGGGATAACAATCTTGCCATTGATATTCCTTTTTCTTGTACAAAGTAGACTACTTTCAACTCCAAAATATTAATTTTTCAAAAAGCTTCTCATGATCAACTGAATCATGAATGTAATGAATCATACCTTTGTATGGTTTTATCACAGTATTCGCTTACAGGGTTATTCGGTTCTAAGAAAATTATTCAAATTTGTTATGCGGTCACATTCCCCCTCGTAATATTGTTCCAAATCATAATATATGTGAGTACGAATTCAGTTACAATGCGTTATTTGAAATCAGAATTGTTCAAATAGGATTTTCTAATGAATTTATTCTACCTCATGGAACATTTAATGGAAACATACGTCACTTATGACCTTTCAAACAAACGTCACCTCGAAGGCACGTCTAGCGTTTCCCTTGGGGTAGATATCAAGGCCTTACGTTTCCAATTTGCCAAGACTTTCATTCGTATGGATTTCATCTCTGACAAAGTGAAAGAAACGCAACAACAAAGATATCTTCCACTACCTCAATTACTTTACTGAATTTTCAGCAATTTGAGATGCTCGTTAATCCTGCACATCCTTGAATTTTAATGTCAGGCGTTTTTTTTCAATCAAGAACCATTTACAAGAAATATTTTCATTAATACCTACTGCATTAGTGTATAAACGTGCTCTACATTTATTCCCAATTTCATAAACAATAATAAAGGAACAAATTTAATTGAATGAATAATTTTATATTATTGATACTATCTTTACTAATTGAAAATTGTTAAACTATTTATTGACTCAATTGTTCACAATCAGTAACAAAACATCAATCAGTTGGTGTAATTTGGATTGGTTTGATGAAGATTGGTAAAGTTTTGTTAATAGTTTTGATTATGTCAGATTAGTCATAATTATTTTTTTGAATTTGGATTACCGAGAAACTTGTAAAATTACTTCCATAAAACGTAAAATATTAGCACTACCATTTACATTTACACCGGGTGTACTAAGTTAAGTTGGAACTATACCTAACTTAGTTATTATTGGAGCTACGAAGTCGTTTAAATTAACAAACTAGTAGCATTTTTTTCGCTGATTACAGAAGAAAAAAAATTATACATCGCGTTTGCGCAGTATTTGAGAATATATATTCTTTCAATAAAACCCCTCATGTATATTTTTGCAATAATCTATGGAAAATCATGTACTGCACAAAATCATTAATAATTTTTTGAAACATCGATAGTGGAAGCCGTTACTTTATGGTAATTTATCATTTTGATTGTATGAAAGAATAACTACTTTGTTTTTATACCACTTTTATTAATGATAACGTGAAAACGTAACTATAGTTTCAACACCGAAGTGCCATTATCAAACAAATAGAAATTTATTTCTTCATAATTAGCTAGCCCGAACGTTCTTTTCAAAACTACGTGGCAAATGACCTGGTCAATGCCAAACCAATTTAAAAAAAAAAAAATTCTTCATAATTTTCTATTTGTTTGATAATGGCACTTCGGTGTTGAAACTATAGTTACGTTTTCACGTTATTAATAAAAGTGGTATAAAAACAAAGTAGTTATTCTTTCATATAATCAAAATAATTTTTTGTTTCATAATAATTTATATTAAAAGCGTGTTATTACGAGAAACCTTTAAAAACTCTTAACTGATGAACATAGGAATACTGTCCTATTGAGAGATAAACATTCTGAAGAAATGGCCTTTCAAATATTAATATTCCCGATTGAAACTGCTCAAAATACGTGATTCTTACGTCTTTATGTATGGAGCAAAGTTTTTCACTTTTAACTAAAATTACTATAAACAAACAAGCGGATGTGCACTCTCTCCCTTTTTGGCCAATATTTTTCTAAACGAACTTGAAACCTCCTTAAAATCAAAATTGAATCAGTGTCCAAAAGTTTGGTATAGATATATTCACGACATTTTCGCGATTACAGGTAAATATTTTGATTTACATGGCTTTTTGAACACGCTTAATAGCCAAATTTGATTCACTGAGATTCACTGTGGAAATTGAAACAGATAATCAGCTTCCTTCACTTGATATTAACATTATAAAATATGGTAATCACTTGGATTTCGAGATATACAGAAAACACACTCAAACAAATAGGTATACCCCGGCGGATTCAGCTACACCATTTAGATATAAAACAGCTCCGTTTAATAGTCTAGTTCATAGATTATTGAACGTCTCATTGAGAATAACGAAGTTGAGAAATTTCAGCAAATTGCGTTGGACAATGGTTACCACAAATCTTCGATCAATAATTTAATTTTTAAACAAAAAAGGAAATTGGAACGTAGCCAACTAACCAAATTAGAGCGAATACTTCAAAAAAATTCAAAAGTTTCACTTATCATTCTTTATTAATTAATAAATTCCATAGCTTGTTTTCTAAATTTGCAATACAACCAGTTTATAGATGAAAACAAGCTAAAACACCGTTTCGGCAACACCTTTGATTAAGTTTCCGATTTCGACAAATCTGGGATTTACAAAATCAATTGTGTCATCATTTTGCCCATATAAGGAAAAATAATGGTGAAAAATCAGCGGTAGCTGAACATATTTTGAATACAGGTCACATCATTTCTCAAGGAAGTTTATCACTCTTTAAAACACAGTACCGACAAATATCTAGGTAATTTAGAAAGAAGGAAATGTATAAACGAGAAAGCAATTTATTAAATTCCGATGTATCTCCAGCTGAGTGTAACCCATTGTTTACATTTTGATTTATAATTTAGTTTACTCTGATGATGACTACTTGGTAGCCGAAAGGTTCTCAGTACTTTAATAGTATTTTTAGTGGATAAGGGTGATTATTTCTTTTCAATAGTGTTATAATATATCTACAGTGTGTCAACTCTTTCATAGTTTATTCGATATTAAGATATTTGTAGTCAAAATAAAATACAAGTAACAAGTGGAGTTATGGTTTGAATATGGGGAAGTATGGGGGAATCCCACTTACTTGTATCTTATTTTGATTATAAATATCTCGATAAATATCTTAATATCATTAATTTTTATTCATAGTAGTCACGCTAGTGACTATTTTAGTAGTAGACTAGACTAGACTAGTAATATAAGTGATAAAAAACAAAGTAAGAAGTGTTTTATTATGGTGAATTATCACAACGTAACGGCTTCCATCATTGATTTTTTACAAAAATGATAAATTTGCCAACTGATTACTTTAAAGACTGGTTCAACAGGGTGTTCCAAACTGGATGATTATGGTATTATAACCTTTAGTTAAATCATCCAGTGGTATAGACTATAAACGAATAAAAATAAGTGCAAAAATGAGCACAGAAATAAATCGGAAATATTGATAAATCTCGATTATATAAAGGGTCAACCTGTTTATTTCTCGCTATTGGCTTCATTAGATGATATATTAATATATACATTGTTATTAAAAAGTGAAGTATTTTATTCACGAATGTGGAGAATATTATTTTGGACTGCCACATTTGTTCAAAAGATAAAAACTTTACAAAATGATTGCCTTTATTTTTCTACTTTAATTATACTTTTCACTTAACAGTAACCTCCGATTTAATCTTCATTTCGCATGTTAATACTCACGAACATTTCATTTAATTAAACGATCAACAGGTTTCAGGCAAGTCTTTGTTCTTCATAGTCGTATGCTGAATGTGTTAATCTTAGAAATTGACAAGAACTATTTGAAGAATAAAAGGGAACGCTGCTTAACTATAATTATTCGTCAGGCTAAACTTTCACTAAGATATGGAAGATCAATAGTTCACAGGAAGAATAAAATCGAATTTTATACCCGTTATACAGTCTAAACTATAACGAATGATCGTTAAAATAAACAGGGCGTTAAGCACTCGAAGTGTTGAGGAATATCCATGTATATATTTTTGATAGACGTTCACCGATTATACAGATGTTCATCAATAAACATTCGACCTTATACTGACATCGTTATCTATACTGTTGGTAAATAAATATTAAAGTTCATCCATCCTTCAGTTCACTTGCATGTTTTTAAATAAGGATGCACTTCGACATTCGCAAATTCACCAACGGTTTCGAAATAGTAGATAGTTTCTAACGCTGAAATCTATGAAATCTTCGACTCAAAGCTCTGAACTGAATAGTGAGTGAGTATTGATTGTACACAAATTGGTGTTTCTTTTTTATTATTACAGGAATTCGTTAACTTCTTGTAAGTAGGTATAGCGATAGTGATTATTGCAAAGTTATTAGTGTTTTATTATATTAATATGATAAATTAACAAAAAACTTCTACTAACGATTTTTTTTAAATTATAGAAGTTTGATGAATTTATGTTAGTTTCTTACAAGGTTTATATATTTCGGAAACTCTCAAGCTCTAAGTGAACTATTACATAAGCAATGATTCCCCGATAATATTTCAGATAGTACCACCTTCTAATTAGGTGTGCATAATGTTTTCAAAACTAGACTCGCAATATGGATGAAGAATCTTAAAATATGGAAATTTAATTGACATAACATATGTATGGTTCATTTTATAGAATATCTCAAAGTCAGAATAAATAGATTGGCTTCGTTTAATAATTTCTACTGTCAGATATCCAATTACATTATAAATAGAGTAATTCGATTCCACGTTGGAAAACAGGGGTACTTAGGTATTCAGACAAATTAGTTTGCTAGCATACGAAGCCAGCTGTACATAAGTAACTGAAAAATTTTATACATGTTGTTTCGAACATGCCTCAATCAAATAGATGCGAAATCTCACCTCGAAGATTTCAAGATTCGAAAGATATGAGTTTTTTTATCATTTTACGTGAAAATTAAACGAATATTTCATCATAATTTACCGTTTCGAAAAATTACAGGTTAAGGATCTGAATGTATGCAGGACTATTATCAGAACAGGGTCTCGATAAATCCAAAAGTTTTATATTCTAGACATCTTGCATAAATCGATAAATGTTCATAAACCCCAAATGATTTCTGATGAAAGATGAGGAAAGAGTTTTCTTATTTTATCTAGTAAAGAATAGGGGTTGGGTATCAATGTGATTTTATTGTTTTCACGAATAATAATAATAATAATAATCGTCTTTATTGAAAATAAGTAAATGATTACAATGAATGTATTATACAATAAAAATCAATAATCCGAACGTGAAAGTGGCGAAGTTTAGCATAATTGCTATTCTTACACTTAACCCCTCTCAAGTTAGAATAGAAGAAAAGAGAAAAAAAAGAGCCATTCCGATTAATTAATTAAATGAATTATAAAAACAAGAAGTCAATCCAGCTGAGTCGTACTTCGATTATTAGAGAGTAATGATTCAAGTTTGTACTTGTAACTAATAAAACTAATGCTATCCATGTTAATATTCAGTGTGTTATAAAGTTTCACTGCATTATGGGAGAAGCTCCTTTGAAAAATAGCCATTGAGTGTTGAGGCATAGTCAATAAATAATTGTGACTTATATTAACGTGATGAACATTGTATCTGGGCATCAGTTTAGCTTTTAGTTGAACAGAAGAAGGGTATTTGAATAAATTATAAATGAAACAGCCTAAATGTAATTTTCTACGTTCCTCCATCATTAACCATCCTAGCTCTCTCATTTTCACTGATATGTGATCATATTTTCGTAATCCAAAAGTAAATTTACAGCAGTAGTTTTGCACAAGTTGCAATCGTCTTTTATTAAAATTGTCAAGACATGGTCCATATATGAAATCACAATAATTAAAATGTGAGAGAACAAGTGTTTCCACTAAGTATCTCTTCAAAGAAAACGTGAGATAATGCCGAGAATAATAGAGCATTCTTAAGAATGCATATGATTTCTGCAACAATTTGGACACATAATCCTTGAATCTTAGTTCATTATCCAGTAGTATTCCCAAATTGTTAACCAAATTAACCACTGGTAAAGTGCTATTGTTAATATGAATATTAATGTTGGAACTCACATCTTGATAGGTTCCCCTGGCACAGAATAATATAACTTTACATTTGGCAGGGTTTAAGAGAAGGTTATGTTCTAGAGATAAATTATAAATAAGCTGAAGATCATTATTGATTAATTGTTGAGCATGTTGAATGTCCTTTTTTTGGAAGCTGGAATATGCTTGAGAGTCATCGGCATAAGCTTGTATAGTACAGTGTTTCACAGCTTTCAGTATATCGGATGTATAAATAATGAAAAATAATGGGCCCCTGCGGTACTCCGGATTTAATAAGTGTGCTATTTGAAAAATCATTACCAACTTTAATCTTTTGGCGGCGCTCAGTCAGATACGATTTAATAAATTCCTGTGCTTCAGACGAAAAACCATAATATTTTAATTTCGCACAGAGTAATCTGTGATTAATAGTGTCAAATGCTTTTGAGAAGTCTAACAATACCAGAACACTAACAAGATGTTTATCTAGGGCACTAAGAATATCATCAGTTACATTAGCTAGAGCTGTAGCTGTACTAAAATGTTTACGAAAGCCGGTTTGACAATCAGGTATTAAATTAAATTCATTTACAAATTCATACACTTGGCTAAAGATTATCCTCTCCAAAACTTTTGATATTGTAGGTAAGATGCTAATGATGCGAACATCTGCTAATGATTCTGGTTTTGATACCTTAGGGATCGGACAGCCAATATCCTCCTTCCAGAGATAAGGAAAAACTCCTTTCTCAATACAACTATTTATGATATGAATAATATAAGGTATAACGACTGAACTTGAGTATTTCAACATATTTAGGGATATACCATCATTACCATAGGCATTAGATTTTATGTTATACAATATCTTGTGTACTTCCTCAATAGTAACTAACTGAAAGTTAAAAATATTGTTTTTGTCAAAGAAGATGTTATTTTCATAAAAATTAATTTTGTTCAGACAAATTTTATCATTTTCTGGCAGACCGAAACCGCGTTAAGCTGATCTGGGTGCAGGGACATCAGGGAACGACAGGCAATAAAAAAGCCAACGAACTTGCAAAAAGAGGCTCAGAGAACGCTCCAGATCCAGAACAGACCACGGGGGTACCAAAACGTACAACACGAAGGTCTGTTGAAGAATGGATCATGGAATACCACAAAGAATACTGGGAAAAAATCCCAGGAAAGAACATGGGAAAAAATACATCAACGCACCGTGTAACAAAAGGACCTATCAGCACTAAATAGGGAAAAAGTAGTAATAGGGCTCATGACTTGCTATGCGCCAGTAAAAGGGCACATAAACAAAATGGGATTGAACAATGGCGACCTGACATGCAGACTCTGCGGTAAGGATACATAAACAGTGACACACATACTGTGTGCACTGGATCGCAATAGATAGTCAAATTTTGGATAAGTCTAAAGGCGAACCAGAATTATACAGTTTCCACCCAATAAAGGACTTGTACAAACTCGTACAAGGTACAAAAATACTCGAGTGGATACCGTGAAGAAACAAACAAAGACGAGATACAATTGACTAGCAGGCCTACGTATCACCGGAGGCATCATTCAGACAAGCCTACAAAGGGGTGAATTTTTTTGTGAGTATGACTGGAAAGTACCAGACTATAAGACCCAAAGGCTAATAACCTCCCCGTAAAGGGTTTTCTTCATCTCCGCAAAAAAAATATATCAACATTTTGCAAAAGTCTGCAGAATATGGACTCCTAAATACCCAAAAACCAAACAGAATAGTGCCTATATTATTTATATTTCATAAGAAACAGATGTTTAATAATAAATGGAATTTTCCTGGTTTAACCTATTCGCCGTTAAGAACAGAGAGGAGGTAATAAAGTACAAAAGAGTTCACACTGTGAATATATTTTGAAACGATTAATAAGAAATAATCATCATTATCCACTAAAAATACTGTTAAAGTACTGAGGACCTTTCCGCTACCAAGTAGCCATCATTAGTAATACTATATCTATGAACAAAATTTTAAAATGTGTCTGGTCTATTTTGTAAAGATCTTTTTAATTTGAACAAAGGAGATTCAAAAGTTATAAGCCATATTAAAGAAACTGATTATCATTTCAAAGATGATTTTCAGATTCTCCATAAGTCAGTTGAAAGTAAAGAAACCAATTCTCCATTATTAAATTTATTTGTAACTGTACACGTACCTCACTCACCCCCTCCTTCTTAATCTTAATTTTAATAATGTGGTGAAATATGTCACGTTTTGCTTAATAAAAACGAAGTTTGTGAAAATTTATTGCAAGTGTATTTATTAAAGCTATTTATAGATGTCTGCAATTTTCGAAACTTTATTTGATAACTTCCATAATAACGGATATATTGAAGTAGGACACACTAATTCCGTAGCCTGTATATTACAATATACATTTAGCCTGCAGAAAAGTGTGCCAACCAAAGGATAATGTTAATGATCTACGACTTTCATAATGAAGAACTGATCACAACAAGGACTTGTTGAATTTTCATAATACGTTAGAATATTGCCAATACTTTCTACTCAGAAAAAATATGTTACGAGATATTTTATAGATGAGTAGGTTTTGTTAGTGTGATACAAATAATGTATAAGTAAGAATTAGGTATTATATTTTTGTATTATGTTTTGTTTGTAGAAACGTGAATATTGATTACACACTATTTTGCTCAAAGTTTTGTAATTTGATTGTTTATTGGACCTAACTATTTACACTAACTAAAAATACTAAAGTGAAACTGCTTAATCTTCAACTTATAAATTAATGATTAAATTGTTGTATTATGATATGATGTATTAAAATGCTGAGATATATTTAATTGAGACACTTGTTGTTACCTCTGTAAAACTTGATATACTGTCTTACTTCACTATTTCATTAAATTAGTTGACCTTTAGGTGGTGGAATCATTATGCGGAATCCACCAATAGGATCTTAATAATATATATTACGTATGGGGGATGGATGCCACATCTTGAGAATATCCAAAAATTGAAATTACTATAATTATACTAAGGGTTGTTGACTGGGTTTTTCTGATTATGGTACGTAAAGAAATGTACCAACACACAAAGTAATAAATCAAATAACAATCCTCTAATAACCATTAAGACCCAGGTCAGCAACACTGTGCATATTAGGTATCAAATATCGTAAACAGCTATTTTGGAATATAAATTCTTGGTAATCTATTTATTATACCTTATACCTAACTAAATTTTAATATTAAAACATTTATTCTATTAGTCTATTTATGTCATCAACATATTACATTAAATCATTTTTCCCTGTATAAGAGGATTCGTAAATGTGTGTTGTACTTTGATCATAAAAAATAATTCAAAATAAACCCCCTGAGTTGAACCCGTGGCTTTGTCCTTTTTCCAATTCCTTATGGCTACCACTCTTGAATTGACAGTTCTGCATCCTACCCGTTTCATAATCCTATGTATTCCCATGCTATGCCATCTAATTCAGTTGTGCAATTCTGAATGAAGTAATTTAAGTAAACTAATCTCAAATAATTTCAATCAATCGAAAACAACATCAAGAGCGATGACGAATTAACCTAGAAAAGCTCCTCTAAATTTCAAAACAAACTTGCTGCACGTCCCACAGAACTGTGACACTATGAAAACGCACCTTTTAGTTTCCGGAGAGGTGGGTAAGCTCGTAGACTTGCGGACTCCGGTACTGTTCGTGTTACCCATGACGAAAGAGTGTAGTGGAAGCTCGTCGATCACGTCTTCGCGCCGCGACTACGCACTGTTCGCTCTCGTCACGTGCCCAACAGCCACCCCAACAATGTGCACGTAACGCAACTAACTGCATCTGCTACACTCTACATTACTATCGGGTTCCCCTTCTTCCTACATAATGCCGCTGCTAGCTGCTATTCCGACCCCGACCCTGAATCAACATTTGCATCAGAATGGACCATTTTAAGTTTCGGTCGAACGAAAGCGACGATGAGATACGTTCGAGAGCAAATTATGAATCGGGTGTGTAATATATCGAGAGAAGTTGGCGAATGTTTTGTGTTCATGGGAAATGTAAATATTGACCTTTCGTCGACCCGTCGATGTATGGTCCTTCTTGTTTTGACTAAAATTGGAGGATTTAAATAATTACAAATCACATGAAGTGGTTGCATCTTGGACTTCAAATATACAGAATGTTTTACATTAGGCAGCACAGCCTAGGCTAGGGTATACCTTGTTCACCGAATCGATGATACTACAACCAATTCACTTTAACAATTTCCCCAAGTTAGTGCCGAGCTATATTATAATTATATAATAATTATATTTCATTTTTACAGGGTTGCTTTCTTGTAGATTTCTCAAATTCACTTCACCAGTCCATACATTTGTTGTCAATTTGAATTTTAATGTAATTGAACTTCAAAATTACAGGAACAATTGTTCCCATTTTTCTCTAGTCTATAAACATATAATAATTAATGAACAGCATGGATTTACGAAAGGAAAATCTGCTGAGACTAATTTATTACTCTTTACACAATTTGTCTTGGAGACTGTATATTCACCGATTGCTTTTGACCGTATAAATCATGAGCTATTGATCTCAAAACTATACTCAGTAGGTATACAAGGGCCATTATTGGAGTGGTTGAAAAGCTACATTACCAACAGGAAACAAATAGTAAAGCTAAAAACTTTTTTTTCTGAAGAAATTAATGTTCCATCGGGGTGCATCATGAGTAACTTTTAGGGCCATTGCTGTTTCTTCTTTTCATCAACGATGTAAAATATGTTTTCACGATATGTCCTTTTTGGCTTTTTGCCGATGATTTGAAACTTTTCTATGTCTTTGAATCTGTTTTAGATGCTCTAACAGTTCAAAAAGAGCTAATAGAACTTTTTATATGGTGCAACGAAAATCGGATGGAGCTCAATGTTGATAGATAAATGCTTTGTGAAGAGGTTTTATGGAACCAACAATTTTGTGGATTTCGATTATCATATCAATAACAATATCTTAGGTAGTAAAACAGAAATAAGGGATCTTGGTGTTATTATGGACAGAAAGCTTACTTTTAATGCAAATTGTGATTATTTAGTTAATAAAGCACTTAAGTCCTTAGGTTTTATAAAAAGAGTTTCTAGCGATTTTCATAACATTGTTTCTATAAGATATCTTTACACAGCATTGGTGCATCCGCACCTTCTTATAATGTTCATCGCATGAGGATTGAAAGGGTTCAACATAAGTTCTTAAGAATTCGTGACTATAATTTCAGTTACGACTTGGTTGAATCTATTCTAAATATTGATAAATTAACATTACACGTAGAAATCACAATGATCTAAAATTTTTATTCAAACTCATTGATGGGTTAGTTAACTGTCCTGATTTACTATCACAAATTAATTTCCGCATCCTCCAAAGGAATACCCGCTTGTCTAATATTAATATATTTCACATACCATATAGCAGAACGAACTACCTAATGCATTCTCCATTTTCTCGTATTTTAACTACCGCAAATCATTATTAAAATCTCAATTTTTGTAACATTTCTTTGGTTACTTTTCAAAGGGAGTTAGCTGGCTCAACATAGATAAATTATGTAATTTCGAAAGTATGTATATGTCTGTATATATTTGCAATGTAAACTCTTTATATAATATTCTTTTTATTCTTTTTACGATACATTATATCTTACTGAATTTGTTATACTGTAAAAGGGTTCGTCCTGTTAATAAATAAATGAATAAATAAATACTGCAATTCTACGTTCTATGTACATTTACGTCGTAAATTGCAAAACGTCTACCTACATTGTTTTACACCTATCTATAAGTCGGTTTAAAACGTCTTCCGATTTCTAGTCTCCATTTTCCTCTGTCCATCCATAGACCTTTTCCCAAGTTTCTTTCTCGGATTTCCTTGCCTATTCCCTCTCTCCAATTTTTCCGTGGTCTCCCTCTTCTTTCTTCTTCCATGTGGTGTCCATTCCCACACTTGTTTTGAAAGTCTTTCATCCGGCATTCTTTGAACATAAGCATACCATCTCAGTTGGTTTACTCTAATTTCCTCGACTATAGTGTGTGTTACTCCCATGATTTCACGGATTCGTTCATTTGTGGTGCTCTTCATTCTCGATTTTCCGGCAGTTCTTCGCCAGTAATCCATTTCTGTAGCCCTTAAGGTTTTTTCGATTTTCTCTTTAGCCCATACTTCACTACTATATGTAATTATGCTTTTTACTATGGTTTTATATATTCGTTGTTTGTGTCTGTACGATATGAATTTATCCCATAGTATTCCATTCATCATGACTATTGCTTTTCTGCCCTGTGCATTTCTGTCCTTTATGTGATTATCTAGTGTTCCTTCGTTGGTTATTTGATCTCCTAGGTATTTAAACTTATTCGTATGTTTTATGCATTTTCCATCTTCTAGCACGAAGTCCTCCGTTTTCTATATATTGACTTCCAGACCCCATTTGCTGTATCCTTCTATTAGCTTTCTGGTCATGTATCCAATATCGTGCTTATCTTGCCACTACTATTTGATCGTCAGCGAAGCATAGTGTGTATATGATGTTATCTTTTATGGGTATTCCCATGTTTTTGCATTTTCTTTTCCACTGTTTTAGTGCTTGTTCTAGGTATATTTTGAACAAAGTCGTAAATAGGCAGCAGCCTTTTCTTCACATCATTATATTAAACTGGAAAATGGAGGTGTAGATACGTCTATGATGTAATCTCGACAGGACATGTATCTTCGAAGATGGTATTGTCGGTCAATCTGTGAAGACGATGAATGTTGGTGAAGCAAGTTGTGTGTCGTATTTTATGCTGGTAGTATAGCAGGTTGTATTCCTAGCGCAGAACTAATATTTTCTTCAAAAACAAAGGATGTTGATTATCATGGTGAATTGTGTGAAAACAACTTCCTAAATTTGTTTAAATTTCAACATGTTGTGAATTTAGAAGAGCCACCACGATCGTTGTGTATAATGAATGAACTGCCAACAAGCACCCAAAGAAATGTGGTATACTAGAATGGTTGAGTAGAAATAATGTACCTACATCATGATAACACCTTTAAACCCCTGTTGTCGATCTTGTTAAAAATGAATAAGTCGCAACCAGTATACGTAGCAGATATCTTAGCTAGAAAATATGGCCATCGAAGTGCTTCATCTACCCTTACCATAAGAATTCAAGCCTTCTGCTTGATATCAATACCAAAAAGTCTATAGGGCCAGACGGAATTCCACCTGTTGTTCCCGAAGAATGTGCGCCTGAATTAACACCAGTTTTATGCAGGTTGTTTACCATTTCATACAAACTTGGTATGTTTCCTTCCAGTTCGAATATAGCTAGAGTTCAATCAATTCCAAAAAAAGAAAGAAGACCCTTCCTAATAATTATAGACTCATTGGACTATAAGCTGTGGTTTCTAAAGTAATGGAGGAAGCAATCAACATCGAGCTCATCCAATACCTAGAAAGCTCCAAAATCGTGAATGACCGGCATTATGGCTTTCGTCAGCTGAAACCAACAGGAGACCTGCTTGCCTACGTTACACATGTAAGGCAGCATTCTAATGAAAAATATGGGAAGCCTCTAGCTGTAGCATTGGATACCTCCAAAACATTTGACCGGGTCTGCCACCAAAGCCTTCTTGGGAAACTTCCGTCATATGGTTTGCCATCTCAACTTTGTCGCTTATTATCAAGTTTTCTCTCAGATAAATCGATCCATGTGGTGGTTTACGGAGTAAATCCCGGTGCTATGGCTATCAACGCTGGTGTTTCACAGAGACCTGTCTTTGGCTCAACTTTGCTTCTGCTCCATATGAACGATCTGCTGGCCGTGACCGTCTGTCCCGTCCGCAGCTTTGTAGTTGATGGTACACTTCATA
The DNA here is from genome assembly GCA_958510875.1 of Endomychus coccineus. Taxonomy (NCBI): domain Eukaryota; kingdom Metazoa; phylum Arthropoda; class Insecta; order Coleoptera; family Endomychidae; genus Endomychus; species Endomychus coccineus. Next base: position 29,378,194 of record OY294067.1, on the reverse strand, counting down.
CCCCTTTCTCATCTGGAGCCCCTATACCATCCAATGAAACCAGAAGAGCAAGACAGAGACAGGCTGACGTAATGAATGGAGATCTGGCATAGATTTTAAAATGGGGATCCGATAATGTAGTAGAATTCAATGCAGCCAAAACTTAAGCTTCTGTTATCTCCAGCAAGGCGGATCCCACAATCCTTAATATGATGATGTCAGGTACAACTATTCCTATAAAGGCTACCATATCCTTGCCCGGAATCACCACCCACAACTCCCTCTCATGGGACGATCATGTGAGGTTCATTGCGAAAACCGTTTCACACAAACTTGGTTTTCTATGCCGTGCCAGGAGCTACTTTACATCCCAGCAGCTCCTCATAATCTACAAAGCACAGATTCGACCTATCTTGGAGTACTGTCCACATGTTTGGAGTTCTGCTCCTTCTATTCAGAAGCAAATGCGGCACCCATCTCGCAGATAGCTTTCTCTTATCGAAAAATGTATGTTAAGTGTTCCGTACCAATTCAGTTTAGATGCCCACAGCCTCAGCAATCTCGTACACTTCAATTCGCCGGTCGTTCAATATCATACCATGGATTTAATCGACGATTTTTTTTGTAAATGATGATGACCAGATCGTTCGGCGTTCTTTGTGGTCATACTACCACAACGAAAATCATCAGTCCACTTGTGAATCGTTCCAATCGATGGTGAAGAGTAGTCATAATGTTTAACAAGCGATGCCTTGGTTTACGTAATGTTTTTTCCATGCAAGAAATAATGTTTAATCAAGACGCCAAATTAAAGATGGTACAATGTCACATGGGATTTTTGATTGTGGCGCCATCTGTTTTATTTTCCAGGGACTTTTCACCTTGCCCTCGTATTCTTAATTATTTTCAGATACATTACCGCTCTTTTGAGCGATCACAGTGTGGTTCTAAAATATCAAAATTAAAATAAGAAGTAAAAAAAATATTTTGGAGCAGACACCGAAATCTTTACTTCATACTGATAGCAGTTAAGTTCGGATTAGCCCAATAATTTTTTTCGGACAACCAATCCTGAAGTAAATTTAATTTAAACAGTTTATTCTTCGGGCTAACTGCTCTTTATATGAATATTGAAGGCTTAAAAATGCGAAATGAGCAAATATTAAATCGATGTAGACTCATTAGAAATTAAATACATACATTACGAAATCCAGAGAAATTAAGCAGCTTATTCATTCTGAATTTACAGTCAGTAAAACTGTATGACGATACAGTAAATCAGGCATTCCTTTGTGTGCGTTGTAAGTTTTAGTATAAATACAATCTACTTTTACAAATAACCGCAAGCTAAATTGGCTTGAAGCATGGCGACAACTTTAAATTTATGTATATTTCAGTAAAAGTTACAACTTTTATGGCGGCGCAGTTCGTAAAATATAACTGGACCACCCAAAGAAACATCTGAAATGAACGTGCCATCTACTTGACATGGCTGGTCCATCGTCAATGTATGATTTTCTACGTTAATTCCAACTGCATTAGATTACAGTGTTCATATACCTCCATAACGGAATTAGGTTGCAGTATACTAGGTCCATAAATGTGTTGTTCGATTCGTCATAGTTCATTCTTGAGTCAGTTACCCTGCAGTTAAACAGATGAATTTCCATGAATACCAGAAACATATGGTACTCAAGTTTTCAATGATAAGGTCTTCACAGTCCAGATCAATCAATATCGCACAAAAAAAAACTTGAGAGTAAATGATTCTGCGTAATCGGATATGCGGATGATATCGTCATTATAGTACAAGGGAAGTTCGGGAGCACAATAGCAGCTCTGATGAAGCAAGCACTGAACATGGAAAAATTCTGCAACAGGGATGAACTCAAAGTGAATCCCTCGAAAATAGCTATTGTACCCTTCACGAGGAGAAATGACATTGGAAATGTACAAGACTTAGTTTTACATGGGAAAACATACAGATGACGAACACGGTCAAGTACCTTGTGGTAAGCCTAGATAAAACGCTGACCTTTGGGCAGCATCTGGAGAAAACCACTAATAAAGCGATAAGGGCCCTGTGGAGCTGTCGTCGTATAGTCTGAACAAAAAACTGGGGACTCACACCACGAATGGTGCACTAGGTGTACACCACCATAGTGAAACCCATTGTAACTTACGCCGCAATCGTGTGGTGGCCGAAAATAAAAACGAAAGTATCCCCAGAGTTCAGAGACTGGAGTGCCTAGGAATAACAAGTGAAATATCGACCACCTCAAAGACTGTTGGGGTTGGAGCCACTGCACTTCGCCATTCAGGCAGGAGCCATAAGAGGAGCGTATCGCTTCGATCTTATTGGACAAGGAAAGGCCGACCAAAAAGGACGAAGCATTCTTGGATTGTTTGGATTACTTGGGTCATTGGGGGGGGGGGGAGAAGTCCGACAGGATTAAGGTTCATATCACTTCCGTACCATTCACGATTCAAACCTTGAATGGGCGGAAGGACGCTGGAGGGGCAAACATCATATATAACCAGGGGATTCCGTATGGCTTACCTAAGGTACCAAGACCGAAAAAAGGACAGGTGTTGGAATAGTCGAGACAAAGGACCAAGGATAAATGATTTCTTTAAACCTAGGGACACTTGCGACAGAATTCCAAGCAGAAATATGAGCAATTACAACATGGGCTCAAACTATGAGGGAGATTCTATGAAAATATATCAGGCTACTGAATGTCATAGAATACACCGGACCCATGAGGAGATAGCAATATGACAGGGCACAATAGGATACTAATGTTATTATCTGAAAATTTTTGCAATATTATGAAGGCAAAATAATTCCAATTCAGGCAAACTGATATTGATACAGAATTATTCCATAGTAATGTTAAATATTGCTTTATTGGACACACAATGTACCTTTTGAGATCATCAACTCATGGAAATGTGAAAAAAGCACAAAAGTGATAGTTTGGAAATTATTTGAACGTCCGAGCAGTCAGATTTTATTTTATACTCTGACTACACGACTACACTATAATGTTCGAAGAACATCGTGTGAGCCAGCAGTGGAATGTTGGGAGAGGAAATAGGCATTCGAATTTTTCTTGAAGGTTGGGGTTAGGGAAAGACCTCACTAGGCAAAGAGCTCCACAGCTTTGTTGTTCGATAGAACAATGAAGTCTGGTAGGAAGAAGTTCGGTAGGTCTCGAGCTTGACAATGAAGGGGTGACTAGTTTGAGTTCATCTAGTTCGCCTATCTGCAATCTCTCGCGGTGGAACAACCGACGAGGAAGACCATGGAAATATCTATAGAAAAGGGACAGATCTCCCACCTTTCCACGATGTTCTAGAGAGGTGAATGAACTCGTATGTGTAACATCATCAATCAGACGAATAGCTTAAATTCTGGGGAAAATAATACAATTGGAAAGTTGGTATACAATTAGCAGAATATCTGTTAAATAACGTTCCATAGTGGCTACTTACCTTCATATTTGAAATAAGACAATCGACATTCGAGGTATTAAGCTATTTATATAATGGCTATACAACTGTATAACTGTATAATAGATATATAAATAGTATAAGAAAAAATTTTAATAGAAGCTACACGGTTTATTAAATTTTCAGATTATGTTTTTGTATACTCATAAAAAAACATTTTATCTGGCTTGAATAGTATCTAACATTTATATAAATATTATGCTATTTTAATACCGGGATATCAAAAATTATCTTGGTCAAGGGTGGTTGTGGAATCTAAAACGTGTGTCTTACTTTACGTTTGAAATAATTATGTCACTGTCACACTGACATCATCAATAACCTACAAATGTCATACCTATTTATTTCAATTGTAAAGAATAATGAACTACAAATTATGAAACAACGGTTTTAGTAACAAGAAAAACTAAATTACAGTAATTGTTGGAAATGTCCCCCGTTTTGTTCGATGCACAAGTTGACGCGCATCCTCATGCTGTGAAAACCGTTTTGCAGCATTTCTGGCGTTATGGTTGCACTTTGCTGAACTATTCTTTGTTGAAGTTCTTGCAAATTATTTACCAGAGTTGCAAAAATGCGCTATAGCCCCAAACCGGGTCGAAAACTGTTTTAAAATAGTGAATTTTCGATAAATCGAATGACGTTCACGTGAGAACCCCGTAGCTCGCGAGTTGGAAGAGTGCAAAAGTTAGGAACATAGAACTTCTTTACGAGGGCTTTTCGCGTACCGTTTTCGCTCCATGTAGTTAGATTTAGTCGCGATAGGCACCCGACAACCATTCTTTTTTCCAAAAATTTCGTTTAAATAGGAAAATTTAATTAAAACAGTTCGAGGTACTCTGAGGTCTCAGCTATGCGCGTCTTACGTGCGACGTACCAAAGGGAATTTTCTAGCTACTAAAGTATACCCAAAGCGGGTAAAAGCTAGCGGCCCATAGCCGAAAACAGTTTATTACAACTGGCGCCGGCCACACGGGGCACGAAACGGCCCCAAATTAACAAGATCGAGGTAAAAAGTATAAATTCTAACTTACGCGTAGCGAGCTCCTCGAGGCATATGTCAAAATAATTACGTTCGTAGCTAATGACAAAGGGCGTCTGGCGTTCATGCAATTGTGTTTTTATACAATTCGAACCTTCTTATTTCGATAGGCCAAGTGAAAATCCCTGAGTTTAAAGCGCTAGAAACTTCTGAGAGTAACAACTTTCGAATAAAATTGCGAAATTTGGCACATAGAAACTTCAAATTAATTAATTTGACACAAGTGAAATTATTATTTCAAACGTAAAGTAAGACACACGTTTTAGATTCCACAACCACCCTTGACCAAGATAATTTTTGATATCCCGGTATAATGATTAATATTTTTTCTCTCAGTGTGGAAAAACTTTTTATGCCGATTACAATACTTGCCTTACATTGCGTATAGTGGAAGGAAAATTGTAAAATGAAAACTTCTTCGCCGCTATTTTTTCCTTTATTAATCAACATTTTCTATTAGCATTGTCGAGAGTCGCTGATCGCTGAATATTGGAAAAGAAAGCAAGTAGCCGTTGAAATGCCAAATTAACATTCCAGTAAATTGTAATAAAATCACATTAGTTGAGACAGATTATGCACAGCCAGTTCAACTACAAAGGAGGTTGCGGTTTAAGGTTTCCAAAGATGCATACAAATCTTGTCTCTTAATTCCAGTAGTACTCAATTAGGTGAAAAAAATTGAAGAACTACAAACCACTGTAACGTCTGTATTATTGGGTTTCATTCAACAGTTTATAATGCAATGCAAATCTTCATTCCAGGCTCCACTAATTGCCCCTTTTACTCTTCCCCTTCCCCAATCAACCTGTATAATTATCTTACAATTCGAGGTATAGGATGTTTGTTAGATGCAGGCTCTTTTAATGTGTTATTCTAATGCCAAGGAGATACGTTATTGATGAGTGTAAACGATTCCAAGAATATAGTAATTTATTTAAGATATATTTATCTGTGAATAGAACTACCCCACAGTTTTTCTTCGAAAACCAATAAAACTTCAAATCAACGTGCATTAAGGCTAGATAATAAATATTCATAATGACTAACACAAGAAATGCCTGTCAAACTAATTCAATATCGTCTACTCCGGAGCTTATCTGCAGCAGTGTGCCTTATGCAAAACAAAGGTTTTCATTGAGAGGCTTAAGTGGTTTCAAATAGGGCAAGTTTGTTGCACTCATTATGTTAGCTTCGCTTGGTTCCCCGCCATGTCACCAAATTCGGCATGTTTCGCTGCGATCTAGAGGCGAGAATAACTATATTCAAATCTTCGGTAAAGCGCTCAGTCACGAACTGTATGGACGGGATTTCTATTTATTCCACCAATTAAATACGCGGTTGCAGCAATCCGGTTTACAATATAGGGATTACGTAAATCCGTATTAAGTACACAATGTAAATTAAGTATGCCATGTCCATCATTGATTAGCGCGCTACCATTATCCTTTGCGTGAATCACTCATTTGACAGTATTGTCTTAATAGTGATTGATGTTCTTATGTAGGATCATAATTATTGTTATCTTTACAGTGTTGTTTTGGAAGCGTATCGCATTTCTGAACACTCTGAAGTTGTTAATGGAAGTTCAGATAGACTATTTATCACACTTACGGTTCCCATCCGTTTATTTTTTGGATGATTAAGAAGAAATTCTAAATTCAAAATTACAGTAAACTGTATCGTACAAGGAGAAGTATTTCCTACTTATAGTCCAGACAACTAACCAGAAAATAAAAAAATATATATAGTAAGCTTGAATTTGAAAATTGTTTTGCATTTTGTTCCTAATACCCCATAGATCATTCATGACTATCAAGACCGCGGGGGTCGACCTTTCTACCCCCTCAAAACGGGGTTTCAACGCATTATTATCAAAACAACTCCCTCCAGATGGGAAATTTGGAAAATTTATATATAATATATAATTTATAATTTTGTTGCAAAAATGACGTATAGTAGGTTCTTTGGGTCGCTGATCACGATTCCGCTGTAATTTTTTCCAAAAAACTCTCTCCAGATGAAAAATTCGGGAAATTTGAGATTTTCCTGAGACGTTTGTGAATAATAAAGTATAATTTTGTTGCAAAAATTACCTGTAGTAGGTTTTTTGGATTGCTGATCACGATTCCGCTGTTATTTTTCCAAAAAAAGTCTCCAGATGGAAAATTCCGGAAATTTGAGATTTTCCTGAGACGGTTATGAATAATAACGTTTAATTTTGTTGCAAAAATGACTAGGTTATGAAAAATAAAGTATAATTTTGTTGCAAAAATGACTGGAGATCATGACTAGAGATTTTGAAGGCAATCGAATTCTCTGTTCAATGCATCTTAGTTTTACAAATTTGATGCTGCCGTTTTTGAGAAAATAAGGGGAGAACAATGAGAAAAAAATTATTGCCCGGTGAAAAATTTTGAGATCCGTTGATTTCTATAGCTAGAAAAAAGATTTTGAATCTGTTTTTGTCATTACTTTTTTTAATATCTCAACGGAAAAGTGTAAAATTATGGAGAAATCGTTTTTTTTTTCTAAATATAATAATAGCCTAAAGTATATCAAAGTTTTTTGGCATGCTGAATCCGATTTTTTTCATTTTTTGGAATATGTTGAATAATAATAAGCTGTGATGCAAGTGTAACGAAAAGATTAAGATTTGACATTCCACAATAAATAGTTAAAAATGTAATAATAATAATGATAATAATAATAATAATAATAATAATAATATCGGATTGACAGGTCATGATGAACTTCGTTCCTGTCCACCGAGCCGAACCCCAATGTGGGGGCTTACGCTGAGAAAGTGTATCGCTTAAATGTAAAATAATAATAATAATGATCATTAAACAAAAAAAGATTTGTTCTCATTTATTTATGTTACATAACACAACTGAATAAAAATAATTTTTGGATTTATCAGAAATTTGCAATTTTTTTTTCGAAATATTTCAAAAAATTTATTAAAAAATTGAATTTAGCATGCCCAAAAACATATAATTTGATATTCTTCAGGCTATTATTATATTTGACTTTCCACGTTTCCGGTGAGATATTTGAAAAAGTAATGAAAAAATCAGATTCAGCATCCCATAAACATATAATTTGATATATTTGCAGCTTGTATTATATTGCTTAATATTAATTTTTTTCCTTGATAATTATTGATCTCGAACTAATATTTTTATCAAAAAGGTGAAATTTTCAATTCCTTTTTGATTTTTTACAAGGTATAATATGGTTTTGCCTTTCTACGTGGAAAATCTGTAGAAAATTGGAAACTCTAATATGATCATTTTATGGAAAATGTGTAACGTTTCGGAGCGAGACTGAATTTTTCGTTAAGCCGGAAAATTCATATATATTGTTATGATTTCATTTCCTAAACAATAAAAATGATAAAAATTAGAACTTACCGAACATTGAAAATCAGAAAAGATTAATAAAAAGATATTATATGGAATTAAAAAACAATATTAAAAGTTAAATAATAGTTAGTATAATATAATAAACAATGTAAAACATAATAAACAACAATGTAATTAGAAAGAAGTGTGAAACAAGAACAGTGAAAGTGAATAAACGTACAGTGTTACGAAGGCAGAAATCATAATTAAAATGATTACAAAAACTATCATGAGATAGCACAAACTATTGAAAAATGTTGTAGATATAAGTAAGGATTAGTAAATTTGAGTTATATAATGTTAAAGAAATGTTATTGATATATTATATTATGTATTCGTTTTTAAGAATGAAAACTGTCAAATTTCTAATAATTATTGGAATAATCATATTAATAATAACCTAATCATAGGTTATCTTATACCAAAGTGTGTGGAAAAATGTAGGCAATATTAATTTAAAAAGAAGGAATCATCATCATTTAAAATAAGTTGAAAATCTCCAATAATTCAAAATTTACAGAATACTAAATTCTGATTGGTCGAGACGGATTATAAACGTCAGACTGATAACAATGTAAACTGTCAGTTTTGCAACAATCATCAAAGCATTCTTGATAGGTAAAGAAAGCACCTCATAGGTTGAATATGACATCAAGTAGCATCGGTTTTGAAGGCCTATAAAAGGCATCTGAAGACAAGCCAAGTCAGTTAGCCATCAACATCTGAAGAGTCAAGGTACTCAAGCAACTCATAAAGTTTCCATAACCTTAGTTTATTGGATAAACATCGGTGAACCCAAGTGTTCCAGTAGCTTCGTAAGGTTGAAAGTAACCGAAGCAAATAAATAATTTCTACAAGTCAAGTAGTGTTCCAAGTCCCCGAACAAAGTTTAAAGGTTACAATAACCTACAATTCATAAGTAATATCGAACGATAGCTAGCCTTCGATAAAGTTCCAAACATCATTAAAGAGTTTTGTATCTTTAATAAAAAGAATACAACTAAGTTAACAATTTTCAACAGTTCCTGATTTCAAAAGAAGTACCCATAGTTTACCTGTGTTTATTGTGAATAGCAGAGAAACTGTGTACCTACGGTTAAAGTGAATTATCAAATTAATAAGAAGATCAAGCCAAGTGAACATTGCCTACATTTTAAAACATATTCTTGGATATAAACTAAAAGTTTATTTATTATTTCTCCATTGTATTATTATCTGTCTGTAAATCTGAAAGAAAGATTAGATTATAACTTTGTAAACAAAGATAAATAGTAAATAATTTTGAGGTTAGATTATAGATCTATTTGAACATAACATTGTAAAAATTGATACCCGGGATAAATTAGAGTCATAGAAATTTAAATATCAAAAGTTTTAACATTCAGAGAACATTGTGTTTAATTCCATATATAATTCAATATAAAAATAAAAAGGTAAAAGTTCATTATTCAATTCAAAACAAACATAAGATTCAAAATAAATAAAATACAATAAGAAAGCTAGCCGGTAGAATTCAAAACATTGAAAGAATCAAATTAATCAAATAATTCATAATAAATAATAAGCTAAAAAGTCCTTTTCTTAACAATTGTCACCACAACGTGGGGCAAAATAAATCAAAAGAGGTTTCTTAATAATGTATAACAATTTTCCCACCACCAGATAGATGACTTCCGAACTGGTGACATATCTTTTTGGATACCAAAACCTACACTTTGGTATAGTTTGTTTGCAGAAATAAGAGTTCGATTCAAAACTCCTATTTTGCCTGGACTAGATGTAAGAACAAGGAAATGTTTATACAGTGATTAAATGCAAATACGAACAGTTTTATATATTTCATTTGATCATACACTCTTTGATTGAAAGCCAGACATATCGTCAGCAATTACATTATCAAAGCTTCACTTTGCGTAATCACCAAGATATATAACAGACTCCAACGAAATTTCTTTAGTTCATTCATCTGATACTTCTGATAGATTTTGTATGCAATACAACATGATTCGTAAATCTGTAATGTAGCTATACTTCGCGTTTTATAAAAGATAATAAACAACTCCCGCTGTAAATCTAAATTTAGTAATACTCATACCTACACTCCTCATTCTGGAAAATTGAATTTTAGATGAAAGATGAATGTACGTGAACAATTAATCTATGGACAGGTACAGAATCGTATATGTTTATCAATGATCTACTATTCTTTCAGAGGTTTCTATACATAAAAATATAAGAATATGACGTGACCAAAGTAGTGTGATTGGTCTACATCTACATACAGGACTGAACTTCCAGCCAGGGATGAAAGATCGAATCCTACCTAAGATTATTTTTTTACGTTTGTTCATCTTAATAATCCTATGTTAAATAAATCTTCATAAATTAGATAATCTAATATATATATATCGTGGGGCTTCAGCTAAAAGTGAACAAGTAAAATGTGGGGAAAGTTAATTTAATTGACCAACTACATGACAGTTGTGAGGACGACGTCAGCAAAAAAATGTCTAAGTCAGTATCTAGTGGTACGTACTGTAAACAAGCTATCATTATTTTGTACAAGTCATCATTTATTCTAACTGTACAGCAAGGGATGACTATGTCGACATAATCACTTTTTCTTGAGAGATAGCAAACTAATAGCAGATATTATCTCTGCTAATAGACAACAAACAACTTGACCAAGTCGAATTAGGCACTTTTACATGATTCTATTCTACATTTATAAGTGGCCAACTTGGACGGTTGGTACTAGTTAGTTATTCAGGTTATATTGTGTACTTTGTATGTGTGTTTATTTGAGTGTTCAGTCTAGTTATTGCAGTATTGCATAGTGAATTACAAACGCAATAAAAAAAGTTTTGGTTCTCCAGATTGAACAATGACAACACGTTTGTTAGTCTCAGATAGCTTTATCTCTTTTCATGAGCTCATAAGTGGAACGAGGCAGACGTGAAGTCACTGATCAACCATCTCCGGCAGTGATATAACTAACACCTTCGAGATTGTTTGGCAAATCTACATGTTCCAATACCATCTATCGAAAAGCAGATGTCTCACTCACAATACAATTCAAAATATTATGCATTGGTAATACAGTTCTCGCGATTCAAACAATCGACGGGGAAACAGTTGGAAATACTATTGGCGAGAACTGTATTATCAATGCGCGGCATTGTGAATTGCATTCTCAGTGGGACATCTGTATTCCGGCAGATGGTGTTGGAACATCCAGGTTCACCAGATATCTGAGAAGGTGGTAACTATATCACTTTCGAAGATTGATCAGTGACTTCACGTCTGTCTGGTTCTTCTAACGAGGTCATGAGAATAGCAATACAGCTGTCTGGGACCAATTGACATGTGGCTAATAGTGTTGTCACTGTTCTACCTGAAGAACCAAAACTTCATCTATCGCAGCATTATCTGTATGTAATTGGAATAACCATGGGAGAATGAGTAAATCACCCAGAAGTTCGACAATATCAGAACTTGCAACTTGCATTAGAAGAAAGAGCAATGCAACCATTGATGATTTGATATTTAACTTGAGTACTTTTTATGAAATCAGTTTGTTAGTCTGATTGCAACGATTTTTATGTTGTGCAGGATGTTTCATAATATATGCGCAGGACTTCAAGATGTGATAGCTCGTCCAAAACTTTGAAAAAAGTTTCTATTAACTTACCCTCTAAAGTGCACAATTTTCGAGATACAGGGAGGGTGTTGAAATAGGAAAAAAATTTCGTTCTTTGAGAATATCTCCGGAACCGTTTATTGTACAGAGAACAGCTTTTGTAAGCAGTTTTCACTCATAATAAGCTATGTTTTGTGAGAGAATTTTTTTTTTCAAGTCGTAATTGGTGAAGATTTTGAAGGGGTAGTGGGTGTTTTTCTCCCCAACTTCTACTCCTCTTTTTTGCTAATTAAACAAAATTTATTTAAACGTTAGAACAAGTAACAACCAAACGTTAACTTCATAATTGCAAAATTAAGAAAAAATAACAAATCATACACAGTTAAATTAAATGTTGGAAATGTGAGACGCAAATGACAATTTCACGTCAAACAAAACTCCCAAGTCTCTGAAAGGAAGAAACAAGGGCTGTGTCAACAAGTTTGTAATTGTAAATAATAGGCGTAATTTTCTTGTTAAAAGTCATTACAGTGCACGTACTAATACTAAGCTCCAGATTATTTATTACACACCAAGTACTGAGTGAATCCTAGTCATGCTGCAGTGAGATACAACATAAAGAATGCTTTACTACTGCGTAAAGAAGAAAATAACAGACAAATAAAAAAGAGATGTCATTGATAAACAACTTGAATAGGAATGGTCCAAGTACTGACCCTTGAGATACACCTGAGGTGGCATGAAATGAATATGATTTAAAACCTCTATACTCTACATATTGATATCTATCACTTAGGTAAGAATTCTAAAATTCAATCAAATGATTTGTAAATCCAAAGCTAGACATTTTATTTAATAAAATACTGTGATCCATTTTATAAAATGCCTTAGCAAAATCGAGGTAGATACAATCAACCTGGCCACCCTCATCAATAACATCGGCCAAGTATTGACTGTAGCAACCTAAGTTAGTAACAGTTGATCTGCCAGGCATGAACACATGCTGCTCAGGGGATATCTGCAGTTTTACATGATTGAAAGTAGCATCATATAAGATATATTCAAATATTTTGCAGAAGTTATTGATGATGACAATTGGGCGATAATTAGTAACCTCATACCGATTACCTTTTTTAAAAACCGGTACTAATTTTGAAACTTTCCACATATCCAGAAAAATATCCGATTTTAAGGCTAATGAATATATAAATGCCAGTGGAGCTGCGAATATATTGGTGCAATCTTTCACAAAAAAAGCAGGAATTTGATCTGGACCCTTCGTGTGACTTGCTTTAAGTCTTTTAGTAACTTGAAACACTTCAGAGGGACTAACAATTGAAAGAGATAGAATATTATTATTGAAGTTATTAAAGTTATCCGAAGGTTTATTATTAGTTGATGAATTAGAGTTAATATAGACACTTTGGAAGTACTTTGCAAAGACATTAACAATATCATGAGTTCTAGAGTAGCTAAGATTATCAAATTGAACATGTTCAGGAATAGAACTGCTTTTATTTTTGGTATAAAAAAATGACCAGAAAGATTTGGAATTACATTTTATGTTATTTTCTATTTTTCATATATAGAGCCTAAATGAACAGGCAATATCGGTTTTGATTGCCGATCTGAAAGTCTTAAATGCCTTATTGTCATCCTGTTTAGCATCTTCTTTGTATTTTGTCTTGAAAGGAAATTATGAATGTATACCCCACGTATGTGTATTTCCACAACTTCGTCGGTATAGACAATTTGAATTCGATTTAAATACAAGAATACTTAACGACTCTAACATATGCGCATAAACTCAATGGCAATTTTCCATTGTTCCGAATTATTTTTGTTCATTATAGACACATCATCGCATATTTAAAACTATTTATCAACAATTCAACTCACGTTTTAGGTAATATTTGAACATTCACATATACTTGCCTATAATAACGCAATACCTACTCGAATTGAATTTTAATGGGATTAAATTGCGGGGCAACGTCACAGAACAATTGCAACCTATTTCATTTTCACTCTATTTTCATTCAATTACAATTATTTATTTAGTACGGTGACTTCTGACATTCATGGATCGCTCAAATTAATGATAATAATTTGGTGTCATACGTTTCATGCATTGCGTAAATTCTCATACGAGACAAATGAAGAAACACTGTTAGTATATAAGTATTGCAGCTGTGGAAGAAGGAACACGTTCCAGCTTATTGGGAAAGTTTTATATCGTTTCAATATTTCCCGTAACACAAACCCCGCTGCATCGCATCAAAATTGTCCCTGGCGATTTTCCCCTTTCAATAAAAGTGCTACGAACAGGCGTGTCAATGCAGTGAGCAATATGAAAAATATACTTTCATACAAATATAAAGCGTTTTTATGTTGCGAAAAGTCTGCTGTTCATTTACTCACGCCAAGAGTTCTCGTTTAAAAGTTTTTTAATTAAATAGTATATACCTACTGCTGATGTGACCTTACCAGACTGTCAATCAAAATCAACAAATATATCGTTCAAAATATCTCACCAATTCGATTTAGATTTGAGTGAATACATGTCTGGATATCCCGGTTTCTTCAACATCTCACAAATTTAATTCAAGTTTGAGTGATTAGATAATCAGTTCCTGAAAAATTGAGCTGCAGATAGAGGGAGGTTTTTCCTTATAGGATGATCTATTGATTCAGACCAACCATCATGTCTGGACTTCTTCTGTCTAGTTTGTTCAATACCTTAAAAATTCAACTCATATTTGAATGATTTAGTGTTTATGGGATGTATGTGATGATCTGTTGAATTGACTTTAGTGTCCTAAAGTCGGGTTTATTCAATATTTGAAAAATCCAATTCTGGTTTGAATGATTACATCATATTTGTTAGGACTCCCTTAAAAATTGAGCTACAAATGGGAGGTTTTTCTTTATATGATGCTCTGTCGATTTGAATTCATAGCCGGAAGACCTTCTGTAAGGTTTATTCAATATCTGCCTAGTTCATTTGAAGTTTGAGTGATAATATATCTGTTAGTACTCCTTGAAAAATTGAGCTGAGATTTGTGAGATGTATGTGATGATCTATAGAATTCAAGCAGCCTTATCTGAACGTCCTTATGCCCGGTTTGTTCAATATCTTACAAATCCAATACAGGTTTGATTGATCACATCAATTTTTTAGGACACCCTGAACAATTGAGTTAGAGATATTAGGAGGTTTATCTTTATATGATACTCTGTCTGAATCAATCGTTGCCCGACGTCCTTCTGTCAGGTTTGTTCAATAACTTACCAATTCATTTCCGGTTTGAGTGATAACATATGTGTTAGGACTCTTTGAAAATTGAGCTAAGGTTTATGGGATATATGTGATGATCTATTGAATTCAATCAACCAAATCTGAATGTTTTTGTGTCCGGTGTGTTCAATATCTTACAAATCCAATTCAGGTTTGAGTGATTACATCATGTTTGTTAGGACTCCTTGAAAAGTTGAGCTAGAGATAGTAGGAGGTTTATCTTCATACGATGCTCTGTCAATTTGAATCAATCGTGGTCCGACGTCCTTCTGTCAGGTTTGTTCAATAACTTACTAATTCATTTCCGGTTTGAGTGATAACATATATATTAGGACTCTTTGAAAAATTGAGCTAAGGTTTATGGGATATATGTAATGATCTATTGAATTCAATCAACCATATCTGAATGTTTTTGTGTCCGGGTTGTTCAATATCTTACAAATCCAATACAGGTTTGATTGATCACATCAATTTGTTAGGACTCCCTGAACAATTGAGCTAGAGATATTATCTTTATATGATACTCTGTCTGAATCAATCGTTGCCCGACGTCCTTCTGTCAGGTTTGTTCAATAACTTACCAATTCATTTCCGGTTTGAGTGATAACATATGTGTTAGGACTCTTTGAAAATTGAGCTAAGGTTTATGGGATATATGTGATGATCTATTGAATTCAATCAACCATATCTGAACGTTTTTGTGTCCGGTGTGTTCAATATCTTACAAATCCAATTCAGGTTTGAGTGATTACATCATGTTTGTTAGGACTCCTTGAAAAGTTGAGCTAGAGATAGTAGAAGGTTTATCTTCATACGATGCTCTGTCAATTTGAATCAATCGTGGTCCGACGTCCTTCTGTCAGGTTTGTTCAATAACTTACTAATTCATTTCCGGTTTGAGTGATAACATATATATTAGGACTCTTTGAAAAATTGAGCTAAGGTTTATGGGATATATGTAATGATCTATTGAATTCAATCAACCATATCTGAATGTTTTTGTGTCCGGGTTGTTCAATATCTTACAAATCCAATACAGGTTTGATTGATCACATCAATTTGTTAGGACTCCCTGAACAATTGAGCTAGAGATATTATCTTTATATGATACTCTGTCTGAATCAATCGTTGCCCGACGTCCTTCTGTCAGCTTTGTTCAATAACTTACCAATTCATTTCCGGTTTGAGTGATAACATATGTGTTAGGACTCTTTGAAAATTGAGCTAAGGTTTATGGGATATATGTGATGATCTATTGAATTCAATCAACCAAATCTGAATGTTTTTGTGTCCGGTGTGTTCAATATCTTACAAATCCAATTCAGGTTTGAGTGATTACATCATGTTTGTTAGGACTCCTTGAAAAATTGAGCTAGAGATAGTAGGAGGTTTATCTTCATACGATGCTCTGCCAATTTGAATCAATCGTGGTCCGACGTCCTTCTGTCAGGTTTGTTCAATAACTTACTAATTCATTTCCGGTTTGAGTGATAACATATATATTAGGACTCTTTGAAAAATTGAGCTAAGGTTTATGGGATATATGTAATGATCTATTGAATTCAATCAACCATATCTGAATGTTTTTGTGTCCGGGTTGTTCAATATCTTACAAATCTAATTCAGGTTTGAGTGATTACATCATGTTTGTTAGGACTCCTTGAAAAATTGAGCTAGAGATAGTAGGAGGTTTATCCTTATTTCATGCTCTGTCAATTTGAATCAATCGTGATGTTCTGTCGATTTGAATTCTTGGACCGACGTCCTTCTGTCAGATTTGTTAAATACCTGCCCAATTCATTTCAAGTTTGAGTGATAACATTTCTCTTAGGACTCCTCGAGAAAAATGAGCTGTGGTTTATGGGATGTATGTGATGATCTGTCGAATATAATCAACCATATCTGAATGTCTAAATGTAATATTGTTTATTCAATATCTGAAAAATCCAATTCTGGTTTGAAAGATTACATTATTTTTCTTAGGACTCCATGAAAAATTGAGCTAGAGATATTGGGAAGTTTATCTTTATATGATGCTATGTAGATTTGAATCAATGTCCTTCTGTCAGGTTTGTTCAATATCTCACCAATTTATTTCAGGTTTCAGTGATAAAATATCTGTTAGGACTCCTTGAAAAATTGAGCTGGAGCTTATAAAATCGATCTGATGATCTGTCGAATTGATTAAACCATATCTGAATGCCCTTATGTCCGGTTCATTCAATATTTGAAAAATTCAATTCAGGTTTGAATGATTAAATCATATTTCTTTGAACTCCATGAAAAATTGAGCTAGAGATAATGGGAGGCTTATCTTTATAAGATGCTATGTAAATTTGAATCAACAATAGCTCGACGTCCTTCTGTCAGGTTTGTTCAATATCTCACTAATTTATTCCAGGTTTGAGTGATAACATACCTGTTAGGACTCCTTGAAAAATTGACCGTAATGGGATGTATGTGATTATCTGTCGAATTGAATCAACCATATCTAAATGTCTTTGTGCCCGGTTTGTTCAATATCTTACAAATCCAATTCAGGTTTGAGTGATGCATAATATTTGTTAGGACCCCCAGAAAAATTGAGCTAGAGATAATGGGAGGCTTATCTTTATATGATGCTCTGTCGATTTGAATTAATCGTGGCCCGACGTACTTCTTTCAGGTTTGTTCAATATCCTACCGATTCATTTCAGGTTTGAGCAATCACATATTTGCTAGGACTTCTTGAAAAATTGAGCTAAGGCTTATGGGATGTATATGATGATCTGTTGAATTCAATCAACTATATCTGAATGTCTTTATGTCCGATTTGTTCGATATCTTACTAATCCGAATCAAGTTTGAGTGATTACATCATATTTGCTAGGACTCTCTGAAAAATTGAGCTAGAGATAATGGGAAGTTTATCTTTATGTGATGCTCCGTCAATTCGAATTAATTATGGCCCGACGTTTTTCTGTCGGGTTTGATCTTACCGATTCATTTCAGGTTTGAGTGATAACATATCTGCTAGGACTCCTTGAGACATTGAGTTGGGATTTATGATATGTTTTTATCCATATGTGATGATATGTTGAATTGAATGAACCATGTCTGAATGTCCTTACGTCCGGTTTGTTCAATATCTCGCAAATTCAATTCATGTTTGAATAATTACATTACTATAAAAGCTACCTAAAAAATGAGTTAGATACAAAGCAGAGTATATAGGTGGGTGATCATCAATTTGTCAATTTGAATCAAACATATCTGAATGTTTAATTTCATTTGATAAAGATGTATGTATCTCATATTTTAAATCGAACACCAATTATTTGATTGATGTATTTGTAAACAATTTCACTTCGTGCTAATCTTTACACAAAGAACGCTTATGATTGTCTCACATAGTTTACAGCACTTCTTTTGGATTACTGCGAAAGGGGCTTAAGTGTTGTTCAAATTTAATTATTGCCAATATACGCCATAGCTAACTTCTGGAGTTATCAAAGTGTCTTATTTCACTCTCAAATTTTGCAGTCGAAGACCTGAATGCAGTAAGCATAAAATTTAATATATGGCAATGTATAAAACGCTGCTACAACCGGGAAGCTGCTAATTTCTACTTGAACAGAGGAACTGTGGAAATTAATGAATCGGAAGTAATACCACGGCAGAGGCAGATGGTTGTTACATTTGCGGAAGCTGGAGATAAAACGAATGTGCGCTATCATCGGAAAATAAAAATTTACACTTCATGCACATTCAAAACACCTATACCAGTCATCGAAAGAGTCAGAAGAATATGGGATCGTCCTATTCACAACTATAACAGCGTAACACCTGTATTCATTATTTTGAAACATTTTCGGTTATGATTTGGATGAATTTTTTCGAAATAGCAGGCAACTCGATAGGTTACGGAGACTTACTAAAACAAAAACATAAAACCAAATATTTCTATGCCCAAAAAACATACTCGAGATTTCATAAAAGGTTTGATCAATTGATCACTGACTTCCCTCAATTTTCTTAGCATAACTTTCCGCTTTTTGATACTTCCGCGTGTTAGATGTGTTATTGTAGTAACAGAAAGAATATTGGAAATGATTTGGAAACTGCTAATGGAAAACGTTAGTTTCATTGGAATTTTATTCAAATGGTCTACAGAATGTATTTTGCAACTCTATGTTTTAGACTGACGCTTGCTGTAAGGTTGACTTTCAAAATTATTCGCACACAGATATTATACAGATATCTGCTTTCACTTGAACTATCAAAATTTTACACAGAGTAAACAGTATTAACAGTGTTTTCATATCGTCCCTTCATATCTTAAAATGAGAATTTAGGACACTACAGCAGGTGAAGTATAATGATTTTCTTATATATTTATAACCAGGGAAACACTATAAATAAGAAATAATCACCTTTATCCACTAAAAATACTCTAGAAGTACTGAGGACTTTTCGGCTATCAAGGAGCCATCATCAGAGTAAACTAAATTATAAATCAAATTGTGCCTGTTTAAATAATAATAATGGAAACAAGGGGTTTCCCCAGCAAGAGATAAGTCGGAATTTGATAAATTGTTTTTTCATTTATACATTTCCATTCCTTCTAAATTATCTAGATATTTTTCCGTACTCTATTTTAACAGTTATAAACTTTCTTGAGAAGTGGTGGCTAACATTGATTTTTCACCTTTATTTTCTTTACATGGGCAAAATGTTCCTTTTAGTTTGATCCACATTGCATTTTGAATACGACTAACAATCAATTTTGTAAAACCCGGATTTGTTTGAAAACTTCATCTATGCTGTTGCCTAAATGGTGTAGCTGAATCCGTCGGAGTATTTCTTTCAGTGGATTTTCTGTATGTGTCAAAATCCAAGTGAGTACCATCTTTTATAATGTTAATATCAAGGAAATGAAGCTGATTATCTGTTTCTATTTCCACAGTGGATTTCAGCGAATTAACTTGGCTATTAAGCTTCAAAAAGCCATGTTAATTAACATATTTAGTTAATTTTGCTCCATACGTAAAGATGTGAGGATCACGTATTCTGTGCAGTTTCTATTAGGAACATCAGGGACAACAGAAAGACACTGTTGTCATTATGGTTCAATAAAATAATATAGTTCCGTAAATTGAAGATGAAGTACTACCACGCCACAAAACTATAGTCCGTAAACAATTTATGGCGGAAGCCGTTACTTTCTGATAATTTATCATATTGATATAAGAACATGAACGCTGTACAAGGCTTGTGACACCAGTAGTTCTGCACTCGCGGAACACAAGTTTGACACTAATCATAGAATCCTTTTCAAAAATACTAAAATCTTTGTCCGAGACCCAAACTTCTATCATCGAAAAATCCTTTGAAGCTATAGAAATCCTAACACATCCAAATAATCTCAGTGGTTCGGGATATTTCCTTCCAAACATTTGGAAACCCATCCTCGAAAATTCCACTTCGCACATGATCACACAACGGCAGGGTCAGGTGCTAGAATGGAGTTGACCACCGGAATAAAGGCAGTGAACTGTGTAGCGTGAACGATTTTTTGCTACAATAAATACGGCTACAGAAACCAGTAGATTCAGTTCAAGCCTTAAGCTTATCCTGAAGATGTCACCTGTAATGGTTGGCGAAACGTTGCCATCAAGTCGAGCTATTGTGACGCGGAATCCATCCGGAAGCCAAGATTTTTTTCATATTGTTATAATAAAACACTTACTATTTTGGTTTTTATCACTCATATTATAGAAACACTAACGTGACTATAATCTAAACACCTAGCGTGTAATCCTTAAACCGATACTAATGTATGAATAAACATGAAAGATCTGAAGATATTTATATAATCAAAATAAGATACCAGTGGGATTTGGGTTTGAAAATGGTGATAAAAACGTAATAAGTGTTTTATTATATCAATACAGTTTCTGTTTTCATCAGTTTGAAGCGATTTGCAAATTTTTAAATCCGTACGACCAATAAGGACGGTTCAATTTTCTCCCCAGTTTTTACGCACACACAGACATCATGACAAAAATAGTCTAGATGGATTCAGAAAGGCTTAAAGCGGGCCGATTATATCTTCCAGCCTTCAACATAATAAGGCTACAGCGACAGTAACGCAAACAACAATATGAAATCAAATGTATCTAATTTCAAAAAAATATAACTCAACTCTTGCAGATGTAGATGCTGGTTCTCATTATTTAATACAATAATTTATTTCTAAAGTTACAACGTATCACAATGAGAACATCAGAAATGTGAGTTTTCAATTAAATTATACTGAAGGTTTTAATCCCTAAGATATCTTTTAGGGGATATATTTATGGAAGGTATTTCAAAATTGTAATTTAATCAAATTTACATTATATTACGCTGATTTATAGATACAAAATGAAGACAGTTCTTGTGAAAATATTTGAAAGTGAATATCTCATTCAAAAGATATTTTTTTAAATTAATTTATTTTGTAGATAAAATCACTTTGTAACAGTTAAATATAAGTCTTCAAACTAAAATTAAAACATCATCCCTATATTATTTCTATATCTAAGTGAGTGAAAAAATTATTATATTCCAGAAAACAAGATTAAATATCTGAAGAAGGCGAAAACCGAAGCACGTCAAAATGGAACTGGTGTTTCATTAAGATGTAAAGTTAGAAAATTGCTGAAAATCCTAACAATTTTTACAATTAATCGGCTTTTTGGTTTCGATTTTGAATTAACGAAAATCAAAAAGAAATAATCTTGAGAAATACGGAAACATATTAGAAATAGTAATATTAGTGCTAAACGATGATTCATTCATGATTCTTTTAAAGGAGTTTTTCATAACGCTTTCGCAGTATCTATATTTCAGCAACTGCACGTCTGATGTTGTTTTTAGCTCTGCACTCGACCAGGGAATTTAATTTGAAGTAAAGTGCATCGTGAATGTGGTCCCGTCTTATTGGATACATATATCTGGTTGAACCCCTTTGTAACTAAACTTTACTTGTAACGTTTTAGGACGTTAATAAATGTATTTAATGGAAATTTATTATTTTGATAACTGTGTGTGTGTGTGTTAGAGATATTTAAACTCAGAAAGAGACAACCTTGACCTCTGTAGTTTGATAACCCAAACTAAGTATGACAATGCGGTAGCGGGTCACTGGAGAAACAGAAGCCATTTAAACTGTCAAATTTTTTTGTATCGAACGCCAAGATCATTTTTTCTTGTATTCGGTTCCATGCAATTAAATGCAAAATTATATTTATTTTTATCGTCACTAAATAGAGTTTGTTTAAGATATAAAAGGAATAATTATTTGATCTGGGTGAATATAAATAAAGCCAAATTTCTCAGTTACTGCTTTTTGGGGTGAACTTTCTCATATCACTTGCACATTTAGAAACGACAATATCACTATACCGAGTTCCATAACTTTTATTATTTTACTATTATTAGTTATGCAACTATAGCCAGTAAACTAATATTTTCAACTAACCATTTTCTATCTGGTTCTTCGCCTTTCATAATTAATACAGGTGTTTTCTCTGTTGTAGTATTTGGACAATGATTTAAACATTTTTCTACCCTGGATATTGATTCATCCCATTGACGATGTTTACCCTCACAAGATATCCTTAGATATTTTATTACTTCCTGTATATATCGCTCTGATGGATTGGATTGAGGATGTCTGATGCTTGTTAATTGATGAAAATTAAATTCCTTTTGCAAAAATACTAGAAACGTATGTTTTTGAAATATGTTGCGTTATCTGTAATTAACTTTCTTGGTCTACCAATTTCTTCAAAATAGTTTTCTAAATTATGCATTACTTCTTTACTTTTGGTAGTTTTGCAAGGATATATATTTTTTTATATATTTAGAAAATAAATCTACTACAACTAAAATATGTCTATTTCCTTTTTCTGTTACTATTAACTCACTCAAAAAATCTATTGCTACTACTTCCAAACATTCTTTTACTATAATACTCTTTGCTAAATTATGATTAATTATATTTTTAGGCTTTGCTCTTTGACATATATCACATTTCTTTGTGATTTTTTTTGCTATTTGATAATCTCCTTTTCCTATATAATTTTCTCTAAATATGAGCCACATTTTTCTTGCTCCTATATGATTGAATTCATTATGTAAATGATTTAAAATTTTAAAAGTTAGGTCTTGATTTATTCTGTATAATTCTTTCCTGCCTATTTCTTGTAGATACATTCCCTCTTTGATTTTACATTTCTTTTTATCCTTCTCTGATAAAGTACTTTGATTACTTCTAATAAAATATTTGCTCCTACTTTATACTTTCTTTCATCAATTTTTAAATTTCCCTCTTCTCTTGTTAAAGTATCAGCTATTATATTTAATTTTCCTGGAATATGTTTTATTTCAAAATCATATTCCTGCAATAACAGAATCCATCTTTGAATCCTACTGTTTACAAATTTGTTCTTAAATATACTTGTTAATGCACTATGATCAGTCTCTACCCTTACTTTATTCCCTAACAAATAAAATCTTAATTTCGTTACACAAAAAACTATGCTTGCTAACTCTAATTCAGTGACACTGTAATTTTTTTCATGAACTTTTGTCATTCTAGACACAAAACTTATGGGAACTTCTTCATTATTTTGTTTTTGTAATAAAACACCACTGAATCTTTGTTTAGAAGCATCTGTTCTTAATATGAAAGGCTTATCATACTGTGCATGATAAACTTATAATTTTTTAATGAAAATATCTTTTAAATTTTGGAAAGCTTCGTGTCTTTCATTATCCCATTTCCATTTCACCCCTTTCTTAAGTAATTCTACTAATTTAATTTCCTTCTGACTTACATCGGGAATGAGCCTTTTGAAATAATTTATCAAACCTAGGAATCCCCTTAAAGTTTTAAGATTTGTGGGTCTCTTGAAATTTTTTATTACATCTAACCTATCTTCATCCATTTCTAAACCTTCCCTCGTTAATTTATAACCCAGAAATTTAATCTCTGTTTTATAGAATTCACATTTCTCAATATTTATTCTCAAACCTGTTATA
This sequence comes from Endomychus coccineus, assembly GCA_958510875.1. Classification (NCBI taxonomy): domain Eukaryota; kingdom Metazoa; phylum Arthropoda; class Insecta; order Coleoptera; family Endomychidae; genus Endomychus; species Endomychus coccineus. The sequence goes on along the minus strand of OY294067.1, from coordinate 29,354,246 downwards.
TCTAATTCATTCAAAACTAATTTTATGTGATCTTTATGATCTTCTACTGTTCTAGAAAATATTAATATGTCATCTATGTAATGAACTACAAAAATTTCAAATCTATTTAATGTCTGATTCATACTTCTAACTAACGCACTGCATGCACTTTGAATACCAAAAGGCGTAACTTTGAAACGATACACTTCTCCATCTATCATCTCTACAACTTTCGTGTAATGGAATCAACCAGAAACTATGCCTTAAATCAATTTTACTAAAAACTTACAATATTGGAATCTTTCAGATTCCAATATTGTAATTTAATAAATTGTTATTCTCTGCTTAACAAATTTCCTGTAATTCATTTATTCTCTTCAAAACTTGAATATAAATTTTTGGTAGATGACATAATCAGTTGTGGGATTATTTTGATTGTTCTTGCTGATTTAGTCCCTCGAACTTGAGGCCAAGATACTGCTCGCATTGAATATATTTCAGGGTTTAAACGATCGAGACGTCTCCTTCCTTTCTCTCGTGTCATCTAGCAAAAGGGATTCCCGGAAGAGATCTTAGATGTAATTCCACAATGCTCAACCAAGTGTCAAGGACGATAACATGTTTTACTTGGAATAATCAAATTTTCATGATCAACTGTTTATGATCTCTGTCCAAAATTATTGTTATCAAGTACACATTAACATCCTCAACTCGAACTTTTGTTTGATTTTTCTTTCATAAATTAAACCTGTAATTTCAATTTAATTTATTCAAATAATTGAGACACTAATTTGTTTCACTATTCATTTTTCTAAGTATTATTCTTTGTTTATTTATTGAATTAAGTTCTTTGTAAAGCAAGATAATTTTGGTTTCAATTATAAGTCCCTAGAGGAATAAAACCAAATTGTTAAGTTTAAACTTCTTTATTTTTTCTTTCGTATCTTTTCATAAGGCAGTTGTCGCTCAAAAAATGCAGTCTTATATTTAATCAAGAATCGAAGGATACGTTCCATCACGAGCCCTGAGGTTAATTATTACCTTGAGTTAGTTGTGGTCATTAGACACAAAAGGTTTCTTCAAAATCTTACAAACTTACGAAGTGTAAATTGCGATTTGTTCAAAAATCAATAATTTAAACAGTTCTCTGAACATTATATTGTGAAAACCTTGAACGTTTTAGTGGTTTTAGCTTGAGGAAGGTGCAATACTGGTTTATTTTGATCTCTAAACATTGTTTCAATGGAACCATCACCTGTTTATGGAAATTATTGGAATTCGAAAATATAGCAAAATGTAAGTAGTGAATGTTGGAGTGATCAACAAATTTACGATTTCAATTTCTTCCAGTTGAATTTAAAAACTTTCACAACAAAGAAACTGAAAATAATACTGTGCAGAAAGGAATAATTCATCATGGGCTTTTGCACAAGAAGAATGAGCGCAGGTGTTTTAGTTCGCTTTTATGAATTTTAATCACTACGGAGCTACAAGAAGCACGTCGTCTATGGTTACATTAATTTCCAGTAGACGTACCCACACTGAAACACCCCCTTTAGCAATACAATCTCTAGATAACAGGTTAAGAAACAAGAGATAAATGTAATTTATTACCACATTATCGAATACCCTGGAGGGAATCAATGTATAATGGAGTTTTGATTAAAACAACAATAGGCAGATTATTATTTGGTATTGGTAGCCACTGAGCAGTACATAAATGTTTTATTGCAAATCTGCTATATGTGATGAATTGATAATACTTCGTTCGTCACGGTAAGCTTCCATCTTATGTACATGAGTAACGACTTCAAATAATCGCCTATACTGGTGATACTTCTTAGAGATAAACAAGAAGCTGCATCGAGACTTGGCTAGTTTTTTACAGAATGTTTTTGGTGGGATTTCACTTCTTTTTGTAGAAACGTGGGCATATTGATTTATTTCATTAGATTTTCTTATTTGACATATTTTTTTTTCTTTTTAGGAGTACTTTTTTTATTATTACAAATCTTTCTTTTCTTTTTTTCCGGTTCTGATTCTTGTTCAGTAGCGACAGTTTTTCGTATTGCCCATTCGCGTTCATTATTTATTCTTTTAGACGGTTTAGAAGGTTTAATTTCTGAAAGATAGGCGCGGCATTTACGCCTAAGCCGGTTGTATTCGGTGATCGCTGAAGCTTGAGCTTTTATACTCTTTATCTCTAATTCAACATTTATAAGGTGCACCCCATGAAGATTGGTTACTCGTGAAAGCGACACGTAGGCTTGGCCACAAGAGAATATGGAGGTGCCTATGTCCATGAGGGCATTTTTAAAACTTAGACTTTGGCTCTTGTGAATTGTTAGGGCATACGCCACACAGATTGGGAATTTTTTCTCTGTACACGTATGCCCGGGGTATGATCTCAAATTTTGACTTAATAGGCAATAATTCGTGAATCAAATTCACGGCATTCTTTTATGTACCAATAGTAGAAGGGGGCATTACCATATCTCTAATACAGCTGAGACAAGCTGAGGGTTCTTCATCAGATACATCAGACCTTCGATTTTTGACATCAAATGAAGAGGCAAACAAAGTTGAATATTTTTTGTAAAGGCGGTATGTCGATCTTTAATAGTTTGGTTGGGCTCTTGTGTTTTCAAATAAGGGTCACCAGGTACTCCAGATCTTCGATTATCCTAGTTTTTATAGTTTTCCCTTTATGTGGCCATTAAACCCTAACTCTGTGCCAAATTTCAGCTCTCTGAGTTTATGGGAAGTACTAGTTCTATTCTGATGATCATGAGTGAGTGAGTGAGTGTCATAAATGCGAAACTTTGCTTTCGCTTAACTTCGGAACTAAATGACCTACAGACTTGGAATTTTTTATTTTAAGTATGTGATTTTATAGCTTACTGGATGACGAATTTCTGCGTTCTGGTCTTATCCAGAAGGTCTCAAATAGGGGCCTGAAAATGCGGCGAAATGGTTTCAGTAAAGGATGGTACGGCAGTGTTTGCTTCGCGCTCGACTTGGCGGGGGCACTACCGTGCCTCCCGATACGTAACTATGAATAATGACTGAGGTGCTTGTGAATAACCGAAGGGGCAAAGACACTTTATAACGGGAGATACAGTGTGGTTTATCAATTTTGCCGCAAAAGTGTAGGTTATGAGAATCTACTTCCATCAATTTTATTAAGTTATAAATGAAAATTAATCTATGTAATTAATTGAATTATAATTTTTACTCCTCATAATTTGGTGGAGCGGATGGCTATTCTTACGATTTCAAGCTTGCAGATTATTTTAGAATAAACGAATTCCTTGGCAACCAGTCTTTTTTATGCACTTATCTACGAAGCAATTGACTTATTTGTTCCCTCTCGTTTTCTGGGCACACCGTCTTTCCCTATGGTATTCCAAGGAATTTAAAAATATTATTTTTCAAAAGAAAGAAGCACACAGAAAGTTTAAAAATAGCCATTCCCCATCGGATTTTTATCTTTTTTCTCACTTAAAAAAGCAATGTAAGCGAATTTCAGAGGAATACTACAAACATCATATACGTGATACAGAAAATATTAAATATTTTTCCAACAACGTAAATGAAAAACGAAACACCAAAAAAAAACCTAATGTGAGAAAAAGTGTCATATGGAAATTATATTGCTAATAGTTTTTCAGGTCACTTTTCTTCACTTTATACAAATAAAAAATTTAATATTCCGATATTGAATTCAAACAATAACGAGTAATCTTCATATCACACTTGGTCCAATTTATTCAGCCATAAGCAAGTTGGACTCAAACAAGGGTCCGGGTCCTGATGAAATACCACCTGATTTTTTTTCAGTGCATTTTTATTTCATCAAGACTTTTGTATTTTTTGTATAATGAATTTTTGAAGTTAGGCATTTTCCTGATTAATGGAAATTTAGTTTTATAACCCCAATTTATAAAAGCGGTGACAAAACTGACATCAAAAATTACAGAGCAATCTTTATTTTATCATGTATACCAAAGCTATTCGACAGCGTAGTAACGGAACATTTTTTTCTACTCTATAAACATATAATAATTGATGAACAGCATGGATTTACAAAGGGAAAATCTGTTGAGACTAATTTATTACTATTTACACAATTCGTCTTGGAGGCTGTACATGAAAAGGTTCAAGTACTGTATATACATCAATTTTTGTAAAACTTTTGACCACATAAATCATGAGCTATTGATCTCAAAACTATACTCAGTAGGTATACAAGGTGCATTATTGGAAAGGTTGAAAAGCTACCCTACCAACAGGAAACAAATAGTACAGCTAGAAACTTTTTTTTTTTCTAAAGAAATTAATGTTCCATCGGGGTGCCTCGGGGGCCACATTTAGGGCCATTGCTGGTTCTTCTTTTCATCAACGATATAAAATAAGTTTTCAAGATATGTCGTTTTTTGCTTTTTGCCGATGATTTGAAACTTCTCTATGTCATTGAATCTGTTTTAGATGCTCTAACAGTTCAAAAAGAGTTAACAGATCTTTATATATGGTGCAACGAAAACGGGATGGAGTTCAATGTTGATAAATGCTTTGTAATGAGGTTTTATGGAACCAATAGTTTTGTTAATTTCGATTATCATATTAATAACAATATCTTAGCTAGTAGAACAGAAATAAGGGATCTTGGTGTTATTATGGACGTATGACTCTATCCCAATGAAACAGCCTGTATATGTTGCAAAATTGAACATTTGAGAGAACTAAAAAATAGGACAATCCTGTATCTATCTTTTCGTAGAGTTGTCATATTCCTAGTTCTGACGAGAATCAGCCTGTCAGAACAGCTGTTAACTCTTGGCTTTTGTTTACATCCTTTTTGGAATAATTTTAGGGAGTCATAAACTGTTAACTAACTCTGTATAAGAAGGGATATGATTCAGTGAATAGAGATGGAATAAATAAGTAAATGGCGAGAGAAAATCATTATGGAGACGAATAACTATGATACGTAGTTGTATTAATAATTTATTATATTCCACCCACGAAAAATTCCAGTTATATCTATTTATGCAACCATATTCCATCTTCATCGGCAGACCTGTTACTTCCCAGAAGAAACTCTTAAGTATCCTCACATAAATCTCAGCAAACCGTCAAATATGACAAAAACCCTACTGTGGAAGGTCTTTGGTCTGCTTTTTGTAAATTTAACTTTTTCATAAATCCAATTGATATACACAAGGTTGTAAATTTTAAATATTGCGAAATATGATAAGAATCTCAAGATAAAAAGAAAACAAAAGCCGGACCACTATGATGCTATAAACGGAAAAACAAAGTAATGCCGTTAATGGAATGTAGGTCTAGAAGATTTAAAAAACTCAAAAGCGGAAGGCGGCAATTATCAGAAGAGCCGCAGGCAAATTCGCTGTGAATGAAAAGTGTTTGAACTAGTTTGGGTTATTTAGACGGATGAACCCAATGCCGCAGAATGCCCGCTTTTTAAAATTAGTTTCGACAAACAATGTTTTATTAAACATACGGAAACATAGTTGTATCAAATTAAATAATTATTATAAATATTTAAGGCTGGTTTCTACGTTTGCTTCGAAATGCTTTATGCTTTAACATTTCATCATTTCATTAAATATAATGAATGCGGGAGGTTGCGGTGGGTTCAAATGAAAATCGGGCGTTTGATGACTTAGTTTTAAAGGCGGGAAAGGCTATGAAAAATCGGGATGCCAGGCAGCCCTAAAGCAATGAATAAAACGAGCTGCTAATAGGCAAGGGCGGTGCCCCCACCCGACTTTACAAACACTTTAATAATACACGTGTTCGAAGGCAACGAAAATCAAATGTGTACAAAGAAGGAACATCATTTTCAAATAACCTAATAACCTAGTATTACGAAAAATTAAAAAATCTGCGATTTCGAAATCGCAAAATGTACAACCGCGTTCGTAACCGGCTTGGCCAGAACTGCCGATGTAGGTTGAATATTGAATTCGGTATATCAACAGTGAATTAATATTAACTGAATGTGGAGGTGCCACCCTAACCGAATAGTCCTCATTGAATAAATGGCAATACAGTCAAGAGCATAACCGTGATACACTGGTGTATTCATGGTTGCCATTACGATCAGATATCACTACTTTAATTAAACCGTTCAATTCAATTGCAACAGCTTAAACAGCTTAAAAACATATTATTCTATTTCTGAGTATTGAACATTGATATTATTATAATTTTTCGAATTGAATGATTTATTCAATATCATTGAAGAAGGTGAATGGAGAAGGGATTTAATACCACAGATGGAATAAATATGTAAATGCCGACACAAAATGTGATTCAAAGACGAACGAACCGCTATGACAAGTAGGTGTATTATTGGTTGCAGTTGCGATCAGAAGATGTTAGTTACATTTCATTATATTCTACCCAGTAAAATTTCCAATTATATCTATTTATACGACCATATTTCATTTTCCTTCGGTAGACCCGTAACTTCCCAGAAGAAAACATTAAATATCCTCAAACGAACCCTGCAAACTGCCGAATTTGGCTAAAAAACACTGTGGAAGGTCTTTGGTCTGCTTTTTGTAAATTTGAAATTTTCATAAAATCTAAAACAAACATTCTTTTGTTAGGTCTTTGATTTGCTTTTTGAAAATTTAAAATTTTCAGAAACTCTAAAACAAACATACTTTTTGTCTACCACCCACATGGAAACAGAAATGGCTTCATGATGAGTTAAACCCTGAAGACTAGCGGTGAACGATTAACAACAATTTATTGGAACCCGTTCAAAACCTTTATCACCTCCTGATCGGTTAATAAATAAAATATTTTGTATGATATTGAATATTATTATGTGGTGTGCGCTATTTCTGTCCAGACATTCATTCTACATGTGTCTCAGCCAAATTTCAGAAGTCGATAGTACATCGAAGAATAAATCGACCTGCATGATACAATTTTCTTCGGAAACGATTCCTATAGGAGATACAGCCCTTCAAAATTCGATTCAAAAAACCTTTTTTTATCGTGACTCTATGACCGTTATAGCGATTTTGACCTAATTTGGTTCAAGTATTCCTGAAATAGACCTATTACTTGACACTATTATCCAGTAACATATCTTCCCTTTTCCCACCTTCTTTCCTACGCCACTTGATATTTATCAAAAATTGCCCATTTTATTGATTCCTCAATCAATTTGACAAAAAGGGTTTCTGCAAAATTTTCATTAGAAATTTACGAAATAAATGAAGTTTAAGGTTTAGATAAAATCTAAGATTCCCGCTTATAAAAGTAAAAGGGCGATTATTAGGATTTGTATGTCGAATAAAAATTTGTTATTACAAGACAACATTTATTGTGTGTTTACTTCCACATTTGAAAGGAAGAACCTCCCCCCCCCCCCTATCAGGATATACCTGACTCTAACATTTCATTCAAACTAATATCTTGTAAACGATGCCTCTAATCAAATTTTTGTTTCCAAATTGAACAAGGAATCAACAGAATATGCAATTTTTGTAAAATATGCAGTGGTATAGATAATAGAGTGACCAAAGGGAAACAACTCCCCTGTAGCTACCCTACTGGGCAATTTAGAAAATTATTCCTAGTATCAAACAAAAGGTATCTATTTTAGGAGTACTTGAATCGAATTTGGTCAAAATGCGCTATAGCAGCCGGAGAGTTATGATAAAAAAAATGTTTAAGCCGAATATTGAAGGGCTGTGTTTCCCTTAGGAAGTTTCTGATGAACATTATATCATGCAGGTTAACTTATTTCTCGATGTACTGTCTAGTGCTGGTGATTAACAGATTATAACTGAGTTGCCTTGTATATCTGTGTAACGATGGATTCTATGAAAAAAAGTCAATGAACCGTTGGATTACATAAGCTACATGGCTATTTTTATTGAAAAAATTACAATTTTCGAGATAATTCCGCAAGAACACATTGACTACCTAAAAAAAATTGGACAACTCAAATCGAGGGTATTTTCGTGGATATGCTTGGACATTAAAATGAAGGTCTCCACAAAAATTCACCTCAGTCAAAATGTAATTTTACTGAGCTATCTAGACACATTTTTTTTATTAGAATATAACTCAATATATTACATTACATTCGAGTTATTCTATGAATAGATATGCACATAAAATTAATAATGCACGACTTCGCCTATCTATTCAAACCGATAAAGATTGTTGTATCTTCAGAAGAGGTTTCATTCATACAATCTATATATATCTGCAATTACATCTGTATTAAGAAGTCGAAATGTATTGTGGGCTATTATTCAACCAATTTTTGAACACCAGTATTTTAAGGAAAATTGTTTTATTGGTTCATAAACGCGGTGCGAGTAATGGCTCGTATTTTATACCAGATGTTGCGAAATGTCAAGAATCTTGTTTCTTTTGGGCCTAAATTTATAACTGCTTAACTGTTAGCCAGCTTAATAATTCTTGTGATAAATCATCCGTTTCAGAGGGTTTATGACTTATTGAAATTACACTTCTGTTAAATTACTAGGTTTATATATACTGTAAAAGATATTATACGACTTCCAATGATTTTAAATCGAAGAATGTATTGTGGTTTCTAGTTTCTGAGTCAATATAGCAATGAGGAAACGATATAATGAAGTTCTGCACCACAGAAAGTTGTGTTGCACACTGACTGGAATATTTGATAGTTACATTGCATTTTTTCTTAATTTTATTTCTTTTATAATCTGATTTAGTCACAACTGTTCGAAGTATTCAATTAATATAATTAGCCCTTGAATTCTTATACCGCGAAATCAGTAAATTCTAGAAAAACTGTAAAATGATGATGAACATCGAAATTGCAGTAAATTATTATTGTTCTATTGAAACGAAAAAAAATTCTTATTCTGTTAATAAAATTAATTTTCAATTTTTTAGAAGTCATTATAACCACTCAACATCGAAGCTTGATATTTTAATGTAGCTATATTTTATTTATTATATATAAATTCTCGGGAAATAGGTCACACTAGCACATATGCTTGTTATTCTCATCTTTACGTACGTTTCGGTCTCACGACCATCATCACAAGACGTATCAATGTCTAAAACGGGATTTCCCGTTTGGGATATATATAAGCCTCAATATGAAAGGAACAACTTCATGTCCTAGAACCTAGAGTTTTAAAGAAATAAGGAAAGTTCATGAAGATATTAGCAAGAGAGAAGAACCGCAGAATATTTCTGAGAATCTGCAAGTATTTCCGAATTTCATAAAATCTGAATCAAAGGATAATTTGCTTAGCAAGGTGGAAAATAAGAAGGCTTACGCTACATGTTGAATTCTCGACATAAAAATTGTTTAAATTGGTGCATTTAGAAGCTTGCACAAATCTAGCAGGGGTTGAAAGCAAAATTAAGCGCATTAAACAATCCTGTTATCTGAATTGTGATGGCAACTATATCACCCAATTTTTTCAAAACCAGCAGTACAATTTCGAAAAAAAATTCTACAAAATCAAAGCCATTGAATCAAAGAAGATAAATAATTTAATAAAGTGCGTAACTAATGAAAAACAAAAATAATAAGCTATGGTTAAAAAACCGAACACAAAATTCCAGCTGAGGTGCAGCACACGTTAAGCTTAGGTCCGATGTTTGCATTGTCTGATAATAAAATTATAATTGTTAATTTAGAATGCGGAATTAGAATTAAAAATTTAGAAGGAGAAAATTAAATAGGAATAAAATGTGTAACACTAACAAATGGAAAGGATAAACCGAAAGCAAAACCTACGATCTGTGTTGGTAAATATTTTTCAAATCTAGAACCTTTAATACCTAAAGATAAAAAAACCCACACAGAATACAAATTAATTTGTTTAGATTGTGATGGCACTTATACGGGAAACTCTAAACAATATTTACAAAGAAGAATGTATTGTCATAAGTATAATACTAGAAACAAAAACTTAGAAAAGTCGACCACCCTTGCTTAACATTGTTTTGATTATAACCATCATATTTTTTGTTTCAATCGTATTCAAACATTCCGTAAATTGTGAGAAAATTGCTAAGCAGTGTATTCTTGATGCATATTCATGTACTCAAAAAATTAATATGTTACAATTTCGTTTACTCGTGTTTCTGTTCGTTTCGGCGACGTGGGAATTTTTAATTGAAATTGGTGCGATAAGGATACGCTTTGTGCTTCATACAACTAGTTTTAAGAAAACCCCTTTTAAATATTGGTTCGTCTTCTGATGATGGTCGTGATACCAAAACGTACGTGAAGACGAAAATAATAAGCATATGTGTTAGTGTGACCTATTCCCGAGAAATTATATATAATTCATACCTGGGTCAAGAATCATTATTAATGTATCTATATTGAAAGAAAATTCTAAATTTTACAAATAATAGATGAAAAATAATTTTTTGATCTATATCAGCTAGTTTTTTCAATTGAGAATCAAAAGTTGAGGTCAGGCACAGTTCAGTCATCTTTTTTAATAGCGCAACCAGTTATGGAGATATCTATTTTAGGTTCTAAGATCTCATAATGAAAATGATCTTTAAGCAAGATTCATGTATAAATTACGTTATTTTGGTGTTTCATAACTGATTTATATATGTATTGAAAATTGTTTTGATATTGTCCGCTAGATGACACGATGTTCTGAAAGAAGGACAAAACATCTTTCAAGGTATCAGTTCGGATTCAGTTTTGATATTGGCAGATAGACGACACTATGTTCTTAAAGAAGGAGAAACCTGTTTTAAACTATCAGTTCTGATTTAGTTTTGGTATTGTCCGATAGATGATACTATGTTCTGAAAGAAAGAGAAAACTATTTCAAATTAACAGTTGTCTCCAAACCGACTGAGTTGGTTTTGATATTATGCGACAGATGACAATACTTATATGCGTATTAATTAAGAATAATAAATAATAATCGTTGTCAATAAATGTAGTTGAACCACTTCGATAATTGATAGGTTTTTTACAAGAACTATAAATCTCGGATAACACTTTATATAACAGTTTTTGCATTTTCGCTTCGCCGTATATACATAAAGAAATATTGCAGCGTGTAAATCATGCAACTATGTCATGCTGTTGTTATTGTATTACCAACTTCAATTTTAATGCAACTCAAGGTCAATTTTTATATAATCATTGTAATGAAATTTAATAACCATTACAAATCTTATAGTGATTTTATCTTTATAGTGTCATCGATTATCGCCATTAATATTCAGGTTAGTCCCAATTCAATTAAAAAGAGGTAATTAAATAACAATTGACTTTTTGATTTATTTGTTTTTGCTGATCAGACAAAACGACAACTGGCTATGGCCTAGTTTACTAAGAATATAGTAGAGTGGTAGAGCCAGAATAAAGCGCGTATATGGCCGTATGAGGGACACAAAAATGCTACTCAGGCTCCCACCTCAAACCAATTCAATTATTGAGTCTGAAGCACGGTCGTACATACAGGTCTGGAAACTCGGGCCTGTGCCTATGTGAGAAGTGAGTCCGCTAAGCGTAGTACCAAAAGTCGTCACGTAGGAATATTCTCTGACAATTGTCAGTTGACTTGTAAACACAAGGAATACCTGCGTTTTTAGAAACAAATTACGAAACCGTGCATTGTGCCGAAATGCAAAACGGGGTACAAAAGTATAAAGCAAGTCTGTTTTTAAAGTGCCGAAAGATGCGGAAATGCGTTAAAAGTGGATGCTTGCGATTCCGGATAGAAATCGTTTTAACGAGGTCTTTTATGTGTGCGAAAAAGGGGAAGTTATTTTTAAGGCGAGTAATACATTTTGACAAGAGTAACAGTTCTATTCCTCTCTCAAATCAGAATACTTAGTAACACTGCTTGCGATTCCGGAAAGAAATCGTTTTACCGATCCAAGCGCTAGCTCGTGGCTGAGCGAGGGACTACGAGTTTGGCGACGCGTAAGAGACTCATGTCAAACATACGAGTCGCCAGACCTGTATGTACGACCGTGGTCTGAAGCAAAGCATAAAGCATGGAGCTGCGCGCATGGCAATGTGATTGTTTTGGATCTTAAAATATAAAGAAGGAAAAACAATCAATTACCAAAATATTTCAAAATTAAAAAACTAACTTTTAAAACTCAACAAAATAACCTGCGATGACTTTGGCGCTAGTAGTTTCGAAACCGGGAAGCAAAATGCATATCCTAGGACTGAGCCGCCTAGGCCAAAACTATTGTTGGAAACAGTTACTTCTCTTGCTGCTAGGACAAACTCATGCCATGCGCACAAATTTATGCTTTAATGCTTTCATGCTTTTCTGCTTGTCTCGAGGATATCTCTAGATCCTTTTTGGCTCCTGAGATCCGAACTTGCGCATAACATTAACAGACATTTAAGTTGTATAATGTGCACTCTAATAATACATGTGTACAAGGACAAGGGAAAATCAATACCGTCTAGTATTACCAGAAATTTATAAAATTTTAAAAACTAACCCGCCAAACCTTACAAACTAACCTCCGATTGCCTTGGCGCACGGAGTTTAGAAATCGTGAAACAAAATGAATTGCCAGGGGATTAACCACCTCGGCTACAACCGCCGATGCAGGTTCAACATTGAACTCGGTATATTAACAGTATATGAACACACCTTCGGACGAATAAGTGGAGGGACTACACGTTTTGGAGCCAGGGAGCCAGGCATTTGTGTCCGTAGACATTGAAACTAATTATTACCAATCACCCAATACTATATATACGAGGGCAAGGTGAAAAATCCTTGAGAAAGGAAACAAGAAATGATTTATTTGGTCAAAACCTATTTTATTTCTTCACTTAATCTCTTTCTAGCCTGATACACTTCGTCCAACGTTTTTCTAATTTTTCGAGCCCTTCCATATAATACGATTTAGGCAGTCCTTCAAAATAGGCTTTTGTTTCAGTGATGACCTCATCGTTGGAGCCTAATCTCTTTCAGCCAAGACATTTCGAACAGATAAAAATCGCAGGGGGCAAAATCTGGAGAATATTGTGGATGATGAACCAATTCGTAGCTCAATTCATGCAATTTTGCCATCGGTAGGTAATCGATATGGACGATACCGTGTGCATCTCAAAAAACTGTCGCCATGACTTTGTTGACCGATAAACACCCTTTAACCTTTTTCGGCTTCGTTTCGCCAGAACAAGTCCACTGTTTCGACCGTTGTTAGGTCTCTGGTGTGTTCAGATTGATCCATGTTTCATCCACGGTTACGAAACTGCGATAGTAATAGTAAATAGTAAATAGTAAATAGTAATTTTATTTGGTGCCAGTAATACATAGAGCATTTTGCACAAGTCAAATTACAAAGAAATACATAATCTGAATATTAAAATATAACACATAACAAAATTGTTAGGAACACAAACTGCACATAAAGCGTACAAATATGAAATTAATAAAAAAACCATTATATGAAGTTTTACAAGCTATGGATTCATTTAAGTGTTACAGTATTAGCTACAATACTCATATCACGGTTAAGAAATTCATTCAAACTATAGAATACATTTTTTATTAAAAAATTTTTAACAAGAGATTTAAAACATTTTAGAGGAAGTACCTGCCACTTTGTGGGTATTTTGTTGAAAAATTTAAACGCCTGATAAACAGGTCCGGTTTGAGCTTTATTCAATCTACATCTTTCATTTCTGAAACAGTCTCTACTTCTTGTTTGGTATGTATGAAAATTTTTGTTTCTGGGTCGTAAATGTTGGTTTTTATGTGCGTAAAGAAGACACTCAAGAATGTATAAGCAGGGGAAGGTAAGAACTTTTAGATTGATAAACATGGGTTTACAATCCTCCCTATATTTTAGATTTCCAACTATCCTTATGGCCCTTCTTTGTAATCTGAAAATACGGAACCTATCTGCACAGTGTCCCCATACTATGACGCCGTACCTGAGAAGTGATTCAAATAAAGAAAAATAGGCTATTTTCAAAACTGATTGTGAAATACTGAATGCTAAATTTCTTAACACAAATATATTTTTACAAAGCTTACTGGCAACGTAGTCAATGTGAGTGCCCCAAAGTAAGTTTTTACTTATAAATACACCTAGAAATTTAATACTACTTACACTAGTTTCAAAATTGTTGTTTCGTAAGGTTAAAATAAGTTTGTTGGTTTTATCCCTATTCATAGCTAAATGATTCTTTGCACACCATTCCAAAGCCCTCTCTTCCGTTGACTCGCACATCTCCATTGCCGTTGTCAGATCAGAATTTGCAACTGAGGCAGTTGAATCATCGGCAAATGAAATGTTGTTAGATAAATCCAGATAATTTGATAGATCGTTAATAAAAATAAGAAACAGCACAGGGCCCATAATGGATTCCTGTGGTACACCAATATTAACAGTATTTGTGCCTGACCAGATATTGTTAACGTAAACCATTTGGAGTCTGTTTGATAGATATGATGATAATAAGATACAACTGCCCTCGTCGCATCCGTAATTTTTGAGTTTGTTAAGCAAAATCGTGTGTGACACGCAATCAAAGGCCTTGGAAAGATCAAGAAAAAGTGAGAAAGAATAGTCACCATTTCCAAAACATCGTAAAGTATAGTTAACAAATTTTATCAATGCATCAGCGGTACTGCGGCCCTTACGGAAACCAAACTGACATTCGCTAAACAAATTATAGCTTTCAAAATAAGTCGTTAATTGATGGCAAAGTATTTTTTCAAAGATTTTTGAAATAACAGGAATCAATGAGATAGGGCGGTAGTTTGAAATGTCATCTATATCGCCCTTCTTGTGCAATGGTACTACTTTAGATGTTTTTAGACATTCTGGAAAGGTATTAGATTCAATACACAAATTGATAAGTTTCGTTAAGGGAAGAACTAAAAAGTCCTTATCGCGTTTGAACATCGCCAAACACCCCGCTTAAGTTGTCACACGGTCGCGGTTGATGTCAACATAGACCGAATGCGGTACCCATCTGGCAGATAGCTTTCCCATATTCAAAAATTTATCCAAAACTTTTCGTGCCCGTCCGGTTGAGATGCCCATAGCCTCAGCAATCTCGTGCGCTTCAACTCGCCGATCGTCCAATATCATACCATGGATTTTATTGACGATTTCTGGCATTGTAACCTCAATTGGACAACCAGAACGTTCGGCGTCCTTTATGGTCATACTACCACAACGAAAATCAGTAAACCACTTGGTACCGATGATGAAGAGTCCCCTTATTGTTCAACAAGCGAAGTTTTGGTTTGCGTATCGTTTTTTCCACTCAAAAGATAATGTCATGAAGCGTAATTCACTTTTTTCCATATTTACAAAAATATTCAAGGCTGCTTGGTTTCGATGGTGCGTTCTAGTTAAAGATGGTACATCACAAATGTCACATGGGATTTTCGATTGTGGCGCCATCTGTTTTATTTTCAGGGACTATTCACCTTACCCTCGTAGGTTAAGCTGTCAATAATTTATTTAAATTGTAATCTTCCGATTACGATACCGCATAAAATATGGTTACTGATGTTAGTAAAATATTGAAAGGTTGATCTCGAAAGAGAGGCATAGTCTTCTTAGTATCGGAATATCAGAATACCTGGAAATGTATTGTACTGTTTGGGAACTGTTCGTAATCCGGGTGCAATTCGTTCGGTAGAAACCGTATGCGGCAAAGTTCTACTGCGTAATCATAATTTGTCCTCCCCAGGGATAAATAAATAATTTTAACGATTTGCGTTGAGCGTTGGGAATACGCGTTACAATTTACAAACCAGAGTTTACTCTGTTATGTGAAAGGTCTTTGGCCTGTCTCTATTTCGGAGGTAAATTCTAAATATCGCTACACAAAAACTGAAATTAAATTATCTGTAATGTAGAATCGGCGTTTATTTTCGAATAAACTGATTGCGTTTCGAAAATTAGTGAAATGTGTACCGGAAAATTACATAAATCTACACTATGGTGATGATTTAATGGGCCATTATGACTTGTAAATTACACTATTGCAAAGTTTTGATATGCTCTGATGAATTTTGTATGTAATCTGGTTATTTTGTATAATTGGACTGATTATATCCGGTTTCCGGTTAAGAGCCTGAGGAAATTGCAGGAAGGCATGTTCTTTGTTACGCCATTGTGTAAGAGATTGTTTATAAGATTACGTATGTTATTCTACATTCAAATAAAAAAGAAAATTCTGGTAGTTTCACATTTACCCTAGAATGAATAGTAAAATATTTACGATTCATAGTCCAGTAAATAAAGCCCAAAATCGATTATTTATATTTTACAAGCAATTTGTTCAAGTATTTTTCCATTTGTTGAATAATATTTGTAAGTTTTCTCTCCATTAAAAAGACCTTAAAGAAATCATGGGCATATTCTTTTTAATTCAATGTCCATCAACGATGTTAGGACAGATTACTTGAATTACAGTTAGTTCCCCGTTTATTGGACAAATTATTTATTTTGTTAATAAACAATAAATACTGTTAAAAATTTTAAACGCTATTTCCCATTGATTTCAAACAGGTGGAAATTATTTTTTTATTTATTTGAGCGTTGAGTGATAAACAGTGTTTATTCAATGTTCATGACAATTTATTAATAAATAAACAATTTGTTAATTAACAAACTAACAAAAAATATCAACATTTCCAAGTATTCCAGATTAGAGTTAATTCCGGATAATTTGGACGTTCAAACACGAATTTGATATACAGTTTTCAATGAGTTGCTAATATAATAAGCAATTTGTCAATCAATTAACAAAAAAATCAAAATTTCCTAAATATTCGATATTCGGATAACTTTATCTCACTAAACATGAATTTGATGTCCATTTTTTAATTTATTGCTAATATAATTAGTTAATAAACAATTTCTTAGCTAACAAATTAACAAAAACACTAAAAGTTATATACATATTCCAGATTAGAGTTATTTCCTGGATAATTAGGACAAAAAATAAAAGTTTTCTAAATATTCGACGTTAGAGTCATTTTCAGATAATTAGCACTTGCTAAAAATGCATTTGATGTTCATTTTTTAATTAGATGCTAATAGCATTAGTTAATAAACAATTTTCTAGTTAACAAATTAGCAAAAACACTAAAAGTTATATAAATATTCCAGATTAGATTTATTTCCGGATAATTAGGACCTGGATAAATGTTTTTCATATCAAGGAAAGGTTATATGCTGAAATAAATGAAAAAAAGTTTTCAAATTAGTTTTAATTAAATTAAGACAAAATTTTTAAATATTATATATACATTATTCGTTCTCATCATCAACATCATTATCATCACTATTCAGGCCCGGATTTACCATGCAGGCATTGTAGGCAGTCGCCTAGAGCGGCAAGAATTGAGAGGCGGCAAATTTTAGCGAAAACTTCGAAAACTTGTTCAATTCGCGGGAATTGAATTTCCCGCCTGGTTTGTTGGCACGCGTACCAACATCAAAAGTGGAAAATGTCTGAATCGAGAAAAATAGAGTCATCTCGACACTGACTTAATATCGAATATTCGATAAGTTTCTATATAATCATGTTGATTTCTCCTATACGTGTTGTGAAATAAAACATAACCTCCTCTGTGATTATTTACGAACATTGGCGGTCGAGAATTCATTGTCAACAATACGTGTCCTGCGACAAGTTTCAATGGCATAAATTTCAGGTTTGTTATCTTTACAAATAAGATTTTTCCTACAAACAGATTCATAAAAATCAACATCGGAAAAAACAGCAATGATTTTTGTATAACAGTTTATCTAACTTTATCTATTGTAGAAAAAACTTGAATGCTCAACAAGCAGTTCATGGATTTTAATAACTGAAAATAGGATCAAACTTTAAAAAGCGTAAAAATAGTGTAGAGTAAGGCTACAAAATTGAATTTAAAAAGGCACGCTGTAATTTATTCATTGTTTATCACTTTAAAAATACAGTTTTGAAATGAAAATACCAAAAACGAATTGCCAAAAAAGTGAGGTTCGGTAACAAGTAATAGGGTTTTCGATTGATATAGCTAAAAAGAACATGGAAAAAAATTCTCCTATAGATCTGCTAAAATTAATAAGAACCAATGAGCTCCACACAGTTTTTCCGAATGTTAATATAGCGTACCGAATGCTTGTTTGTACACCCGTGTCAAATTGTAGCGCTGAACGTTCATTTTCCGTGCTGCGGCGAGTAAAAAACTATTTGAGATCAAAACTGGTTGCGGAACGATTAAATGCACTTGCTTTGTTAACTATAGAATCAGATTTGCTCATGTCTCTAGATTGTGATGACATTATCAATAACTTTGCCATTCTAAAAACAAGAAGTAAAAATTTGGGCCAATAAGCAATAATTTTTGTACAAAAGACAATAGTATAAATAATGGTATTGTTGAATAACATTAAGTCATATACCTCATTATTATAAGGCTACTGATTATAATTAAATAAAATATTTGCTTTCAGAAAAATGCATTCTATTGAATAAAACAAACTAATTCCACCATTTAAGAAATTTCAAGGGTGGGGGAGGGGCGGCAATTTTGGCAACTGCCTAGGGGCGGCAAATTTCTAAATCCGGGCCTGTCACCATTTAAATCATCGTCATCTTCATTATTATAATTATTGTTACAATAAGATGGTGTAAAAATATCTTCATCGCTGTCATCTTCATTTTCAATTCTATTATCATCACATTCTTCATCTTTTCCTTGATATGAAAAAACATTTATCCAGGTCCTAATGATCCAAAAATGACTCTAATCTGTGGAATGTTACGAAAACTTTTTTTTTTTTGTTAATTTGTTAACTATCAAATTGTTCATAAACTGATTATATTAGCAACTAATTGAAAAATGAACATCAAATTCGTGTTTAAAAGTTCCGAATTATCCGAAAATAACTCTAATCTCGAATATTTAAGAAATAGGGCTCGTCCCCCTAGGGAGGCGTAGAATGATGTCAAGGGGGGTAGAATACGGTTGCATTTCAGAAAGAGAAATTAATTTAACGCGTAAATTAGACATAAAAATATCACATTCATTAATTCAGTCGGTTCCTGTTTCAAAACGTGACGTCGTCAGTCACTGTTTAAACAAGTTTCGACAAGTCGCCTTCAAAGGCATTGAGCCAGCAACATCCGACTCTGATTTCGAAGTCGAAAGAGTTTTTTCTTCTTAAGCAGAATCACTCAAGCGCATGAGATTGGATAAGTCGGGAAGTTATCACGAAGGAATATATGCTGTGATATCAAATTGCTTATTGTTCGATAGTTGTTTGTATATTCGCAGATGGATTCCAAACGTAACTGTAGAACCACAGAATATAGATACGCTAATATAACGTTACCGTATCTATATTATGTGTGTAGAACAATAGATAGTAGTACGTTCATATAGTTTGCAAGGAGTTATAATCTCAGAAATTATTGGTCTGAGGTTATAATTTCCTATGGATACAAACATCTGTCACGTCCTTAGCACGTAATTTTATATTCCAAGTTAGGCTACACTTCAAACGCGACGTTTTAGAAGCACTGACTGAAGGAGTTGTATTACTGGTTGTATAACGACTGGCGCGCATTGTCTACAAAGTTTTCTAAGGGAGTTATATTCCTGTTGACGTGCAATAAAGTTTCATTTGTTAGTGCACTATTATTATTATGGTCTTGACGTTCCTACAGCTAATTACATAATTACATTTTAGGATGATAACGAATAACTCAGAAGTTCGTGGTGCTTGAGATTAACATCCACATGTTGAATTATTCATTTTGTTTAGATGCACCTGATTATTTTTGATGTATAGACGAATGAATTAATAATTGTTCCTTATGAGTTGAAGGCAATAATTTCGAAGGCGTGAAAATTTATTCTCTTCGTTCCTTGACATATTATTTCTTAATAAAATCTTATGCATTCAAGCGAATGCGGTCTTTAAATATCCAATCCTTGAATTATTAATAATGTCGCAAAGAGATTTCATAAATTTATATAATCATTTGATGTTGAGGCGGTTTAGGAAACATCTATTTAGTTTAAGCATGCAATTACCTGTTAGGAGTCATGTCCACTATTTGTTGTTGAGCTCGTTGTTTGGCAGCTTGTTTGTGTCTAGAAAGTGCGAAGAATAGTGCCAAAATCGCTTTCAACTTTCCATCTCTGAGTTCTTGGGCTGACACGGATTCCACGCCGGAAACATGCTGAACCCGCAGCACATTCAGGCATAAATTTATATTTTCTAGCTGCAAAAAAAAAGTAAAAGGTAAATTTTTTGCTACTTTAGATAATTCGCATGTAATACATTTTCACTTTTAAACTAGTGTTGCCACTTGGAGAATAGATAAATAGTGTGCGTGACAAAGTTACTCTTCGCAAATCATTTGATTTGGTTACTGATTTTTATATAGCTGTTTCACACTCTATAAGATGTTCTTCGCATTTGTGTAAAGATCATGAAATAAATTATTTCTTCCATTGTCTTTACACAACTAAATAATATTCAAATTAATAATGTTTTTAAGAAAATGTTATTACAAAAACAAATTTTCCGTTTATGGGAATCGAACCCGAGCCTAATGACGGTAAGCCGATTATCCTAGCCCCTAGACCATACCTTTGGTTCATAGCCGTTTGTTATAAGTAGATAAAGTAGGGTGTAAATTTAAGTTTGCTTTGTTGTTGTTGTCCTTGTTGATCGGTTTTGTTGAAATTTGGGTGAAAGCAGTTTTTAATAACCCTTAACTTAACTGGTCAAATTGGACCAGTCCTCCTGAATATTCAGTACAGATTAAGTATAATTGCTCATAAGTGAAGGGGATTCCGTGAGTTCTCAAGGACCGATGCTATCAATCGACACCTGTAGTGGCAGTTCACTGCAGTCTTTCCAAAAGCATTTATTTCCTACAAAGGGGTCACTCTAGGCCCAACGATACCGGCTATGTAACTTTTAATTCAAAATGGAGCACATTTTTTATCAATGGAAGATTTATACACAGAAGAAGTACGAGCCAAATATACGAGACGATGGGCGATATTAGTGATTCGCTGCAGTGGCAGTTCACTGCATGCAATCTTTCCAAGTGCATTTATTTCTTACAAAGGGATCAATCTAGACCCTACAAGACCTGCTACGTAACTTTTAATTTAAAATGATGCACATTTTTATCAATGGACAATTATACACAGTATAAGTACGAGCCAAATATTTTAATCAAGAGAATGGCGGTATTAGTGCCGCAACAACCATCGACAGTCAGCACGATTCTGATGATGAATATAATATACAAAATGTAAATTATGAAAATGAGCGTTCTTTTTAAGTAACGATTTTCAAATGACGATAGCAGCGATAATCCAACATCAATAACTAGTATATCTACTTCTGATTTTTCTAATCTATCGTCAAAAACTATGTTTACGGAAAAATAGACACAACTGGTCAAAGCAGACGCCAGCCACAGGTCGTATCACAAGTCATAGGTAACATTATAATGCACCTTTCAGGTCTGAAGGCTCAAAGTTAAATCAGACAGTTGCTGGTCATTTCTGATAACTGATGAAATTATTGGCATTATTGTTGAGGGCACCAATGGAAAAATGTCTGATTTGTCACACAATTATAGAAAAATAGCGTCATTTGTGAACCATGCAGATGATATTGAAATGAGAGATGTTATTCTTGGTTTACTTTGACATGTGTATTCAAGTCCCATCGTGAAGACATCGAAGGCTTTTTGCTACCGATGGCATCGGACGAGATATTTTTAGAGGTACAATATCACTAACGATATTTTTGCCTTAGAAGAATCCAAGAAACCAGAGATGATACTCTATTACCACTCCACTAAAAGCTCCACTAAAGCCGGTGTAGACGTCTTGGATCATAAGTGTGCAAACTCTAACACAGATCGAAGAACAAGAAGATGGCGATGTTCCATTTGGAATGTCCTTATGAACATAGCTTCCGTGAATTGACAGTATCGTGCCTCGACGAAATTTTGTTATTGAGCTGGGTCAGTTACTAATTGAACCACATTTAAAGCGACGGCTGATCGAAAGAAAACTACCCAGGGGAATTTGTTCAATCATCCAAAAAGTACTGAAATATGAAGACAGGACTACAAGAGCGCGTCAGGTAGAGCTGCCTCAACAAGGTCATGAGGCCCCAGGACCAGGAGCCGTTGATGTCTTCTTTGTCCTTCCAATATAGACTGTAACACTAATTATGTACCCAACGATTATTATGTATAAAATGTCGAGAATAACATCATGGTAGCAGAATGTTCCTGCACGTTTTTTCACATGTGAATACATTGTTTAATTTTTTCTAAGATAAGAGGATCATGCCATTATGTAAGTACTCATCACATTGTCCTGCGATACGGGATTGATCTGCTCTCCATCTCTGTAGGGAGCTATTGCAGCTAAGCCTGTAGACCGCCTTCATTGCGAGATTCCTCATCGTCATTGGCGCCCAGCAAGGCCCTCAATGCTGCAATCGGTGTACACTCCCTTGTGGATGTAATGTCTCTGAGGAAGAATCCCTGTACTCTATACAGAAGTTTCTGGGCTATAACCAGTTTTTTTCACCATACATAACTGCATGACGGAGTCTTGGTATAATAATAACTGAGTAGATCAGCTGCTTATTCCCCAAACCCCACGTTATACCAATTGTTCTCCTACACTAGTTTTGGGACCTAGTCTCCAGTTGCTTCTGCCAGAGTAGTTCTTTGTCCAGGTTGTCTCCCAGATACTTCACCGTCTCGGAAAATATCATGAATACAAACAGTGATTATATCATCTGTGGCATATATGAGAAAAAGTAGCGTATCTCTGGTAGGACATTTATTTTCCCGTTCTGTGACAGTGACAGAAGTAGCATTCGTGTTACATTTTGGCATATCACAAAATTACAAAACTTTACATGAAGTCATGTGATAGTTTACATCTCTCTTCGATGATTATTACATGTAAAAAATGATTTCAAAGTCATCAAGTTCATTCATACCCAAAAATGGAAATTTCCGACTTAGTGGTCAATACTTTTCCGCTTCTATACTATGTTGGATGTTTGCCAAGACATTCTTGCAAATTCATTCTGTTTGTGCTTTTGCTGAGGAAAATCTATCAAGACGTTCAGAATTGTCCTGCATGTACCGGAGAACTTTTACTGGTTACGTCTGTTGATGGTGTTACTGAAGCATGTTTGGTAAATAATTTACTGCTTTGTATCTATTCATTAAACAATTAATTTGGATTAATACAATCTGATTTGGTAATTATATGTTTAGTATGTACATGACACTGATATGAAAGATTGCTTGTCCAGATAGAGCGTATACGTGTAAAGGGGGAGCCGCAGTTTTAGATCATTATTATTATCAAATTACTTTTTAACTCGGCGGTCTTCTTGTTTTCAAATTATTAGTATAGAGTCCCAGATTAGAAAAATGAGCATTTCAGAATGCATGTTCTAGAGCAGTACCACAGTTCCAACCTAAGCTTTAGCATTAGGTTTAAGAGTGTCCAGACGTTATTCTTCAGAACTGTCTCTACTTATAAATAGATTCTAGATCAATATTGTATAGGATCATAGTAATAGTGTTAGAGAATGATAAGTGGAAGATCGATTGATTTCCAGTGAGTTCAACCTGAATCTATAAGCGCAACAAGACTAGTTAGGGGTTAGGGCACAGCACCGTTCAGCAGGTTTGAAGATTGTCATTTTATATCTTAAGTTAAGCAATTAGTACTTCGATGGGAGACCTTATGCAAGGAAATCAACGTAAGTTCAAACAACTGCAGCGAAGTAGCATATCATAGCTCGCAGGCAAATATGTCATCGAGTACAAGATATATTGTGTACATGGCGTCCATCGAATTGAACGCTAGGTCAGCCGTCCTCGAGTCCATGGTTGTTGAGCTCGTTAAAGATCCCTTCCTCTGATTGGAATACTAGAGGTTCGGCAAAATTACCGGTTTAAAAAAAAATTTGGGGTTATGTGTTGAGTATATTCTTTATTATAGTAAGTACCCGCGGAGTTTTTCTCAATAACATGCTTGTCTCTATAAACTGATTCCAACTACTCTTTCCAAGCAATGGCTTCAATCAAAAAGAAATTGAAACTACTCTATTCGTCATATTCTCGGCTTGTTTCAGCGTTCCAACGATTGTCTTCCATTCGATACTTCTTTCAACGAGAACCCAATGAAACTACAGCTATTTTCTGGATTCGTAGAGATTTTTCAGCTCTACATTGCTTACAAATTCCAATGAATGTTACAGGTAACCTTTCCACTGCAAAAGCCAGATCAGAACTTTATTAGCAAGGTCCATGGAGCTTTTCTTGATGGGAAATCTTCTAATTTCTTTTAATTTCCCGTTCTCTGCTTATTATCAGTGAATGGTGACACTATTCATGTCAAGTTGTCATACACATGATTAGTTTAGATGATGTAATGTCATGAGCGGAAGTGGATTTTACGAAATACGTTTAGCTCATATTCTTTATGGTTATAAACAATTTTATTATATCTTATGGGATATTGAGCTTACTGTGTAGGATTGTTCACAGAAAAAAAAAACAATTTGCATCGTTCCCATGATTTCTCTGCGAATGACAGATAAATTGTTGAAAAACTGTCATTAACACCTAAACTTTTGACGATAAGTTTCAAAAATGAGACTTTGCTTTGGAATATTTTTTCGTCAAGGAAACCACATGACATGTGATGTACATATTCACATTCATCACCAATTATTTTTCAAATGATAGTTTTCAAGAAAATTAAGATTAAGTGTAATCTCGTATCAACTGTTAAGTGTGGTCAGTAGCACAGAATTGTATTTATGTCCGCATGACATTGTCAAACGGTTTCTTTCATCTTGAATTTTAGGAAAATTATGGAATAATTCGATAACTGTATGAGTTATATATTTTTTAATGAAAAAATGAAATGAAGTCTTGTCAACTGTGCACATTTTTCAGAGAAGTGTCGTTTTCCGAATCATGTGGGTCGTCACAACATTAATAAATTATATTGTTTCACAGTTTCCCATACTATGGTTTATGGAGTACCTGCCAAGTTACATGAGGTTTTTCGTGGCTGGAGTTATTTTCATAAAGATGCTGGCGGATGTCATCAAATATAATCGAGGACTTAAAGGAAGGCAACAAGGAAATGAAGAAAATTTAATACAATAACACGAAAACGACACCTAATCCTGTAAAAAAATTCACAATATACAAATTGAAACAAATTATTATCTTTTCTATTTGATACAGGAAGGTGTATAATCAAGTAGAGTTATTATATATTTGTAATTCATGGTAGTGGAAATACAGTCGAGAAGGTGTCGAGTAATTGATGTTTATTATACTGAGTGAACGAATTCATCGACTCTATTATGTATATTATCAAGAATACAAATGCATTTTTCGTAGTAATTTGTTGAGAAAGAATATCTTTTATTACCAGATATAGATACATATAAGATGTATATAAACTAGATTTTTTAAAGGATATTCAATTTGAATAAACCGTATAGTTTAATGGCTAATTCAACGAACATTGTTTAATTTCTTAACTCTCAACTTGTTCAGCTTTTAGATTATAGTTTTAGGAAGAGTAGTAGTGATTTCACATCGATTTTAGCACGTCGTAACTAGATATGATGGTCTAAAGTTGGTGAGAGTGTCATTCGAAAAGGGAATTAGAAATGTCAATAAATCTACTGAATCTCATGTTCGACGGCGGATCCGGGGGGGGGTCATGGGGGTCATGACCCCCCCCCCTCAGCTGGTTCCAGGACTTAGGTGGACCACTAATTGAACATAATGATTTTATTTATATATTTTGTCACCACACAGATTTTATGTAACTACATACCTTCAATATTTAATTAATTTGATATAATAACTTTGTATGATGGCAAACGTTTGGGAACGGACGCATCGAAAATTTGAATTTTACCGCGCCACACTTGCGCGCGCTTGTCGACTACGTAACGTCTAGCTAGACCTAACCTCAATCGGAATCGGAACGACTAAACTTCAACATATCATAACATAGTTCTAAGTTAAAAAACTAACTTTCTACCTATAATGTGTTTATAATTGTACCTTTATAAGTATTCTTAAAAATTGTCGCTGCAAATTCATTAATTACAAGAAATGGTAAGTAATCAGTTTCTCATTATTCCAGTGAGTGCGTGTGTTTTAACTTGAATGTTATTGTTGTTAATGCTCATAAAGTACCTCATAGGTAGATATGTAGGTACCTACTTACTGAAAGAGTGCTGCGTGACTTATGTACCTACTTATATATTTTTTTTGGACGAGGGAGATTGAAGAGCATTGAGGCGTTTCCCGGACCCAATCCCGTTTTTTCGGTATCTTTAGATGCTATACCCTCAAAAACTGAAGGAAATGAAAATTACATGTAAAGTCCACATAATTCTTTAATGTTTTATCTTTAAAATCCCCATTTAGTTTTTTTATTAGGCTTCGTATTTACTTGGTTAAAAATTCACAAAAAAAAACACTAAAATAGAAGTAAATCTTCATCTCCTTCAAAAGTTGATTTTATTTGTTTTATTGGTTTACACCAATAGATAGGAAATTCAATAATTTAAATAATGCCCATTTCATTTGTGAAAAAATGTGAAAGTTGAATTTTTTATTAATTAAATTTCAATAAAATGTGAGTCGGACAGAGAACCCGCGTCGTTCGTCGTCCCTGTCGACTGTGTTGATTGTCGTATTTATTGTCTCTCTCTCTGTCATTGGGTAGCACCTTAAGCTTACTGACCTAACCTAAAATCTTAAATAAATTCACACAATGAAATCAATTGTATCGTCGTGACCACACTGATTTTAATGCTCTTTAAAAATAAAATAAGAGAGCAACCAACAGAATAAATATACAAGTTATTATGTGTTAAGTTTTTCAAGTGTACAATAAAGAATACATATTTTTAAGTACAGTACTTACGTACATTAATAAAATACCTACTTTTTACTTGTATATATTGTTATCAAAATTAAATTATAAGTTCTTGACTTGACCACGACTATGTGACCCCCTCCTGGCGCCAAAACTGGATCCGCCCTTGCTCATGTTGATGGTTGAAAGCAGAATGTAGGGATGATAGAATAGAATAGTTTGAGGTATTACGAGCTGCCAGTGAGTCTTCATCCCGGGCTGGGTGATCATAACACCAAAGTTAAATTTTGCGGCGATCATTTGGTAGCCATGGGTCGAGTTCAAGACCAGACTTGTCTTCTGAAACTGCTATAGCAGACTTTCAGCAGTATCACTGGACGGTCTTTTTAAAAGATCTTCATCATCAATTGAGGTGAGGAGGCATAGTCAGAAGCCGATTATATTCTAGCAGGTTTGTGGCCCACCAGAAACCTAGAATATTGCCAACGCTGGCTTCCATAAGTTCTTCTGGGAATATTTTTGATTCTCCGAAACAACGCCTGAGGGGTGCCAATGCAAGGCATACTAACAGGATGTGAGAGGCAGTTTCTTCCGCCTCTCTGCATTTCTTACATATAGGATCATCTGCGATGCCCATAGTATGAAGGTGTTTGTTAAGATGACAGTGACCAGTTAGGACTCCAGTCATCTCTCTGATGTCCCTCCTGTTCAGAGAAAGGAGTTTCTTTGAGAGTCTTGGCACAGACTCTTTGATGAAGAGCTTGACCTGCCTCATGCGTGGTGATTCTAGCAACAGTTCAGACCACTCTTTGTTCAATTGACCCAGAAGAGTGAGACCCTCCACGCAATTTGATGAAGCGACTATTACCTCCGGTCCGACAGGGGCACCGAACGACCTTCGCCTGACCCAGGAGTCGGCCATTTCATTTCTGTCAACTCACTGTATCCAGGGACCCAGATGAGCTGAACTTTATTTCTCCTAGCTAGTTCAACTAGTGTATCTCTGCATTCTTTGACAAGGCTTGATGTGACTCTGGGTGATTTGAGAGCTGCCAGAGCCGACCGGACGTCTGCGCAAATATATATGCTCCTATTTACATATTTTATTCGCAGGTTTTCCATGGCAATATTGCATAGGCTGGTGCCTGAAAAACCGTGCAGTAAGCTCCTAGAGTCACTCAGATAGTGATCTTTGGTCTTTATATGTGCACTCTCGACCCAGAAGCCTGACCTACCTCAGACCCATCTGTGAACCATAAGAGCCCATCTGGTGGCAGTAAGGCGAGAGTTTCGTTACTCCAATCTGCTCTATCCGGGATGAGGATTTTTGGAGAAGTGAGACATATAGCTGGAATCATGTTATCTCGCTTTATTTGTAGTATGAGGCAGTCAGAGCTTGCCTCACTTGAAATCGCTGAGTGTCCACGAGAGAAGTGTATTTCGGTCCATTGACGTATGTCCTTTAACCTATACCTCGGTCTCATGGCGTCAGTTTTTATATATAAGTGTAGAGGTGGTAATCCGGCGGGAGCTTCAAGAATTTTCGTTGGAGTCGAGCTCATACCGCATGCAAGCCGCTGCAGTCGGTCCAGGGGCGCTGGGACATACCAGTCCTTGTTACCGACAACAATACTACCGCAGCATGAATGTAGCCTTTTGTAAGAACGCAGAACCCCTGTTCTTGACGGTCAATCAGGGTTATGACTGAGCAACGATTGGAAGCCTAGAGGCTTTGAAAAAATGGGTAGAGGCACACCCGGGTGAAGTTATACACCCAGTTCAAGGAGAGGCAAACCGGGGTTTTATGGAAGTTTTTTTTTTATATTTGACCACACGAGAGGGAAACCAATAATGTTCGTGGAACATTTTGTGAGCCAGTGGTGAATGTTTGGAGAGGAGATATGCATTCGAATTTTTCCTGGAGGTTTGGAGGTTGTAGGCATATGGAAAGACCTCACTGGGTACAGAGTTCCATAACTTCGCTGCTCGATAGAAAAATGAAGTCTGGTTGGAAGAAGATCGGCAGGTCTCGAACTTGACAATGAAGAGGTGACTAGTTTGAGCTCATCTAGTCCGCTCATTTGGAATCTCTCGTGGTGGAGCAACAGACGAGATAGAAATATCTATTGTAGAGGGAGAGATTGCCCACCTTTCTGCGATGTTCTAGAGAGGTCCATGTCCTCGTAAGTGTGAAATCATCAATCAGACGAATAGCTCTCTTCTGGATAGAATCCAAGAGCTTCAGCGTATGTTTGGGGGCCGAACTCCAAACATATGAACAGTACTCCAGGACAGATCGAATCTATGCTTTGTAGATTATGAGGAGCTGCTGGGATGTGAAGTAGTTCTTGGCACGGAAGAAAAACGAGTTTTTGTGAAGCGGTTTTACAATGGACCTCAAATAGTCATCCCATGAGAAGGCGATGTTGGTGGTGATCCCGAGCATGGACATGGAAGAATAGCTGTACCTGACATCATCCCATATTAGGGATTGTAGGATTCGCTTTCATGTAGAAGATCATTATCTGTCTCTACTAGATTATCAGATATCCATTTAAAAATCTTTGCCAGATCTCCACTAATTGAGTCAACCTGTCTCTAGCTTCATATTTAGATGAGCGTGGTACCCGCTTCGAGTTTAGGACTCCCTATATAGTTTTTGTAACCGGGTTTGGATTGGAGTGTGAAAGGACATACCCTGATACCCCAAACTGCTATATATGTGACTCCAGGCAGGAGGAAAGGGCGAGAGCCGAGTGTACTTACGAGCTTACAGATACCGTCAAGGCCATCCTGGAAAGCGCAAAGACTGCTAGACAAAAGGAGACGGCAGATAATGATATTTTCGATTTTCTGGCTGAGAGGAAAGGTAAATACTCTATGAACAAGACTATTGAATGAGTTTACTCTGATGATGCCTACGTAGTAACTGAAAGGTCCTTAGTACTTTAATAAGTTTTTTTAGTGAATAGGGGTGATTATTTCGTATTTTGTACTTCGTAACTTTAATGAAGATTCTTGACTCAGTTATGAATTATAGATAAATTCTCGGGAAATAGGTCATACTAACACATATGTTTATTATTTTCGTCTTTACGTTCGTTTCGGTCTTGCGACCATCATCCCATTTCAAATATAATAAGTCTTCTGGTGATGGTCGTGAGACCAAAACGTACGTAAAGACGAAAATAGCATATGTGTTAGTGTGATCTATTTCCCGAGAATTTATATATAGTACTTCGTAACTGTGTGAACTCATTTAGTTCCTTATAATTTGTAAGTAAAATTTTAAATAGAAGGATTCCCGTTCCGGGTTCTTTCTCCCAAAAATTTCTGTATGTCATTACGAACTCAATCAAAATCCGTGCTTATTCAGACTTTCCTCTTATTTTATAGTTTTTACATCTAACTTGACTGTACTATTAGCCGAGGAAATAAAGCATTCCACATTCCAAGCCCGGCGCAGTTGGATGGATTGAGATGCGGTTTTCTGCATTCGATTCAGAAAGTGATTTAGAAAATTTGTCCGGTATTTTTTTTTTGCGGAAAAAATTTATTGCACTTTTACAGTCAAAAAATGCATTTTTCTGAGTGCACTTTTTGAGGTGAATAAAAAAAACGGACTCGGGAGTTTTTGGAGTCGCTGAACACGAATATGCTATCAAGAAAATTCCCTGAGGTCCCCTTGGACCTCCCCCGGGGTATCGGGGCGTCCTGACGCCCTAGATATCGATGAAAATAATTAAAAAAATATTTTTAATGTTTGTTAAATGTTCATGAGGTGATATAAAAGGAGCTAGTGATGATTACGACGTGAAAAAACTCTTCTGCAATACCTGGTGTAGCCTGAGTCCGGATAACCACGCCAGGAATTCTAGGAATTTGTTAATTTTTCTTAATTAAATGTAACACATTCTAGCTCTCGGGGGATTTCAAAGTCGCCGATCACGACTATGACAGTAGCAATGTTCTGCAAATTACCTGGGGGGTGTTTCCGTTCCGGGTCCCTGGAGCCCTTTGAATCCACGTCATCCTCCGAGAGCCTGAATTCGTTACATTCTATGGAGAAAAATTAACAAATTCCTAGAAGATGGCGTAGATAAACAGGGCTCCAGAGATCCGAACACACCCCCAGGTAATTTGCAGAACATTGCGAGTGTCATAGTCGTGATCGGCGACTTTAAAAATCCCCGAGAGCCAGAATTTTTACCTTTAATGAAGAAAAATCAACAAATTCCTAGAAGATGACGTAGATACAGAAGGCTCCAGGGACCCGGAAACACCCCCAGGTAATTTGCAGAACTTTGCGAGTGTCATAGTTATGATCGGCGACTTTGAAAACCCCAGAGAGCTAGAATTTATTACATTTAATTAAGAAAAATTAACAAATTACTAGAAGATGTCGTGGTTACCCGAACTCAGGGTACTCCAGGTATTGCAGAAGATTTTTTTCGCGTCGTGATCATCACTATCAACCTTTATATCACTTTTCGAACAGTTAACAAACATTAAAAATGATTTTTTAATTAATTTCATCGATATCTAGGGCGTCAGGACGTCCAAGGGGATCTTAGGGAATTTTCTTGATAGCATATTCGTGTTGAGCGATCCCAAAAACCCCCGACAAACCATTTAGAGTCTGTTTGACACATTATTCACCAAGTAATTAATGTTTTTTATAAAGTGTACTCAGAAAAATGCATTTTTTGGCTGTAGAAATGCAATAAATTTTTTCCGCAAAAAAAATAAACGGACAAATTTTCTAAATCACTTTCAGAATCGAATGCAGAAAACCGCATCTCAATTCATCCAACTGCGCCAAGTTTGGAAGTTTTGGCCTATTTTAGTTCTTTATTTCCTCGACTATATATGAATTCCGAAATTTTGGATTCTTTGTATGTTAAATGTGATCTGTGGGTGGTAATTGTATTTCTTGATCCATCACATTATTTCGTTTTCCACGTATAGATTTGCAATATCTGTAAGTATTCAGTAGGTTAGTAACGTAGGTATGAGTAAATAAATTCTTGAATTCGTTGATCTGATCAGAGGTAACTAGTTTATGAATTGGCGATGATTCATAATTTATATAAGCGTACCCAGTATAGCGTTTGTGTTGGTTCAAGTTCGTTTATAATAATACGTTTTGAAACAAAACAACAATGTCGTATTTTAAAAATTGAACAAGCCAGACGACATTATTCGGTTGGGACAAAACATAATGTAAACGTTCCCATATTAGGCTTGGAGGCGATCGACCTGCAACCGAAGTTAAAGCACCCTTTATCGGTAGCGTTGATTAGAAGGATTAATCAAATGTCCGTTCAAGCATTCGATATATAGATAACACTTGTTTTTTTTTATTGTATCAACCAGACATTCAGAGTGGAGAATATTTGTCTGCGAATTCCGTCACAACCGAACTACATATAGCAATTTCACGAACAATTTTTATTATTGTACAAAATTAACAGAAAGAGTTGAAATGAGTTTTTATTGCAACACTATTTGTGGAATGACATCACCCTTTTTCACTATAGATTTTTTAAATCTTATATGCATTTTGCTAGCTATACTAGCATCTTCAGAAAAACAACTAAATTAAAATTGTTCGTCAATAACAAATTCTATCGTTTCATCTCTACTATGTGATATGAAATTTTATCCATATTGTAAAATTTAAACACTACTTTTATTTGTAACTTACTTAATAATGATTCTTGACCCAGGTATGAGTTGTATATAAATTCTCTGGAAATAGCTCACACTAACACATATGCGCATTATTTCGTCTTTACTTACGTTTGGGTCTAACGACCATCATCAGAAGACGTATTATGTCTGAAACGAGATTTCTTAAAACTAATTGTATCAGCACAAAGCGTCTTTATCGCACCATTTTCAATTAAAAATGCCCACGTCGCCGAAACGAAGAGAAACATTAATGTTTTAAGTATACGAATATGTATCAAGAATTCACTGTTTAGCAATTTTTAAGCTATTGCATAGCTTTTATCGCGGGCTTTGAGCGCGGCGACCGAATCAAGAAATTCCGTAACGAAAATAATCTAACACTCCCCACTCCGCCTACCATGTAGCTCGGCCGAGCGTTCGCTTAACGTGTATGTATATGGTACGACTGTACGAAGCTCGCAAGGATCGAGACAAGTTGCTCCGAAATCGGACGAATACGTGAGCAGCTGTTTGTGAGAAAGTATATAGGTGTATAAGTATCTATCATATCTTTATAATGCCACACTCACCGCATGTGCGCCCCGTAAGTATACATGTAGGTATATATAATGTTGTAGATACTGTTCCAAAAGGTGGGGTAGCTATTTACCAAAATAATAATAATGTTACTAATATTATGACTCCGAATATTGAAATAAATATTGCACACGTTAGCGATGTTAATGTTAGGCGGTCATTTGTTGGAGATATTTGTGCGTGCTCATGCAAGCTTAGAAATGGCCTACACATAGTCATGGTAGCAATTTACATTTATTCGAATCCAAAATTGGACGAGGTAGAGCATTTTATTCATCGCACTTTACTGGAGTACACTGAAGAAGGGTCGAAAATACTTGGTACAAATGGTAATACATTTCCACTTATCTTGGCTGGCGATTTCAACATCAACTTCGCTGATAAAAAATCAGAGCGGTTGACAACTTTACTTTCGGAAAAATTGAATTTGAAAATGAATAATGATCCATGAGAATCCACAACAAAATATGGGACCACCATTGACGCGGTATTTTCGAGATATTTAGAGGAAATCAAGTCTCAAGCTTATGTTTCTTATTTCAGTTACCATAAACCTATAGTTTCAATGATAAAAATTCCTGAATAATCTACATGTATTGTAAGATAATAAAAATATTTTAAACTATATCAACTTCTCATTTATTCAATAAAAGAAAAAAATTTGTTTTCTTATCGGTCACCACGTTCAAAAAGTGTAACTTGAATTAATATCAAAGAGAAAAAAATAATGACTGAAAACAAAAAATATAACGCTCAAGTATCCACTTTCCAACCAGATGTTGAAGATTTATGAGGTAATAGAAAAAGGTTGTGAAACCTTATTAGAAATATTGCTATTCGAGCATTCTAGCTAAAATATACTTAGTCGCGAAGACAAAGTACTAAAAACGGCCAAAGTTCGAAAAATTTGAACAGTAAGACGGATTTGAATGCGGTTTTGTGCATTCGATTCGTTAGAGCTTCAGGAAACTTTGTGAACTAAATTGATTCATAAGAAATTAAAAATATGCAATTTGCATAAATAACATGCATTTTATAATTGCATTTTAAATTGACCGTGAATACTACATTCACAATCCGGTTATTAGCAATGAAAATGATTCCAAACTCGTTACTCGGGGGTTTTTGGGGTCGCTAAACACGAATATCGCCACGGAATTGGTCCGAGGTACCTGGTGCATTTAAAAAGAGTATACTTACAAGTGCAGAGTTGGTTACACGGAGACGACGTTTTGAATCCAACAGATTGAGGATGGGGACTGATTCAAAATTCTTTAATTCCAACAAAATGGGGCTGCAACTGTTCTAATGTGGAGATATTCAAAGAGAAAGGGACAACTTTTACTGAATCTGAATGCACAGAGGAGGCGAGCGAAGAAGAAGAGAACTTCATCGTCTAAGATTACCTAATTCTCAATAATATTGCTCTTTAAACATGGTTTTGAAATTTTTGTCAAAATAAACTGTACAAACATCAAAACAAATAAATTTTAAGTTTTCGAAACATACTAATCGATGTATTGTTTGAATCTGCACCTTTCTTATAATATGGGGACGAGGATACCATTCACTCTGGACACCAGGTACTTCGAAGACCGATTATTCTATCGCGATATTCGTCTTCAGCGACCCCAAAAACCCCGGAGTAACGAGTTTGGACCGATTATATAACGAATTTCCCGAAAAATACAGGAGACGACGGATATACCGTTCACCCTGGGCACCAGGTACCTCGGAGACCAATTCTGTCGCGATATTCGAGTTCAGCGACCCCAAAAACCCCCGAGTAACGAGTTTGGAAACATTTTCATCACTATTAACCGAATTGTGAATTTAGTATTTACGGTCAATTCAAAATGCAATTATAAAATGCATATTATTTATGCAAATTGCATATTTTCAATTTCTTATGAATCAATTTAGGTCACAAACTTTCCTGAAGTACTAACGAATCGAATGCACAAAACCGCATTCAAATCCGTCTTACTGTTCAAATTTTTCGAACTTCAGTGCTTCGTTTCCGCGACTAACTTTTAACATTATAAAGAGGCATGTAGAAATTTGCAAGGGTCTTAATGATTAAAATTAGTATAAATCTCACTTAATGACTAAATGCAGGGCCGGATTAACACTATGAGGGGCCCTAGGCACAACAGATTTTGCCCCCCCCCCCTTTTTTTTACATTAGTCTTTATTCATAGAATAAAATAATTTGTAGAGTAATATAATGCTCCAAATCGTGGAGAAGGTTATTGCCAGGAAAATAAGTACATAAATGAATATTTACACTATTAGTACCTACGTCTTCTTAATTTGACATAATATACAATGCGTAACTACATTAATCACTTTTACAATTGCACTTTTGGAAACGTATCCGCTGAATGATTCGCTTATATCTAACTGACTTAGAACAATCCTTTCCTGCACTTTCTAGCCGTAAAATCTTTTATCAGGTCATCAAAGCTGATTCGACGCAATACATCAGCTTCCATGCACAGTAGTGCAAGCGAGTCTAACCTATCCTGTCGCATATTTGTCCTCAAAGGGTTTCGTTTTAACTTGCCACTCCACTGCACTTCCAAGATGAAGAGTAGTTATAAGCGCGAATTATTCGCCTTTAATACAAAATCAACTAATTCTTGACTACTTTTAGATATTACCAGTTGTTAGGCATACGCAAACTTTCATATTCCAGTAATTTCTTTACTTCGTTATTTTTTCCCAGAAAAATTGTCATTATCAGTTTTTTAATTTTTAATTTTTACAATTTCCGCGGGGCCCCTAAATGTCGGGGCCCTAAGCTATAGCTTAGTCAAGCTTATGCTATAATCCAGCACTGACTAAATGTATGTAGAATTGTATCTAGAATTTCTGACGTCACCAACTCTGGTTGACTATAATAGTCTAGGAGCTAGAGCAATATGGTGAGCCTGAATCAATACACCTACTGTATATTGGTGGAGAAAGGTTCAATGTACAATAGCTCTCACAGGCCGAATCGTGTATTGTCAGGCGTTTCCAAACTACAGCCACCTCAAATTTGGTCTTTTTATTGCACGAACCCTTCTTCGGAGTTGTTGTATATTGAAAAGCATGTAATTCTTATACTTTTGCACTTAGTGCCAAGGTTTTTTATCGAGGCAATTTCTTGGAGCTGGTCAGTTAATTTAATAGGTATAATGAAGTTAAAATGGTCATCTTAGACAATATTTACCTAACAAACAACACGCTATTTTATGTCACAATTTTCACTTCACTCATTCTTTTAAACTATACTTTAGTTGATTGTTTACAGCTCAAAAAAACATTAGATCTTTATTCTACTACTGCATTTTCTCAATTTACATTATTTACAGACTTGTAGACACATGTTCCAGATGGTGCGGACTAGACGAGCTCAAACTAGTTACACCTTCATTGTTAAGCTCGAGACCTGCCGAACTTCTTCCTACTAAACCTCATTTTTCTATCAAACAGCGAAATTGTGGAACTCTTTCCCTAACGAGGTCTTGCCCCATGCCCATAACCTCCAAACCTTCAAGAAAAATTTGAATGCCTATCTCCATCCCAACATACCACCACTGGCTCACACGATGTTCCTCGAACATTATAGATTTCCCTCTCGTGTAGTCAAAATATAGAAAAAAAAGTTGATTATTGTATCATGATCGCTTTTCGCATTCAGATTATCATTTATTTATTAAGTTTGTTGTTTAGCGTAGCAGGATTTTATGGTTATTACGAGAGTCGAGTAATTCGTGTGACTTCTTCAGTTGCGTGCATGCGGTGCGTTATTCACTTATTTTATAGTCGGATAGTCTTTTGCAATGTTTCCTGGCTAATTTGAATATATCTAGTTCTGGTATCTTGCATTCTTATCGTATCTGACAACTAGACACTGCAACAATGGCGATATTACCGTTAAGTTAATACCTTTTATTGATACCGATATTCATCTAATTGAATCATTCATATTCCACTATATTAAATTAGTGCCTTCATACAATTTTTTTTATATTTTGATTACACTAGAGGAAAACTTGGTTTTGGTGAGGAGGTGACTATGGCATTTTTCTTGAAAGTTTAGAGGCATCAGGAAATACCTCTCT
This sequence comes from Endomychus coccineus, assembly GCA_958510875.1. Taxonomy (NCBI): domain Eukaryota; kingdom Metazoa; phylum Arthropoda; class Insecta; order Coleoptera; family Endomychidae; genus Endomychus; species Endomychus coccineus. Next base: position 29,316,907 of record OY294067.1, on the reverse strand, counting down.
AGGCAAAGAGTCCCACAATTCGATAGAAAAATTAAGTCTGATGGTATAAAGAAATTCGGCAGGTCACAAAGTCTGACGGTGAAGGTGGCGGAAGCCTGTTGACTTGTCACGAACGAATACATTTTCTGTGAGTGATTGATTTGGTGTTTAAATGAACAGAAAGGTTCTATTGGGTACAACTTGATCTGCACATTTTTAATTATTCGGTGGATGATTGACTCTCTAAAAATGATTAGCGAAATTTTTCAGTTTGCTTTGGTGTTTGAATGAACAGAAAGGTTCTATTGGGTACAAATTGATCCGCACATTTCCAATTCTTCTGTGGGTGATTGGCTCTCTGAAAATGATTTGCGAAATTTTAGAGTTTGATTTGGTGTTTGAATGAACAGAAAGGTTCTATTGGTTACAAATTGATCCGCACATTTTCAATTATTCTGTGGGTGATTGACTCTCTAAAAACGATTTGCGAAATTTTTGAGTTTGATTTGATGTTTGAATGAACAGAAAGGTTCTATTGGTTACAAATTGATCCGCACATTTTCCATTATTCTGTGGGTGATTGACTCTCTAAAAATGATTCGCGAAATTTTACAGTTTGGTTTAGTTTTTGAATGAACAGAAAGGTTATATTGGGAACAAATTGATCCTCACATTTTCAATTATTCTGTGGGTGATTGTCTCTCTAAAAATGATTTGGGAAATATTTCAGTTTGCTTTGGTGTTTGAATGAACAGAAAGGTTCTATTGGGTACAAATTGATCCATACATTTTCAATTATTCTGTGGGTGATTGACTCTCTAAAAACGATTTGCGAAATTTTTGAGTTTGATTTGATGTTTGAATGAACATAAAGGTTCTATTGGTTACAAATTGATCCGCACATTCTCAATTATTTTGTGGGTGATTGACTCTCTAAAAATGATTCGCAAAATTTTAGAGTTTGGTTTAGTTTTTGAATGAACAGAAAGGTTATATTGGGAACAAATTGATCCTCACATTTTCAATTATTCTGTGGGTGATTGACTCTCTAAAAATGATTTGCGAAATATTTTAGTTAGCTTTGGTGTTTGAATGAACAGAAAGGTTCTATTGGGTACAAATTGATTCGCACATTTTCAATTATTCTGTGGGTGATTGACTCTCTAAAAACAATTTGCGAAATTTTTGGGTTTGATTTGATGTTTGGATGAACAGAAAGATTCTATTGGTTACAAATTGATCCGTACATTTTCAATTATTCTGTGGGTGATCGGCTCTCTAAAAATGATTTGCTAAATTTTTTAGTTTGATTTGGTGTCTGAATGAACAGAAAGGTTCTAATGGTTTTAAATTGATCGGCACATTTTCAATTATTCTGTGCTTGATTGACTCTCTAAAAATGATTCGCGAAATTTTAGAGTTTGTTTTGTTGTTTGAATGAACATAAAGGTTCTGTTGGTTACAAATTGATCCGCACATTTTCAATTATTCTGTGGGTAATTAACTCTCTAAAAATGATTCGAGAAATTTTTGAGTTTGATTTGGTGTTTGAATGAACACAAAGGTTATATTGAGAACAAATTGATCCCCACAAATTATTCATGGGATTTGATCAAACTTTGGTCAACGCGGTTGTATTGATAGGATAATAATTTAACGAGGATTTAACTGATAGAATCCTTTTCGACATAAGCTTCCTTCTCAATCTTCAATAAATCGATCCATCTACATACTTACCCCCAGACTAGACACATTATTCTATTTACCTTTTTGTGGTAATGAAACATACAGAACCGGTGGAATCTTTATTTCGGTACCTGAAGCAATAGAAATAATTGCAATTCCATTTTTGAAATATTGAATGCTGATGTGAAGTCTTGGCTAAGAGGAAATTCAAAGAAAACAAATTCAATTATGCCACTTTGTGAAGACAATAAAATTTCTCTTCACTTAATTGCTTGGACGAACGAACATGGCGCGACACGTCTGATGATGGATGTTTTATAACACAGAAGGCGACTTAAAATTATAAACATAAACGTTCTACTAGCTCTCTGTTAGAGACTAATAAATCTTCCGTGCAATTCCTCTAGCTACACTTTAATCCTGCAGAGTATTCATGTTAGCCTACAGGTCCTTGGCCCGCCCAGCTTGTTATTTGTTAAATATCTAATTGAAGTTTATGGAAGATAAGCACGCGACTGTACAATACCTATACCAACACAGAACTCGTGTCACTAAGAACGTCAAATGAAAATTAAATTTGTCAAATCAAAAATGTGAACAAACTTTTAAAAATACGTATTTTTTCCATAAGATATTGAGAGAATAGTCTTCATTTCCAAGTTGATGGATAATTTTCTGCTATTTACTGTGCACTCAGGATATTACCTATGACAATTAAAATATCTGTCATTCCAACCATATAAACAACTTAATAGAATATAGATCTTAGAATATGTCAACATGGTTGGTATTATTGAATGAAGCTTTGGGAAGAAGGTTAATTATATATTTATCCTGGTTTTTCTTTTCTATATTTTTGATTTATGTCAATGATCCCACAACCATTGTAATATTTATTTCAAAAAGAGAACGAAATGGATCAAGTTGGTTGTTTATATTGAGTAACTATTGTCTTAAATATGCTTGTTAATTTCTATGGATCAATCAAGACGGAAGCGGACAAGTCCTGAACACTTGAACCGCTTGATTGAGTCCATTGTGCGCCCCTTGACACAAGAATCAGTTCAGCAGGCCTAAGGCAGTGCTGAAGGCTAAGATTTTGCTCGGACTGAAATCTCTTATGGCTTCAAGCAGCATATGTGTGCTGCCGAGGTGTTTTAGCGTAAGAGAAGCAAGTTTTGGACATTCTGTTAGGATGTGAGAGGCAGTTTCAACCGCCTCTCCACATCTACTACAAACTGGGTCTTCAACAATGTCCATTGTGTGTAGATGTTTATTGAGCTGATTGTTCTGTGAGGAGTTCTGTCACCAGTTTTAGGCCTCTCCTTTCTCCTAGCAAAATATTTAATTCATGACTGTTCTCCTGAATATATAGAATTGATGAATTTATTGAAATGAATGAGATGATTCACGTTATTCCAGTTTTGTTGGATTTTTGACTAATTTATTTGTATAGGAATAAGTTATTCGGTATTATAAGCGCTACGTTTTTATTTAGATTTTCTAGAAATGTATTAGATATTTTCTTGAGAATGTACCCCTAGATGTGTTACTCTTCCAAATTAGTTGTCAGCTTAGAGTTTTTCTATTGAATTTTTGTTGTAGTAGGTATTATTTTTTAACGATATTTTTGATTCCGTTTAGTTCAAGGTTGGTAATATCTTTTCCAACGGGGACGTCCGAAAATGACAAATATCACACTACTTAGTCACTCCACCTAGAATTGAAAAGTAAAATATCTCTCTAGTGACAAACTATTTTAACTCATTTCAAGCGTCGATCGGTTAGTTACTACTCATTAGGCAGTCCACAATACAACTATATGTATTGTATGTGTATTTCTTAAAGTGTGCTTTGAAATTAATATTAGTCAAGGAAACATAGGAAAAAATCTCGAAAAAAAATGAATGAGGCGTCAATCGACGTGAAATTATGTCTAAAAAAAAGTCTACTAGTCACCGTTTGGGGGTGTGGCTTACTTGCATTGCTGCACTCAAAAACGGATGTAAAAGATGCATTTTCCAAAAGGTGTACCTCGGAATAACGAAATTAAAAGCAATTTTTGCATTTTCAAGATTAATCCTCGAAGATGACATGCGCGACACGGGTGTCACGCGCACCAGGTGCACCGTAGCATTTTTTTGACATCGAATTCGTGTTCAGCGACCCCAAAATCCCCGAAGAAGAGAAATTGGGCTGATTTTACTGATTATTGTTCTAGTTTTCACAAATTGAAAAAAATACCTTTTGGAAAATACATCTTTTACAATGCAAGTAAGCCACACTCCCAAACGCTTATAAGTAGATTTTTTTTAGACATAATTCCACGTCGATTGACGCCTCATTCATTAAATTCCGTTGACTAGAATTTTTTTTTAGAAATTTTTTCGATTTTTCGTCAATATTTCCTCTACTATATTGTGGGAACGTCAGATAAACTTTTGAATTGTCTGTTTTGCATATGCATCGTTAAAATTATATAAAAAAAACGTGAAATTCCATAAAACATGGGTATAGAGATTGACAGTGATGATCAATGACTGCACTTGTAATTAAAGAAACTGCAAAATTAACATCAAAAGGATAATGCGTACCATCAATTCCATTCATGGTGAAAAAATAAGGAAATAAGAAGCTCCTTTTCAGAAAATGTTTTGCTTGCATATATGGGTGAACTTTCCAATATAGAATCCAATGCTCAACATCATGAACTCAATATTCTATGTTGTGTACCACATTATCCATTCACCATAATGTAGCACCTCACCTCAGCAATCTGGTGTACTTTAACTCGCCGATCGTCTAATATCATACCATGCATTTTTCGACGATTTCTGGCGTCGTAACCTCAATTGGACGACCAGAACGTTCGGTGTCTTACCACCACGAAAATCAGTAAACCACTTGTGAATCGTTCCAATCGATGGTGAGGAGCCCCCATAATGTTTAACAAGCTTTGTTTTGCGTAATGATTTTTCACGCAAGAAATAATGTTTTACCAAGACGCGAAATTCACTTTCTCTCATGTTTACAAAAATCTTCAAGGTTACTTGCTTTCGATGGTTGTCAAAACGAGCTGAATGACATATCAGTCTGGAAATTTTAATGCGTTCTAGTTAAAGATGGTACATTACAAATGTCACATAGAATTTTCGATTGTGGCGCCATCTGTTTTATTTTCCAGGGACTTTTCACGATAGTCAAAGTATAAAAGTCTGCTGGAGCCTCCCTTCTACTCTTTTTAAAATTCGAGTGCAGGCTGATTGGTCGTTTATTTCGTTTATTTAATGTTATTGACGACGACATAATATGATGTTGTTACGTGCCGGCGCCGAGCCGACGAGAGCAAGGCTGTGATTGGAGGAGCTAGGTGAAGAAACCTAGCGCGAGAAACGATAGTAGGGAGGCTGCAGCAGACCTTTATACTTTGACTATGCATTTCACCATGTCCTCGTATGTTTCAAGTGAGCAATAAACTATAATTTAATGTTACCGCTGTTCGTGTTTGATTTCTCCTTAACGTCAATAGTTTCAATAGCGAAGATAATTTAAAGTTAAATAATGAGATAAATCTGAGTGAGTTAATTGAAATGTTGGGATGTGTTGAACAAGAGAATATATTGAATGATATGAACATACTACAACTGTGTGCTTTTATTATGATAATTGGATCATCATTATATCTGATTGCGTTATGATCAAAACAACATTTCAAGGGCAACATAAGAAGTTAATCATAATGATTATTCCTCGCCATACCTAATAATTCCATGGAATATTAGTCAGTGTGACAGATGACTAAGTTTGTACAAACAATTCGCAGAAAGATCATAACACATGTTTATTAATTTCTATAGTCGCAAGATAAATATATAATCAAGTTAATGATTATAGATAACTATAGTTTGTTTAACCGTTACATACTAATTTGAGGTAGGTATAATTATTATGATATATGTTTGTCAAAGTATCGACAAGAATCTTAGTTCTAATAAGTACGAAATAATCACCCTTCTCCACTTAAAAAACTAATAGAGGAGTAAGCTTCCCGCTACCAAGTAGCTAGATCAGATAAAAATATTTTTTATAAGAAATATAATATTCACTTATGCCATGTGCAAAATTTCCGGAAATTAATTTGTGCACTCGGGATATTCGGTAAGAGAATTTTACATCGAAGAAAAAGTAGTTTAAAATAATTTCAATGTAATATTATTTGACATTTTGTCATGAAAAAATGAGTCATTACGAAGGAATGCCATAATTTTGTTGTTTTTTTTTGTTGTTGTTATGTATTGTATCACTTTCAAACTCATTTGTTAAATGTCAAAAAATATCCAATATAATTTTGCTTCTCTACCCTAAAAAAAATATCTGCTGAAATTTTTTCGTTGGCATGGCAACAAGTCAAAATAAAAGTACTTCATTGGTCGAAAATTGTCGGTGTGAAATTCTCGTGATTATTTCATTCACACATGGCTCCATCTATAAAATCTATGATCGACTATTCAAAAATGGAGAAATATGACCGGCTATTTTGTTCGATTGTATAAGAATACTATAAGTGTCACATTGAACATGTCTGGTTTTGGTTTATGTTCCACTACGGAAATTAGTGAACATACAAGCAAATCAATCCCAGAAAATACAAAAAGTGTAGAGTATGTCTGGAGAGAATTTATGGCTTTTTGTCGGCAGAAGAATTATGAATTTTGTGCGACTATCTCTAACTCTCGTGATAGCCTAAATACAGAAAAATGGGCATGGAATATGCGCGAAGAAAATGGCGAGGAATATAAAGAGTATATACAATTAAATTAATATGGAATTCAACAGCGAAAACTCTCCAGGAGTTATACTTCACTAAACATAAACGAAAAGTAAAACCATTTGAAGATAATCGAATTCGGCACAGGTATGCACGTAATGCAAAAAGGCGAAACCTGTGTAAAGTTGGTTCTCAAACGAGGAAGGAAAGTTCAGAAGCACTTACTTTAGATGATTTGAATGATATTATGATAACTATGATGAGAATATCCCAGACGGCCTTCAGAAGAAATTTCTTGAAATAGTATTTGTGGAGTTGGCCTGGCGTGGAGGAGAAGGTATCTATTGTAAAATCAATTATTTTGAGAGAGAAATGAAAAGCGATGGTACCTATTGTGGCAGGATCGAATATAATCCTGTATTCACAATAACTTGCCAAGGAGGGAACCGAAAGGGCGCAGATAGTAAATGATTCACATCGACCTACACTCATAACCACCGACCGTTTTTTCTTAACACCAAATCCGTGCAGGAAAAAACATGAAAAAGCATGGTACAAAAATTGTCCTATAGGAACCAGCAAAGGCACGGGTGCAGGAACAGGAACTGGTGAAAATAACGGGCCACAGCAATGCATCATCTATCAAACCTTACCTCCAGCTCGATGGGAACCACCACAATAAAAAAAGTCATACGAGAAAAGATAGAAAAGGCGACACCATAGACCTATTATCCCAAGGAGACGAAACATCTCATTCATAAAACTCCATTTGACTAGTCGCAATGATTACATGAAGTGTGACAAAGAAAACCAACGAACCTCTTTGTCGTCGAGCCATAATTACTCCTTATTGGCTACGCTGTAACTATGGCTGAAAACTTAGTACCTACCACTTGTAAGGCAACACCGCTTGGAAATAGCTACGAGAAATACGGAAGGTGTCAAATTGCGTAGTACAGAACCAAGTCCCCATTCATAAAAGGTGCGTGGCATTGTAGCTTTCTGAACGAATGATGCAATGGAATGGAATAGTTCTATATTTAAGAATTTAAATATTCTATAATTCGATTGAATATTCCAGGTAACCATAAATTATGGAATATTTTTCAGAGGAAACAACATTTCAACAGTATTGCTTCTAATATAACCAATAAATAATGCTATGGACGTTTTTATAATAATTACAAATCTCAATCCGGCACACAGAACAACTAATCCGGCAACAGCACATTCCATACAGCCATACTTGTAATATACAGCTGTCTGAGTGGCCCGAAGTTTGGCAATGTCTGATCGTGTTACCTGTTTAAATTAAATGTAAACAATTCTGTCTCCTTAGGATAATAGGTCTATGGGTGACACCAATAGGAGTTTTCTATGGTGCTGGTGCAGGAGTCACTTACAATAATTGCGTTTTCAATTTCAAATAGTCAATTATTATATATTTGAGTTCTTGTTGTTGGCTATACTATTTTTATTTGACCACATTACGGCTAAAACAGGTGCATTGCGACATAATACCTTGGCACCGTGTCAAATAAGTTAATTTGGTGTCATAGAATAACCAATACGAGTGCCAATGTTTTTCTCTCAATAGAACCCCTCCCTCAATCCCGAAAGCCTCCCCCAAAAAAAATCAGTAATTTTGATATTTAACCGCTGTATAAATAATTGCGCAATTTATCGAATCAAAATTATGATATCCAAATTACTGATTTTTTTAAGGGGAGGTTTTCGGGGTTGATGGAGGGGAAAATTGGGGAAAAACATTGACACTCATATTGGTTATTCTTTGACATCAATTGAACATATTTGACATGGTGCCAAGGTATTTTGTCGCAATGCACTTGTTTTAGCCGTAATGTGATCAAAAAGTTCATTTTTGGTCCAAATAATAGCCAGTTACTCGGAAATTTCCCTACAAAAGACATTGGCATTGGTTTTTCCATAACTGGCAACAATAACAAACATTTTCGACCTGGTGCATTCCATTTAGCCTACTAAATTAAATGGCCAGCTCCAAGAAATTGCCTTGATGAAAAACCTTGGCACTAGGTGCATATGCATACAAATTACTCGCTTTTCAATATACAACAACTCCGAAAAAGGGTTCGTGCAATAAAAAAATCCACAAATTTGAGGTGGGTGTAGTTTGGAAACGCCTGACAATACACGATTCAGCCCGTGAGAGCTATGTTACATTGAACCTTTCTCTTTCAATATACATTAGTGCCAAGGTGTATTCATTCAGGCCCGCCATATCGCTCTAGCTCCCAAAACTAAAACTAAATAAACTTGATTGTACATTGTTAATGGGGATAAAAGGTTTGTATTGTTACATATTTCCAAAGAAGCGAGATTCTTGGTCTGATCGTGGTATATACACTTTGTAACATAATATAAGTATTATGATTGTGGATTAGGATGGAAGCTGTAGATTTGACTATATATTAAGATTTAACAATAAAAAATATTGGGTATTTTATAAATGGCTAGGCAGTGCTTTTTGTGCCAAAATTACCATAAAAATGTTTCTTTTCATAAGAAAGTTTCTGTTTAGGACATTGCACAAGTGTGGATTCAATATGGTTCAAATTATTTTATAATATCGTTTTCTGAAATGTTTTTATAATTCTTGAATAGTAGACTTTCGCGAATAGCTAATCTTAAAATTTCGGCTTTCGGATGGATTCCGCGTCGCAATAGCACGGCTTGATACCGACGTTTCGGTGGCATCTTCAGGGCAGGCTTGAGGCTAGCACTGGAACTTATTCTTCTGGTTTCTGTAGCGGTACCTATTGTGGGAAAAAAACATCACGCTACACACTTCCTTGCTTTTGATTCGATGGTAACTCCGTTCTTGGCCCTTATCCTGCCATTGTGTGATTATGTGCGAAAGGGGTTTCTAAATGTTGCCAAAGGTAATATCCTAAGTCACGGCTGAGATGATTTGGATGTTTTAGGATTTCTATCGCTGCAAGAATTTTTTGTTGATAGAAGTTTGGGGCTCGGGCTAGTATTTGGGTATTTTCGAGAGTTTGATGGTTAGTGTCAAACTACGCAAATGCAGATCTACTGGTGTCACTAAGCCTTGTACGTTGCTTATGTTCTTTCACGTGAGTAGCTACTGCACGACCTGTTTCACCAATGTAGACTTTACCGCAGAAACAGGGAATGATATAAAGACCTAGATAAAAAGGAGGATAATTCTTACATTTGTTTGAAATACAATATCATACAAGTATGAACATATAACACATCCCAGATAGTTATTAATGAAAAAAGTTATTTGATGCAGATCATTGTTTCGGCTTGGAATTTTTGTAACATGGATAAGTATACATGTATACATATATAATAGTATATGGATTGTTGTAGGCTCCCAAAAAGTTCACTATCCAAGCAACTGTGTTTGTCAATGTTAAACATACCATCAATACCAATTTGTTCAAAATACAGTGAAACCTGGTTAAGTGGGACCTGGATAAGTGAGAAACCTCTATTATTGAGAGTTGCAATCAGGTCCCGGTTCTTTCTCATTAAATTACCTCTGTTAATGGGACTTTTTGAACCTGGTTAAATGAGATTTGAATTCTAAGACTTTGTCGATGTTTACCTCTATAATTGAGACTCTGTAGCTCAATTACCTGTATAAGTGAGACAAATTAATCAGGTTTTAACACGTTTTGACATGTTTGCTTACATACATTTCGCGTCGTCTTTCGCGCATGCTTTGTTTGTTACTATCTCAGGTTTTGACCTAAAAACAAGGGATTAAAAGTGTACAAAATGTCCGAACGTAAATATAAAACGTTACATATGTACATTCATACCTACATTAAATTCATAACACCAAAAATACGCATTTTTATTAACATTTCCACCTCTAAAAATGGAATAACGGCACATTTCGACCTCTGTAAGCGGGGGCCTATGTAAATGAGACAACTATAATTTTAAACCTGCTTAATTGGAAAACTGGATTATTGGAAACCCTCAATAATTGGTACATATGTCTTGGTCCCTTGAGATCCCAATTAACCAGGTTTCACTGTATATGTACAATATACAATATACATTTGTTCAAGTGATTTTGATTTGCATAAATAATTTAATACACTCCAAATATCTATAGAATACCTAATTATTTGTGTGTCTTTCAGAAGATTTGAAATGAACCAAGTCTTAATAAACTATAAAAGAGTTCACAATGTGACCTGTAAATAAGAAACAATCACCCTTAACGATTAAAATACTGTTGAAGTACTGAGAATATTTCAGCTATCAAGTAGACATCAGAGTAAATTAAATGAGAAAACGAAATGTGCTTGTTTAAATGGTATAAGTAATTAGTAGGGAATATAAGGGATTACCCTCAGCTGAAGATAAATGGGAATTTATTAACTTGCCTTTTATTTATACATTACCATCTCTTCTAAATTATCTAGATATTTTTACTTTCTTGAGAAATGGTGTGACCTGTATTTAAAATATGCTGAGCTAACGCTGATTTTTTACAGTTACTTTTCTTTATACCGGCAAAACGTTCTGGTGAAAAAAATAGCGTGTCACCGCACCACAACTTTTTAGAGCCATTTTACAAAAAGTGTACATTCGATCTTGCTGAAATTCGTGTGGTACTTGGTGGCCACAAAAGCTAGAGCCTATCAGAATTTCAGATCCTAATCTTCAAAAGAACAAGAGTTATGATTATTTGAAATTTCGAGCAAAATTGATGGTTTTTTGCAATTTGCCGGGGTCACCGCTGGTTCAATTGGGTTCATTCGCAGCTCATTTTTTCTGTATTTTTACGGCGTATAAGGTTATTAGACGCTTTTTTCTTTTTGACTCAATCCGACGATGTCCGACGCGAAAAACCGGTTTTGGCAATTTTTACCATTTTTTTTGAACCTGTTGCGACGATTAAAGTGTTCGATTTTAGTTCCTCCAATTTGTATCATAATTATCTACTTAATTCCTTACTCCGAACTCAGAATTATGCAGAAATTACCGACATTTATTGCTAATTCTATCATACTATACATTACATTCTCGTTTCTCTAAATAATTATAGTTGAAACACATTAAATATAAAAGTCCGAGAAGTTTTCGCTAGTTCTAACTCCTAAACAATGGCCAGTAATGTTCAACGATAAACAAAATTAATCCTTGCGGTTTGCGCGATGAATAAGAACAAAGACCATTAGACTTGGCATAATGTTAATTGCGTTTCTGCGAATGAGATTTAACTGAATATCAAGTGGAAGTCCGTTGATGTTATTAAATGAAATTTGACCTTGCGATTTGTCTCGAATTGGGCTGAAGAGCGAGGTTGTTCCCTTTAAGTGATTACATGGCTCCGGTTTATAAATGATTATAGACTACGAGTATTTTTAATTCCGATTTCGATGTTATTAATTTTTTACATTTCATTAAGCTACGAATTTAAATTAGGATTCTGATTTATGTATAATTTTTCGATAAAATTCCACTATGAGATTCGGTCGGTGGCGTGAGAATGTAGAATTTACCTGAAACTCAAATATCAATATTCAATTCCCGACAAAATTCAACCGGAAGTCTTTCGTTTGGTTTTTCTTAGGTACTTCAGGTAATATTGTGTTGTGTAGCAGTAGCTGTTGCTACAGATTTTCATACTATTATTTGGTTAAGTACAGTGACAATGACAACAATAATGTAATTCTTCACGGCCTAGTCTGGGAAATACGTAAATCCCGAACTAAACCGGGAAAGTACCACTTTCTCAAAGAAAAAACGTACGGGAAGTGGGTTCTTTGCGGCGGTTGCTGAAAAAATATATATTTATAAACAGGAAATCACTGTTGACATTATGGTTCAATTAAATACTATAATTCCATTTGAATTACTGAAGATGGATGGCAGAAATACCACTTGAATTAAATTGGGCTACCGCGCCCAAGAACAATATAGATATAACTTATAAAGTTATGGGAATAAAACCACTAGCTTAGACTAAGTAAACAATGAATGTTTTTATTATCCACTATTGCTTACATACGTTTCAACACACAGTGTCATCATCTGAGCTAAGTTATAAGCTAAAGTTACATTGACAGAGAACGGCTTTATACTATAATGACTATACTTATAAGTGGAGGAGAATACCATTAGTTACAGAACATTTGAGGAAATGATTAATAATTGGTGAATGATAAACGTCCAATTGATCATTTAAAACTACCTACATTATTTTTGTCTTTAACACGTTTGACAATTCCCAATCGTTCCAATATATTCAATTTTAAGCCCTTCCGTTCGATATGTAAGATTTCGGGATTGTGAGTGAAATTATATGATTATGTTCGATTAGATGATTAGCATACATCGAATCGTTCTTTTTTAATCTTAAGCTCCTCCTCATATGTTCTTGAAATCTCTGGTAAAAGCTGCGACCTGTTTGGCCAATATACAAAGCATTACAGTCTTCACAACATAGCTTATAAAATCCTGATTTTTAAAATTTATCTCTTTGTTTTAGAATTAATTATAAATTTCTGCAAATTATCAGACGTTTTATATGCTACTGTTTTATTGTGTTTACATAGGAATTTTGAAATATTGTTTGTTTGTTTCCCGATTTATGTTAAACTAACATATTGACGTTCAGTTTCGATTTTTTCTTGAGGATATATTGGAGTTAACATTTGTTTGTTCAATTTCTGTTTTAAAATGTTGTCTACTGTGGAAGAAATATAATCATTGTTGACAGCAATTTGTTTCCGTTGAGATTTGTGTTATAGTTTGTTGCGTTTTGAGGGATATTAATTAATCGACGTATCATATTGAGTGGAAGACTGCTAATTTATGGGATCAAGGATGTAAGAAGTTTTTGAGAATAACAGTGTCGGTGTGTACAGGTTTGTGATAAACACAAAACGTGATGTGTGTAGAATTTGTCCGAGAAATACGTAAGTCCAGAAGGTTCAGTGAGCCGTTGATTTCTGTTTCTACTGTAAATTCGATGTCAGAATGTAGGAACTATTTATTTTCACCACTTTAAAGCGATCTACAAAATTTTAAATACATCAAACATATATATTGAGTTATACGCGAATGAATGCGTGCGTAGATGAACAAAAATATAGAAAATACTGAAATCTTGACAAAAAATACAAAAAATAGGAATAGAAGAATAGAGGGTTTGCTTATAAAGACAGACAGTCTAATAATTAAGAAATGAATCGATAATATTTAAGTCAAATTTATGTTTCAATTTTATTATTAGTTATATTTGAAAGAACAACCATCTTATTCATCGGTCTTTGGAAACAGAGAAGGCGTCAATAATCAAGGTTTATTTCCATTAGCTATAGATATATGTTAACAAATATCAAATATATGAAACAATAAAGTAAATTCACTTTCAACATAAGAGCTAACCCTTAACATTTGGAAAGGAGAGCACCATATTAAACTTTGAATAAAAAAAGCAATCAAATCAGTATCAAAAGAATTTACTAAACAAAGCTCCGGTTGTGCCTAATGTATTTTGAAGGAAATCTTATATTCTCACAAAGGCATTTTATTGCCTTGTCATGGTGATATTATGTCGAAAGATGATTGAAATTTACCAACAACGGTGATAAAAGGTTTTTTGCCTGAATTGGATATTTAGTTGTAAAAAAAATGTAATAATGCTGGAAATTTCGATTGTCGATTAGGTAGTTAAGTCAAATTATTAATTTCGTTTCCATCATTTTGTAGATTCCTGATCAAATTATTTTGTTATTAATGATACCCGTACGTTTACAATTTTATTATTTTGTTGACAGAATTATTATTCTTCGAATCGTAGTTTATTGTGTTGTCCAAATGATTTATGAACTATCAAAGTTAGTAAACATCATGGTCAAATAAATCAACCAATGCTAATAAAATAGGATTATATTTCTTTTCTTCATGATATTTTATGAGCAGTTTTTAATGATATAATAACATGCTGAATACTTAGATACATTTTTTCATGATTATGTAATATGTTGTTGAAAATATTCATTTATGATAATTGTATACACACAGCACATGCTTTAATTTTAATTACTCATATCACAATTAATTACAGGACGCGTGATGTTTGATTGAGCAGCTAGTTTGTCCAATTAAAATCTCATAAATCTAATGTATCAACTAACACTGAAATTTATGACAACATTTATCATGCAGTTAATTAATTTTTTAGTTATTTCTGCAAAAATTGCAATACAGTCAAATGGGTATAAAAATAGGTCAAACCCGTAAATCCTTGGGAAATGGATCGATTTTGATAGGACGACGATTCTCTTCAGAATGTCATCAGAAAAAAAAGTTGACTACAATTAAAGTTGCGCAAATTGTTTATATTGTTTATAAACAATTATATTTATTACTAAATATACGAATTTGACCAAAAGCAATATCAACAATTGTTTTGGGATCACTAGATAGGAAAGTTTGTCACTTATTTAAAACAAATAACTAGGTAATTTAGAAGGGATGGAAACGTATAAGCGAAAAAGCAATTTACTAAATTTCGATTCATCTCCAGCTGAGGGTAACCCATTGTTTACATTATTATCCCCAAACAGTATTTAAATAGGCACATTTTGATTTAAAATTACTATAATGTCCTCAGTACTTTAATAGTATTTTTAGTGGATATGGGTGATTATTTGTTATCAATAGTGTTATAATATATCCACAGTATGAACTATTTATAGTTTATATTGTAACAACTAATTATTCAAATAGTTATCGAATGACAAACTGAAATCTTAACCTACAAATTTAAATACAGGCAGTACATTTTTTATAAATAACACCTTCCGCGATTGATTGAACTTGCAATCAACTGTAGGGTTTAGTGCTTTAAGCACTTTATTAAAGGGCATAATGCTTATTGCACTCAAAAGAGCTTGCAAGCAATATTCAAGGACTCGCGAGCATTTTGAGCACCTCCTATCTGTAATTCATTTATATGCTGGCTTTCTCATTCACTGTTTCACTAATACAAGGTATTTACAACACTCCTTGGTTCAATTGAAGTTTGTATGCGAAGCTATTATACTCTTCGCCGACGAAGTCCGTAGAGTGTATTGAATTCATTCAAGCTATTTCTAAAATCGTTAAAAAAAGTCCTAGAGCAAAAATTCCTTAACCAGTGTCTTTTATCGAATTTCAAGCAAGTTTGAAAAATCCATCTGTCTGTCTGGATATCCGTGAATTGCTTGTCTACACGATAACTCAAAAACGAAAGATTATATTCAAATTTTGACAAGTTTGTTTTTCAGGGGAATAGTGTAATAAGGTTTGAAAATTCTCAATGTACACATTAAATCGATTCAAAACTTACACTGTAAACTTGAGTTAATTTAAAACGAAATCGTTCGATAACAATAAGAAAGTAAATTTAAATTTACAACGTACTTTAACTAATAAACTATAAAAGATCAAGTAGCCGAAATGGTTCTCAGTACTTTAACATTATTTTTAGTGGATAAGGGTGATTATTTCTTATTTATAGTCGTTCTTTAACTGCTTATAACAAACGGCAATGAACTAAAGGTATGGTCTTGGGGCTAGTATACACGGCTCGCACTTCGTAGGCTCGGGTTCGATTCCCAATAAAGGAACATTTGTTTTCTTAAAAACATTATTAATTTCTTTAAGTTAATGAAATAAAACATTTATTCCATTAAGTTTAAAAAGCGAAGATTATCATATAGAATGTGAAATAATTATACAAAAAACAGTAACCAAGTCAAACGATTTGCGGCAACACTAGTTGATTATTGATATTATGAATTTGACATTGATAATCATAATTAAATAACATTAAAACTCACGCTCACACCATCAAAAATTGTAAGAAGAAACGAAATATCGTAATATTATAGCGCTTGATATGTGTTAGCTCTAGCTGACATAAATTGACGGACATAGAACATAATGAATCATTTACCGGTAGTTTTAATGAAGTTACGTCATATGCATGTCAAAATATTACTGGTCTGTACGTACGGTTGCTCGCGGTGACGTATAAGTAATGCAAATCAATCTAACCATGAAACAATGAAATGAAGAAAATAATATTAATTATTGATTTTAATATCAGTAAGTAAGTTATGATGTACATTAATTTACCCCATTAATGTAAAAGTTCGACATTCATCAATTAAATGTGCATATATAATTAATTATAGTATAAAAACATTGAAATTTTGTTAATCTCACAGTTGAAATGAACAAAACAAAAAAATTGATTTGAATGGAATTAATTCAATCAATTCGATAAATTGCTCAAAATAAATTGACTAAGTAAATGACTGAACAAATTGATGAATCAATACTTGTTAAATTATTTGATAAATAATAGACATATATATTAATTAAGTCATTGGCTAGCAGAGTATAATAATAATGCAGTCAAATGGGTATAAAATAGGCCAAACCCGTAAATCCTTGGGAAATGGATCGATTTTGATGGGACACTCTTCTGAATGTCATCAGAAAAAAAGTTGATCACAAATAAAGTAACGCAAATTGTTAATATTGTTTATAATCAATTTAACTAACTCATTTTTGAGATTATATCAAAATTTCTAAGAAAATTTGACTGTTTTTGATCAGATAAAGACTATTTTTTGTTGTAAACAATTTATTTATTAACAAAATAGATGAATTCTACCAAAACTCCGACTTTAGGGTCGTTTTCGGATAGTTTTAGTCTTCTGAGTTCGATTTGATCGTTAATATCTTTGAAAATATACCCACAAATTTGCTAGTTTGTTATAAACAAATTATATTTATTATTAAATATACGAATTTGACCAAAATGTCGAGTTTATAGTCGTTTTAGGATAATTTTGACCTCCTGAGTACGATTTTATTGCTATTATGGTATTTAAATGCATACATAAATTTTTGAATTGTCATAAACAATTATGTTTATCAATAAAAATATGAATTTGACCAAAATATCGAGTTTATAGTTGTTTTCGGATAATTTTGGCCTCCTGACTACGATTTCATTGGTATTATGGTCTTTAAATGAATACATAAATTTTTGAATTGTTATGAACAAATCATTTATTAACAAATTTGAAAGAAATGTGACTGTTTTATTCATTTTTATATAATATGCACTCGAACTTGACAAAATTGATGAAATGCATTAAGTAGTAATATAATGAAAAATGGCATGGCACTAACTTTGAATAACTGTTTTCCCTTCCATAACAAATTTCCCATACCTCGTTAAAAAATTAATATGTTTAATTTTATATATATTTATTGATACTAAAACATCAATAATTTTTATTATTTTTTTCTAATTTGCTCTTGAAAATTTCTAAGTCTAGATTCCAGAGAACTTTGATTATCATTATTACACTTCAAATAGAATAATGTTTTTCTGAAGGATCAGATACAAATACAAAATTATTATAATGCATTATGTTTCATTTACTTATTATGTTAAGTTATGTCATTGAGAAGAAGCTGTTCAAACTCAGGAATAACAAATTTTCAATGATTCAATTAGCCAATCACTGGAACTCTCACGACGGAATAGTCTGTATATTGAATAATTTAAGACATTTAATATGACGAATAGTGTTCAAACAAAGGAAAAACAAGTTGAGTTAGTCAATTGAATAGTCAACATTTAAACAGTGTTTTGTGTTATCAATAGGTCGTTTTATCTTTCGGAAGGTTTTATCAGTTTTTTCGAGAATATCACCTACTGGCTGCCATTTGATATGAAAAGGATAGAAACTCTTGTAGAACGTAATCATACCGGTTTTGTCAATCAAACTGGATAACGATCATCATAGTTCATGGTAAAGGAGGAAACCGATAGTGGGAAAAATTTGGAGCAATAGAAATAGATGTTTGAAGATCCCTTATCCATTTATTTTCTGTTGCACTATTTCAGAGTTTCTTGTCTAAAATTTTAAAAAAGGGCAATTCTATAAGTCAGAGATAAACAATTAGCTTTGATGGAAAGTTATTTAGAATGTAGAACGCAGATAGAGAAAATTTCGGAGGGTGGACAAAATTTCATATCTAGGGGATTGTCGCTACAAATGGGAGTTCCTCAAGGTAGCATAATTGGCCCACGTTTGTTCTTAATCTATATTAATGATCTACCACAAGTTATTGCTGATGCTAGGAAGTTACTTATCAATTATGCAGATGATAGTAACATTAAAGTATCTGCGAATCAGCTTTGCCTTCTCGAAACTGAAATTGCCTCTGCGCTCCCAAAGATTGAACATTTGTGTATGAATAACAAACTCATAGTGAACAAAAGTAAGACAAACAGCGTCATCTTTACGTCAAGCCATAGTTGACTGCAATTTCCAGAAACATTAAATTTAAATAATTACATTTTGGAAATGAAGGTTTATTCGAAATGTCTTGGAATAAGATAAAAACCTCAGCTGGTGTAAATAAATCGAACATCCATTTAAGCTGCTGAATTATATAATTTATAGTTTACGTGTTATGAAACCACAACTTGAGGAAAATAGTTTTTTATTATGCCAACTTTCAATCTCTGTTGAGTTTCGCGGTGACAGCTACCAGGTTGATATGATATTCAGGCAGCAAAAAACAGCAATACAAATGATCTTTGGATTAGGGTGTAAGCAAAGTTGCAGAAGGTTTTTCAAGAAAAACAACTTGTTAATTGCTACTGAAATATACATTCATCAATCCCTTCTTTTTATTTTAAAACAAGGAAGATTCTTTAGAGATTCCAAAAAATCTTACATTAACAGAGAAAAATTGTGCATCAAATTTTTTAACAATTTGCCAATTAATATTCAATGTATAAAGAATTTCTGTGAATTTAAGAATAAAATATTCAATATTATTGTGCAATGTGAAACCATACACGGTTAATAAATACTTGAATAAGTAAGTTTTTGTCTTTCCATTTTATTTTAAACTTCTTCTGTATTGTTTGACATGTTTTCTCACAATATTGTTATTATTTTACAACAATTATTATTGAGAAAATAAATTTACTTTTACTTTTACTTTATTTTTATAACAACCTTGTTATCCAGTATAATTTTTATTGGCCATTATTCTGTTTTACAAATTGAACTGGCAATAACTTATACTTAACTACATAATCATTCAATTTTCAAAAAGTGCTTAGTGCTTAGTGCCGGGATTTGAAAGCACTTTCTGAAAGTGCTTAGAACTATTTGTCAGTGCTCGGCATAGCTCTGAGTAAAAGATATTATTTCAAATGCCAGCTTTCGACATTGAATGAATTCAATTTCAGGCAATTCTTTCCAAAAATTTCCATTCAACAATGTTGATTAGTTACGCTTTTATTTGTGGGAAGTTTTCAATTCAATTAATACATTTGCATTTATGAGTAGTTCGCGATAAGGCGATGTGTATATTTATTCCGTCAATGAACGATATATAAATAAAGATAAAAGTCGATTAAGATTAACATCTGTTTTAAGTGAGTGTAAAATATACAAGCGAAACACGAATGCATTCAAAACGAGTGAATTTCATCGCATGCATCATTATTGCAATTAGTAAGCTTTTAGAATGTTCATTAATCGCGGCCATTTAACGAATTGGTCATAAATTCACGTGAAGTCGAGTCGAAATTTTAGCCTTTTTTAGTCAAAACAAAACTGAATGCCATTCTTGTACAGAAAGTTGTTTTAGGCAGTTATGCAACATAAACGGCAGTATGTAATCATTTGCATACAATAATAATGTGAAATGCGACAGATTAACAAAACAAACCTACTTAAACGAGATTACAATAAAGCTGACCTTTAAACTCGTGCACGTCCAGCTACTACAATATTTTCTTCTTCGTGCTTCGATATAGCCTACTATTAAATTTTATTTAATGTCTCAGTAACACGTTGGGGAAACTATAAATGTCGACTTATCACCAACCACGTTCATATGATTCTAGTATTTCTACAAAAGTATACTAGGATCAATTCAAATAGTGCAATATTTTATTTACACTCCAATTCTTATCATAAAAAATATTATAGTAGAGAAACGTTATCTTTATCTATTACTTTGCAGTTATTATATGTATTGATAGCAAATGAAATATGAATATAGATGAATGATGTTATGTCGGATCATCAGGGAAATAATGAGGATAAAAATATTTCAATCTCTTGTTTGACTATTATCTTCATGAGCTTCCATGTACAATTTGGTTAGAGAAAGGAACGTAATATAACAGGAGCAATTATTGAATTCATTGATAAAGCTATTGATCTATTGACAGCTTTGAACAAGGTCTACATTCGCTGTCACTATTCATGGACATAACAAAGGTATTTAACTGTGTTGTCCATGCTATACTTAAACTTGAGAAATTTAAATTTGATATTGTGTCAATATTATTGAGTCGTTTTCAACAGATCGTCATCAAGCAGTGTGTAAGAATGGCAGATGAATGATGTTATGTCGGATCATCAGAGAAATAATGAGGATAAAAATATTTCAATCTCTTGTCTGACTATTATCTTCATGAGCTTCCACGTACAATTTGGTTAGAGAAAGGAACGTAATATAACAGGAGCAATTATTGAATTCATTGATAAAGCTATTGATAGCTTTGAACAAGGTCTACATTCGCTGTCAGTATTCATGGACATAACAAAGGCATTTAACTGTGTTGTCCATGTTATACTTAAACTTGAGAAATATAAATTTGATATTGTGTCAATATTATTGAGTCGTTTTCAACAGATCGTCATCAAGCAGTGTGTAAGGATGGCAGATGGTCTAAAAGAAATTTCTTACAATTGATGTACCCCAAGGATACATAATGAGACCTTTATTGATTTTAATTTTTATTAATGACACATACACTGTACTTTTTGCTGATGATGTAACAGCGTCAAATTCTGGAAAGGATCCAAATCATGTGGTGGAACAGAGTAGAATAAGAACGAATAGAGCCGTGGAATAGTTTTCGGGGAAGTGTCTTTGTGTGAATGAGAAAAAAACGGTAAAAAATCTCTTTCCCTGAAGGCAACAAATAGTTTAGATAAACTTACAAAAATTTTAGGCTTACATATAGATGATAGACTTACTTGGAATGTTCATGCAGATAAACTTATGACAAAATTGAGTGGAGGTTGAGAACATTATCTCAGTCGCTATCTCCTTGTGTCATAAAAACTGCATATTCTTCTTTGATATAAAGCCAGTTACGCTACGCTATTTTAGTTTGGGGTAAATGTTATGAAAAAATGAGATTTTCAGATTACAAAGGAGAGCGATAAGAATTGTTGCGAGTATTGGTTATAGGGACTGCTGTAGAAAAGCATTTGAGGGATTAGGTATATTAACATTCCCAAATCTGTATATATATGAATGTCTTAAGTATGCACATAATTGCAGAGATAATTAATCCTTGGTGAGCATTTTCATGATTACAATACTCGTAATAAAAGAAATATTCGTACAGATTTTCTTAGACTTAAAAAATCTCAAGATGGCCCGAAATTTTTAACGTTTCAATATTTCAATAAATTTCCCGAACCCATTAGAGAATTACCATTGAAAGAATTCGAGAAATCTGTTAAAAATATTCTTTTAAATAATATATTTTATTCCACAGAAGTTACAGTTTATAATACTACTGTGTTAAAATTTGATATTTTGATCTTATGATTATTTTATGACGACGAGTGTAAACATATTATGTACATAACATGAATAAAATGATAAACCTATGTATCTATTTATCTATAGAAAATATGTAGAAAATTTGCAATATAACTCAATAATAGCATGGGCCCGGGAAATTCCCTTGTGAAAAGTCTCCATTTAAATCTGTTTAACAAGAGAGGCATCTTCATTTCTACCAGTCTCTATCACTCAGATAATGTATAATAAGGAAAACAGTATTGAGCTTATAGAATACTATGATTGATTACACAAGGCCTCAGTGTTTTGCATTTAAAAATTTTATTCTGGGGCATTGTTAACAACTATACTCTTTAGATAGCCCCACAAAAATTATCATATGGAGCTAAGTCCGGGCTCTCAGGTGGCAGGTCCAGGTCACCTTCTAATTAATAAAACTCATCAAATTCTTGAAGAATAGGCTGAAAAAGTTCACGGATTATTGTGACATACATACATACCCGTCAGAATTTGCAGTAACTGATTAACCATTTTTATCTTGAAAAAAGTATTACTCTAGTATGCCTCTGACTGGAGGATACTGCTTCCCAAATAGTAACTTTACGGCTACGGAATGGAATTTGATGTTTTTCCGTGGATTCTCTTGCGACCATTAGCGAGAATTTTGCTTGTTGAAGTAACTATGCAGATGAATGAATGAATGGTACCCATCAGATAAAATGTGCAAGGTTCAATGGTGTATGTTTTTGACACCACCCACGCGGGTTCAAATCCTACCTTTGGAACGTTTTTTTAAGATATACGCGCATTTCACATCGCAAGTTTTCCAAAACTGCCTGTGTAATAAACCAAATAAGATCCACCATATCTGTTACCTTCAATCTATCATCTTAAGAGTTGAAAGCTTTATTACAATTATACATTTAAACCGCAGAAGTGTTGATGATGTACAAATCAGTTAATTTATTGAACTAAGTCGTGGGACATATATTAAGCGAATAAAAAGGTTAGTAATTTGATTAGGTATCATTATAAAATACCTGTGCATGAATAACAAAGTGACAGTTCTGTGAATGAATTTTCCCCATGGGCATGCATGTAATTAACTATATTACGTCTTTATAGCACCATAGTACCATAGTTTACCGTTATTGGTAAAGAATTAAAATATTAAGCTTCAGTAATCTTTCACGGTTTATCTTCCGAGACGTAGAGACTTAGAAAAGTGCATAATTAAATTTGCAATCATAAACGATTACATACGAACGGTTAATTCATGTCTAGCCTGGGGCGATTCTGCACCAAGCACAAGATAAACTCGTGAAAGAACAAATAAATCTTAGTTCCAATATTAGCTTTACACACCTACTAAATAACATGAAAATACCTTTTTAAAACACTTCATATGCTGTAATTCGAACCGGTTGTATTAGTAGTGCCTTAGTATTTTCTAGATTCGTATATCTTGTAACGATCCATTTATAGTTTCAATTCAATTAAAGTTAAATGGTGTATGTTATTTTATCTACATTCATAGATTTGATAGCTTTAAAAGGACACGACGGTGATGTAGATCGAGACTGCAGGCTCTTGCTCAAGTTCCAGAAACCATGAAACAAGATACACGGCCTACTTTAACCAGCGAAATTTAGTTCAATATTTATAAGTGCTGTAAACAATTCCTTGCACATTTCCATAATAAACGTCACTCTTAAGCCACATCACATTTATTAGAATGAACAACATAACTTAAACAAGATGAAAGTAGCCAAGATATGTTTGGCTTCACTATTGTTCGATTCTCACAACTTTACAGTACTTTTGGCGACCTCTCACACCATCATCTTGCCCAGAAACAACCAGTCATTACCTATCTGGTATACATAGCTGTTGATTTATCACAACCAGGGATTTTAAGATCCGAACTAAATGATATTTCTTCGATTTCTTTGTCCTATAATTTCTTTGGTCGTATGCAACTTGCGCACTTTATGATGGTTATAAAAAGGGTCAGGTAATAAGGCAGTTCAATGACCATTTGACATCGTATGTAACGAATTGGATGGCGCCATCCAAGTAGATGTTTTAATTCGCGCACAACGTCCGGGGTGCCACAGAGGTCAGTATCAGGCCCAACTCTATATATGATATATGTCTTCGATATACAGTCTTCTGTTAAATATGTCAGTATTCAGTCTTTTGCTGATGACAAAACCGTTGGAAAAGCTAATACGCAACTTTTAGCTTCAGTCCCAAGTCGATTCGAGGTCGTAGGCCCAAGATAGGGCCCATTTAGTGTGTTTTTGGCACATTGAAAAATTGAGTATATGTCAAAGAGTTTTTGTTTTTTCATATTCTGTTTTGGTAAGAAGATAGTATTTTTATTCTTCTTTTATATGATTTTTGGTATTTTGACCTATCTCATTTTTTGGAGTCACAATCGGCCATTTTGAAAAAACACGACGTATCGATGATGTTATCTTCGTTATCACTGTCATCATATATTGTTAAAGATGTGATATGATCATTATTGATATACGAATCATCGTGATCCGCTTCATCATCTGAGTTTGTTAGTTTGCAAGTGTCATTGATATCATCATCGATACGTCGTGCACTTCAGACTGTACGACTGATAGCGAAATTACAGAAATTCCTGGTAGAAAAAGATTGAGTAGAAAGTAAATGTGTATAAAATAATGGGTATTAGACGTATCTATAATGTGAATCTGTACACTTGCATTTATTGCCATTTTATTTTTTCCGATAAGCAATATTATGTATGTTATTTATGATAATGATAGTTATTAGATTAAATTATATTATAATATTATATTATGTTATGAATAATGGAAAAAATATGAAACGTGGCTTATTTGTAAATAATCAGACAAATAGATAATTTTTCAATAAATATGAAATTTAAAGAAATTTTGTTTAATATTGGAATTTATTATGTAACACCCTATAAAAACATCATGCCACTGTCACATATGCACGTTCACACGTCTACATACACTCACACATTCACACAAAACGATTATAAGCATTCAGGTGCATGTTAAAATATTTATAAACTATAATTTCGCGCGCGGAATCTATTGTACCGACCCTCGCTTATTGCCGCTACATGGAATTTTGCGCTAAATTTTTATGTTATAACTTGGGATTGTGAACGAATCTCCGTACGCTATTCCAAACTCAGATAGCCGAAGTATTTCTCTGTAATTTGTTTCGAGGTTTTTGTCTATAGGCCCAAAATTGGGCCCTTTAGGGGCCCAAACACATTTATTAGGATAGCTCCATTTTTACTCAACTCAAATTGATCTGCTTAGACTTAAAATACTCACTATTAAAACCTCTAATAGAATAGAATTTGGGTTTCGCAAACAATTTTTAACCTCAAAAACTTTGGATTTTTCATTGGTCCAAAATTTTCAAAATGGCGCTAAAGTCTTATCTTCGGAGCAAAATGCTTGAATTTTGGATATTATATGCAGAATGATGAAATCTTCCGAATAATTTTGATTTTAGGTTGATAATATCAGTATTCCGTTTGAAATTCGCGAAATACGGATTTTTCAAAATGGCCGATTGTGACTCTAAAAAATGAGATAGGTCAAAATACCAAAAATCAGATAAAAGAAGAATAAAAATACTATATTTTTACCAAAACAGAATATGAAAAAACAAAAACTCTTTGACATATACTCAATTTTTCAATGTGCCAAAAAACACACTAAATGGGCCCTATCTTGGGCCCACGACCTCGAATCGACTTGGGACTGAAGCTATAAGTTGCGTATTAGCTTTTCCAACAACTTTTGTTTTCTTCATAAAACCCATAGTTTTGTCCAAAACGCAAAAAATTGAAAAATGGCCATTTTCGGGTCCAAAAAATGGCCATAGTTTTTCGAGCACAGTATTAATTTAAATTTAATCTACACCATCGTGTTCAGCGTGTCAAAATACATAAGAATAGACCAAAATTAGACGGTGCGGAAATTCGGACATAAAAATTCCTTAAATGACTGGACTATAAGGCTTTCTCTTTATTTTATTTTTGTAAGAGGTTGAATATGAGTAGCATAAGCTAGGTTTCGCCTCTTTCTTTTTTACATTGTATTTTCTTTTTACTTTGTACAAAATAAAGGCAATTTAGTATTATTATTATTATATCACTCTATCACGTGATGCTGGTATGTTTGGCAAAAGTTTTCGTCGAGAGTTATATAAATTCCTGCTAATATTTTTTATAGAATTCTCAGTCAAATAAACTAACGTTTCAGCTTTTTCCTCTATGACACTATTCATTATTATCAACGGTCTTTCAGATATATCATCTGTTGCTTTCCTTTTAACGGCACTATTCACAACTATTTCGCACATTGTTGCTGAAAACACCATAAGTATGTTCATTACACATTTTTAATATTGAATCATTAATGGCAGACGTATGTGCGTTAGCCTGGCAGTTGCTGGTAGTACATCTCCAAAATTTGCGACCATCTTTCAGAATAATAAATTGGTATTACCCATGTGTGAGTTCATGTTATCAAAATTTTTTGGAAGAAGTTTTTAAATCTCACAATTCACATTTTTCAGATATTTACTACATGTTTCGAGGTCTATTAATTACACCTCATTATCAAGTATTATAAGAAATGGCTGCAAGAGAAGTATATTATAATTTTGATAATACATAATTGTTTGTAAATTTAATTGTATAAATATTGTAATAATTGAATAGTAATAAATAATTAAAATTGTGAAGTCTATTAATTTAAATAGTAAAATATAGTAATAATTAATAGATTGATAAAATTGTGACATCTAATTGAGATTGTTAAAATACTTAAAATACTTACATTCATATTATAAGGCATTCAATTCTTTAAAATTCATATTTGTCTGTTATTAAAATTGATTATTCTTCAAGTTTCAGTATATGTTCATTGTATGAGATTCAAGACAGTACGAGAATTAATTTGGCGTTATATAAGTTACGTGATTGATTGTGAATATAGATAAGAAAAGAAAATAATAAAATATTGTTGAAAAAATTGTTGAAAAAATGTATACCGTACTTTGATTTTAATCCTATTATGAATTTTAAATTTTAAGTAGAGTCATCTTTTGGTAAAGTAAGAAGTTAAATATGAAACTTGAAGAATATTTGAATCTTTCAGAATTGTAACAAAACGATAAAAATAAGTAATAAAGGTTTTCATTCAGTAGATTTTGTGAAAGTTACATCCATTTTGGATATAAAAATACACTTCATTCTTCACAAACAGAAAAAAAACACTTTACTTTTCACAAACAAATAGGTTTCGACAGACGTGTTGACAAAATCAAGACTAAAAGGCAATTAAAAATATAATTGGAAAAAAGCCTGTTGCGACCCTAGGTACTAGAGTTATTTTTCAGAGCGTCCGCGGTGGGGGTGCTGGCGAGTTACTTGATAACTTCTACTTGCGGTGTTGATCCTCTGACCCTCTGTAGCCGGTGCACAAGTTACATAAACGCGGTTCCTATCATAAAGTGCGTAACTTACACTCTCCCATTTCTCTCATTACAATATTGAACAAGACAGAAATACATAAATATATAAATGTGACAAAGATAATTTTTAAGCCACTCCACCGAACTCAGTTTTCTGAGGCCCTGAATGGTTTAATCAAAGATTATCTTCCTCTTGTTCATTCTGAAACTGTTTATAGCATTCCTATCATGTTTTTGCGGTAGTGTCTACAATAATAAAACAGGTCGAACAATAACTAATCGTGTGAAAGAGGCTCTGGCCAGCCTAATACCTCAATGTTCATTTACTTACAAAGAACATATCCATGACATTCATCAATAACTTTGAAAAAGTCAAGGAAAGTTGTTTTATCAGCAAGTGTACTTAGTAGCTTGTACAATAGACATACCACTCTTTGAAATGATTTATATCATAATAGTAACAATTATGATATAAATATTAATAAACGTAAAATTCATAATGTCAAACGTATTAAATACCGACAACAAATTGTTGTATAATTATGAATATTAGATTTGTAGAAGAAATATTAAATACTTGTAACTAAATAATCCTCCGAAGCATATTCAAAAGTCCTAACTAAAAATTAATTATTCTAAAAAGTTGAAAAAAGTATTGAAGATCTTGTTTGTGTAAAATAAATTTAAAAAAGAAACGTGTGGCACTCGGGGACTGCCGCGGTAAAGCTATTGCATAGCATTTTTTCTCAACTTATGCAATTATAATTATTTTTTATTTTTAATTTATGCAGTATTTTTTTTTCTTTGATATTATTTCAAGTTTTTTCTTTGATATTAATTCAAGTTACACTTTTTGAGCGAGGTGACCGATAAGAAAACAAATTTTTTTCTTTTATTGAATAAATAAGAAGTTAATATCGTTTAAAATATTTTTATTATCTTACAATACATGTAGGTTATTCAGAAATTTTTATCATTGAAACTATAGGTTTATGGTAACTGAAATAAGAAACATAAGTTTGAAACTTGATATCCTCTAAATATCTGGAAAATACCGCGTAATGGTGGTCCCATATTTTGTTGTGGATTCTTGTGGATCATTATTCATTTTCAAATTCAATTTTTCCGAAAGAAAAGTTGTCAACCGCTCTGATTTTTTATCAGCGAAGTTGATGTTGAAATCGCCAGCCAAGATAAGTGGAAATTTATTACCATTTGTACCAAGTATTTTCGACCCTTCTTCAGTGTACTCCAGTAAAGTGCGATGAATAAAATGCTCTACCTCGTCCAATTTTGGATTCGGAGAAATGTAAAT
This sequence comes from Endomychus coccineus, assembly GCA_958510875.1. Classification (NCBI taxonomy): domain Eukaryota; kingdom Metazoa; phylum Arthropoda; class Insecta; order Coleoptera; family Endomychidae; genus Endomychus; species Endomychus coccineus. The sequence continues at coordinate 29,287,973 of OY294067.1, read as the reverse complement.
TGCTACCATGACTATGTGTAGGCCATTTCTAAGTGTGCATAAGTACGCACAAATATCTCCAACAAATGAGCACCTAACATTAACATCGCTAACGTGTGCAATATTCATTTCAATATTCGGAGTCATAATATTAGTAACATTATTATTATTTTGGTAAATAGCTATCCCACCAGTATATATACCTACATGTATACTTACGGGGCGCACTAAAACTGTGTGTGTGTGTGTGTGTGTGTGTGTGTGTGTGTGTGTGTGTGTGTGTGTGTGTGTGTGTGTGTGTGTGTGTGTGTGTGTGTGTGTGTGTGTGTGTGTGTGTGTGTGTGTGTGTGTGTGTGTGTGTGTGTGTGTGTGTGTGTGTGTGTGTGTGTGTGTGTGTGTGTGTGTGTGTGTGTGTGTGTGTGTGTGTGTGTGTGTGTGTGTGTGTGTGTGTGTGTGTGTGTGTGTGTGTGTGTGTGTGTGTGTGTGTGTGTGTGTGTGTGTGTGTGTGTGTGTGTGTGTGTGTGTGTGTGTGTGTGTGTGTGTGTGTGTGTGTGTGTGTGTGTGTGTGTGTGTGTGTGTGTGTGTGTGTGTGTGTGTGTGTGTGTGTGTGTGTGTGTGTGTGTGTGTGTGTGTGTGTGTGTGTGTGTGTGTGTGTGTGTGTGTGTGTGTGTGTGTGTGTGTGTGTGTGTGTGTGTGTGTGTGTGTGTGTGTGTTATTATTATTATTATTATTATTATTATTATTATTATTATTATTATTTATTAAACCATATAGATTTTAGTACATGTCATAGTATCTTAAAATATTTACATTTTGTGCATTATATTATATGATTTTTGAAATAAGTTTTCTTCCTTAAAATAGCTATTCACAATTTGAATATATATAACTGTTTAGTCTGTAATAGATAGATATTCTGAAAATATTATTGTTTTCTGTTCATCGACTTCACAAAGAACGCCCTTCAAGCACCAAATTCGTTGAAATCGATCAAGGTTGTCATTACCCAGGAAGTAAGCATATTCGGTTAGTATACGGCTCTTAATTTTCTTGACAAAAGTTTTGACATAGGGTTCCATATTATTTCCATGTTTCAATGAATTGGTCAGTGATCTATATATTACACTTTTCGTAAGATTTACTAGATAGTTAGCTATGTTAGCCACATCTGATCTTCCTTTATATCCAGAATACATATTTTTTATGAGTATGCAGGATGTGTTCTTTAATGATTTAAGTAAAAGTCTGGTAAGATTCCATATCGTGTTTGTTTCTGAGCACTCCAGGAGAATATGCCATGCTGTTCCGCGAACGTTAGGACAAAATGGACAAGTATCAGTATTTCGCAGTCCAGATTTAAGGAGGAAAATTGGATCAGATAATCTATTTTTCGCTAATCTCCACGAGATTTCTGCTTCAAAACCTAGCGTTGGTTTATTTGGTGTGTGTGTGTGTGTGTGTGTGTGTGTGTGTGTGTGTGTTATTATTATTATTATTATTATTATTATTATTTTATTAAACCAATAAGAGTTTTCAAATTACATGGTCACACTATTGAACTTACAAACTATATATACATATACATACATATACATATACCGGAATAAAATACACCCATACATATATACATATATAGTGCACCATGTACAAATGGTATATCAATATTGTTTGCTATGAATTATTCACCTACACTACCGAGAGATTTAATTGTTCAGAAAATGTCAGTGTTTGATTGTCGACTGAGCACAACACGTTCTTAATGCACCATTGTCTTTCAAAATTTTCAATGTCCCGCTTACCGAGGTGTGCGGAAAATTCGTTGACTAGTCTATACTTTATTTTTCTGATAAGATATTCTAAGAATGATTTTCTCACTGCCCCATCTCCTTTGAAATAGTCTGATGTTAACTTATAGATATTAGATTTAGTTAGGTTCAGTAAATAATTACACAGTCTTTTTTCAGATGAGTTATTAGGATAACCACAATATATGTCGTTCATTAGGATATGAGTCGTGTTCAGTAGTTTTTTCAAAATATTGGTAACAAAGCTCCATACTTCTTTAGTTCCTTGGCATTCCATTATGAGATGCCAACCGGTACCGACTTGAATCTGGCAGAAAGGACATAATTCAGTATCTCGTAGCCCGGACCGACACAAAAATATGGAGTCTGCTAGCCTATTCTTGGCCAATCGCCACGATATTTCACCATCGAATCCTAACGTAGGTTTTTGGAAGAAGGATGTCCAGTTTACTTCGTCGTCTGACCAACAGCCTGGCATAATATAACCCGTTTCTAAGTTGAAGTATTTTGCGGTTAGTGTTTGTTGTAGGCACTTACGCGTGGTTTTAGAAACTATAAGATTTGTGTGTTTGCCTTGAAAGAGAAGAGTATACGGTGAATTTTGATTGTTCGAAGTTTGCAGCTCAGTTTTGTAATGTAAATGAAAAAAGGATATTATTCTTCTGTAATGTACACATAAGTCGTTCATAACAATTGTGGGTAGATGCTTTAGTTTTCCTTTGATCACTTCTTCAGTCATCCATTGTCCAGAAATCCTGAAATCAGCAACAGTTTTGAAATTTTTTCTTTCCATGTCTGACTGAAAAGAGGAGGAACAGTTGCCTTAATTAATGTGGTTTTCATAGTTGGTATTTTCTCTATGTCTTCTATAGTTCTCGGAAAACTGTTTATCGAAATGCCTGAATCGTGCATACCATTAATTAGAGATTTAGTGAAAGGTGACGTATCGGATCGATATTCTAAAATGTTCTCGGAGAAAAGAAATTGCCAGCTTAACTTCCACGGATTTGACTTTTCCATAAGACAGTTCATAATTATTCCCCAATTTTGTTCATCGGAATTCATGAGGCGTTGTAGCAGGCATATTCTGAATGTTTTTATTTTTGACTGCAGATGTACCAAACCAATACCTCCCTGGTGGACACTCAAGCACAAATGTTCAACAGTAGTCCAATGCTTCTTAGCCCACATAAAATCAATCAACTTCTTCTGCATCTTTTCAATTTGCTGTTCAGTAAATGGTAAAACCTGAAAAAAATGCCATAATTTTGGTGCATGCCATAATTTTGGTGCAATAAATTGGTTTATCACAATCTTTCTTCCCATGAGAGAGAGGAATGGGATTTTTTGCTGCCATTTCACTAACGAGTGATTGATTTTTTCCATGAGGGAACTGAAACTATTTTCGGTGTCAACAGATATGTCATTCGAAAGAGTTATACCCAATACTTTAATACTTTCAGTTGTCCATTTAAAGTCTATTGGTTTGTCTGTTCTCGATTTCCACCCGCCCGTCCAAAAACCAATCGACTTCTCAAAATTGAGCTCTGATCCCGATTCTTTTGAAAAGATGTTGTAAATTTGTCGGAATGTATCAAAATCACTTTCTTTACAAATAAATATAGAAATATCGTCGGCGTAGGCAGATGTGGCTAGTTTTCGGAATTCGTGATATGGCAACGGTACACCTTCAAGTTTTTCTTCGCAGAGTGATAGAAGCGGTTCAATGGCTATTGAATAGAGTGGGCCAGATAACGGACAACCTTGTCTTATGCCTTTTTCAAAATGTATTTCCGCAGTCAAAAGCGAACCTACTCGGGCGTGACTCTTTGCGTTTGTATATAATATTTTTATCGCATTTATAAAAAAATCTCCAATTCCCATCGTTTTTAAAACTTTGAATAAATATTTGTGATTAATCCTGTCAAATGCAGTCTTCTGATCCAGATTTAAAATAGCTAATGGCAAATTAGTTTGATTCGCATGAAATATTATGTCTCTGTGTAAATGCAACGAGTCGTAAATTGTTCTATTGGGTATAGAGTAGCTTTGGCTAGGCCCTACTAAGTTTTGAATAATATTTAATAATCTTATTGATAAAGCTTTGGCGAATATTTTATAATCTGTTGTCAAGAGTGAGATAGGTCGCCAGTTCTCTATTTCTAATAAGTCATTCTTTTTTGGCATAAGGCTGATTATAGCTGTGGACATAGATTTCGGAAGGCTTTTCCTATGAATTGTTTCATTATGAATTCTCATATATATAAGTTTTAATTTATCCCAAAATTTTATGTAAAATTCCGTAGTCAATCCGTCTATGCCGGGTGCTTTCTTTTTGTTAAGTGACATTAATGCGTTAGTGAATTCTTCAATTGTGAGTGGTGCATTTAGTATGGCCTGATCTGTTTCCGAGACTTTCTTCAAATTATCATATAAAGGGCTGTTTTCATTAAGTTTAGCTGTTCTATCGCAGGAATAAAGAGTTTGGAAGTGTTTTCTAAGTAATGTGCAGATCTCCGTTGGCTTTTTGATGATTCCAGTTCCTTGTTTTAATTTACTTAGTGGTTTAAAAGTACTAAAGGCCATTTTATTTATGTTTGGTTTGTCGGTATTTATTAGGTGTTCATAATTAAACTTACTGATTAATTTCATGGTAGTTCTTCGATATGCGTCTTGGGATTTCTTTATGGTGTTGGACAGATCTCTCATGTCATCAATAGATGGATTGACCAAGGAAAAAACCAGTCTTAAATGTTTTTGAAGCTGTCTGAACTCTATTTCATCAGTTTTCCTTTTTTGCCTGCGATAAAGTATAGCTAGGTCCTTTATCTTCATTTTAAAAATATCCCACCATTGTAATAAGTTCTGAGTATTTGGTATATTGGCTAGTTCATTTTCAATGAAGGTATTCATATTTTGAATAAAATCATTATCTTCTAACAATACATTATCAAATTTCCAATATGGTTGTGAGAATCTCAGAGTTGTCCTAGTGTTTATATTAATTGAAACTGCGAAATGGTCGGAAAAAGAGTTATTCAATTTTATGTTTACTAAGTTATTCACAATATTTTCAGAGCAATAAATTCTGTCTATTCTTGAAGCTGATAATGGTGATATAAAAGTAAACCCTCTAGCTTCTTTATAAAAATATCTCCAACAGTCTTGAAATGACAGGTTGTTGAAAGCCTCGTTTAAATTTTTGGAAAAACTGGGGTGTCTTTCTGTGGAGTCATATCGGTCTATTAAGGGGTTTATGGTACAATTAAAATCTCCACCTAGCACTATATTTTTATTTGAAATGGTTTCCAAGTGATCTATCAGTGTTGAAAATATATCTTTGGCTAATTGATTATCTTGTGGTAAATAAATTGTAAATATTTGCCATATTTCCGTGCCTATTTTTATGATAACTTTTTGAAGGTATGATTCATATAAAATTCCGTGGTGTTGTATTTCAACTAAACTATTTTTCTTCACAGCAATTGCTGTTCCACTGTAATTTTCTGTTACGGGGTTGATGAAAAACTCATATTTCGTGTTATTGTAATTATTTGGAAATTCGGTGATATTTGTTTCTTGTAAAAGTATAACGTCTGGATTGTTGATTTCGAGAAATGTTTCTAATTCTAGGATTTTGAAATAGCTTCTAATGCTTTTTGTATTGAGTGTAGTTAGAGTGAATGAATTATTCATAATTTATATTGTAATTATTATTAAAAAGTAGAGTCGATACTTTCATTGGATGTCCATTTGTTCAGCGAAGTACGTGAGGATATTAAAGATTCTGGCGGAGAGATATTCTTTCCATCTGGATTATTTTTGTTTAGCGCCACGGCTAATCTTTTACATCTTTCTTTTAGAGATCGTTGTGAAAAAGATGGAATTACCTGTTTAAGTAGCTCTATTAAACCGTTTATATCACTGCTATATCCTTTCGCAATTTCCAATGGATTATCGTTTGATTTAACATCCTTTAAAAATTGAACAAAATTGGAATAATCCAATATTTGTTCGGGATGTTCTTCCCATATCTTTTCTATTCCTTCGTAGCAATCTTGTGTTGGACTTTTCTCTACCTTCCTTCGCTTTTTGTTTTTTGTTGTTCTTTTTGGCTGTTGGAAAATGTTTTCGTTTTGGGAGTTGGCTGGATCATTATTGGTATCATCAATAAGGAGGATAATTTCATCTATCTGCGTAGGTGTCGGAGGTGCAGTTGAGTTTGAGGGGGCAGGTCGTTTATTATTTGAATTTTCATCCGTAATTTGAAAAGTTAATTCAGATTTTGGGCATTTGGAAGCTATATGTCCTGACTCTTTACATTTGAAACATTTAACGACGTCATCGGAAAGGAATATTCTGTACTCTTCCTCATCGTGATTGATTAGGATTGAATTGGGTAACGAGTCAGTTTGGTTTCCGGCTACAAAGACTTGTCTCCTAAAACTAAAAATATGCTTGTATTCGTCAATACCAATACCTGCTCCAATGAAAGAGATCGGTGATACAGTTTTGATATTGTTACTTTTTAGTTCATCTTCAATGACGTGATGCGGTATGCATGGTGAAACGTTTGATAATATGACTCTTTTCGCGGGCATTATGAGTTTTCGTACAGGTACGAATATATCATTTATATTGATTCCTTGTCTTGTTTCAACGAAGTTATCCACCAACTCTTTAGATGATAAGTAAATACAAATTCTATTGTTAGACATACGGGACGCGAAAGTTATATTTTTGGGTTCAACTAGTTTCCCAGTTTCAATCAGGTAATCTTTAAGTTGGTACCCATCGATTGCAGGGAATATTATTGCTTGGTCCTTTTTTGGGAATGCTAATGCTTTAACGACATTGGAGAAAGTAGCATTGTGTTGTTTCTTCTTTGATAACGGTGGTTGACTTTCCGCAGAACCCCTGTATTCAGGAATCCTGCCAGACGATACAATTTCTTCATTCATTATTACTTATGTTAGCGTTTTTTATTATGTTAAGAAGCATATTGGATCGTAAAAAGATGTGTACTTACCGCTACAGCACTGTCGGCCGATCAGCGGTAATATTCTAATAATACGAATAACTAAATGTTCACTTGATTGTCACTATTAACTATGTATTTACAATTCAGAAGAAAAATGTCTATGAAATAGAAAATGAAAACACGTATATGAACGCTGTTATTTCGCTAATTCACTCGTAACTCGTAAACTTTGCACACATTCTTGAAACACGTCTGCTGCCTTCGAAGAACTGTGTGTGTGTGTGTGTGTGTGTGTGTGTGTGTGTGTGTGTGTGTGTGTGTGTGTGTGTGTGTGTGTGTGTGTGTGTGTGTGTGTGTGTGTGTGTGTGTGTGTGTGTGTGTGTGTGTGTGTGTGTGTGTGTGTGTGTGTGTGTGTGTGTGTGTGTGTGTGTGTGTGTGTGTGTGTGTGTGTGTGTGTGTGTGTGTGTGTGTGTGTGTGTGTGTGTGTGTGTGTGTGTGTGTGTGTGTGTGTGTGTGTGTGTGTGTGTGTGTGTGTGTGTGTGTGTGTGTGTGTGTGTGTGTGTGTGTGTGTGTGTGTGTGTGTGTGTGTGTGTGTGTGTGTGTGTGTGTGTGTGTGTGTGTGTGTGTGTGTGTGTGTGTGTGTGTGTGTGTGTGTGTGTGTGTGTGTGTGTGTGTGTGTGTGTGTGTGTGTGTGTGTGTGTGTGTGTGTGTGTGTGTGTGTGTGTGTGTGTGTGTGTGTGTGTGTGTGTGTGTGTGTGTGTGTGTGTGTGTGTGTGTGTGTGTGTGTGTGTGTGTGTGTGTGTGTGTGTGTGTGTGTGTGTGTGTGTGTGTGTGTGTGTGTGTGTGTGTGTGTGTGTGTGTGTGTGTGTGTGTGTGTGTGTGTGTGTGTGTGTGTGTGTGTGTGTGTGTGTGTGTGTGTGTGTGTGTGTGTGTGTGTGTGTGTGTGTGTGTGTGTGTGTTTAGGTTGTTTTTATAGCAGTATTATACCGGGATATCAAAAATTATCTAGGTCAAGGGTGGTTGTGGAATCTAATACTTTACGTTTGAAATAATTATGTCACTGTCACACTGACATCATCAATAACCTACAAATTTCATACCTATTTATTTCATTTGTAAAACAATAATGAACTACAAATTAAAAATTATATTGGTCAAGGGTGGTTGTGGAATGTAAAACGAAATGTTAACTTTGAACCTTTTACAAGGTCACAATAGCCACAAACGGGGTCGAAACTGTTTTAAATTGGTTAATTTTCGATAAATCGAATGACGTTCACGTGAGAAGCGTGTAGCTCGCGAGTTAGAAAAGTGCAAATCTTCGGAACATATAACGTCTTTGCGAGGACTTCTTTTCGCATGCGGTTTACACTCCATGTCGTTAGTTTATGAACGAGGCCAACTAAATAGCATAGTTTCGGGCCCCAAAATGTCGATTAAATAGGAAAATTTAACCAAAATAGAAACAGGTACTCTCAGGTCTCTGCTACGAGCTCCTCGAGGCATATGTCAAAATGATTACGTTCGTAGCTAATTACATGGAAAGTCTGGCATTCATGCAATTGTGTTTTTATACAATTCGAACCTTCTAATTTCGATAGGCCACGTGAAAATCCCGGAGTCTAAAGCGTTAGAGTGTTATAACATTCGTATAAAATAGCGAAATTTCTCACTTTTAGAAACTTCAAATTGATTAATTTGACACATGTTAGGTGTTTAGGTCTTAGGTTATTTTTCGTTACGGAATTCCTTGATTCGGTCGCCGCGCTCAAAGCCCGCGATAAAAGCTATATGCAATAGCTTAAAAAATTTAAATAAAACAATTCAAAAAAAGTTGATGTTTGATCAAAAACGAAACGTCGGATATTAAAACTGATGTTAACACAAGAAAGTTCATAAAAAGCCACTTCCAAGAAGTGTTATTTTATTTTGTTCCATTTGTGACAGTAACTATGAAAAAATAAAATAGGAAATCAAAAATTTCGGCTTTTCCAAATTGAACTTGAAAATCAAAAATGATTTTGGGAATTTCTACTTCCATATGAATGGCTATTCAGTTACGCAACTTTTCCCCCATTTAACCAAATCTGAATGGATTGCCGTTTTCGATATCCCCATGACAGGCATCCTTACTTGGGCACACATATATTCACTAGCACTCGCAGGAACAGTTGACCAATATATTGGCTAAATGCGTGGAAAGACACGTCAAAATATAATCAATGTCATTGAAAATTATTTCATTTGACAACGTATATTTTAAAACTCTGTGTTTTTCATTCTATGCATCAATATGATATTTTGCATTAGGTTAAACTGTCAAAATCATTGACATAAAGACTATGTAAGCTTTACCAGAACCACAGAAACATTATTATAAAGTAACTAAGGTCCATGACTTATGGATCTCAGGATTCTATGACGAGGAACAAAAATGACACATCTTCAACTTGATGCCAACGTTTCGCCATTACAGGTGGCATCTTCAGGGCAGGCTTGAGGCTTGAACTGAAACTGGTTCTACTGGTCGAATCGCAAGGTTCCCTCCCTTTCCTAGATGTATTGGTTAGTCGACAGACTGACGGTACTTTAGGACATTCTGTGTATCGAAAATCCACTCATACCGATAGATACCTCAATGGTCTTTCCCACCACCACCCTGCCCAAAAGCAATCTGTCATAAACTTCTTGGTCCACAGAGCTGTCAACTTATCCCAACCTCAACCCTTAAAATCAGAATTAAAACATCTTTCATCTGCCTTATTATCAAACAATTTCTTCCATTACAACATTCAAAAAGCCATAAAGAAATACGCTTCGCCTAAAATTTCAAATCGATCTGAGCCACAAACCCCGCCGCCTGCTTTATCCACTGCTTATCTTCCATATATTGAAAATATAACAGATCGAATTTTGAAATCTATTTCTACCCGGTTTTCCACACTTCCAAAATTATCTCAGTTTTACAAACCTATCAAAGATCCCCTCCCTCCTATTCACTTAGAATGTGTTTATAGCATTCCCTGTTCTTGCGGTAAAGCCTACATTGGTGAAACAGGTCGTACATCAGCTACTCGTGTGAAAGAACATGAGCGCTGTACAAGGCTTCGTGATACCAGTAGATCTGCACTTGCGGAACACAAGTTTGACACTTATCATCAAATTCTTTTCTAAAATACTAAAATTCTAGCCCGAGCCCCAAACTTCTATCAGCGAAAAATGCTTGAAGCTATAGAAATCCTAAAACATTGAAATAATCTGAACCGTGACTCAGGATATTACCTTCCCAATATTTGGAAACCCATCCTCGAAAATTCCACTTCGCACATGATCACACAACGGCAGGGTCAGATGCCGGAACGGAGTCAACTACCGGAATAAAGGCAGTGAACTGTGTAGCGTGAAGGATTTATCCTACAATAAATACGGCTACAGAAACCAGTAGAACCAGTTTCAGTTCAAGCCTCAAGCCTGCCCTGAAGATGCCACCTGTAATGGTTGGCGAAACGTCGGCATCAAGTCGAGCTATTGTGACGCGGAATCCATCCGGAAGCCAAGATTTTTCGCTTTTTTATTGTCACAGTTCACTTCACTCAATCTCTTACGCTATACTTTTGCTAATTGTTTGCAACGAAAACGAATTTAATCAGATTTTCATTCTATTACTACTTAGTTACTGTAATTAGCATGAACATATTCACCGACTGACTGACATAACGAATTATTCACTGCACTGACTGGAATATGTTGAAGTTTCTTCCAGTATTCGTTCGCGGCACCGCGGTTCTATAGGCCCGAGTTGAACATATGTTATGGCCACCACCAACTCAACGTCAAATCTCTTGTCAAGACTCTTATGGGAGAGGAAATAGGCATTTGAATTTCCTTTATACCACATACAGTGAGGAAAGTAAAAATACATCTTGTGATGTCTATTCATCCAAATCGACTGAAATGTCATTTTGTTGCATTTAAGAATGAAACCAGCTTTACACAAAAAAATTGTCTGCATGCTAAGTTGTTCTACGGTATAGCTTCCTTTATAAGCGTGTTAACGGCCGGCTTCCAGATTTGCATTTATTAATCCCCAGGCTCGAATTAACAAAATGCATTACAACTTGAACTGTATAAAATCCACCCAGAAAGTTCTCCAATGGCGCTGGAACTGTAGTTAATAGTTCCGTAGTATATTACAATAAGCTGCTACATGTAGGAGGAAGAACTATCGCAAGTTACAAATAGAACTTTCCTCAAATACAGGTAAAGGCGTATCACGCAAACACAATAAACGAATAAGAGATAACTTTTTATCAAAACTTTAAACAAATATTACGTAAACTATATTGTTGCCAGATTGAAATTACAAATAAGTATTCAAGTCATTGACATGTGCTTATGATTCTTTCACAACAAGCGCAACAAACGTGGTATATGGCAAATTGCTAGTAACGAGCCCACGCAACCAGATAGATTCGTTATTTATAGACAAGGTAGTAAGATTTTATTATGTTTAAATTAGTTCAAGTTGTTCGTTTCTTTTGATATTTCTCTCATACATAGATATAAATGTATTTTATAATAATAGTTATATTTTGCATATATGAATAAATTACAAGGATTTGTGGTTAATAGCGCCAAATAATGTATCAGATTGGTAGATAATATATTTTAACATGTCACGTAATCTATGTAAATTATGTTCGGAACATCGAAAGCATAAATTAGACAACTTCTTTGTCGTGTATCACGTAACATTTGTTTGGCATTAAATATTACAATTTATATCGAGAACTGATGTTTTTACTACAAATTCAAATCGTATCCGAACTAGAAGACGGTTTTTTTTATGTTCCCCTCAGAAGCTCTTTGCACAGGAATATATCCATAAATTAACCTAGCAGTCGAAACAGTCCCCTCCCCTGTTTTTAGATATGATTTCATCTATATATCTTGAATTGTAGACTTCCGCGAATAACTAATTTTGAAAATTATTGGCTTCTGGATGGAACACGACTTGATTATAGAATAGAATAATTTATTTATGCTAAATACCAAGTATTGGCTTACATTCGTCAAGATAAAAGAAAAAAAAATTAAATTCAAATTATGATAGAACAAAAAGAAATAAAAACTTAATACCATTAAATCAGAACTGAAAATCTAAAAATTCCTTAAGTATGAAAAAAATGTTCAGTAAGAAAATGTATAATAACCCTTGAAAAATTGTCGAGTGGGAGCTCTCTAATCAGTAATGGTAGCTTATTGCAAAAAGTTGGACCCCAGTTATTAAAGCTATTTCTGCTACGTTTCATGCGGTGATAATTAATGTGTGATAGCTATGAAAATACTTGTAAGATTTGAAACGAAAAATATAATAATATTAATACATTCATCTTATCATGGATGTTGCAAAAAAAATTGTCAAAGACCGATTAGGTCAACTATTTACCCATCGATTATCGGCTCCTCTTTTTTCGTTTTTAATGTTACAATTATTTTTATAGCTATTAAAAATTGACAACACCCCATATTGTTTTTCAGTCAACGAAATGAGTCGTAATAACTCCTACACATATTTTCTACTTTTTTCGCGTTTTTAAAACTCTAGTTGATCGATGTTTAAAAATCAAATAATATTTCTGCTACGTTTTATGCGGTGATAATTAATGTGTAACTTATATTTTGCTCTAATGTTGACACAGTGCACATCACATCGAGTTGAATATTCGTTAATATGTGTTTTTACAGATATTAGACAATGTTGAATGTAAATGCAAGGGACAGACATAATGTTTAGGTCCTTAAAGGCATGCTTACATGCTTGTCGGTAAGGCAGGTGGCATCTTGAGGCTTGATCTGTAACTGATCATTCTGGTTCCTGCAGCGGTATTTATTGTGGACAAAAACCTTCACGCCATATTGTTCGCAGCCTTTATTCCGGCGGTTAACTCTGTTCTGGCAGCTGAGCCTGCCGTTGTCTGATCATGTGCAAAGTGGTGTTTTCGAGGATGGGTTTTCAAATGTTGGGAAGATATCCTGAGTCACGGCTTAGATTATTTGGACGTTTTAGGATATCTATCGTTTGAGGCTCGGGCTAGGATTTTAGTATTTTCGAAAAGGATTTGATGAATAGTGTCAAGCTTATGTTCCGCCATTGCAGATCTACTGGTGACCTTGTAAACGCTCATTTTGTTTCACCAATGTAGACTTTACCGCAAGAACAGGGAATGCTATAAGCACATTCTAAATAAAGAGGACAAGGGGGTCTTTGAAAGGTTTGTAAAACTGAGATAATTTTGGAAGTGTGCAAAAACGAATAGAAATATTATGCTACTTAAAGAACTTGAAAAATATGGATACTAGGTAGTGGACGAAATAGGTAGAGGGGTGGGGGATTTATGACTCAGGTTGATTTGAAACTTTTGACGAAGTGTATTTCTTTATGGCATTTTGAATGTTATAATGGGAGACATTATTTGATAATAAGACAGATGTAGCCTTTAAATGAATGGAATGTACATAATTCTCCTTGGAAAGTCTGCAGCGTTATGTATTTATCTATGAAATAGGTGAACTGTTGAAATCATTCACCATAAGGACTATGTACTGTGATATTTATGATAGCACGGAGTAACTAAATTAATGTAATATTATTTTAAAGTAGCTATGGTTCATTACCTAAAGGTTTTATTTAAGATTATCTCTATGACGAGGAATACAAAAATGTGACGTCATTCTAATTCGATGACATTTCATTTTCAAAATTTTTGAATATTGATTGCGTACCTACACCAAAAATTAAGATTTTTCCCAGAAATCGAGGAAACATTTTTCATTTTTATCACTGATAACGAAATATCTCGTTGCTTTTGCGTTTTTGGCTGAAAAAGTGTTAAAAAGAAAAAAAAAGAATTTTCCGGAAAACGAAACTGAACAATGTTCCCCCGCTTACTTGGGGGACGCGTTGAGGTCAGTCGATTTCGAATGGCCCATACTACATTTGTATCTACAAATGCGAAATGTTTCCTCGATTGCTGGAAATTGGCTTTTTTTTGTCTAATTTCTGTGGACTACTTCTGCAGGTCAAATATATGATGTCATACAAAAGTACTATAGCAAACGCGCCCCAAAACAATGCAGTTTCTATCTTCACCACTTAAAAGCGATTTGCAATTCTCCACAGTGGGTGACATACGCACGGACGCAGGAACATACAGACATCGTTTCACAAATAGTCTAGACAGAAAGGCCCAAAACTGAGCTCAAAACGAATATGTCCGTGGAAATCCGGCATTTTTTTACCGATTACAAAACTTCCCTTGTATAGCGTATAGTGAGGAAAATGAAAATATGTCTTCCAGAAGATTACTTACTATTATTATAACTTAGTTCATGCATACTGGAAATTGTTCTACCATGAAACGCCAGTTTCATTGGGAATTTCTCAAGTAAATAAATTCAGAGATGATGATTTAAGTAGAAAAACGATACATTTCAGTCAAAAGTTGATATAATGAACTCCTTGAATTAAATGGATTAAATTGCTATGCATTATTTAATGTCAGCCTTATGCAATCTTGGAGCATCACGGAAACTCTATAGAAATAGACCAACTACCGGTTGGTTTAAAAATAGAAACGCACAATAATTTGAGACTTTATTGACCCTACACCATTAAATAAATCAATTTTACGCTTCAATACTAGCATAATAATATGATGTTTAATTAAAATCTACGAGGCTGAACCATTACTTCTAAAGTGCTTCTCGTGTAATTTTTATGTAATGTGAGAATGGTAAAGTTCTCTGATCTAGTTCAATCGTAACATTACAAGCTAATAGTTTCGCTCCCTCGGACCTATCAGCGAAACGAGGAAGTTTACAATGTTCCGCTGATGGGAAAACCTATAATGTTCGAAGAACTTCTTTATGAGCCAGCGGTGGAATGTTGAGAGAGGAGATAAGCATTCGAATTTTTCTCTCGTGGTGGAACAACAGACGAGATTTCTGATGAACACGGACGATGGAAATATCTATAGAAAAGGGAGAAATCGTCCACATTTCTACTATGTTCTAGAAAGGTTAAGGAATTTGTGAATGTAACATCATCAATCAGACGAATAGCTCTCATCTGGATCGAATCCAACAGCTTCAGCGTATCTTGGGGGGCCGAACTCCAAACATGAGTGCTCCAGGACATGTCGAATCTGTGCTTTATAGTTTAATGGATCATACGATTTCATCAAATTAAAAGTTGTATAAGTATTTACATGAATTGCATTACAATTTTCAGGGTGTACGTTGGTATCAATATTAGAGGCGCCTAACCGCATGAAGAGGCGGGAACTACCAACCGAAGCATGGATAGACGTAGCTGTTGATTTTTAGGGCCATTTTCGAGGGGTCATTATTTATTTGTGATAATTGACTATTTCAACCGCTACTAAACACAATCAAAGTTCTCCAAGATAAATTTCTCCGTACAATAACTGCGGACAAAGGAAAACAAGTTCAGTGCAAAGAAATGGAGGAATCTTACAAGTTATCAGGAATTCGGCTATTGAATATAATTTCCTACTGGCCTCAACAGAATGGAGAGGTAGAAAGGGAGAACGGGACATACTGAAACGATTCAAAATTAGTCAATCGATGAAAACCGATTGGAGGCAAGATCTACTCAACTTCCTTATGATGTTCAATGCAATGCCCCATTATGTAATCGGAAAACCACAGTAGGCAATTTAGAAATAAAATTCCAACTCTTTTCAGCTCAAAAATGCTTCCATTGGACGAGGAAGTTAGAGACCGCGATAGGTCTAGGAAGAATTTACTTATAACAATGTAAAGTAGCTCTTGCACGAAAAGCAAGATATCTCAAAAATTGAGGCAATTGTTGAATTTGTTTCTGTAGGGTATCAAATGGTTTGCGCTGTGATTTTTTTTTTCGAACAAAGCCATCAAAATGCGATTTTATTTGTGCTAGTGTATCTGATGAGCTAAAGTCGGGGCCTTTAGACACTGCAACGTGGTTAATACGCATCTGATGTTGAAACTAATGTTAGAATCGAATGTTATTATATGATAATGGGAACAGAAATTACTTTAACAATACTGCAATAATACATAATTGTTCATACTTTTGACTCATATTGATAAAGTCGAACCCTAAGAATAAATAATAGCACACTCCTCTACAGCTCTAAATTATCCCGTCTTCCGTCATTATATCTTTGTTTATGAGCGACTCACACTGCGGTATATTGGCTGGTATAATAATAATATCGAATTCGAATGGCAATAGCATAGAACGTTGGATAATGTTGAGTAATGATTCCTATAATATATAAAATTACTTTTAAAGAAATATGCCCTACTAGATGGGTAAGCGTTTATTCGTAACAAAATCGTTTCATCAAGCCAATTCAATTTCAAATGAGAAAGACAAACGTGACGAATTTTAGAGAGTTGCAATTTTGTAATATTTGTCCCCATGTTTTGTCTACTATTATTTGAATTATTTCTAGAATTATACAGCATGAAAATAATGAAAGAAAGCCAAGTTTTTTTGAAGGGGTTTTCGCAATGGATTTGACGTCATCATGCCATGAGAGGGTGCTGTTGGTAGTGAGCCCGAGCATGGATATGAAAGACTCCATAGGAATAGTTGTACCCGACATCATCATACTAGGGATTATAGAATCCGTCTTCCTGGAGAAGACGCAAACTTGACTTTTGATTGCATTAAGCTCTACTGGATTATTAGATCCTCATTTCAAAATCATTGACAGATCTCCATTAATTGCTTCAACCTGTATCTGCCTTCCCCCTCTGACTTCGTTGAATTGCTTAGAGGCTCTAGATCAGAAAGCGGTGTGAAGTATACCCATCTTTGCAAAGCTGAGGACGGGACAGAAGGTCACTTCCAACAGATCGTTGATAGTGAGCAGTAACAAAGTTGGTACCAAGATAGATCCCTGTAGAACACCAGCGTTGATAGCCATCTTATCGGAGAATACTCCGTCAGCCACCACATGTAGTGATCTATCGGAGAGGAAACTCGATAGTAAGCGATAATGTTGAGGCGGCAAACCATATGACAGAAGTTTCCCAAGAAGGCTTGGTGCCAGACTCGGTCAAATGCTTTGGAGATATCCAATGCTACAGCAGATATTCCCCATATTTTTCAATAGATTGCTGCCATACATGTGCTACGTAGACATGCGGGTCTCCCGTTGATCTCTGCTGACAAAAGCCATGTTGCCGATGAGCTCGATGGTGATAACTTTCTCATAATCGATCTAGACTAGGGAAACCTTACAAGTGTTATCTAGCAAAAGCAACAAGAATATTGATTTATTTCTAAATTATAAAGTAAAAATTGCAAATAGTTAGATGGAAAATTATAAATGAATCAATGAAGGGATTGATTTATAATGAAGATGTGACTGTCTAGTCTAGCAGATGACCGAAACTTCTCCACAGCTCATCAAAATTGAAAATATCATTAAACCCGGATACCCAATTTCCCAATTGATGGTATGAAGTAGGAAGAAGAAAATATCGAACTCAATAAATACAATATAACTTATCCGATACATAATCAATCATTGAGCTTGCAGATAGTAGTTCTAATGTTCAGATAATATTACCTCAGACATTAGAAAGAGATTGCATTATCCACATATTCAGCAAACACCATTTCGATACTCATAAGGGGATAATTTAATGGTTAAATTTGTGTTTAACCTAATTACTCACTTTTCAATAATAATTATAGAGCGCCGTTTTGGTTTGAATTGATTTAATAAATATATAAATTTTTGTTATAGGAGAATTCATCAAAAACGATCACTTGTTTTTTTCCTACTTGGGAAAAATGCCACGATGATATTGCATGAATGGAGATATTTTTAGGAACCTTCATCAAATTAACACGAACATTTTGGCATTTTGGAAAGTCTGGAAACTCCTTGAATCACACTTTAAGGTCACACTAGACTTGACTTCCAGAGTACAGTTCTGGAGAACATAATTACCGATAAAAGTCAATAATTAAGTACTGCTTGTGAATATCGAACCAAAATTAAGTATAGTTCTTCTAATTAATAGATAAGTTCAAATCCAGTTAGTCACCAAACAACCAGTCCTCTAAATACAACTTTTAATGAACTTTAAAAGTAGCCCAATTATCAAATAAAAAAATTTGAATACTGTTATATTTCTCACTGTAAGAAGAAATATCCGTCACACCCATAAGAAAACTACAACATGAAACATATGATATAGTTCGAAACTACAAAGACTCTAGCAATAGTGGCAATTCTATTGTCAATGTTATTACACAAGAAAGGGTATTAACTTATGTTGGTAGTGCCTGAAAATGGTGTATTAATGAGCATGTACGTGAGTAATTACTAAGAAATATAGCCAAGTTCTAATTTAGGTGCTGGGAATGAAATGGATTCATCGATGCTGAGGTCAATACTCGGCAGCTTTACAAAAAATGCACGTACGTTTTTGATGTACAATGAATCATGAATTTTTCTAGTTGTTGAGCTAGAACAATGAATACACTTTCGTGTTAGTTGAGTTTGTATTATGCATAAATAGAAATAAATCCCTAATTCACTCACGGTTACTGCTTTGATACGCAACTGTTGGAAATATTTTAAATCATGTTTACTTCGAATTGGAGTCAGAGATAAGTTCACAATTTTAGAAGGAAATAATACCCTAGGACCGCAATGTAATTTAGTAACCTGAATACGTATTTCGGCAGCAAATTTGTAGTATTGCTCTTAGGAACAGATAATAGTCGTTGTCCTAGTTTCAAGACTTGAATGCACATTGCAAATGATTTTAATTTACGGGGATGTCTGTGTTAAGGGGTAGTCTGTCACGAACATTGTATGACTGTCAATATATCAGCTGTCTGTCATGCAAACGTTACCTGATGTCTTGTTATCAGGTTATCTGTGGTTTATCAAAGTAGAGTCTGATCGGTGCACTAATCTCTATTATAGAGTGCAGTGGCGGTATGATTAGCTATCAAACTATGACCTATCTGTCATGTAAATGTTACGTGATTATTTGGGCTGTCAAAAATATCAAAATATATCAATTTCCTTTTACCCCCTTTAGAGAAAGTTTCGCAAAATCTTAGCGGGTGTCTACGTCGTATAAGGAATTAACCTGCAAAATTTCATGTCGATCGGCTTCATAGTTCCGGAGATTTGGTGATCAAGTAAGTAAGTCGATGATATTTCTTTTTTATATACCGGGTGTTCCAGTTGGAATCTGCCAAAGTTCAACAGTCGATAGTTCTCCAAAAATAAGTTGACATGTGTACTTTAATTTCCTTCAAAAACGCTTCCTAAGAGTGATACAGCTCTTTTTTTATAGTAACTCTGAACGCTGCAGAGATTTTGAGCAATTAATAATTTGACACTAAAAATAATTTTCGGAATTGTTCAGAGGCGTAGCTATTGGGAGGTTGTTCCCTTTTTCCACCCTATTTTCTACACCACTGCATTTTGTTTTAAATTGCCTATTTTGTTGCTTCTCATTCAATTTTGGAATAAGAAGGTATCTTTGCAAAATTTTGATAAGAGACACCGTTAACAAGATATTTGAGTTTTCAGTTTTAATATAATATTGGCTACCCAATTTTCGGGCCAGGAATATCTTTGCAGATACCCAGAGGAGGGTTTCTTCCCTTCAACTTTTTACTCAACATATAATCAAATAATTGCAATAAATGTTCAAAATAATAGGTATTTTACTATTTTATAGGGTGGCTATTATAGATTTTCTCTAAACCTCCGAGTCGATTTATTCCAAAAACGGCTGCTTAATACAAATTTTGCCAGAATACCTTTTTGCCCAAATTGAGCGAAGAATTAACAAAATGGGCAATAAGGAAAGGAACCCTGTAGTTACGTCACATAACAATTTTATCTAATGTTTATAGTGTCAAACAATAAGTATCTACTTTAACCAAATTTGTTCGCAATCGCTACAACAGTCAGAAAGATAAATTACTACTTTTTAAGAATTCTTGACTTCCGGATGGATTCCGCGTCACAATAACACAACGTTCAGTTCAAGCCTCAATTCTGTCCTGAAGATACCACCTGTAATGGTTGGCGAAACGTCGGCATCAAGTCGTGCTATTGTGACGCGGAATCCATCCGGAAGTCAAGAATTTTCAAGATTCGCCATCCGCGGAAGTCTACTATTCAAGATACTATTTTTTAAATCAAATCTCTCTTAGGAGACATCCTGTATAAAGATATGAATTCTGAGAGGACTAGTAGAAAGTAAACATAAGACAGCAATCAGTGTGAAATACCAATTTCGATAAAAATTATCAAGAGACCAAAGTTGTAGAACGGAAAATTTCCTATTTTCATGTTCCAAAGACATTTTTTTCCTGAAATTATCTGTTTTCACCGCTAAACCGAACCATAGAAGGTGTGCGATTATAGATAATCAGCTTTTAAAGAGATTTTTCATATTTTTAGTATGAGCTACTAATGTTGGTGAAAATTGTCAAGAGAGAAAAGTTGGAGAACGGAAAATTTGCTTACTTATTTTTGCCGCTAGAAGGCGCCAATGGAATATAGGATCATACATATTTTACCGCTTAGACAATTTTTTGGATTTCGAGTATTTTTTTTTCCTTTTTTTTATTCAGAGTATTAATTACCATGTTCTGCGAAAAGATTCAAGAAAGCTTATAATAGGAATTTTTCTAGTGTCAAAAAATATTTTTTTTTCTAACGAAAATAATAATTTTTTATTAGCATACTAAATACTCATATTTTTACAAAAAATTATCCTTTATATTTTTTTTATTGTACATAATAATAACATGTTTTTGCGGTCTTTGCTTTTTTCACATTCATTTATTCATTCTCGTCGCTACTTGCGCTATATACTTCTTCCTCCAACGATGATGCTTCAAGTGGATTATTCAGCAAACTCATATCAATATCAGGACAAACTACAATCTCTTATTCTACAACTTCATCAGGATAAACCAGATCAAAATGAGAAAAATCGCTTCAAAAGCTAATTCTGTATAGCCGCCAAGCTTCTAGCGGAGAAAATAAGCAATTTCCGAAAAACTTTTGCAATTTAAAAATAGTTAATTTTCACCAAAATGAGAAAAATCATTTGAAAAGCTGATTACCTTGAACGGCGCGGCGCGTTCTAGCGGTGTAAATACGCAATTTCAAAAAAAAGTCTCGGAACATAAAATTCGGAAATTTTCCGCTCTACAACGTTGCTCCATTGATAATTTTCACCAAAATTTATATTTTTCGCGGAAATTGCAAAAAACGGTCAAAAACGCCAAACATATATACACATATATCTTAAAACTCGCCCCTTCATTCATCTGCAGGTTGTTAAATTAGTGTTCTAGAAGTCTGAAGCTTCCCAAAAAAATAGGTTTGTATGCTGCTCAAAATGTTTACCTTTCAGACGATTTTTATGTCTAATTTCGGTAGACTAACTGGGAGCACAACAATTACTGAACATTTATAACGGGCACCCTTGGGGGCATCCCTGGGGGCCCCGCAACATTCTTCATTTGCACAATATTTTGGTGGTACAAATGGATTAATATAAGTGTATTATTATTTAACGTGTTTCTGTCAAATAAAAGTTTAAAATCGACTGTACAAAAAAAATAAACATACCTAAAACAACAATCCGTATAATTATCAACAACACTTCGCACTATATTTGTTAGTACAAAAAAATTGTCATTTATGAATTATTGTCGAATTAGGGCACTACGGAACTTTTTTGCATACAATACCGTCCGTGAAATAAAGAAAATAATAAATAACAGTTTATCGTACGGGAGGACTCGTGATTCGGCTCACGATTTAGACAGGAACATAGCGGAGCGCTGGCCTTATCCAGGCAGAGAGTGTAGCACGACGTAAAGCGCCAGGTCGCAGACTGACCATGTTGCGTGGTCGTAGAGTGGTACCACGCTTGGGAGATCTTGTCCTGTGAGCTTACCGGCCGGGCCTCTGCCAGTATTACGAGATAGGTAATCCCCACCTTAAGAGTAACGAAGATTCATCGCCTCTGCATCATGTTTGTCTTCAATCATTTATTATGATCATGATCTGTCTCATTCGCATATCACCTACTTAGGATTATGCGGAAAATCAGGCGTGACCCGACAATATTCTAAATGACACGTAGAGGTATGCAACTTACTTCCTTTAGCCTATTCAAGTTGCTTATTATCTGCATTGAATAGTCCAAATTACCGTTAACATCGAACTTGCATGTTTAGGTTAGTAGTATATTAAGGTAGGTCCCATGAAAGGAACGACCCAAAAAAATTATTGTTACATATTTCATACTCATTTGAATAAAAACCGTAACACCCAATAGTAGTAGTTAAGCAATTTGTTTGACACTTGTACATAAGATATTTGATGAGTTCGCTATAACAAAGAAATGATGAAGTATCCAATTAATGCAGTCAAATGGGTATAAAAATAGGTCAAACCCGTAAATCCTTGGGAAATAGATCGATTTTGATGGGACAACGTGCGATTTCTTCAGAATATCATCAGGAGAAAAGTTGACCACAGATAAAGTTTCGCAAATTGTTCATATTGTTTATAAACAATAAATAAGCAATTTAAATTGGAAATTTTTTAGATTACTTACAAATTTCTAAGAAATGCAAAATTTGCCCGTTTTTGATCGGATAAAGACTATTTTTTGTTATAAACGATTTATTTATTAACAAAATAAATGAATTACACCAAAACTCCGACTTTAGGGTCGTTTCGCTATAATTTTGGTATTCTGAGTGCGATTTTATCGTCAATATCGTCGAATGTATACCCACAAATTTGCTAACTTGTTATAAACAAATTATATTTATTATTAAATATATACGAATTCGATCAAAAGAAGGCTTTGGTGCCAGACTTGGTCAAACGCTATAGCTAGAGATTTCCCATATTTTTCAATAGACTGATGCCATAAGTGTTACGTAGGCAAGCAGGTCTCCTGTTAGTCTAGGAGCCAGAGCGTTATTGATGGTCTGAACATTAACCTGATGGCACTATGGTTTAACGTTAGAGGATGGTTCAATGACCAATTCATCTCACAGACCGAATTTTCGCCGGCTGCTAGATCTCGAGATACAGCAGCCAGAGTCTCAATAATTGACTAATTTATCATGAAATTGGTCATATTATCCATATTATTCATATTTTTTTGTGAGGTGGTTTTAGGGGGTTTTGAGGGGTTGAAAAAAGCAAAGAGTGACGGCAATAATTTTAAATCTTTATTTGACCTCCAATGAAGTTATTTAACATGGTGCCATCATGTTACCTTGTAATCCGCAAGGATTACCACAAAATGAAAAAAAAAACATATTTGATCCAAATAATGTTCAATTACTCGGGAATGGACCGATAACTTTTGATGGCATAGGGTATGTTAACAATTACCAACACCAATAGACATTTTCCACCAGGTTTGGGATCCAATTTTAACTGCTCAGCCTCATAAACGGAAACGATAAAAAGTGATGGCACATGGTGAAAGTGTATAAGAATGGCATGCTTTTCAAGTAACCGCAACTTGGAAAGGGTTAACCTCCAGTAAAAAAAAAAAGCGGTGCTGTATCTCGAGATCTAGCAGCCGGCGAAAATTCGGTCTGTGACGGTCATTGAACCGTCCTCTAACGATAAACCATAGTGCCATCGGGTTAATGTTCAGACCATCAAAATCGCTCTGGCTCCTAGACTATGTTGATCTCTGCTGACGAAAGCCATCATATTACCGCTCATTCACGATTTTGAAGCACTCTAGATATTGGATGAGCTCTATGTTAAAAGCCTTCTCCTAATCGATCTAGACTAGAGAAACCTTACAACAAGAATATTCATTTATTTCAAAAAATTATATTGTGAAAATTGGAAATAGTTAGATGGGAAATTATTAATTAATCAATGAAGGGATTGATTTATAATGAAGATGTGATTGTCTAGTCTAGCAGATGACCGAAACTTCTCCACAGCTCATTAAAATTGGAAATATCAATAAACCCAGATACCTAATTGATGAAGTAGAACGAAGAAAATATCGAACTCAATAAATACAATATAAGTTATCGGATACATAATCGACCATTGAGCTTGTAGATAGTAGTTCTAATGTTCAGATAATATTACCTCAGACATTAGACAGAGAGTGCATTATCCCACTCGAATCCGCGTATTTAGCAAACACCATTTCGATCATCATAAGCGGAAAATGTTGTACATATTATCTACCTTTAATGGTTAAATTTGTGTTACTCTAATTACTGACTTTTTCATTAATAATTATTGAGCGCCATTTTGATTTTTCTGGAAAACAGTTTTCTATGAGTTTGTTAATTATTTCAATAAGATAGGAAATCTAGATTTAGTCAGATCACGTATTTTTGACGTTCTATAATCTCCCACAAATGTTTTTGCCAAAATATGTATCAGAGAAATCCATTTTGGAAATGAACATCTTCATTCTTTTTGCATCAGAAAAAATGTCAGCATAAATTAAATTCTGTAAATTTGCAATTTCATGAAACAGCAGAACTACTAAAAATCCAGATTTAAATGTTCCGAACGAATTCATGGATGTGTCAAAATTTTTTGGTTGAATTGATATCAATACAATCACGTCCTAGAATGTCTAGTTCTCACCGCAATATTAGCAATAAATAATAGAATTGATTAAACAGATGTTCGAATAGTAATTGAGTTCAGGTGAGTCGTTTAACAGAGAAGTTAATAATGTACGTTATTGCTTTTAATTATTTTTAACACCCATAAAAACATCGATTTACCACAGCATAATACGTCGAGACTACTACGATCTAATGTTATGTAACAAAGGAGCACAAACTCAGGTTGAAGACCTGTTATTAAATTTAACTAACCGATTATCATATGCAGATACCGTTGCTATCAAGCTACATTATTATTAATCTTACTAGGTATTCTTCTGACCCAAATGTTTTTGTGAATGGACCATACTTCCTAGTTCGAGTTTATCAGTCTCGCAATATGGCATAATCAATATAAAGAAATTAACGTTTCACAAAATCGGTAGACAATAATTTATATGATTAATATAATTCGTAATGATGCAAATATTATTAGATACTCGTAAGTCTGAGAATCGTTCATGATAACGGTTTATTCTTGGAAATTATTTGACTAGTCTACAAACTTCCTATGCGTCTGCATTATTATATACAGATTGAGTAAGAGATTTATTAAGTGCGATGAAAATTCGACAAAAACTGAAAGAATGGGCGTGATTTACATGTTTGTCGTCAGTACCTTATCTAGGTACAACTATACGGTGCATTCGATTGATTCATTTCACTTGAAGCGTTTGTATTAAGCATGAATAATTTTCTACAATCACTGTACAATAACCAAACTCAACCTTCTAAAATCAATAATAATGATCATAAGGTATCTATTTTGAATATTTCAAAACGGGAAAAAATCTGTTTTTTCAAAATCATTGTCAAGTTGGCATTATCAGGTCCACGTCTCTCCATTTTCAAATATGTGGATTCCTAACATAGAAAGATAGAGATAGAAAATTGTCAGTGTATGCTGCCAAAAATAAGAAATTTTTGAGTGTCAGTAATCATACTTTTTGAATTGGCGTTATTCCGTTGTTAATTGTAATCGTTTGTCTCCGGACTATCGCATTTAATAAGCTTTACGGTTGAATATTTTTTTGAATGAGCACTAAGAAAGCTATAGACCAAATTGTCTAAAAATCAGAAATACTCATTTGAACATGCAAATTTTGTGTCTTGTGCATGCACGACTTAATATTATCTGACAGGTCTATGAGATGCGAAAACAACTTTTAAATTTATTTGGAGTAACTTTGGATGAGAGTAACAAATTTCCGACTTTTCCAAGATGAGGACCACCCTACTGTTATAGCTATATATTCTTATTGCACAGAAAATTATTGTTGGCCAACTGCTAATCGAGTCAAATTAGACGTTAAAAATGTGAAAGCTCGGAATTTTTTCCAAACAGACCAATCAACTTAATTTATTTTGCAAATCGTTCCTGGACGGATACTGAACAATATTGAATTTTAAGATCTAGTCGCTCGACCAGTTTTCACCTGTTAAACCGGAAATTGGCCAATTTTCATGGGAAAATTTATTGTAAAATTTGTAAAATTGGTAAGTATTGCCAAAATTGGCTGGAAAACTTCACTCGGGGGTTTTCGGGGTCGCTGATTACGATTCCGAAGTTAGATTTACCATTTTCCACAGCGGTAGCTAGATATTGGCCAATTTTATGTCAGAAAAATGGATAAATTAAATAATTTCGTAATTTTTGTTGAAAATGGCTAGAAAATTTCACTCGGAAGTCATTTGATATTGGTTTTGAAACAAATGATTTACAGTCACGGATAAATTCCCTGACTTTTGATAGCAGTGCCAATTTCAACAAAAATTACGAAATTATTAAATTTGGCTATTTTTCAGACATATAATTGGCCTATTTCTAGATACTGCGGTAGAAAATGGTAAATCTAACTGCGGAATCGTGATCAGCGACCCCGAAAACCCTCGAGTGGAGTTTTCCAGCCAATTTTGGCAATACTTACCAATTTTACAAATTTTACAATAAATTTTCCCATGAAAATTGGCCAATTGCCGGTTTAACAGGTGAAAATTGTCGAGCGACTAGATGTTAAAGTTCAATATCGTTCAGTATCCGTCCAGGGACGATTTGCAAAAAAAATTAGGTTGATTGGTCTGTTTGGAAAACATTCCGAGCTTTTTTGCTAAATTGACTCGACTATGCTTATAATTTGCATATTTCAATAATAGTTAGTACATAGACTTACACACATATCGTATAAAATAAGGACGAAAAGGCCCAGTTACAGGACCCCCCTGGTGCGAATATATTAAATATAGCCAATAAAGTTGTTATTTTCTACATATATTGGATTGTAAAATGTAAAACTAGTTTTTACATCTTATATATTCCACTAGTCTATAATTCTGTTTATCTACATTACGAGAGACTTCCCATAAAACGATATCATCATAAAAACTCTACTTAGCAGCCTTGTGTATATACATAAATAATCCGATAGAACATCATCGGTGGTCTGTCTTCTGTATCTCTATCGAGTTGAATCGTTGTTTTCGTGCCGTTCAAATTATTCAAATTTCTTCAATCAAAGTTGAGATTACGTGATTCGATAGTTTCATACTTCACACTAAAATAAATCTTGTTTGACCTATAAGCCTAGTTGTAAATCTCATTGTGTCACTGTAGTTCTGCAAGTCTACAATTAATGTGAGTTCGGATGATGAACTTTGGTATTCTGATTAATATTCACGCTCAAGAATCAACTAAAATTGGGAAATGTCATTTTATTTCACGTTCTCATTTACCGTCTTTGTTTCCAGTTCCCACTTCCCGTCCCTATTTCCCGTCTCTATTTCCCGTCCCTATTTCCCGTCTCTATTTCCCGTCCCTATTTCCTGCTACTATACTTTTACAATTTTGAAGCAAAAAGGTACAAGCAGATATTCATCGACCAAAAACGATATATTTATAACAGTTACGTATTTATTTCTTCTAAGAAGTGTACAACAAGAAATTTACATTATTACAGGCATTTATATATATTCATTCTACATCTTGTAGAGGTTATTGGCACTGGGTTTGATTATTTCGCTAGTAGTATTGCAAGATGGTGTTTCTCATAAAGATAGCATCTGGGCCATTTTTCAAACGGAATTATCCTATTTTATTGAGCCATAAGGACAACCGTATTTGTCTGGTTATGAATATATATCACACGTATATATTTAACCAGCTGAAGTGTCCGTAATTTTCATTTTAACATTCAGGTCATCTATGTAACGTCACGATCTATTGTCTTTTACCTTGATTCTATGGTACATTTTGATAGTTCATGTGACAGCAAGTGTCAATAAAAAAAGGTTATATTTTAGTGTGAATACTTGTGAAAGTCAACCTGACAGCAGCTGTCAGTATGAAACATAGAGTTGTGAAATGCATTATGTAGACTAGTTGTATAAAAATTTTATGTAACATAGAGTTTAATTCAACGTTTTTCATGCACTATACCTAAATTCTAAAGCATTCAATACCAACAAATTTATATAACTATATTCATCTTCGAACTAAGCCATGGACGTGAAAATATTTCAATGCGTGAGCTGTATCGATAAGTATATTTTACTGTCGACTGTTACAATTTCGTGTTGATATTATTAATTTTAACTAGGTGAATACATAAGCCTAGTGTTTGAATTGTCCTAAGTAATATGATGATATTCATGCAAATCATTTAGATCACTTAACATATACAGCGTGGATCAGAAGTAATGCATACTTTTAATCTTATGACTTAGCTGTGTGCCCAATTTCGAATCACCCGTGAACATATAATAACATTATTCATCAAAATATACAGTATATTTATTTGACTTAATTCTTAGGGTGAATCAATTCTTAATGTATGTAACACATCTACTACGATTTCATGAACATTAACAGTTGAATAGATTTTCTTTTTTATTTTATATTTTTTTTCTTTTTCTTCTTAAAATTCATTTTTCTTCAGGCCGGCGCCCAGATACCTAGTAGTGTCTTTTGCAGGGTGCTGTATGTAATATATGTACTTTTATCATTTCATATCAATGTATTTTACACCTGAATAAATATTATATTGTATTCTTCAACCATTTGTAGATGTATGTTACGTTTTCTTGGTATTTTGGTTCTTTAATATGATTTCTCTTTTTCACTTTTCCATATTTTATTTATCAAAAATTGTAGTGTTAATTAATGAAATGCGTCTGCAGCCGACTTTATTTTTTTAAATCCAATAAAAACTGCAGAAAACATTGGATCGGTTGTGTGTGTAAGAGTAATGTATGGCTAATTATCAAATTGATTTACTTGAAAAGAATTGACTCTAGCTAATTAAGTACCTAATATACTAAGATTTACAAATCTAAATATGATTATTTTATGAATTACCTATCCTATGATTACATTTCACTTCTATTACTAATAACTAATCAAGTTTAAGATAGCTTTATGGAATTTTATTTCAAAACTGTCACTGTCATAAATGTAACAATGTCAGATAATACATTATCTCTTTAGGTTGAATTAATTAAACAACAGAAAGTGGTAATTCAAAACATCTGGATTTGTTTAAATTTGAATTAGATTATTATAAAATTTCGAAAGATTAGAATCAATTCTATTATTACCACAATTGTTTGTTTTACTTTGGATACTTTCTTATATTAAACGTTTATCATTATTTTTTTCAACATTCAAAATTTCCGTATTGTTGTCAAATGAATGGTTTGTGTCTTTTATATTATTATCAATTTTAACGGATTCTCACCTTCTACTCAATTACATTAATTAATTCTGGCTCGATATTTAAAACTGTATTTTCAACACATTGAAATGACTTTATTGCGTCATATCCACTTCATCTATACTGTATTCATTATTTATTATTTGTACGAATAATGATGGCTAATTAAAAATATTGTTTTCTTCTACTCTCATTGTCAATATGTTTGATGATGTTAAATAGCGATGATCCACTTACCATCGATGATGATTAATTGTTTGTTTGTTTTTTTACTTTAATATCAACTTTGATTACGTAAATATCTGCAAATTATTCAATTACTTGGAATATTAATTGCTTTAACGAATAAACATTTGTCTGTCCTATTCTAATAGATACCTAGACTCATAGGGATGTCGATCATAACCTTGATTTTCGTACAGAAGTTTGATTCAAATGGGCTCATTGTAATTTGTATCGGAAGTTATAATTAATAATTACAGCCTTCATGGTAACTTACTGCTGAATATGTTTTCTTCAATTCCAGAATTGATTAACTCTATAACATTAAACGAAATATGGGAATATTTTAGTGGAGCATTAACTTTATTTTATAACGTTCCTACTAAAAAAGACGAATATATAAATCCTTATGTAGTCACACTATGATAATATATAACTGTCATGGAATTTCCTAGTAAACTATAAATATTTATGATCGACACATCAATGTCACGTCGCGAACTGGTGTCATTATATTTATCAAAACCCCCGATGTCCACAAACGTTGTGATCGAACCGCTTTCCCAATAGCTTTAGCTCGGAGTCTGAGTTGAGATTGAAATGGAATAGTTGACTAGATCTTTTTTCTTTCTGATTAAGCGTTAAAATCGAAGATTTTATCGAGGTGTCAGTGCACCGACAAAGCTGAACGTGGGTGTTCGACCTTCCGAGAGCTTAAAATTTATGTCCTTTTATCTCTAAATAGCATTATATTCTTTCTTGAATATCTGTTTATACGAACAAATGAAATACTAGTTGAATGAAAAGATTCTCCACAGGTGAATAAAAGATTTCCGAATAAATATTTCTCTCAAATTCTAGATTATTTATCATAAGAGACTTTGTCAAATACTTACACATATGATTTATATTAAACCGGTTTTAAGAATTCTAATTTATATTATTATTATATTATTTTATACACAAAGCACATAGATAAGTTACTTCATATACTGTCCTAAAAAAGAAACAGTGAAAATAATTCATATTTACATTTGTAAATATTGTTGTGATCAAAGTTATTTTATTGATCTAGAAAAATTCCATTTTTCCGACATTTTCCAAACGTAGCAGCATCTGTCGTATCAGTTTGAAAACTGTGACCAAAATCAATGAAATTGTACGCGGAGATCGTCGTATCATCATTCTAACGATTGCTGAGACTGTAAACGTCGAAAAAGAAACTGTCAGAAAAATTTTACATTACGAATTGAACATGAAGGAAGTTTGTGCGAAGTTGGTCCCAACAACAACAACGCACCTGCCCATAATGCGTTGTCTGTGAAGCGTTATTTAGCCGCTAGAGGCACTCCAGTGCTCGAACACGCGCCTTACTCGCCTGATTTAGCACCCTGTGACTTTTTCCTGTTTCCGAAAATCAAGTCTGCCTTAAAAGGAACCCGGTTCGAGTCGTTGGAAGAGGTGAAGCGAAAATCGGCGGTGCACCTAAATGCTCTTACAAAGGGAGACTTCCAGCATTGCTTTGACCAATGGAAAAAACAAATTGAACGGTGTGTGGCGAGGGGAGGGGAGTACATTGAAGAGGAGCATTCGATGTAGAATACTTTTCAAAATAAAACTCTTTTTCATAAGCAGTCTGGTTATTTAATAGGCAGACCTCGTTATAATATAAGTAACGCAAAAACAAAGTAACAGTATTTTATTCTATCAATATGACAAATTTTCACAAAACGGCTTCCACCATCGATGGTAGTATTTTGTGAATGGCCACTGATTGTGGGGAGATAATAGGTCGGTAACAGAATTTGCACAGATGAATCCAATTTCCATAGAAATATCATTTGATGATGATAAACCACGGCGCAACCGAGATCTTTTACCCTCAAGTGCTAATTTACATTCTCATATTGCAAGACTTCCTATGTACAATATTAGCATAAATCGTTGATAATATTATAACCGAAACCAATATAATGGTTAGTGCTAATGGTTCCAAGAAACAACAACTTTTAAGCATTCATAATTCTTCATTTATAGCGAAATTGAAAATTAATTAACAAGAAATGATACTATTGATTATTCCACGACTGTAGGTAGTATGAGGAATGCATTAAAATATTACATTAATTCTTTGTACTTACCATCTGAGATGGAGATTTGGGTTTTCTATTGATGTCTGCAATTTTTTGGCACACTGAAAATAAGAAGTATTCGTTAGACAAAAAGTTGAAAATCAACAAACAATGAGTTAGTCTTAATTAAAATAACTATTAAAAGTTTGATTTTCAGTAATTTATACATTAAGTATGACTAGTTTCGTTAACATCGTCACTTCTTCAAACATATTAACTAACTTACAATAAAAGAGGTAATTTAATATACAACATTAATAATATTGTTAGAATGAATGGTTCAATCAATCAATGAAAATGGGGGGGGGGGGGGGGGACAAATCCATTGTGCGCACCTTGATACACGAATCAGTCCAGTAGGTCTAAGTCAGTGCCGAAGGCTAAGATTTTGCATGGCCTGGCTGCCGAGGTGTTGTAGCCTAAGAGAAGCCAGTGCTGGACATTCTGTTAGGATGTGAGAGGCAGTTTCATCCGCCTCACCACATCTACTATAAGCTGGGTCTTCAAACAATGCCCATGGTGTGTAGATGCTTATTCAGATGTGTCCTGTCACCAGTTTTAGGCCTCTCCTGTTCATAGAGAGTAGGGTTTTAGAGAGTTCAGGCGAGAACTCCCTAATTAGTCGAGAAAATAAAGCACAAAAAAGACCAAAGTAAAAAAAAATCGGATGAACCGATTTTTATAATTTTTTTTAATCAATTCTGGAAGTCGTGTAGAAAAAATGTTACTAATTTTTTTTCTTCTAATGTGCATCTTACCATTTCTACAGAGGAAAATGCACCTCTTTGAATGCACTTTCAGGAGATAACATTAAAAATGTTGAAAAAATGTCCAAATATTTTAATATGCTCTGAAATGCAACCAAATTCGTCTATCGGGGGCTTTAGGGACCGCTGAACACGATTCCGGTGTCAGATTGTAACTACAACGCACCTGGGGCTCAGGACATCCTGGTATCATCGTCGTCTCCAGTTATTTCGTGAAATTATCTTTTGGAATGGGATGAAACTTGTGAGGGAGGTGGTTTTGAGGTTGCCGGTTGTGAATGTGCCATCCATGTGTATAAGACTCGAGTTACATACAAATTTCCAATTTGTTTGGCAGCTAAAAATGACAATTCCATTTCGGAAATCATTATCCAGAAGGAAATTTTCCTCTCTTGACGTTTTGTACGAATGTTCTTGCAGATAACGGTGTACTCAGTTGGCAGAGCGAGACAAAGTTGGTAATGTTTTGCGATGTATATTGTACATATTTTCTTTGACGCATTTCAAGTCCCGGGAAGTCTATGCTTCTGAAGAAAAATCTGAGGGAGAACCATTTGAAGCTAATTCTTTATGCAATATTTCAGAGAGCATTGTCTAACAATTTCTCCTCCAGGTTCGTGATTATGTTGATTTTTTAATGTTGTTACAACAAAACTACCCGATTCCCCAGTGGTTCACACATAAATCTTACATTTGGGCCGTTTGAGGCACCTCTAAACAATTTCATTAGTTGAAGATCGATGCTTAGAAAACTTATAATTTTCGTACACTATTTGAGTGTTTCCGCGTTCACTAATAATTTCTTTCGCAAAATTTCAAATTTTGAAAAGAATGTTAGCTATTATTTGTTAGCACGTACAACACGAAAAATATAATGACTATAAGGTTGGAAGCAAGTCCAATGATCAACATCCGCCCATCCTCTCTGTTCTTACCAAAAGAAAGTTCTGTGTGACTAGTTTCAGGCACTAAAATTTACCTGAGACCTTGACCAGTCCCCGTAATCAAACGTGACGAATATCATGCCGTCCACCGCCGACAGACATACAGATCATACGTGTTTCGTCATTTTCGTAGTTTCGTAACAGTACGAAATGTAATTATCAATATCTTGTTTTCCTACCAATTATGTATTGCTTTGACGAAGAGTAACATAAAGGCATAATTGGTAATTTCAGAAAATCAGTTTTCAATGTAATTTTTGTTATACTATAACCAATTACCACATCTATGTGGGTTTCTTAATTTGGTAAATTTTAGTGTTACATATTGATATTCAACCATTATTATCAGTTAAAAGTAGTTGCAGGGAGCGATATTTTATAATTTGTACAAAATAATCATTGCGTGGTTTAAAACAAATGACCAGTGTAACAACTCTATTAGATCATAGATAGTGCCTCACCGTAAAAAAGGAGGCGCTTTCATGTAACCAGGTAACTCCCGTTGATAATAAGTGTATTTACAAACGATATAAATATTAATTAGTTTTATTGCACCTATATCGTTTAAAAGATAATAGTGGTTTGTTTATCGTGGTGGATCGTTGAATTTGAATATTATAATGTGCTTGCATTGTCTAACGATTCATAGAGTCCCACTATCTGAGAACCTACGTAGGTATTATCATGAAATAGTTGTACTATGACTTTGCTATTTCTCTTTCTCTTGTTTGTTTCTGAGTGTCTTGGTGTTGGAAACACACCCGCTTCGTTTTAATGAATAATACGATATAGGTTGGGCTATTCTTCGCAATTGTAGGCTTTGTAATAATTAATTTAGCAATAATGTGTCACAACATCCTTCAGACACAGAGACGATCAATTGACAAATGGTAATGTGGGTACGAGATTAATGAAGTAATAAAAGTGCGAATTAATTGTGGAAACAAATAATAAAATTCGTATAAAGATAGCACTATCGCTGATGGGCACGTCGTCATATCTTATATATACAGATTGTTCGAACAGCGTCGCTCCTACTGCTAATTTCTCAGGAATATCCGATAATATGCACTATGATGGGGTCTACTAATCGTTGTTTGTTCCTTTCTAGATATCAGTTGTTGAAATACTTATTTAGGTTACTAAATATTAGTGAAGTTTGCTTTCATGGCTCGAAAACACTCAACACCAACTCTTCACCGGGCCAATTGCAATTGGAAATTCAATCCTTATACCTAAATGGATTTTCACGTATTTCTTCGTATTTCCCTAATAGTCGAGGAAATATAGCCGTAAAAAGGCCAAATGATCGAATTTTTTACTGGCAACCTGTATCGAGATGCGGTTTCCACCATTTGCTTCAGAAACATAATAGAAAAAATTTTTACATATTTGTTTTACCAGGAAAAGCTTGGTTGCATTTGTGCATACAAAAAATGCATCTAAATCATGTAATTTGCTGATCTGGCCAGAATTTGTTACTCGGGGGTTTTTGGGGTCGCTGATTACAAATTTGATGTTTTCATAATGCCAAGCTGCACCCTGGGGCAGATTTCAGGGGCTTGGGGTGGGGGATTTGCAATATAAAGCGGAAATCCTCAAATTTTCTCAATCATTCGGTATTTTATGGAAATTTTGGGATTTTTAAACACAAACTAAATGATGTTCGTTAACTCAAGTGCCCGGGGCAAAGTGGGGCAATGTGGGGCACTTGGGACTATTATCGAATTTCAACCATCAAACCTAAAAACCTTGTTCTCTGGGGTAACGAAGTTTTGATGTTTGACAGTTGAAATTGATTAAGTGCCCCAGATGCTCCACGTTGCCCCAGAGGACACTCTGCCCCAGGAGCATCTGAGCTGAAAATGAACCTTGAATTCGTGTTCAGCGACCACAAAAACCCATGATAACGAAGTTTCGATGTTTGACAGTTGAAATTGATTAACTGCCCCAGATGCACCACGTTGCCCCAGAGGACACTCTGCCCCAGGAGCATCTGAGCTGAAAATGAACCTTGAATTCGTGTTCAGCGACCACAAAAACCCATGGTAACGAAGTTTCGATGTTTGACAGTTGAAATTGATTAAGTGCCCCAGATGCTCCACGTTGCCCCAGAGGACACTCTGCCCCAGGAGCATCTGAGCTGAAAATGAACCTTGAATTCGTGTTCAGCGACCACAAAAACCCATGGTAACGAAGTTTCGATGTTTGACAGTTGAAATTGATTAACTGCCCCAGATGCACCACGTTGGTCCAGAGGACACTCTGCCCCAGGAGCATCTGAGTTGAAAATGAACCTTGAATTCGTGTTCAGCGACCACAAAAACCCATGGTAACGAAGTTTCGATGTTTGACAGTTGAAATTGATTAAGTGCCCCAGATGCTCCACGTTGCCCCAGAGGACACTCTGCCCCAGGAGCATCTGAGCTGAAAATGAACCTTGAATTCGCGTTCAGCGACCACAAAAACCCATGGTAACGAAGTTTCGATGTTTGACAGTTGAAATTGATTAACTGCCCCAGATGCACCACGTTGCCCCAGAGGACACTCTGCCCCAGGAGCATCTGAGTTGAAAATGAACCTTGAATTCGTGTTCAGCGACCACAAAAACCCACAGAGAACAAGGTTTTTAGGTTTGATGGTTGAAATTCGATAATAGTCCCAAGTGCCCCACATTGCCCCACTTTGCCCTGGGCACTTGAGTTAACGAACATCAAATGCAACCAAGCTTTTCCTGGTAAAACAAATATGTAACATTTTTTTCTATTGTGTTTCTGAAGCAAATGGCGAAAACCGCATCTCGATACAGGTTGCCAGTAAAAAATTCGATCATTTTGACTATAATTCCTCGACTATAATCTGTGATAGTATATATATGAAGCATTATTGGAAATCGCCCGGAAATGAGTGAATTTATCTTGAACCTGTTTCGTTGAATTAAATATGAAGAAGAAATCGAAATACTAATACATTATACCTACTGTTTGGGCTTGATATAGTGGACTGTAGATTAAATTGATACACAGCACTAACCTTAATACCTATTTATTGACTTTACTTTTCACAATTATTTACAGTTAGTAATATAGATGTTCGTCGTTTGGTGACAAGATTACTTATGACCTAAAATGCTATGGAAAGGGTCTCATGCCTGAGTGGCAACCCAAGAGGTATAAATGTACAGTCAAATATAAAAATGTTGGTACATAAGCTCCCCACCTTGAGCTATGCAATAGTTCAAAAATGGTTCATAGCTAAGTATTGAGCAATTAGCAAAAACAACATAAACATAAAATAAATTATAGTGTGACAAAAGAGTAAGATAAAATTTTTTTATATTGCGTCACTATTAGGCACTAAATTGTCTTTTTCTACCGATAATGGAAGAGGACACAATCGAGAAACTGCTCTTTTAAAGAGTCCCATTTTGGTTTTAACAGTTGCAACGCGCACTAACCCATCATCCCCCGGGTGTGTAGCCGTGATTCTACCGAGTAACCAATGACTGGGCGGAAAGTTGTCTTGCTTAATTAACACTAAATCGTTAATTTGTACGTTCGGTGATGTTTTGGACCATTTCTGCCGTTGCTGTAACGTGGACAAGTATTGAAGGGACCATCTTCGCCAGAAGCTTTGAATGAGTTGTTGAAGCAGTTGATGCCTTGACAAACGATTCATCGGGATATCCAAAACGCCTGGATCTGGAACCGTGACTATTGGCTTTCCAATTAGGAAGTGTGCTGGGGTTAAGGGTTGGATATCATTGGGATCTGTTGACATTGGATGAATAGGACGAGAGTTTAAGATTCCTTCAATTTGTATAATAATTGTATTGAATTCTTCATATGTTAATTTGGTGTCTGATATTACTTTAAATAAATGAAACTTTATGCTTTTTATAGAGGATTCCCATAATCCTCCAAAGTGGGGGGAATTTGCAGGTATGAAATGCCAACTGATGTCATTGTTAGCACAACTTCTTATTACATCATCTTGTGATTTTTCTAAAAATGTATTTAAAATAGTAAGTTGTTTAGATGCTCCCACAAAATTGGTAGCATTGTCCGAATATATGTGACCTGGATTACCACGTCTAGAAGCAAATCGTCGCAGACCGGCAATAAAAGATTCGGTCGTTAAGTCCGTTATTAATTCTAAATGGACAGCCTTAGTAGAGAAGCAAATAAACACGCAAATATAACCTTTTATTTCTTTACAATTGCGACCTTTTCTGTCCCGAAGTATAAATGGACCTGCATAGTCAATCCCGCAAGCGTAAAAGGGTTGCATTGGAGTGACACGTGCTTTAGGTAAATTTGCCATTAATGGATTAATACCTTTGGGATTCGATTTGAAACACTTAATACAATTTCGAGTGACCGTCTTTGCGACACTCATTCCTGATGTTGCCCAACACTTCTGGCGTACAGTGGCCAAGAGCAATTGAGGACCTGCGTGGAACAACTTCACATGTTCGTTTTCAAAAATTAGTTTTGTCAAAATATGTTTTCCTGATAGAAGAAAGGGGTGTTTAGCATCGAAAGGTAATTCAGCGTGTCTCAATCGGCCACCAACTCGTAAAATATTGTCATCGTCAAAAAACGGAGATAAACTTAATAATTTATGTTTCTTGGTGATTGATTTATTGCACTTTAAAATATTTATTTCTTCGGAGAAACTTTCAATTTGAGCCATACGTATTAATTGTAAGAAACTATGATTTAGTTCTTGAACTGTAAATTCTCCGTATTGTCGTTGATCTTTTTCGACCTTACAATTAGAAATAAAGCGTATGCAATAGGCAAAAATTCTCTTAATTTTGATTAACCTTGAAAATCTCTCAAATGGAAAAATGTTAGCAGCTGTTTTCGCCGTATTGCAAGCTATTGTTCTAATTTCCGGTATTATTTGTGGAGGTTTGAATTTAATTGAGTTAAGATGATCACTCGTTGTTGATGACAGCCATGAAGGACCGTGCCACCATAAATTGGAGTTTTTTAATTGATCCGGATAAACACCTCTTGAAGCTAAGTCTGCGGGATTATCCCTGGAACATACATAGTTCCAACTAGCAGTTTTTGTTAATATTTGGATCTCATTCACCCTATTTTTTACAAATGTCTGCAACAAATAAGGTTCAGTTTTGATCCAACTTAGGACTATTTGTGAATCTGACCATAAATAAACTTTAAAATTGATTGCGAGGGCTTCAGAAACCACTGTTAATAATTTTGCCAGCAAGAGACTACTACATAATTCTAATCGGGGAATTGTTAGTATTTTTAGTGGAGCAACCTTGGTTTTAGCACATAGTAAATGAATGTGTACATTGTTACCGTGATCAATTGATTTAAGATATATGCATGCACCATAGGCATGTTGCGATGCATCACTAAAACCATGAAGCTCAACCTGAGCAGGTTGTTTGCATAATGTATGTCTGCTGATTTGTAGCGTATTTAGAATATGTAAGCGCTCACGAAAATGTAGCCATTTGTGTAACAGGTCCGAAGGTACAGAATCATCCCAACCTACACCTTTCAACCAAAGCTGTTGGACTATCATCTTTGCTAAAACAATGCAGGGACTCACAAGACCTAAGGGATCGAATAATTTCGATATTTCCGAAAGAATGGTTCGCTTAGAGCATTTAGAATGGACAGGAAACGGCTCAATACTGTACATTAAAGAATCTGGCTTGCTCAGCCATTTGATGCCTAAGGTCTTTACATGATCATTGTCACCTAGATCAATAACACTGATCGGATCATCATTATCCTTTACTTCATCCAATAGATGTGAACTATTTGATACCCATTTGCGTAAAGGAAAACAACCTGAATTTAAGATATTAATTATATCCTTGCAAACCATAATGGCTTCTTGGTCAGTTTCGAACCCAGTTAATAAGTCATCGACATAAAAGTCGCGATCTATAATTGAAGATGCAACTGGGTATTCACCAGAATAATCTATAGATAACTGCTTCAAACAACGTAGTGCCAAGAACGGTGCGGCTGTAGTCCCGTATGTTACAGTATTAAGTGTATAGGAAGTAATTGTTTCAGAAAGATCATTTCGCCAAAGAATTTGTTGGAGGTTTCTATCATCAGGATGTAGTATTATCTGTCTATACATTTTCGTAATATCAGCACATACAATAATATTGTGCTGTCGGAATCTTAATAGAATAGGAAATATATCATTTTGAATAGATGGTCCTACATATTGTAAATTATTCAACGACCAACCTGAACTTGTTGGTGAGGATCCGTTGAAGACTACTCGAAGCTTTGTTGTAAGGCTATCATTTTTAATAACGCCATGATGCGGAAGGAAGTACGAAACTTTGTCACCTGAAATTTTGTGACTTGGAAACATTGTCATATGACCCATTTGAATATATTCGTTAATAAATTTAGAATATTCTCTTTTTAGAGACTCATTGAATGCAAATCGGTTTTCCAAACGCTTAAATTGTTTCAATGCTACAGAGGCAGACTCGCCCAAATTGCTAGATGAATATTTAAGAGGTAGTTTAACCATAAATCTGCCATCAGTCAATCTTGAATAGTTTTGAACAAAATGCTGTTCACATTGAAGATCATCGTTGGACATAGACTTTGACTCTGGCAGTTCCTCAATCGCCCAAAATTTTTGTAAGTCAAATTCTGAATTATTGATTTTTAACCTTGAAAGGTTACATGAAATTGTCGAACTAGGATAGAGTAGCCGACCGGCTACTACGTATCCAAATTCTGTATTTTGTAGGATCGGTAACGATTTACCTAATTGTAATTGTTGCGGCAATATAATGTTCCAAAATTGTTCTGCTCCAATCAATATATCTATCTCGTTGGGATGATTAAATGTCTCGTCTGCCAACTTAACGTGGCTCGGAATTTTCCACGAACTTACATTGAACTTAAATGAAGGCATATGTGAAGTGATTGTCGGAATTGTGAAGCAGGAAATATTTATAGAAAAATTATTATTATTTGAGAACAATGATACTTCACAAATAGCATTTATTTTGGTTTTCAATTGATTAATACCAACAACTGAAATGTTTGTAGATCTTGTTTTAATATTAAGTTTCTTGGCCAATTTGTCAGTTATAAAATTGGATTGTGAAGCACTATCTAATAAACATTTTACTAAGTGTTTATATCCTTTTGAATCGCTGACAAAACCTGAAATTGTTGGCAAAATTACCTGGGTGTTTTCAACTTGACTTGTTAATGTGACATTTTCTGTCAATTTAGCACGATCTTGATGTAATAATGTATTGTGTCTAAGGCTACATTTGTGACAGGAACTTGATCTACATTGTTTAGAAGTGTGATGCTTACCTAGACAATTGGTACATAACTTCAAATCATATGTACTTTGAAGTCTTTGAGGTATTGACATCTTTAAGAATTCTTCACATTTGTATATTAAATGGGGTTTTGAACAAAAATGACAACTAATGCGTTGTTGCGTTTGAGTGGTTAATACAACAGGTTTTTTGGAATAGTAAGTCTCTTTTTGAATTGTATTTGTATTTATCTCAAGGGTTTCTAATAGACTTGCTCTACATTTTAAAAAATCAGTAAATTTAGCTAGTTTTGGAAATTCATCATCTTTAATTGTATTTTCCCACTCTCGTCTACTTGCCTTATCTAGTTTAGAACTCAATATGAATATTAATATCGTATCCCAATGTTCAGTTGGTTGATTTAAACTAGATAATGCCCTAATATGTTTATATATACCATCTATTATATTTCGCAGCCCCTGAGATGACTCTTTTGTTATACCTCCTATATCGAGTAATGATTTTAAGTGATTGTGAACAATTAAACGATTATTATTGTATCGGTGGTATAATAATTGCCAAGCGGTCTCGTAATTGTTAGCCGACATCTCCAACGATTGAATTACCTTTCTAGCATCACCCTCTAGAGATGCTTTCAAATAATGGAATTTATGAATGCTAGTGATATTTTCATTTGAATCAATAAGAGACTCGAATGTATCTCTAAATTCGAGCCAATCGTGATAGTCACCCTTGAATTTGGGTAAATTAATAGTAGGAAGTTTTACATTATTGAATGGTATAGAATTATTATTAGAAGCCTGCCCAGAGTTTGATGAACCAGGGCCATCATTTTCAGTTCTTGATAACTTTTTTAATAGTAACTGTGCTCTACCTAGCACAGAAGTATATGATGAGCTAAATTGATCTCGCTCACCGTATTGTTCTTCTAATTCTGATTCGTCACACAAATATTCAATATTGCTTTGCGTTTCATCAAATTCTGTCAACACCACTGAATATAATTCGACCCTTATCTTCAAATCGTACATT
The DNA here is from genome assembly GCA_958510875.1 of Endomychus coccineus. Classification (NCBI taxonomy): domain Eukaryota; kingdom Metazoa; phylum Arthropoda; class Insecta; order Coleoptera; family Endomychidae; genus Endomychus; species Endomychus coccineus. The sequence continues at coordinate 29,246,326 of OY294067.1, read as the reverse complement.
GTATTTTCTTGTATATTTTCATTATTATTAAACATCGTTTCAACTGATGATAAAAATGATGTAAAACTTGTTAGTTTGCGTTTAATAGCTCCACGCTTCCTCTTTAATTGCATCAATTCGTTGGCCATAGTGAATATATTGTTTTACTACTTTGGCTGTTAATTGAATTATGAATAATTTATAAAATAATTGTAATGTTAAGATGAGATAATATAATTCGCAACATATACCCCTTATGGTAATAGTTTCTTAAATATAATTAATTTGTAAATATTAACTTGAATTAAGATGTACTGTTTATTGTAACAGCTTCTTAATAACGACAAGTATAATTGTAAATTGTAAATTCAAGTTTCTTAAGAAACAAATTGAAGGAATAGTAACTGTACTGTAAATAAAGGAAGAGAAAGTTACAAGGGACGCACAAGTATCAAGTACTTTCCCAGTGAGCCAGTTGTGTAGTGCGAATGGTGTTAATGTATCGTTGAATTGTAATTGTATTGTATTGATCGTGCACTAATTGTCTGGATGGTTGTAACTGACTTGATGGCGTAGAAATTCTGCTTCTTAAGGGTAGGTACTGTACTTCTTAACTGAAGCCATGAATGTTATAATTGTGATAAATACCTTGATTCTTCTATAATGCGGTTCGATGGACCAATGTTTGGGCTTGATATAGTGGACTGTAGATTAAATTGATACACAGCACTAACCTTAATACCTATTTATTGACTTTACTTTTCACAATTATTTACAGTTAGTAATATAGATGTTCGTCGTTTGGTGACAAGATTACTTATGACCTAAAATGCTATGGAAAGGGTCTCATGCCTGAGTGGCAACCCAAGAGGTATAAATGTACAGTCAAATATAAAAATGTTGGTACACCTACCTATTATTTAGTGAAAAATTAATAATAAATTTTCACGTTTTCTATTTTAACTATAACTTGTTTAAACAAATGTGTTTGGTGTTTGGTATAGTTTTATAAATTAGGCTATTTAAAATTAGTCTAGCATTAATAGTTATGATAGACGAAAGTATTTAAGCTAGGTTAATGTTAATCAGGCTATTCTATTCATTGTCTGATTCTATAAAACTATAGTCTATACCAAAAATCACACATTTTTGTTTTAATAATGTAACAAACGCTGTATATCTTACGGTCTTCGAGATCCCCATACTGGGGCAATTAAAATTTAGAACAATTGAAACCGCCGATTTTTTGTTCATGGAATTTTTTTAAAAGTAACTCCATCTACACATCACAGAATTATATATTCTTTGATTTACAGTCTGCGTTTTCACTATTTTATATTACGGGCAGGCGCAATATTCTGCTGGGCAGGCTCAGCCTACCCTGGTGCCCTCTTGGCTACGTCTCTGATAAGTCTCTTGATGATGGTCGTGAGACCGAAACGTACCTAAAGAAGAAAATAATAAGCAAAGCACATGTGTTAGTGTGACCTATTTCCGGAGAATTTATATACAATTATTTAGTGTTTTCATTTTAATTGTGTCACTATTTGTGCCAATTAGTTGTTTAAGCAATAATCTTGATCAATTTCGAAATTACGAAACTGCTTCAGTTGTTCGAGCATAATTTATCATATAAAATTAGTCACAGATTCCTCTTAAAAATATAAAAACAAAAAAATATTGAACAACATTCAATTGAATCATGCTTCTTTCTGATTGTTGATGGTGTTGCATGATTTTCGAATTACAGCAACACAACATAATAATATCATTGTTAAAATCATACAATATTTAATCAATGATAATATACTTACTAACTGATTCGATGACTTCAGCAAGCAAAACTCCGTCACTGCAATCAGAAGCCAAGGAGTTGACTCTTTTCTTACTCCGAGCTTTTTCCAAATAGTGATTGGCCCAATCAGTGTATATCTGTAATTAAAATAATATAGGTAGGTAACATTATAATCGACAAATCAAGAAAGGTAGGTGCTATAGCATAAACTGATCAATAAAATCAGCCTCATTTGCTTTCTTTTATTGGTTGTGGAATTGATATTGAATATTGATTTCAGAAGAAAAATTAATGGGACAAATTATCAAATAGCATTTCTGTCTATTGAGGTAACAGAAAATGGAGAAAATTTGAAGATTATACTACATAATCATAACAAAACACTTATATTTGGCAGGGTTGTTATGGAATAATATTTTCTCGAGTTATAATTTACAAAACTTGGCTATAGTTAATAATAATGATGAGTTCAATATTAAATAAAATCAGCGGTTTAATGAGGAAATAGCTACGTGTTCTTTTATCTTAAAATAATCTTATACATCGATGATATAGAAATGTTTTTAATAAAATTGTATGTGTTGTTCTAATTATCTATTGAAATAACTATTCTTCACCGTGTTTCCGTGGTGTAGTGGTTATCACATCCGCCTAACACGCGGAAGGTCCCCGGTTCGATCCCGGGCGGAAACATCTACTTTTGTCGTAATTAAAGAATACGATATTAATAGTGTGATTGGAAAAGTTAAATTTAAATAAATTAGTTAGTGGAGTAAATCTGGCGAGAAAATAAGCAAGGTTGGCGAAAATTTTACGATACATAGCGACCCAGTGGAAAAGTTTTTTCTAGGGTACCAACAACCTCCTGAAATTTTTATTTCCCAAAGTGGGCGCAACCCTTTTGTTTTGGCCAAAACGGTTTTTTTTGACATTTTTAAGGGTAGTTTAGCAACAAAAAATTAATATCTCTGGTTGTATTGAAAATTAAGAAAATAAAGTAGTACCCCTTTATTGTCAATGTCCAAGGAACTTCCAGTCCAAATTTCAAGTTGATCCGACCTCCCCCCACCCCGTAATAGATATATACATATATATATATATATATATATATATATATATATATATATATATATATATATATATATATATATATATATACTCATATTAATAATAAGATTCTTGACCCAGTATGAATTATATATAAAAATTCTCGGGAAATAGGTCACATTAACACTTTGTTTTAAATACACTGAACCAAAAGTGAGCATAAATATAATGAAAATTATTTTGATTATCGTTTTTCAGCCGATGAACAACTTCATTTCCTAAATGAAGAGTAGTTCATTGGATATATGAAAATATTCTTCTTCAAATTAAAGCATATATTCATTAATACCAGGAAGCATTCATTTGACGAATGAAAATTATACTTTGTTCTAATGATTACTTGTCTTTTTATTAATGAATAACTTCATTGAGCCGATAAAATTATTCATTATCAAATGAATACATTTCTTTATGATGACGAAATATATTCTTTGCCTCAACGAAATAAATTCTTGAAATGAAATAATACCTGCATTCATGTTATGATGAAATTCATTGAGAAAATGAAAATATTCATTGTTATGTACTATTATTTTTCATTCGCTCAACGAATTCTTTAGTTACATCAATGAACTTGTTTCATTGTTTCTATGAAGTAATATTCATTATTTCAATGTAACCTAACCCGGGGGGTGGGGTGATTCCCCATATATCTATATATATATACATTTAATTCTCGGGAAATGGGCACACTAACACAAATGCTTATTATTTCCGTCTTTACGCTTACGCACGTTTCGGTCTCAAGACCATCATCAGTATATACATATATCAATGTATAAAATGTGATTTAATAAAATTAATTGTATCACCACAAACCGTCCTTATCGCACTAATTTCAATTAAAAATGCCCACGTCGCCGAAATGAACAGAAACACGAGTAATCGAAATACAACACATTTCGATTGCTCGTGGGCATTTTTAATTGATACAAGTTCTAAGAAATCACGTTTTATAGATTGATAAGTCTGATGATAGTCGTAAGACCGAAACGTACGTAAAGACGGAAATAATAAGCATATGTGTTAGTGCGACCTATTTCCCGAGAATTTCATATATAATTTATACCTGGGTCAAGAATTATCATTATAATATTCGCGATGGGACTATTTTATAAATGTGATAATTTAAACCTACAACAACACTCCCGCAATGATTTTCTGGCTACGGCCTTGCATGTAAAATGTAATACTTACTTCTTTGTCGCTAATATACCTATAATATAATCCAATTTGTATTGGTAGATTCTTCAGGGTGAGTTTTAAGGATTATTATAATCTGCATCTTTCAAAAAAACTTGTTCTGAATAATAAATAATAGAATTAAATTAAGAATAGATAAAGAGGCGTGGATTTTGATTCTAGGAGATCAAGAATAAATAAAACCAAGTAGAAACAATGATTTATTTGTTAGAACTTAAATATTCTATAATATATTGTACCTTCGGATATTTACAAGGAGTTTTATGTTTATAAAAAAAAGGTTCTATAAAATTATAAAACATTTCGCTCTCCACTGGAAACGCAAAATCGAAGAGATTTTTTCCAGATTGTGTCCCATCCTTCCAGTAAACCATCCTTGTTACTATTATTGAAAGCTGCCTTGGAATCCATATCAACCTGATACAAATGTAAATTCACGTTTCACGCTACACAAAAATCGAAATAAAAAATTCATACCAGTCCATATCCAGACGGATTTTTATAGAGAAGTCACACGCTGATTGGACTCGATTGACATGTCTTTTAAAAGAAGCCAAATTTTGAAAACTTTGACTACATTCCAGGCATCTGAACGTGCAAGTGAAATTTAGATTATGGAATCGTTTGAAATGGTTTCTTAGAGATTTAAAATTTTCATGGTCATATTTACAAATAAAGCATAACATATTTGAGGACTTTGAAACGTAAACTTTACCTTATTTCAATTTAAAAATGTTTATTTCGCCAATTGATGCACTAGAGTAAGTCGGTGATACACACTACAACTACAAAATAGTTCACTACTCAAAATGTTAGATCATACTTTCATTCAACTTACCTTATGTATTTTTCTTTGAAGTTCTATTGCGCAATACTATGAACCAACCTCTTCAAAGCAATATTCCAAACTAACTTGTTAGTTCTTGTCGACAACGACGATTCGGTGAAATATTATTACATAGAATGCATAAAGGCAGAGTGTGATCTACAAAATAGCTTCATGTGGCCAATGAATATTATACATTAATTTAAAGAAGAACACCAACATTCATAGCGTTGATGAAATTTATTCTTTAATATAATGTAACGAAGTATGAAACATTTTTGTTTTCAAACTGTCAATGAAGAATTTACATAAATTTGATGAAAATTCATCATTAATATTATGTAAAATTCGTCTTATCAGTTAATGAAGAAATCATTACAACAATGACGAACTTCAACGAAATCATACATAAACAGAGTTCATTATTTCGATGAATAAGCTATCATAATATCGATGAAAGGGTTTATCATCCTATAAACGCGAATTCATCGATTTAATGAAAAACTTCACTGGGACAATGAAAAAATATCAATAACCATCGTTCATCAATACTATGACTAATACTTTTTTCAGTGTATTCGTCTTTTTAAGATATGCAAATACCTACATCTTCCCGGAAAGCAGATCCAGATCGGATGTAAATGACATGAGATATCTTAATTTGAAAAATAACTAAAAAATTGACTTAAAGTTGAATTTCTGAGAAACTATCCAATATTTTGAAATTTATAGGGTAGTTTTAGCACCATAACACCTATCTTCAGTCCGAATTTCAGCCAACTCGGTTGAAAAATGACCGAGTTAGCTGTTACGCAAGATTCCTTGCATATATGAGTATATATATGTCTATTACGGGGAGGGGAGGAGGTCGGATCAACTTGAAATTTGGACTGGAAGTTCCTTGGACCTTGACAATGAAAGGGTTCTACTTTGGTTCCTTAATTTTCAATATAACCAGAGATGTTAATTTTTTGTTGCTAAACTACCCTTAAAAATGTAAAAAAAAAACTTTTTGGCCAAAAAAAAAAGGGTTGTACCCACTTTGGGGAATAAAAATTTCAGGAGGTTGTTGTTGGTACCCTAAAAAAACTTTTCCACCGGGTCGCTATGCATCGTAAAATTTTCGCCAACCATTTGCCAGATTTACTCCACTATGTACCTAAACCATTCAATCTAAAACGAACCAACAAAAATGTCGAGGAGCAAGTACAATTACCGGGGTCATAACAGATACATTTTTATTTTCTGTGTTTGAAAATTAATTGGTGTCCCGTATTTCTTGAAATATAGTTCTTCATATCATTGTGACTCCATTAAAAATTATTGCCGCTGACAGGCTAATTATGGGACACCTGTAGATAATATAGAATCATCATTTTATTTTTCAAAATAGATGTGTGGAAGATACTGAACATATTCATTCTACTTATAATTTTCAACTAATAATTTCATTATTTCTACATTTCGTAAGTCATACCAGTTATTTTCTCTTTGTAGCATTGTTTTGACTTGATAAGTCTTTTCGCTTTTGTACCTTGACTCTAATAATTATGTAGCTTGAAATGTAGCGCTAGACGTTGCCTACGGTCTCGCATTAGACATGGATGTTTGTCTGCTCACCCACACATTTAGCAAACAGGCACTTACAACTTGTTGAATTATGAGCTAAAATAGGTATTATTATTATTATTCCAGACTGAAAAATCATAACTACTCGTAGAACCAAGCAGCAACATGTTATAAAACCACATAAATTTGAAATACAACAAAACTGTAAATTCTCAAGATGGAAGTTCATAAGTAAATAGGAGAGAGCGTTCTTAGGTAACATGTTGATGTTTATGAATCTTCTAGTAAATAATGTCGATTCAACAATGTCGTAAAAAGTAAAACTGGTAGTTTCCCTAATTATTGAAATCATCAAATCAAATCGAATTTCACTATTTCTTGTACTTTTTTTTCTATTTATATAAATAAAACATTATAGGATTCCAAATACCAGAACAATTCATTCACATAATTGGCAATATTGGCATACATGGTAGATACATGGAGATTCAACAAAGCCGCTAGAGCAGTTAAAAATGTTCATCAAATTCAATTTATCCGAAAATAACTGTAATCTTGAATATTTTTGTTAACTAAGAAATTATTTATTAACTAATTATATTAGCAGCTAATTGAAAAATGGACATCAAATTCATGTTTACCAGGTCCTAATTATCCGAAAATGACTGTAATGTCGAATATTTAGAAAACGGTTATCTTTTTTTTCACTGGTTAACTGAGAAATTGTTTATGAATAATTATATTAGAAACTAATTGAATAATGGACATCAAATTCATATTTAGCAGGTCCTAATTATCCGAAAATGACTCTAATGTCGAATATTCAGAATTTTTTAATTTTGATTGTTAATTTGTTAATTAAAAAATTGTTATAAACATTGAATAAACACTGTTTATCTGTCAAATAAGTAAAAAATACACTCCACCTACTTTAAATCAATGGAAAATAGCGTTTAAAACTGTTGTTGCCACTATTTATTATTTATTAACAAAATAAACAATTTGTCGAAGACCAAAAGTGGTATGCTTTGATCTAGGTGTCAAGACGAATCGAATGAGCCCTCACAGATCAAAATCGGTATATGAACAAAAATTTTCGTAAGTCAGCTCGATTTTGGGCTTCATTTACTGGTGTAGTATAGGAATCTTCCATCCCTATACGAGATTACCTAAAATCCCCAAATCATAGAATGCGACCTTATTTCTATTAGTAATGTTATTGAGCATATGTTGATAACTCATAACTGACCCACTAACAATATGTTTACTCACATATTGTTTAGCACAAAATAACCTTGACATACAGAACAGGGTATTTCGCGGTAGTTATTGATGAATCGCTGTATATGCTAAGACTAGATTAGCTGGGACATAATAACAATAACATCACATTACATTATTACATATATCATAAGTAGAACATAAGCAGATCATTAATCGTTAAATCATTGTAATCATTGTACATTAGTATTTGTACTATTATTTCGTAGAGCAAGACATTAAGTCCGTAATGACGTCAAGCTTTGCATTAAGTAAAGTATAGCTTCTATAAGTGTTGTGTTTCAAATTCCTATGCCTTCACCAGGACCACGGGTCATTTTAGGGCAAACCGCCCAACTTTAAGAGCTGATCCCCACACTGGACTAGAGAGGAAGAAACCAGTTCTTAGTTCAAATCAAACAATTGTATTTTGTGGTTAATGCTATTTGATGCAGTTAAAATTTGGTATATTAAAGAACCTCAGGTAAAAACTGTATATTTGTTATTCGTAGGATTGAGAAGATGTCCTTTTTTTCAGTCCATGTGGTGGTTGCCGGAGTATCCTCCGAAACAATGGCTATCAACGCTGGTGTTCCACAGGGATATGTCTTGGCACCAACTTTCTGCTCCATATGAACGATCTGCTGGAAACGACCAGCTGTCCCGTTCACAGCTTTGCAGATGATAGAACACTTCATAACGCTTTCCCATCCAATAGAACCAGTAGTGACCAATGGGCCATCATCTTCAGTTAGGGGAGGTGATGAACTGGAAATGAAATGTATACCAATTGCTTTGGTGAAAGTCCAAAACGAACGTGAGTCCTTCGGGCATTCGATAAGCTTTGATCTTATTTTGACAATATATGCCTTTTCGAAGCGTTTATTGCTTACTATGTGCAATGAAATCGCCCTACAGCCAGCTGTTTATCCTCATCTACGCTATACTTCCGATGTATCACGCTTAAAAGAAGTTGTTTTGAATTTTGTTTCCGATTTTTTGTGATTTTGAGGGAAATTTTCTTTATTAGCAATAGCATATGTCTTCTGTTTCAACGTATTATCTATGAAAATGTTGCCGAAATTATTGTTAATTATGATCTGTTTTATAATATTTTGTTGTTTTTAAAATTTTGAGGGCTGACATTGGAGTTGATACAAGTTTGTTGACCGAACTCTGATATACTGCCAAATTGGTAGTTAGAACAAGTTTATTTTCCTACAGTCTATCGTTCAGTGTAGTTTTCATTTGTAACATAATAGATTTCCAACATGTAAAGATCAGCTTCAGATTCAACTTGAAAATGAAAAACTTATTTAACACAGGAAATAGATTCAAATATGAACTGGATCCTTCTTTTCTCCCGACCAAAAAGGTCTATACTCTATAACTTCTAGAAATTCGGAGTTCAGCTTTTCGATTACCTCTCGATGATTCGACATTATGCGACTTAATGCTAAACGTTCGTGTGACATTGTAAACCTTGATTATGTTTTTATTCTGGGGGCAACTGCCCCCAGTCTGGAAAATTTGTTAGTATACATAATTAGATAAATCTGCTTATATCGTTTCACGGCATCCTATCTGCTACAATTAAGTAAGGGAATGAATAATTTACGTTTATGAGATGTGGAGTATTGTTGCACATATTCATATAATATGTTATGGATCAATCGATAATGTTGCTTCTATAGATAAAAAATATTATGACCCTTGTCCACTAAGAAATACTATTAACCTACTGAGGTCATTTCGGCTACCAAGTAGGCATCATCAGAGTAAACTAAAATATGCGTGTTTAAATACTATTTGAGGATAATAATGTAAACAAGAGGTTACCCTCAGCTGGTGATAAATCTTAGGGTAACCCCTTGTTTACATCATTGGGGTAACCTTGTTTACATTATTATCCCCAAATAGTATTTAAGCAGGCAGATTCTGATTTACAATTTAGTTTGCTCTGATGATGGTTACTTGGTAGCAGAAAGGTCCCCACAACTTTAATATTATTTTTGAGTTGATAAGGGTGATTACATTTTTTGTCTATAGTTATAGTCTATTCACAGTGTGAACTCTAATATAGTTTATTAATAATGTTGCTTGGCTAGGTTTCTTTTTCCTCAGGACTGCTGATGGCAAACGGTACATATCCAAATTTCCAAATCTTCACGTACAACTTCCGTTAATATCAAATTGAATATAATATAATCCATAAATAATCAAATCACTGACTAACTGATTCACTTTTAGTTGTCAGAGGCTGAGACACCATTTGAGATGATAGTTGCTACTACAATACTGGAAATGTTGAATGTTCAGCGTTGTACTAAAATTGGAATAATAGGGCATAAAAAAACTATTATCACAAATTCATATTTACTTGTTCTACATACCACCACATAGCTACGTTGATAACAATACCATAAATTAGAGTGTTTCATATCGTTTCTGGTTATCATCATTCCAGTTACGAACGACAATAATTTCAAGTAGAAAAAGAAATAACTATTTATGTAAAGGTATTTTGATATCCACTCCACGAATATAGATTGCGTATCTATAACACTAGCGATTGGACGTTGAAAATGTAATTCTCTGCAAGTATTAAAATTCTGACTATGTCCGAATGAATTCGGTAGCAAATAGTGACATTTTCATTAGGACAAAGTTCTATTGGCAATATTTCTTCTCACACATTTTGCACTCTACTCACGAGGTCAAACAGCCCATAAAACACACTCCGTGCTATGTATCAAAAAGTTGGTAGAAAAAAATACATAGGATTTTGGAGACAGGGAGCAGTCCACGTCAGGAACTACGTGACGTCATGAGCAACGTAATCGCGCAACACTTCTCATATAATATGCGAATCGGTTGTGTTGCAGATACATAAAGACTGCGCACTATAACTTCTTTCATTGGAATGTATCTAATATGAAAGCGGAATTGCTAAAATATTTAGAGCACAGTTAACGATGTTGACAGGATCTGATGAAACGCCCAAACTTCTAATTCTGAAAAATGTTGTTAATATAGACAGCGACGGAAACAGATTTTGAATGATGTTACTGCCATGCCCACTGAACTCAATCTTATTTGGGATCCGGTGGAATTATTAAATGAAAAAATCTCTTTTTAATAGCACAAAAGATTCAATATACAAAAGTTGTCATTATTTTATGTGTTCCGAGAGTTTCGAAATCTGTGAATTTTCATTCATATGAAGCCAAGCTTCAAGGCTACATTCCACAAGTGAGACCGAGCACTGTAATCAAGTTTTTATTGACACTAGCTATCAACTGTAAAATGAAAATTCACCTGTATTTTTTCTGATTGTGCCAGCGATTTCGCAGCCGTTAAAAAAATCAGCAAAGACTTAACACACGAAATAAATTAAATTGATAAAAACGTCTTCAGATACAGAAAAATCCTTAGTCCTCAGGTGAAAACCGAAGATTGATTGAAAAAAAAAGGTGTTCACAATATTTGGAAAAGCTCCCTGTCAGAACTGGGGTCAATCGCCAAAAACCGAAAAGTGTTCTTTCATGTCTTAAAGTTTCATTTGTTTGAAAATGATCAGGCAAGCCTGAATATGTACTTGCTCGTGATTACTTCCAATCTGAAAATGGAAGATACTCTCCAGCAGCAGTAGGTATATACACAGCTTTATGAAGAACCCTTGATCCCAAACCTCAATAGGGAATTATCAATATGAAATCTAATTTTTAAGCACTTTTCCCGACTTTTCATTCTAGAATACTTCCTTACCGGTAAAACCTAGGTATTGTGAACCTTCATCATTTTATTGCAGTTTTCAAAAATTGAATGTAATATAAGGTGTTCCAATAGAAAAATCTTTGATACTTGCGCTTTTTTCGGACATCCTGTATGAATGAGAATAATTCAATTCATTCAATTCAATAATTCAATAGAACATAGCGAAGTTAGAGCATCAAAAATCTTCTTAAACAGTTCCATATGGCTTGTTTCCTTAATGCTTGCTGAGCGTGACCAAAAGGAACGAATTCCGAACATAAAGTAATCTTGTATATTTTAAGATAATTAGTACCTAGTATCAGCTGTGCGATGATAAATGACTAAAGTAACCCATTAATTCGAAACAATAGCTTACATCGATTCTAGCGGTTGTACCATAGAAAATAAAAATAAACGCATTAACATTACATGTATGCCGAAGTACAATAGCAGCACACAAACAGGTAATGAATCAGAAGGAATAAACGGGACCACAAAGCCTACTTAGTTGCCCCGAGTATAATTGATTCTCATTCTCACGTTAGTCTACCTTGTGGCTTCGTACACCGTGTACTAGTCCATATTTGGAAACCTACAAGGCCCTATCTGAGCCCATATCTCAAGAGATGTCACGAATACCTACCGATACAATGATTGTCTTTCTTTGGACGCGTACTGAAAACGATTTATTCTCTTATTCAGTTGGTTCCATCCGCATTATTCCTGTTAGTGAATGTAAATGTTGCCTCTGGATCTGTTATGAAGCTCATGGTTTACTTAAAGATTCAATACAAATAGAATAGATATGTTATCCTCGGGTCTTCTCCACACGTGATGGTTCATAAAATACAACTTGCTCATGAATAAATCTTTCTTTTATGTTCAATGACGTTGTGATTTAAGGATTCAAAACCTGGTTTCTTATAATCAGATGAATCACTTGAATCAATAATGGACAACCCGAACTGACAATCTAATTATTGAACTACATTCATCCTTATAATTATTCAGCATATATTTCAATAAGAACTTTGTCATAGCTATCAAAAATTATATCCAAAACACTTTACTTCATCCGAAATATTCTTCGGAGAAGATAATGTATGTAAATTAAGTTTAATAATATATTTACTATCATAGTGGAGTCAAGTCGTGCTTTTTTTGGTGACTTGCTACCCGGCGCAAAATGTTCGTATTGATAAGACTAACAACACCCTAAAATTTCTACAAAAAATATTTCGTGCAATTCTTTCGTATATGCAAAACCAGGTGTTTAAACCTTTTTTGAGGTGGTTTTTATTTCTTTTTGGACTCCTTAAACTATTGGCTAAGGTTTGAGAGTTGAACCCTTTTATTGAGGAACCTTCTGTTCAAATTCCATGAGGTAGGGCTTATCTAATTACAATTATTCTTTGCCTAATTGCAATTACGTTACAATTTCCTGTAAATACTTTAAGAGATATAGAATTGAATTTTCAGAATTATGAAGATAACTTAGATAATTTAACATAGGATTATAAACATGAATAAATTTAAGACAAAATTGTGGCCAATTAGACAAAGAAACCTTAAACTTGTATATACTTACCCAGAAGATTTATCAGTCAGTTCTATTGAAATATATAAGAACTGGGATGCTGTCATTGAATGAGTACTGTCAAGAGTAATTGCCAACCATAGTAATACTCTAACCTACAATCCTTACTTCAAAACTACTGAACTTGAATGTACGTGAATAGTTGATCTATGGTATAGCATCGAATCGCACTGTGTTCATCAATGATGTACTATCCTTTCAGAGGTTTATATTTACAGAATATAAGAATCTGACGGGACCAAAGTGGTGTTATTGGTAAACACCCTGGACTAGACATCCAGTAATGTGGGTTCGAATCCCGCCTACGGTTCAATGTTTTATGTTTATTCATTTTTATAATTCTATGTTAAATTATCTAAGTTATCTTCATAATTCAGAAAATTTAATTCTATATCTCTTAATGTACCTACACGAATTTGTGGCCAATTAGGCAAAGAAACTGTAAACTAGTTTATACTTAACCAGCACATTTCTCAGACAGTTCTGTTGAAATATATAAGAGCCGGGATGCTGTCGTTGAATAAGTACTATCAAGAGTAATTGCCAACCGTAGTAACACTCTAACCTACAATCGTTAATTCAAAACGACTGAACTTTAGATAAATGTACGATGTACGTGAATAGTTGATCTATAGTAGGGCATCGAATCGAATCGCATTGTGTTCATCAATGATCTACTATCCTTTCAGTGGTTTATATTTAATATAAGAATCTGACGGGACCAAAGTGGTGTTATTGGTAAACGCCCTGGACTAGACATGTGGGTTCGAATCCTGCCTTCGGTTCAAGGTTTTACGTTTATTCATCCTTATAATCCTATGTTCAATCATCTAAGTTATCTTCATAATTCAGAAAATTTAATTCTATATCTAATATATGTATAGGTAGGTATACTGTAAATGTTATGAATTTGAAAAAAAAACTTCAACTTGTCATACATCATGTCAGAGTACATAAAATAACCTTTCATTTGAGCCTAAGCAGAGTAAGTTACGACTTTTTCGCAAGTTGGGGCACAGTTTGAAAATTATCAAAAAATTTAGTAAAATTGTGTTTGTTCCAAACCAAAGACATCCTTTGAAAGATCCATAAAACTCAATTGTAAATATTCCTGTATTATATTAGGTATCGTAATTATTTAAGTGAACCGAAATGAGCTTAATCCGTTTATAATAGGTATTTTGGAACACAGTGATACTGGACTTTCCTGTCGTAAATACAAAGTAAGAATTCGCAGAAAGGTTGCATAGCAATAAACGATTAAGCGGAATTTTCCAATAAGACATAGAATGAACTTCTACCTCTTAATATTATACTGAATGACAAACAACCCCATGAGGAGTGTAGTAGGGATAACTGTTTAGTTTAGAATTTCTATCAGGCTGTAATTTGTAGTATATTTCCAACTCTTGAGTTTGTAACTTGCTTATATATTTCACCGTGATTATTTACCATATACAAGCAAAACTAAACAAGTCGTGTTTCATTACAAGTGGAAGAATATTCAACAATTTCAAAGTGCGATCAATGCTGTCGCATAAAACATTTCGCATCCAATCACTTTAAGGTGCGATCAACTGCTGTCGCATCTTAACAAATTGAATTTCAAGCAAAACTATTTATTAATTTTGGCTGAAATTTAGACACCTTTTAGTAACTATTATGAGCTACTTTCATCCAATTTAGTTAATATTTGACCTAGATAGCGTAATTTGCATTCTTTTTAGCTTAAGATTTCTTTGCCTAATTGGCTACAATTTCGTGTAAGTAAATTTCCTGAATTATGAAGATAACTTAGATAATTTAAGATAGGATTATAATATGAATAAACGTAAAACATTGAACCATAGGCGGGATTCGAATTCACATTCTTGGATGTCTAGTCCAGCGTGTTTACCAATTACACCACTTTGATCTGTCAGAGTCTTATACTTTTGTAAATATAAACCTCTGAAAGGATAGTAGATCTTTGATGAATACAATGCGATTCGATGCTCCGCCATAGATCAACTATTCACGCACATTCTTCTAAACTTCAATCGTTTTGAATTGAGGAGTGTAGGTTAGGGTATTATTATGGCTGGCAATTACTCGACAGTACTCATTCAATGACAGCATCCCGGTTCTTATATATTTCAATAGAACTGACTGACAAATGTTCTGGGTAAGTATATACAAGTTTATGTTTTCTTTGCCTAATTGGCCACAATTTCGTATAAGTACATTAAAAGATGTAGAATTAAATTTTCTGAATTATCTTCATAGATAACTTAGATAATTTAAGTGTTGTTAGTCTTATCAATAACATTTTGCACCGGGTTACGACACTAGGTAACAAAGTCACCAAAAAGAAACACAACTTGAATCCACTATTAAAGCAAATGCAAACTGAATTATGTAGACATACACACACATATTACCTTGTAACGTAATTATGTCCAACACAGGAGTTATGTTCCTCTATCTCCAAGTGAAAGTTTCATATTCCTTTCTTATAATATTAAAGTAGCTTTTGAACTTTGACTTCTCTTAATATACGTCAGAAATTCAGAATTAACCACAGTTTGGCATTTTAGTTATGGCCACATTAAATTATGCCATGATGTAACTCTGTGATATATATAAAATTGTACAACTATTGCAATATTGTTCATTCTTTATCAGATAATCTAAATTGTTGCTTTTTATAGTGATTTCACCTTAATCATCATCCTTAGATATACAACGAAAGGTGCAATCAAATTATTACTAAATAGTATTAAGTAGGTACTTAAAACCTAATGTCCATGTTGACACAAAGCTTACAAAAGCGTGCATTTCTCTTCCTGTTCCTAATTCAATTACATGCTGATGTTTCAACAAGATTAGAAGATACAATGGATTAGTGAAGTTTATAATACGACTGACTTACAAACAAATGAGAAAGTAGCTACAGATGTTGTGACAAGTGTCAGTTTTCATTTTTGCTATGGTACATAACCCGCTTTGCAAATGTCACTGTGTGATGAAACTTTGCAGTTCGTGTAATTTTATGTTCTATTCATTATTCTACATATTTTTGAAAATCTATTTTCCGATGATCTACCTGAAAATTACGTATTTTCCATTAATTTGAAATATTCCGCGCAATTATAATGATAATCTTAAGATTTTACACATTCAGAATAAGAATAATAAATTGAGTTTCTAGAGATTAATAAATATAAGAGGTCCGATATCCTTTTGAATTATCAACAAATACTCAATAAATTTCCCTTGTTAAATTAGCATAATGAATTTTCCGCTTGCTACCAATTTATCGTTTAAGCCCAAATAGATAAAATTCCACTAATCATCTATCCTAAGATTATCATTAGAATTATACATTGGGTTAGCTATTTTGTAAAATAAACTATGAAAGAGTTCACACTATTGATAAGAAATAATCACCCTTATTCACTAAAAATACTATTAAAGTACTGAAAACCTTTCGGCTACCAACTAGACATCATCAGAATAAATTCTGATGATGACTAATTCGTAACTGAGAAGTCCTCAGTACTTTGATAGTATTTTTAGTGGATGAGGATGATTATTTATTATCAACATCAGCTCTTTTGTAGTAAGTTAGTTCTTTGTAATATTTGTTTGGAGAAGCCACGGTGTTAGCGAATCTATAGTAACCATTTATTTATTAAATTAATAAAAATCAAAATTGTAATAGCTATTTCATTCAAGTTTATTAACCCTCCCTTTTTTTTTAATTTAATTATTTACCGAAAAATTTGCTCGTACAAAATAGATTAAATTTTTACATAGTTCAGAAAGAGAGACAAACAGTGTTTCTGTACATATCAAATAATAGTTATAACTACTTAAGAACATAATTGTTAGACTCCAAAATTCATATTTCTAAGTTTTTTTTAAATTCTCACACTTATAGCCTCTTTAGTTTGGATTGGTAACTTATTGTACCTTTTTAAAAGCTCTACAAAAGTAGATTTTCGTAATATATCTGTGTGACATATATCTACAAAATAATTATTTCCACTTCTTAGGTTGTATTCCATCATATCTCCTCTTTTTATTAAAAAATTTGACCGGTACGTATGTGGTTATTTGTTACTTTGTATAGAAACGTCAGACACGCTTCCTCTATGATTTGATTTCAAAAATGTTAGCATTTGCAACATGTCTTCAACAATTGTATACCTATTACACCTTAATAGAATATGCATAACTTGATTTTGTAGGATCTGCAGCCTATTTATATATTCCTTAGAACATGAGAATAACAATGAAGCGCAATATGTAAAATTTGGATATATAATATTATTATACACAGTTATTTTTGCCAAAGTAATAAGTTTTGCAGCTATTCTATGAAAAAAACATTTTTGTCCACGACTATTGTATAAAATATGCATAATGCATGTGTTTCCTCAAGCATAATGATATCCATTAATCACTAGTGAATAATGAAATCATTATTCACTACCACCAATATGACAAACATGATAGACATTTTTCTAGACAAATACGATAAAAATAGAGCGTGCTATGAAACGTCAAGTCAGATCGAATTTAATTTGAAACGTCAACAATTTGTTGGTTCGACTTGTTTCAACAGCAAAGTTTATTAGTATCAAAGTAATATTTATGGATCGTGGACAAAGTATAGTATTCTACTTGCATATTATGGCTATTATTCACTTGGATGATTTACGACAGTCGCCTGAGGCTCGTGCCGTAAACTTCCTCCACGTGAATAATAGTTACCATAATATGCTCGTTGAATAATATACTATTGTACCTAATTTCTTACAAGTGTAATCAACGTGTCGGCTCAAGCTTAGGTGTGGATCGAGTTGTATCCCAAGTTATTTAATTTTCTGTACTATCTCAATATTTTCGTTATCCATAATAATATTAAGATTTTCTTGAAAAATCGAAGTATCTCAAAAAATTGAGGTTATCGTTGAATCTTGTTTTATAAGATATCAAAAGGATGTTGCTACAATTTTTTTTTGCATAAACTTTCCAAAATATGATTTTATCATGGTAAGTATGTATGCGATGAGCCAAATTCGGGGCTCTGGACACTGTAACGTGGTTAATCATTATCTCATGTTAAAACTAATGATGGAATCGAATTTCTTATCATCTAAAACGTGTTATTAGGATGTGTCATGAGAATCGAAGAAGTCGACCAAAATCAAGATTCTTCCATACCTTACCTCTCATGAATTTTTGAAAAATCGAAGTATCTAAAAAAATTGAGGTTATCGTTGAATCTTATTTTATAAAATATCAAAAGGATGTTGCTACAATTTTTTTTGTATAAACATTCCATAACATGATTTTATCATGATAAGTATGTATGCGATGTATACTTTAAACAAGTTGTAATTGTTTCGAATACTTATAATCACGCATTTAGTTTTGGATGAATTTAGTTTCAACTTCTCTAGCTTTTAATTCCCCATTAATAATATTAACTAGTACTTGATGGTCAGAGCCAATAACTGATAACATCGTATCATCTGCATGAAAGTTTACAAAGCTGTTTGTCAAATATTCATTTACATCGTTTATATATAGTAAAAGTAACAACGGGCCGAGTATTCGCCTTGTGACACTCCATAAAATACTCCAACCTTTTTAGATATATTTTTGCAAATTTTTGTATGCTGGTATCGACAACATAAATAATTTTGGAGGGCTATACCCGTTATTCTATATGATTTAAATTTTTCAATTTACCACTATCAACCGTTTCAAACGCCCTCTTGAGGTCAACAAAAACACTTATAGTACCGGGATATCAA
This sequence comes from Endomychus coccineus, assembly GCA_958510875.1. Classification (NCBI taxonomy): domain Eukaryota; kingdom Metazoa; phylum Arthropoda; class Insecta; order Coleoptera; family Endomychidae; genus Endomychus; species Endomychus coccineus. Next base: position 29,227,427 of record OY294067.1, on the reverse strand, counting down.
AAATTATCTTGGTCAAGAGTGGTTGTGGAATCTAAAACGTGTGTCTTACTTTACGTTATCAAAACTTGTGTCAAATTAATTAATTTGAAGTTTCTAAAAGTGAGAAATTTCGCAATTTTATACGAATGTTATAACCCTCAGAAGTCTCTAGCGCTTCAGACTCCGGGATTTTCACGTGAACTATCGAAATTAGAAGGTTCGAATTGTATAAAAACACAATTGCGTGAACGCCAGACGTCCTATATAATTAGCTTCGAACGTAATCATTTTGACATATGCCTCGAGGAGCTCGCTACGCGTCTGTTAGGGTTTATACTTTTCACCTCGATCTTGTTAATTCGGGGCCGTTTTATGCCCCGTGCGGCCGGCGCCAGTTGTAATAAAGTGTTTTCGGCTATAGGCCGCTAGCTTTTAACCGCTTTTGGGTATATTTTAGTAGCTAGAAAATTCCCTCTGGTACATCGCACGTTAGACGAGCGTAGCTAAAACCTGAGAGTACATGTTTCTATTTTAATTTAATGTTCCTATTTAATCGACATTTTGGGGCCCGAGACTATGCTATTTAGTTGACCCCGTTCATAAGCTAACGACATGGAGCGAAAACCGCATGCGAAAAACTCGAAAAACTTTTCTAACTCGCGAGCTACGCGCCCCTCACGTGAACGTCATTCGATTTATTGAAAATTAACCAATTTAAAACAGTTTTCGGCCCCGTTTGTGGCTATTGCGACCTTGTAAAAGCTTCAAATTTAACATTTCGTTTTACATTCCACAACCACCCTTGACCAAGATAATTTTTAATTTGTAGTTCATTATTGTTTTACAACTGAAATAAATAGTTATGAAACTTTTAGGTTATTGATGATGTCAGTGTGACAGTGACATAATTATTTCAAACTTAAAGTAAGACACACGTTTTAGATTCCACAACTACCCTTGACCAAGATAATTTTTGATATCCCTGTAGTATTGCCCTCGTCGATTTCTCGGGCAATGGTTGGCAAATAGTTTGAATCCATTGACACCATTCGTACCCCTAATTTATTGGAATTTGTGGAATTCCAAAAGTTCATATTGAACGAGAATAGTGAGTTACTTCGAATAAAATGAGAGGTATAATGAGAGAACTGAAAATTATTCACAACAGTGTGGAGACAATATTGCATACATAAGTCTGTTGAACTCAATTTTCGATTTCGAAATTGCGTATATCATTGAAATGCAACTTTAATTTGTGAGGCGGATTATTGGATGTAACATAAACAAGGACGGTAAGACTTTCCATTTAGTGGTGGGATTAAGTCGTTTAATAAGTTCATGTACCCTGAAATGTATACGCAATAGGGTGCACGATTATTACATCCCTGCAAATGCGTTCGTTAGCTCCGAGCCTCGTTACACTTTCTCCTTTCTCCTAGGAGGTTCATGCACATTATGCCTTCCAAGAATATTCGCATCGTAGATCGTATCAGTAATGAAAATCTTACGAGGATTACTAACTTTCCACTCGGAACAATATCACAAGAATTATCCGCATAGACATTCCAATGTATTTCGGGTGCACGGAGTATTATAGGGATTTATGCATTTACTCCATATTGCATATCGAATGTTGCTGAAAGTTCGAATAACAAAGGTTCTACAAACTGAAATCTGACAATGTAGTAGAGGAAATGAATGCAAGAACCTCTAATTTTTTTGTAATGGGATGAATTTGAATGAAACCTTTTGCATTCGCTTCATTTTTGGACCAATAAACTTTGTTAACCTTTAGATTTTGGTGGTCGCACCTCCTCTTTTTGCTAGAGGGGTTGTTAGCAATCCCATTTTCTATACCTTTTTCGAAATGTTTATTGTTTTACTGCACATATTTCTGACTTCAATATATTTTGTTCTGCTCTCCAGACATGGGTTACCCTACCAACGACGGTATGCTGTTTGTTTTGAAGCGGCGGCCCTAGAACAGATTTTATTGAACCATTGTTCACCAGATGATAGTGAATTGTTGGTATAATGTACGTACGTTTCCATTCCCAGCCTGATAATATCAGAGATCTCTGTGGCACATTGCGCTGAGTCATCAGATCCAAAACATACGCTTCTCAAAGGAAACTCGGAGAAACACATGCGAAGACCGTCCCAATCGGCTGAATTGTGATGCCAAACTGTTCGTGGAGGTGTTGAATTGATTCGTGAAGTGATATAAGGACAGATCAGTGAATGATCAGAGTTCCCCAATAGTACACGGACTTTTACTTCTTAGGGCTCTGGATTGTAAGTGAGGAGTAAATCAAGGGTATTGGCATAATGATAGTTGTTATCAGGGATCCGTGTTGGTTCATTAATTAACTGATCGAGACCATAGGTAATGGCGAAGGCCTCAGCCTGTTACCCTACGTCATCCGTTTTGTTTGAGAACTTGAGCCAAGCGGAGTTGTGAACGTTGAAATCTGCCATGATGATAATTTCAGCTGCTGGATAGTTCTGCTGAATGAGGTCAAGTTTCAGAGAAAGAAATTCAAAGAATTCAGAGCTGCTTCATTTGGTGATAAATAAGGACGACAGTGAAACGTTGTAGCTTGAAATACATTATATCGAATTATCTTTCGGATTCTTCTTTAAATCTGAAACGAGAGTGAAACTCCTAGCCAGGCCAGATCATATAGATCGGTTGGTGGATGAATTGACCTGCGCCTCAGTTAAGGCCAGTATGTCTGATTTGTCTGTCTTCAGGTAGTAATGAACATCATTTATGTTTTTACTAAGACCTCGGATGTTACAGAGGTCTATTTTCAAGTTTATATTTTTCAATGTTGAACCCTATGGAGCACCCCTCGCCCGGAAATCCGAATGGAGAGGTATTTTTCTTCCGGAGTATTTTACATCATTAGAATTTTCAGAATAAACCTATGAAGAATGATTTGCAGTCTCTATTTTCTTTAGATTGTAATGAAGTAATTAATTTTGAAGTATCCGATCTTAGGATCACAAAAGAGCTATTTGTGGCTAGGATGAACTAAAATGCATATATATTGGACATTATAAAATCTTTGCTAAGATGATAACAGGCGAACGGCCAATCAGAAGTGCCCCCTGAAACATTCATGTATGTTTATTTTTTATTTATTCTGTAATAATTTACTCAAAGGCTAGATAGAAGATCGATCACGAGTTTTGTTCCCACTCATAACCAATTCTAGTTTTCACTGATTCAAATTTATAGCTGTGTCATCAAATATGCAAAATCCAATTTACTAATCGTTCTGACTATGAAATATTGTAACGAATTGTTTGATCGCAACTACCCCAATAATACAAAACCCTCAGTAAAAATATTATGACTGCAAATTGTTTCAATCCAGTGGTTATTACATTGGGGTTATTATATTGGTTGTAGCAGTGGAATCGCGGCGGATTCGAGGGGGATGAAATTGAACCCGATATTGTACTGGTTAGTTTACGCGTCATTACGCTAGATAAAGTGGAAAATTGTGATGATATTTGAACGCTCCAATGGTTATTACCGAATATCACTCGTTTCAATTTCAAATAAAACTCTCGTTCCGATAGAAGAAAACATTTATGTACCCTCTTATATTCGTGTTGAGTCAGATTATATATTGCTAGGTTTTGTTGGGTAAAATACAAATCCACAGAAGTAGCACACTATACGGATTACATATGTGAATTTCTTATATTTTTGTGAAGCACCCTTTTGTCGAGCTCTACCAGACTGGAATGGTTTATCAAAATGTATGGTTTATCCAAAAATCAATTTGTCTATATGATAATCTATAGGATGTATTAGATAAATAAAGTAGGCAGAAACTTAGTAAACTTTTTTAGATCATTGATTCGATGATTGTTAACTTTATATCAGTCAATCATTGAATCAATAATCGAATGAGTGAAAATTCATTTAATGGTGTATTATACATAAATTTTCGGGAAACATGTCTGTTTAAGCTTAGCTTATAGACAATAATTACATCAAAACTATTCAACAACGAACATTATTACATTACCATAACATTAACCAAATCATCAATATTATAATCAAAACGTTAACCTAGAGAATTACAGTTGTTTTAGTGTATTTTGTACATAAATGTATATAGAAGTGAATAAATAACTTAAAATCATCAAGTGCTATTTCTTCAACCAACTATCATCATACTGAGTCATACAAGAAGTGTAAACAGCAGCAGCATACAGCACAATGTCACACTAACACATATGCTTATTTTCGTATTTACGCACGTTTCATCAGAAAACGTATTATGTCTAAAACGGGATTTCTTAAAACCATAAATATCAGCACAAAGCGTCCTTATTGCACCAATTTTAATTAAGAATGGCCACGTTGCCGAAACGAACAGAAACACGAATAATCGAAATTGTAACACATTAATGTTTTAAGTATATGGAATGTATCAAGAATCCACTGCTTAACAATTTTCTTATAATATACGAAATCATGTGAAACAAAGTCTGTATACGACTGGACCCAAAAAATATAACGCTCAAGTATCCACTTTCGAACCAGATGTTAAAGATTCATGAGGTTATAGAAAAAGGTTGTCAGATCTTATTAGAAATATTGCTATTTGAGCATTGCAACTTAAATATACTTTCAACTCTATAAAGAGGCATGTAGGAATTTGAAAGGGTTTTAATTAATTAAATTATTAATCTGACTTCATGACTGAATGTCTATTCTATGATTTACAGAATTGGAGTTACGTCTTATGTGAATCATCTTATAATAATTGGTTTCCTTAATTAAAATGTCAACATTGTTTTAATCGAATTGATGGTTATAATCAAAACAGTGATTTGCAAGGGCGATGCAATTTTTAAGTTTTTGTTTCTTGTACTATACTTATACTATACATTCTTTTTTGTAAATATTATTTAGAGATTCTTCTATAAGTTCCATCGCAATCTAAACTAATTTAAATTTATATACTGTGGGTTTGTTTATCTTTAGGTATTAAGGGTTTTAAATTTCAAAAATATTTCTCAACGCAGTTAGTAGGTTTATGCTCAACATTTATATCATACTTTTTAAAACATTTCTCAATTTTTTCTGAGGTCTCCGGAATGTATGGTAGTGTTATAAAATTATCAGTATTGCAGTTTGTTATTTATATATGACGTTCCATTATAGATTTTGTTTATTCTATCTTTAAAGATGGGATTTGAAAATGATTTTGGGTAGCCATTCATTTCAAGTGTGATAATTCTAAATTTTTGGGATGGTCCTCTGGGTGGGACAATTTAACCTCACGATCTGTACGACTGTTTATAACACTTTTTTATACCACGATGTTTTTATTTTTCCATCTGCATCATGCCTAATGCTCATATCTAGGAAATTTACGTTTTTGTTCACTTCTATTTCACAAGAAAATTGAAGTTTACAGGGGAAATTATTAAATTTATTAATCACGTACTGAGATTTATCATGGGTTACACACATTAGGCAATCATCACATACCGTTTAAAGAATACGGGTTGAAAATCTAATCAATTTATTACAGATTCCTCTAGGCATTTCATAACTAGGTTAGCAATAGCAGCTGAAATTGGATATTTCATTGCTGTGCCGAATATTTGCCAAAAATATTGCTCACCGTGCTCTAAACAAAACTTTACTGCATTTATAAATTCAGATTGATTTAGAGGTGTGTCGTTTTAAGGATGTGGGTTGAACGTTAGTCCAGCAGATCAAGAGAAACGTGAAATGCATGTAACCAAAATGTTTGACATAAACCTCAAATACTTCAATGTTATGTTACAGGACCACTCTCCTTCTCACTTTATAAGCAACACTAAAATTTAGTATGAGCGGTTGTAGCGGTTTTGGTACTACGTTGACATTAATTTGGCAAGTTTACTGGCGAAAAGTACTTGCAGCCACTAAACTTGCTTTCCACCAGTATGTAAGCCTGTGAAAGAGTTCACTGTGGATATACTATAACACTACTAGATAAGAAATAATCAGCCTTATCCAAATTTGCAATTTGGAAACTTCCAAAAGTTGCTATAGAAACGTTGATGATATTTTCGCGATTATAAGTAAAGATTCTGAGTTACATGGGTTCTTGAACACGCTTAATAGTCAATTTGATTCACTGACGATCACTCTCGAAATAGATAATCAGCTTTCTTTCCTTGATATTAACATTATAAAAGATGATAATCACTTGGATTTAGACAAATGCGGATTCAGCTACACCATTTAAATATAAAAAAAAGCTCCTTTTAATAGTCTAGCTCATAGATTATTGAACGTCCCTTTGAGCAAGCGAAATTATAACAATGAATTTGAGAAACTTCAGCAAATTGCGTTGTCCAATGGTTACCACAAATCTTTGATCAATAATTTAATTTCTAACCAAAAAAAAGAGATTGGAACGTAGTAGCCAACTAACCAAATTAGAGCCATTACCTTAAAATAGTTCAATAAAATTCAAAAATTTCACTTAAATACTTCAGTAATTAATAAATTCCATCGTTTGTTTTCTAAATTTGCAATACCAGTTTATAGATGTAAGAACAAGCTAAAACACCGTTTAGGCAATACCTTTGATATAGTTTGCCCAAATCTGGGATTTACAAAATCAATTGTGAGTCGTGTTCAAAATGCTGTGTGGGTCTTCGAACATATTTTGAATACAGGTCACACCATTTCTCAAGAAAGTTTATGACTTTCAAAACACAGTACAGACAAGTATAATTCAGAAGGGATGGAAATGTATAAACGAAAAAGCAATTTATCAAATTCCGACTTATCTCCAGCTTAGAGTAACCCATTGTTTACATTATTATCCCCAAATAGTATTTAAACAGGCACATTTTGATTTATAATTTAGTTTAATATGATAATGGCTACTTGGTAGCCGAAAGGTCCTCAGTAATTTTAGATCAGGGTGATTATTTCTTATCAATAATGGAAATTAATATCAATACATGAAAATATCCTTTTCAAATATCTTTAATTCGTTTATATTCAAACACCGCCATGCCCCTACGTTAATCGTTGAAAATTTAACAGATTAACCACTTCAATCATAATATAATTCAATTTTGATCAATTTAAATGATAGAGTATGGGTCTAACAAAAACATCAGTCCAAACTGAAGATAATAAATCGTACAATCAAGTACAATATACTACACATGTTCATGTTGGTGTTGAATTAGAATTGATTATCCAATTAAAGCATGGGAATCAGTAATTATTCACAGTCAATTAAATTGAAATCCGATCCATCCGACATAGTACGTTTAACAATACCTACCAGAACTTACAATTAATAAATCATGCTTGAAATGAACCCTTTATTTACATAAAGAGAATGTGAAAATCAATGTCGGGGTCCAGTGGTGAAACTGTGAGTTACTTAATATATTATTGAAACTAACAAAAACCTAGCACTAGTTGGGCACTCCCTAGAATGAGATACGACATTTTCTCATCCTAATAATAACATTTTTATTCTTAACACCTGGTACATAAAAGTTTGAAAAAAAAGAACATTTGCTTAAATTCAATAAACCTTCATTATATAAATTTAATATAGAGGTGTGTTCAGAAAATAACGGGAATATTAGTTTTTTGAAAAAAATATTTATTCATTCGTCTACATTAATGTCGCCTTCAAAATAGTCCCCATTAGATATTATGCACTTGTGCCAGCGCTTCTTCCAATCCTCGAAACACTTCTCAAACTCGATCTTTGGGATAGCCTTCAGCTCCTTCAGCGATGCGCTTTTAATGTCATCTATGCTTGTAAAACGACGGCCCTTTAAGGTTCTCTTTATTTTTGGAAATAAGTGTGAGCGTTTCATATCCAAAACATTCGAAAAATGTCATGGCATGAGCCAATCGATATGCCAACATCATCAGCGACTTCTCTGATTGTGATTCGGCGATCATAACCATTTCTTTCACTTTTTACACGTTTTCATCGGTTGTTGATGTGCTGGGGCGTCCGGGGCGTTCGTCATCTTCAACCTCTTCACGGCCATCTTGGAAACGCTTATACCATTCGTAAACTCTTGTTTTACTCATAGCAGACTCACCATACGCCTTTGTTAACATTTCACACACACTTTGTTACACTTTACTTCATTTTTTACGCAAAATTTGATACAAATTCTTTGATCCATTTCTTTTAACAAACGAAAATTGCCGAGCCCATTTTTTGTTTTTTTTTTATGGTTCACAAAATATTTTTGTTAAATAGAAAAAAGATTGTAAAAATATTTTGCTTGCGTGAAAAGTTGGCATTTTAATTCTACTTTTCATTTTTTTTGTCGCCAAAATTTGAATTTCACGAAAAATCGTAAAATTGCGATTGCACGCTGAAAATGCATATTTTGACACAAAACGAAATGCAGTTTGTAAATCTTAACAAATGTTACCTAAAATAACCACCAAATCACATTTTGCTATGAATGCCGAATTTTGGAGGAACTTTGACCTCGGAAAATTGGAAAAATTTTGCCATAACTTTTCTAACGGCATTTTCTGATAAAATAAAACTGCTTTTTATTCGTTAATCTGTATAAAAAAAGTATTCCATCACATTCCAGCCATATCGAATTTTGCCGGATTCTCAGGGGTTTAATCTTAAATCTTTCGAACAAAAAGTTGATTTTTTATAAAATTAAAACAACTTTGAAATTTCACTACAAATATTTGAAGAATAATTGAATATAATTAATTCCCTACAAACTAATAAATTTAAGTAAACTTTTTAGTTATAATTAACTAGTTGATACTTTTTATTTATTTAATTATTGAAATCAAAATTAATATTAATTCCCTACAAATTATTTTAAAATTTAATTATAAATGTAAATAAATTTGTTATAATCAATAACAATAAGAATTTAATAAATTTATCAATAAAATTACTTATCAAAAATTAAAACAAAGAAGAATAAAAATATACCTTCAAAATTCAATATTAAGGACGATGAAAAATTTTCACTTAAATAAAACTTCATGTACTAAAAACAAATGAATAAACAATAGTTTAAAAAAAAATTCATATTGTTTTCTTCTAAATTTTCATATTTATAAATTAACGAATTTGGTTTTATTGTTTGAATAAACGCCTATTGCGTTTTGAGCTCCTCCTAGTCTTATTGGTATAATACCAGGGATGTCAGTAATTACTTCAATTTCTACATCTTTTATGTCTCTTTTTCCTGATTTCTGCGAAGTAGATGCAGATTGTCCACTTGATTGATGTCTTCTGGTGAGTGACTATGGCGATGCTATCCAGGCCACTAAGATATCTCCAAGATTTTGTTCGGGATATGTTTGATTTTCTTCGATTCCAATTTCAAGCATAAAAATGCACGAACATTAAAACTCGATTTTGTAGTAAAAATTCAAAAGATGGCAGGAGAAAAATTAATGAAACCGTATAATATAATTCAATTCTAATAATTCATCACAATAATAATAGTCATTACCTCAACTACCACACAGCTTTCTTATTATAAGAACAAAATAATAATTATTATAATATTCAGTTTTATTATAATCTCGAACAGTTTACAAAACGTACAATTAGGTACAGTAAGAAATCAATTTATTTATTTCATTGTTTCAGTCGTTGTTGTCCTCACGACTTAAATTCCATTTTAGCTGCTAGCCAAAGTTTTCACGGTTTGAAAGAGTAATTTTCCAGAGTCTGAATAATGGGGTGGGAATTATCTCACACCTCGTTATAAATCTTACAAATTGGAATTTAACACGTCTAATGTGAAAATGAGATGAGGTTAATGGCCGATCTAAACTTGCTATTCCGTACATCTATCAATGTTCCTTTTTAGAATTTTCTCCCTAAAGTCGAGTGGCTAAGACGCAAAGTATAGATTTTAGGCAGCGAACGGAGATAAAGGTGGTGTAAATAATGCAGCTCACGTAACCTTGTCGTATTTGAGTCAGAAATAGCACCAAATAGGGAGCAGGGACGGTTCGTATCGTTGCAGGACCAGTTCGATGTCGCTCTACGCCCCTCTCGATACATGTATCTAAAGCTTTGACAAGCAGACAACAGATCTCCAAATTTAGTCTTGTTATCTGTCTGTCATCAAACGGAGATCGGAGAGAGTACCGGTTACTTATATACAAGGCACACTATATTTCCCTTTTCTGCAGTTGTCAGAGTCTAGAGTAATAAACTATAAAAGAGTTCAGACTGTGGGTACACTATAAAACTATGTATAAGAAACAATCACCCTTACCCATTAAAAAGAACTGAAGATTTAGTTTGGTTTGATATAATAAATAAAACACTGTGACGTTGTTTTTATCACATATATTATAGAAACAAATCGTGACTATAGTTTCGACACTAGCGTGTCATCTTCAAACGATACCAATGTATGAAAATATTAATAATCTTGGCTATTTATGATACAATATAAGACAGGTAACAAGTGAGGTTGCGGTTGGGGAAATACATTGTTAGAATAGTATAATTGAAATTGGATAATGAGGTAGAATTAATATTGTGATAAGGAAATTTTAATGCTGAGGTATACTAGGGGGGCACAAGAGGAGTATCGGAAATCTTACGTTATCAAGACATCAAACATAATGCTGTAGTACACATGTAATTGAGCATTTAAAATTGTATTGTCATTATTTTTAATACCTTTGAAAATTTCTATTGATTCTAGCGTGTTCAATTTAAAACCTCTACTCAGGTTTTGTAAAATTTTAACTTCATCTAAATTTGGAAAAGTGTGCCCTATTTCTAAAATATGGTTGGAGAAAGATGAATATGTTTTATCAAGTCTAAAATATCGAAAATATATAATTCATATATTAAGACTAGATCTACCGATGTAAAAGTTATCACACTCTGAACAGGTTAATTCATACACCCCAGGCTTATTGAACTTATTTGTTTTATCTTTATCATTGAACAAAAAATAGGACAATTTATTTTGAGGTTTAAAGCTAACTTTTAGATTATGTTTCGATAAAATGTCTGCAATACCTTCACTTACGGTACCAAAATATGTAAGGGAAACGTATTTTGATGAAGAATCAGAATTTTTTGTAAAAGGATAGATACTTGAGTAAGTTAATTTCTGCTTTTTTCTGTCAATTAATTTTAATGAAAGCAAAGTAAAAGTAAAAGTGTGTTATTTTATTATATCAATATGATAAATTATCACAAAGTAGGAGCTTCAACCATTAATTGTTTTATTTCAGCTTATTTATCCAGGAGATCAATTACATGATATGGGATACGCCATAAACAGAAAAAATTATTTCTCTAGTACAAAAGCACTAAGTGATTGTATAATATTTAAAAAAAACAGACTATTCAAATTATAACAGCATCTTAAACAAAATAAGAAATATTCATCTACAGACAAAAACAATTTTCTGTTAAAAAAACTTCTTAAATTGAATTTACACATACTTAGAAAAATTTACAGTTTCTTATAGATTGTGGTAATTTATTATAAAATATAGAACCGATGTGATATGTATTTGCAGTTAATTCCAGTCTATGTATACTATATTGTAAGTTTTCTCCTTGACAAGTATTATATGCATGATAAAAATTCTGCTGCTTATATTTTTCAATATTATTAATAAAGAAATGAGTATATGCAAGATATACAGACATGGCATTGTCAAATTTTTTGTATTATATTTTAATATATTCTTATATTTTTTAACCGGACGAATGGCTCCACCCTTACTTAAAACCAAAGATCTTAAAACTGTTTCGATCTTTCTGATTCTCATTTTTTTTTTGTGGCACTGTAGAGTTTCTTTGACATATATATAAAGACATATACAAGAAGCGTCGAGCGTGTATAACTTTGTTCTTAGCAATTGTTAATTTATCGTGAAGTTCCTGCCTATTTTGACATTTGCTTCTCAATATTTAGCTTTTTTTACCCTGAAAGAGACATGAATAGGAATAATATATGTTTAGTAAAAATTGTTAGTGACATATCAATGATAGTACTGTTGTTTTTCAATTTTTATTTATTTTTTTTTCTGAATTACTATTTCCCATAGGGTAATGGTGACCATGAGTGATTCAGTTATGAAAGATATCCAGCGCTTGATGGGGAATTTATGTTTGCTCTTAAATGGGGCATTTTGCATTGTTAATTTACCTACATTCCTCAATAGAGGATTATGATGTGTCTGTGTCTGTGTTCGGTAGAATTTCTCAGCCAATTGTAGGGTATAGTCTCTTATCATGGGGGTGCTTGTGCGTTCATGGAGGTCACATACGTAAGCGTGTCTATCTTCATTCAAGATTAGTGTGAGGCATTTGTTCTGAAAGACTTGTATTGTAGTTTTCTTCTATGAGTGGCTGAGGCACTGCACCAGACGAGGGCAGCGTATGTGAGTACAGGCCTTATTACGATTTTATGATGATTCTCATTAGAACTGTGCGGCAACACCACTTGCCTTCATTGAAGCCATTCGAGTCATTTATATACTCAATATACACACATCAAAAGAATCTAAGGGTCAAGCATATTTTGGAATTGTTTGTTAATTCTCGGAGATCCACGTGGCATTATCGCGTTGCAGACCTTTGTTTGTTATTTACACAATACTTTTTTATCATTTTGAACACCATGGCATGTGTTCCTCTTTTTTCCAACGACTATTCATTTTCTTCATGTCGTTCCTTGTTTCATTCATCAGATCAAACCAGATGTTATCCGACCAGCGAATGGTGATTATTGAAAATTTTGAGTAGTGTTGTTTGTCTAAATTATGGAACGTAATAACCTTCAGAGAGACGTGCACTTAAGGGCCATTGGAAAGCTTCAAGCTGAAATGTCGCAGAGGGTTGTTGCCAATGAATTAGTTACTAACCAGTTCACTATAAGTCGTTTATGGATTCGTTATAATCAAACTGGTGATGTTAGAGAGCAACATACTGACCGTACCAGAATAACAACGGCGGCACAGGACAGATTTCTGAGAATTCAAGCTCTGAGAAATCCAACCCACACGGCAGGTCAACTAAGTTTGGAACTCAGAAACGCTCACCATATACAGATAAGTGACCAAACTGTGAGAAATAGACTACACGAGTGCCCAATTTACGTGCCAGGCGTCCATGGAGAGCTCCACCATTATCCAGAGGAAATCGCGAGGCCCGAATAGTCTGGGCTAGAAATCACATCGAACGGGGCGTGCAAGAATGGACTCCTGTGTTGTTTAGTGATGAATCGAGATTCTGTTTACGTCCAGATACTAGACGTACTCGTGTATGGAGACAACCTGGAAATGTTTGGAGACTTAGGACTGCACAGGAAGTTCACAGCTACCAAGGCGGAACGGTGATGGTTTGGGGTGGTATCAGCATTGGCGGAAGAAGCGACCTCGTATTGCTGAAGAGGTTTGTAAATGCTCTTAGATATAGGGATCTGACATTAGAACCATTTGTCATTACGTATGCAGCTGCAGTATGTGAAAACTTCATCTTCATGCATGACAATGCGCGCCCTCATACCGCCGCGATCGTAAGAGATTACTTCGATGAGAGTGGTATAAGTATTTTGGATTGGCCTGCTCAATCGCCAGGCCTGAATCCGATTGAGCATGTGTGGGATTTGCTTGGTAGAAGAATTTTAAGGCGTAACATTCTCTTCCAGACACGAAATCAATTGTTCCATACTCTGGTTGAAGAATGGAATGCGATTGATCAGGAAAGCATCGATAACCTTATTCTCAGCTTACCAAATCGATGTAGGGCAGTTTTGAATAATCGCGGTGGACACACTCTGTATTAGACATTGACCAGTGACAATTTTTTTACTCAGAATCCTAAGTGCATTGAATTCGAAATTTTCACTCTTTTCAGTTAGATTAAAGCTTTCAATTGATTTGCAAACTTTGTATGAAATTATAAATAAATTACGTGGCAAAAGATTATGTTCTACGTGGGTAACAAAAATTGTATTGAATTTCCCATTACCAAGTGACGAAACCCTAAAAATATCGCTGACCCCTACATTTTTTTGATGTGTGTATATGCGATTACCTGAGCGAGTTATACTTGCCCACATTCGGTTTATGGTATGCAACCAGCATAGCATTTTACATCAAATTTTGCCAAGGGGAATCCCTACCTACAATTCTAGTACAGACAAATTGGACCCAGAACCTTATTTCGTTACATAATTCATACAGTTCTCATAGATAGATATATTCAGGAAGTTTCGTCTATAACGCAGATTAGAAGTACGGTTTTACATGAAGTTTAACCAGATCTTCATTAATTGCGTCGACATGTCTCTGTCTCATTCCTCTGACTTCATTGGATGATATATGAGAAAGTGGTATTATAAAGTGTACCATCATCTGCAAAGATATGGAGGGAACAGAATTCACTTCCACCAAATCGCTGATAAGGAGTAGAAACAATGATATGAAATCTATATCTGCATAGTCTACATTGGAAAAGAAGTGAAGCACTTTGAATTAACGTTTACAGAAAATAACGCACTACATAAATAAATTATAAAAGAGTTTACACTGAGGATACACTATAACACTATAAATAAGACATGATCACGCTTATCCACTTAAGATACTCTTGAAGTACTGATGACCTTCCGGCTGCCAAGTAGCCTAAATCAAAATCAAAATGTGCCTGTTTAAATACTATTTGGGGATAATAATGCGAAAGGGGCTACACTCAACTGGAGATAACTTGGAATTTAATAAATTGCTTTTTCGTTTATCTACCTAGATATTTGTCTCATTGTGTTTTGAAACTGATAAACTGTGTTGAGGAATGGTGTGCCCAGTATTGAGAATACCTTCGGCTAACGCTAATTTTTCACCATTATTTTTCTTTATATGGGCAAAATGCTCTTTATACCGAATTGAAATGTTCCTTTTAGTTGTAGAACACTTTATCAAAGGTTTTACCTAAACGGTTGTATAGCTTGTTCTTACATCTATAATCTGGTTGTATTGCAAATTTAGAAAACAAATTATGGAATTTATTAATTACTGGAGGATGATAAGTGAAACTTTTGAAATATTTGAAAGTAATGGCTCTAATTTGGTTAGTTGGTTGTGTTCCAATTTCCTTTTATCTTTCGAAATTAAATTATTGATCAATGATTTGTCGAAAAATTGTCCAACGCTATTTGCTGAAGTTTCTCAACTTCGTTGTTGTAATTTTGCCGGTCCAAGGGGACGTTCAATAATCTACGAGCAAGACTATTAAATGGAGCTATTTTATATTTAAATGGTGTAGCTGAATCTGCCGGGGTATACCTATTTGGTTGAGTAGATATTCTATATATGTCAAAATCCAAGTGATTACCATTCTTTATAATGAAAAATCTTGGATTTCGGATGAATTCTGCGTCACAATATCTCGACATGATGCCGACGTTTCGCCAACCATTACAGGTGGCAATTTCAGGACAGGTTTGAGGCTTGAACTGAAACTGGTTCTACTGGTTTCTGTAGCCGTATTTATTGTACGATAAATCCTTCACTTTACACAGTTCACTCCTTTTTTTCCGGTGGTTAATTCCGTTCCGACACCTGACCCTGCCGTTGTGTGATCATATGCGAAGTGGAATTTTCGAGGATGGGTTTCCAAATGTTGGAAAGGTAATATCCTGAGTCACGGCTTAAATTATTTGGATGCTTTAGGATTACTATAGCTTCGAGGATTTTTCGCTGATAGTTTGGGGCTCGGGCTAGGATTTTTGTATTCTCGAAAAGGACTTGATGATTAGTGTCAAACTTGTGTTCCGCAAGTGCAGATCTACTGGTGTCACGAAGCCTTGTACAGCGCTCATGTTTTTTCACAAAATTAGCTACTGTACGACCTGTTTCACCAATGTAGACTTTACCGCAAGAACAGGGAATGCTTCAAACACCTTTTAAGTGAAGATGAGGAAGGGAATCTTTGATAGGTTTGTAAAACTGAGATAATATGGAAATGTGGAAAATCGATAGAAATATCATGTTTTTTAAGGATTTTGGAAATTCGATCTGTTATATTCTCAATATATGGAAGATAGGCAGTGGATGAAGCAGGCGGGGGGCTTGTGGCTCAGGTCGTTCTGAAATTCTGGGCGAAGTGTATTTCTTTATGGCTGTTGTAATAGGAGAGATTGTTTGATAATAATACACATGAAAGATGTTTTAATTCTGATTTTAAGGATTGAGGTTGAGATAAGTTGACAGCTCTGAGGACCAAGGAGTTTATAACAGGTTGCTTTTGGGCAGGGTGGTGGTGTGAAAGACCATTGACGTATCTATCGGTGTGAGTAGCATCAAGTCGAGATATTGTGACGCGGAATCCATCCGGAAGCCAAGATTTTCCAAGATTAGCTATCCGCGAAAGTCTACTATTCAAGATATCTTTTATAATGTTGATGTCAAGGAAAGGAAGCCGATTATCTGTTTCTTATCCGACAGTGCTAAACAAAAACAAGCTAAAAACCGTGTAGGCAACACATTTGATAAAGTTTCGATTGTGAGTCGTGTTCATTATGCTATGTGGGTCAAACTAAAAGAAACATTCTAACTTGGTATATGTAAAGAGCATTTTGCCCATATGAAGAAATATAATGGTGAACAATCAGCGTCAGCCGAACATATTTTGAATACAGGTCACGTCATTTCTTAAGAAAGTTTTTGAAACACCGTGTGGACAAATATGTAGGTAATTTAGAAAGGATAGAAATGTATAAGCGAAGAAGCAATTTATCAAATTCCGATTTATCTCCAGCTGAGGGTAACCTCTTGGTTGCATTATTTTCTCCAAATAGTATTCAAAACAGGAACATTTTCATTTATAATTTAATACACTCTGCTGATGGCCGAAAGGTCCTTAGTACTTTAAGAGTATTTTTTGTGGATAAGGGTGAATATTTCTTATTTATAGTACTCACATAAAGCTGAAATGAAGCTTGACATTCACACTTGATATTCTCAAAGACTCTAAACCGAGTGATGAAAGCATAGAAGAGAACCTTTCCATATAAAATGAATACAGTAAAGATGGGCCTCCACTGAAAAATGTTTCGGAAAACATGTTTTTCTCAAAAAATGTTCAGCCATGAAGGAAAATGCTACATCGACGTACATATCATGTTCGTATGATGATCCCAGTATTGAAAGTCTATTGTTAAAAAAAACGTTACGATTTTCTAGAAGTATGAACCTCTAATAGTCAGACTTGGCTAGATTCAATTGTTCATGCTCCCATACCATACTAACATGCCATATAATTATATATTTCAGGGCTCAGCCCTTATTTTAATTTTTTTTAAGTTGGTAATCTTACGGGTTATGTTATCTAGTAAGAAATGAGAACAATAAAATGGATTGTGTGTCTTTCACTTGAACAAAATAAAATCAAATCAGAATTTCAACACATGTTGTATACACCCCCGTTAACAAGTAATAAAGTCAAGCTCAAGGTTGAATTTTGACAGCAACAATGATTGATTCGAATTCTAAGAAAGCCAACCGCATCTGACCTAGTTTTCGTATTGTCGCGATAAAACCCCTGACCGTTTGAAGGTTGGTGGATGCTCTTAGTATTTGAATCGACGAAGCGTTTGATTGAGTATGATGGATCATGGTTATCAGAATTGATGTAATTTTAAAACGTATCTGAAACGCTACTTAGGGAACGTTCCGCATTATAAACTATCTAAAACTGATGTATCGTAGGAACCATTATCACAATTCTCTTGATTTTGTTATAGAAATAATCGCATCTTTCCCCTACTAAAGATTATATTTCCATATACAATATGGAACATCAACTTATATTGCATAAGAGTACTTCTGATTCAGCACGAATGTACTTCTGCAGTGAAGTTCAAATTCAATATTACTTATTAATGAGTTAAGCTCACTCACCATAGATATTTTATGTCTATGAACGAAAAATAATTATGAATCACAGACCCTCAAGAGGACAAGTATTGTTTCTTGACAGATTAACTAAAACTTGCCATAACGAGATTTGATGGGGTACAATTGAAATAGAGTGATGGAAAGCTTCACAATTACAAAGTATCCTGGCAGAACAAGAATGTTACTTACTATTTTTATTTTTAGTCTCTTAGTTGCAAATTTAGATCTCAAAGCCTCTAATAGACAAAAGATTGCGTGCAATGGAGGCTGTTGACTCTAAAATATTGTCACAATTCCTTTTTTACCAAATTCAATTATTACTAATCCATATTTTTCTTTATTATTGTAAATCATTTTCATTCCTATTATAATCTTTCAGATATTTTATTTCAATGTATTATCTGATTACAAAACTTCCTTTTTCTATTTTGGTATCATGAAGAACTCTTTTCGGTTCGCAAAGTAGTGTCGAAAAGAAAAGCTTTTTTTTCTGCCCAAAGTTGGTGACACTGAGTCCTTGCCATCTCGACTGTCATTCATTCATATTTTCACAATTTTAGAGAAACTAGTTGATGAGTATTGTTCATGTAAACTGTGGGAACTGGTAAAAAATAAAATAATGATAGCTACATACTTTTGTCAAATTTTATTCATTTTCAGATCGAATGTGAAAGAACAATAACACACATTCCGAAGAAAATGAAGACGGAAGAAGATTATTGTTAAAAATGTCTGTAACCTCACTCATAACCAAACACGAACAATAATTTCAACTGTAAATAAATAAAAAGACATTAAATAACATTATTTTTGTTGAATTGTGTAATTGTTGTAAACATTGATCGTGACTGTGCTAGTTTCATGAGCACTCACATTCAATTCAGGAACATGAGTCAAAATATTTTGTTCGCTTTGTGGGCTGTTTACGATAATGTTTTGTGTATGTTGTTCAGTATGCTGTAATGTGGATGTGACTCCATTATTTATATGTAAAGTGCCTGTACTGCCTGGTGTTACCTGATGTTCAAAATTTGTGCGTTTGGAAGTTAAATTTTCCCAAGCCGAAATGGAGGAAGTACTTGGTAATACTTTAGGTACTTAAGTTTAAGAGGCTCCGCATAGCGTCTGTATCACTTCGGTTCTCTTTTTAAGGATGTCTGAAAATAGCCTTCAGTCATGACTTCCATCCTCCATGCCTTTTAATGGTACTCATATCACTTCCCTTATTTTCCGAGATGCTGGAACGCCGGAAACAATGACCAGTGTATGTTTGGAGGTTTGTCATATTCAAAACAGTAGCAATAATTTTGGGTATTGCTTCCATTTTATTTACGTCAATGGAACTATTTACACAGTAGCCATTTCGGTATGTCAAAAATATGTGGACGATGACCAACATCAATTAACGGTAATGTGCCAAAACCATTTCAATGTTTATAGCATTCCCTGTTCTTGCGGTAAAGTCTACATTGGTGAAACAGTTCGCACAGTAGCTACTCGTGTGAAAGAACATGGGCGCTGAACAAGGCTTCGTGACACCAGTAGGTCCGCACTTGCGGAACACAAGTTTGACATCAATCATCAAATCCTTTTCGAAAATACTGAAATCCTAGCCAGAGGCCGAAACTTCTTGAAGCGATAGAAATCCTAAAACATCCAAATAATCTAAGTTGTGACTTACCTTCCCAACATTTGCAAACCCATCCTCGAAAATTCCACTTCGCACATGATCACACAGCGACAGGGTTAGGTGCCAGAACGGAGTTAACCACCGGAATAAAGGCAGTGAACTGTGTAGCGTGAAGGATTTTTCCTACAATTAATACCGCTACAGAAACCAAAAGAATCAGTTTCTGTTCAAGCCTCAAGCCTGCCCTGAAGATGCCACTTGTAATAGTTGACGAAACGTCGGCATCAACTCTTGCTATTGTGTAATTGCAAGTACGTTTTCTAAGAATGCAGATTTTGGGGATCATGGTCGCTTTATGGAGGTGCCACTATTAGGAGGGTCATTATAATGGGTATTCCCATATAACTGATGAAATTGAGAATTCGAAACGTCACCATTTTTAGAGGTGATAGGTTTTAAGAAGTGGTCGAAAATAGAGTAAATGTCCATGTAGATAGATCACTGTAAACTGAAATGTGTATAGTCGAGGGGATATCTAAATGGGACATTTCAGATTTATAAATACATCAAGGAAGAAACTATCAAAGCTTTGAAGTCGTCTAGCCCATAGCATAAAAAACTAGTATACCCGACTGGTTCGTTGCCTGCTTAAATTATAGACACTTGCTGCAAGTGATAGGAAGTTCGGTAATTCAGAGTGTCAGAAGCTTCAATATATTCCAATTAATTTGACGTTTCATCATTTATGTAGGAATTGAGGCAGAGTATACATCACCGGGGGTTTTATGGGGTTATTGACACAGTGATTGATGAATGAAAGGCTGTAATGTAATATCATCCAAATACAACATAATTGAAACGTAAAATATGTGAAACCTGTTGTGAAGCTATTCTATCACAGTATGTTCAATAACTCCATTATTGTATTCCTACCAAACGTAGAAGAACTAACTTATTTAGAAGTGATAAATTATACAAAACCCGATGATATAACTGGTATATAAGTACAGATTGTTCACTTATATTCAGGTCAGTAACCCTGCAGTAAATAAACGAATTAAACTAAAAGATGCCGAAGTCGAGTTTTTTGTCCTGAATGAAGAATGGAGGATAAAAATAATTTGATTTTGTTAGATTGTAAGTGTTGAGCTTCCTTAGTTCTTTGGAGAATCTTTAAGCATCCTGGAGGTTCAAATTTCGACCAGCTTTTCCAGCATTGGTCACCTAATTTTGCAAACGTCGCTGGTGTGTCTGAGCATATAACAATGACTTTCTATATCCCCGCAGAGAATATGATGCAAGGACATCAAGTCCTAGGATCGTAGTGGCCAATTAACCCATCCCTCACTTAATATTTCTTCGTTTCCTCAATGGATGACGCCCTCAGTTCAGGGAGTTATAGCTCCATCTATTAAATTCATAAACATATTATTCTACAATTTTTCTGAAAATTTATAATTAAAGTTAGTATATCTCCGCAAAACAAGTAGGTTTCGTATTCCATTTTGTTCAAATTCTCCAACCATTTACTTTTAGTGTAACTGGTTCCTTTTTCTTTTTGAATCTTTTCTGACACAAATTATGCTTGGAGAATAATTATATCCCCATTCTGTAAAGAATCCTCGCCTGAATAGTTTTGGATTTTTTTTATTGTCTAGAGGGAAACCTATATTATTCGAAGAACATCGTGTGAGCCAGCAGTGGAATGTAAGGAGAGAGGAGAGGAGATAGTAATTCGTATTTTTCTTGAAAGTTTGGAGGTTATATGCACAGGAAAAGACCTCAATAGATAAAGAGTTCCACAACTTCTCTGTTCAATAAAAAAATCAAGTTTGGTAGGAAGAAGTTCGGAAGGCCTCGAGTTTCACAATGAAGGGATGACTAGTTTGAGCTCGTCTGATCCGCTAATCTGGAATCTCTCGTGGCGGAATAGCAAATAAGATTTCTGACCGCCGAAGAAAATATCTTTAGAAAAGGGAGAGGACTCCTTTCTACGATGTTCACTCGAAGTGTGACATCCTCAATCAAACGAATAACTCACTTGTGGATATAATCCAAGAGCTTTAGCGTATGTTTGGGAACCGAACTCCAAACATGTTACCAGTACTCCAGGGCAGGACGAGTCTGTGCATTGTTATGGAAAACTTCATAGGAATGTTGTACCTGACATCATCATATTAGAGATTGTGGGATCCACCTTTCTGGAGAAGAAGTAAGCTTTGTCACATCTCCATTAACTGCGTCAACCTGTCCCTGTCTCGCTCCTCTGGCTTCATTGGTATAGGGGCTCCAGATGAGAAAGGTATAAAGTCTACCATCATCTGCCAAGGTGTGAACGGGACAGATGTTATCTTCCAGCAGATCGTTGATATGGAGTAGAAACAAAGTTAGTGCCAATATAGATCTCTGTGGAACACCAACGTTGATAGCCATTGTATCGGAGGATACTACGTCAACCACCACATGATGTGATCTATCTGAGAGGAAACTCGATAGTAAGCAACAAAGTTGAGGCGTCAGACCAAGAAATTCCCCATGTTGTTCCATAGATTTCTGCCATATATGTGCAAGGAAGTCTCCTATTGATCTCTGCTGACGAAAGTCATATTGCCGGTCATTCAGAATTTTTTAGCTCTCTAGGTATTTGATGAGCTCGATGTTGATTGCCTCCTCCATCACTTTAGACATCTCAGATATTGGTGCACTGGTCAATAATTATCAAGAAGGGTCTTCTTTTCTTTTTTTTTGGAATAGGTTGCACTCTAGCTGTCTTCCAGCTGGAAGGAAAGGCACCAAGTTTGTATGAAAGGGTGAACAACCTGTAAAAAACTGGTGTTAATTCAGTCATACATTCCTCGAGAACGACAAGGGGAATCCAGTCTAGCCCCCCTTGTGGATCCAAAGTTGAATTTGCTGCAAACATTCCAGCAAAAATGTTGGCTTTTTCTTGCGGTGCAGTATCTTTGGTAAGCGGAGGGAATGAACTGGAAGTGAAATTCCTGTCAATTGCTTTGGCGAAAGTTCAAAACGAACGTGAACCATTCGGGCATTCGGTAAGCTTTGATCTTATTTTGGCATTATATCCCTCTTTCAAAACGTTTATTTCATTGCACATAATCCTGCCTTCAACATATCGCTTCAAAACAAACAGCATACCGCGCTAACGACGATATGCTGTTTGTTTTGAAGCGACGGCGCTAGAACAGATTTTATTGAACCATCGTTCAGCAGATAATAGTGGTTTGTTGGTATGAGGTGTGTAAGTTTCCATTGCTTTCCTGATAATATCCGAGACCTCTGTAACATATTGCGTTGGGTTACGCTTCTCCAAGGAAATTCGGAGAAAAACATGCGGAGACCGTCTCAGTCGGTTGAGTTGTAATGCCAAATGATGGAGGTGTGCGAATGGTTCGTGGAGTGATATAGGGACAGGTCTTATTGATTAGTGAATGGTCAGAGTTCCCCAATGGTGCACGGGCCTTTACTTCATAGGGATCTGGATTGTTAGTGAGGAATAAGTCAAGCGTATTGGCATAATGATAATTGTTATCAGGGATCCGTGTAATTTCATTATATAACTGCTTGAGTCCATAGGCAATGGCGAAGGCCTCAGCCTGTCGCCCTGCGTCATCCGTCTTGTATGAGATCTTGAGCCAAGCGGAGTTGTAAACATTGAAATCACCCATGATGATAATTACAACTGCTAGATAGTTCTGTTGAATGAGGTCAAGTTTCAGAGAAAGAAATTCGAAGAGTTCACCATGAGCTGGTTCATTTGGTGATAAATGAAGACGACAGAAAAATTTGGTCTGTTTATGATTATCAAGCTTGAACCACATTCTCGTCTCGGTGGCATGAGAGATCATTTCTGGAATAGAGACAGAAACCTCCTTTGAATCTGAAACTAGTGTGAAGCTCGTAGCCAGGTCAAAGCATATAGGTCATGTTGATGGATGGATTGACTTGCGTCTCAGTTAAGGTCAGTTTGTCTGATTTGTCTGTCTGCAGATACTAAGAACATCGTTTATGTTTTTGCTAAAACCTCGGATGTTACAGAGGTCTATCTTCAATTTTTCAATGTTGAACCACCCTTGAGCACCTCTCGCTCGGAAATACGAATGGAGAGATTCCAATATTTGAGAGTCCATCAACAAAAGTTATTTCAATATAATCCAAATACATCGATTTTTATCAACGATGAACTTGGATTCAATAGAAAAATCATTAATTACTTAAACCTCTAATGAGCTATTTCAGTTCAAGTTGAAAGTTACGTCTTATACAAAATATAAGAATGCAAGTCTGGTATTAGTGAAATATAAACAAACCCGGCGCCACGCGTGTCTCATTTTTCAGATACCAGTTTATTATTCTGGTTCGATTTCCTCGTTATTTGTGAGTTACAGTCCGAGATAATTAGTCTGTAGTGCTGCCACGAACGTCTGCTGTTCATAATGTTATTGTTTCGATCGTTGCAAGTTCACTTTTTCGGTCTGAGACCCGCCTAGATGAATTTACCTCTGTTTAGTGGATGTTAAATTATATAAATAAGAATTGTTTATAGGAATTTATACTCATCACATCATGTGCTGTTCAAAAGAAAAAGCGTATGTGAACCTTTTGTAGCCAAATTTTCAATTAATTCAAAGTTGAATCCGTAGCGGAGTATAGGTTTCACATTGCTATTTCAATTATGATGATGTGGGTATTAAAATTATTATTTAATACTATCTCTGAATCGATGTAATTTGATGATCGTGGTTGCTTTCATTCTTCTGTTAAAAATATGAATATATTCATTCATCTATTATTGTCATTGATTTTTATTAAAGAGCTAAAATCATGAATGATGTTTCTTGGATTTCAATAATATCCCAGCTAACGTCGTACTGTCAAGATACACAAAATATTTGCTTAGGATACTAATTAATTATATTGATCTGATCGTAATTTCACATAGAATACATAAATTCCACAATACATTTTTCATGTAATTGCTCGTTTCACACGTTAGAGATACGTTTTAAAAGTTCGATACATGTTTACAATTAATACGGCACTTCACCGTTCTAAATTAAACTGCGGGATGTTAGGGCGGATCGGTTCCGCTGGTTGCATGTTTCACCAGTGAGAAATCGCTTTGAAACTTTGCTGCAGCCAAAATAACTCTCAAAATGTCTAGAATATAGCGCAATGCCTTACGCTGTGAATACAAAATACTGTTTGGTTTCACAGAAACCCTCTACCACTTCGTAAAATAGTTGGAAATAAGGAATAATTTTGTATAAATTTGAATTTGAATGGAGGCAATCTAAAATTATTGTAGAGGGTCAATTATGCTTATTATCTGAATAAAATAAATATAGGCCAGGACACATAATTTATTTCGACTAGTAGTACAGTGAATCTGTAAAATTTTGTGGAAAAAAATGACCGAAGCTTTTAAGTCGTTGGCAAGCCCGTGAAGCAAAATGAATTGGCATACAAGCATGTTGCGAAATGGTCAAATTGTAAAAATATTTCCTGCACATACAGTCTTTGGGTGCATCTTTCGATTATAAAAATTATGCTTATTATCAAGAAAAGAGCCAATATTACGAATTAATTCTTGAAGCATAGAGGGAAGGCAAGATATTAATAAATTTATGTTAGATGCACCAGATGACAAATATCTGATGTAGCTGCAGCTGTAAATTTGGTAAATGTCTGTCAAATAAATGTAGATATATAGCATTGAGGATTTGGGAATTCCACTAGTGGTGGATATTCCCGATAGTCAAACAAGAGTCCCAAGAACCTCTAGTATTAATTGGGCTTATGTTAATTTATAGTGTAAGCTTAGGATTGCGTCATATCGACCAGCAACGCCTCTTTATTAAATACACAATGAACGTACAGTTGAAGCAGTTGGAAAGATAGATACCTACTGATATTGCAAGATATTCGAAATTGCCAAATAGGGTCACGGTTTCCGCCGAACAATTGCTATATTTTTATTTTTAGCAGAATCTTGGGTAAACATATTAACATTCGAAAGACATGGAAAAGCTTTGCGTTGATTGATATTTGGAACACTCCACAGAAGAAAGAGAGGATTGCTCAGCAGATTTTCCCAAATAATCATACTTTTAAAGAATGAAGCAGGTTGGTAGATGAGCAAAATCATCCACAATGATATAATCAAGAATAAGTAAATTTTATCGATGATGAAATGTGATATACAATGAGTCCAAGATAAGGATATTCATCATGGCGATATCCAAAATGAGAATAGATACACTTTTGGTTAAGCGGAGTAAAAGTTCATACAGAGCATACAATTTCCAAAGTTGGATAAAATAACTATTAAACGTTTGAATTTCACTAGTTTAATAAATACCGTTTCTTCTTCAAACAAATATTACAAAATACTGGGAACAGTACTTTGTAATAATTGAATAAATAAATATAACTATAGTTTCGGTGATATCGTAGCTTCTTCAAACCAATATTACAAAATATTGGGAGCAGTACTTTGTAATAATTGAATAAATAAATATAACTATAGTTTCGCAATTACCATAGCTTCTTCAAACAAGTATTACAAAATCCTGAGAGCAGTACTTTGTAATAATAGAATGAATAAATGTAACCAGTTTCCCTAACACCATAGATTCTTAAAAAAAAAATCGGTTGTCTGTAAAGTCGGTTTACTGACGATAGTTGAACGTGACAACGTCATAAGAAAATACTGATGGAATGGTTTCATTTTTCAATAGAAAATTTTAATTTTATTTGTTTGATAGATATTTTGTATGGATATTGAGAAGGAGGTAAATGGAAATCTCAATTGAATTGATCAAGTTATATTTATTTGTACGCATACATACAATTATGTCAATTTAGCTTTTAAAAAGCCCGCCTCAAAGTGTTTGATATAGGAGAAAATTGTTCCCTTTGACGGCTGGCTGGTCCTACCTGTCATTTCAGACACGTTGTTATGATATGTGGAAGATTTAACATTTATGTTTTAATTTTTTGAATTCATAGCTACGCTCGATAATTATTTCGATCGAATAGTAAAGCAATTGATTTTTTATTCATCGTGAAGCAGTTCTGTTAACTTATTGTTATAGTTTTGTCAATTATAGCATAACCTACAATCGCTGCACTAGCGAACCGATGCTATTTATTTTAATGGTGAAAGCACGGATATTCGACAATATATCACTGAACATATATTTAATATCGAAAGAATCATTACCTTTATCGCCGCAATTATCTTTGCTATAAACAATTGACACCACATTCACTTTTCACTGCACTTACGAAAACATGTAGGTAAATGTATTATTGTATAGCAGCTGTCCACGCGCATCGCATCGGTCACTCAAGTAGGAGAGCTCGCTTGCACTTCAAGCATTAAATGGAACGCCTCAGAGCGAGGTAACGCACAGCCAGTCAGAGCGAGGTAAAGGCAAATGAGTCATGTTTTCTCGTGCGTGCAGCCGGCTCCATCGAATTTTAAGACGTTGTCACGTCAAAAATATTACAAGTTACTGGGAGCAATACTTTGTAATAATTGAATAAATAAATATAACTATAGTTTCGCAATTACCATAGCTTCTTCAAACAAGTATTACAAAATCCTGGGAGCAGTACTTTGTAATAATAATTGACTAAATAAATATAACTACAGTTTTCCTAACACCATATCTTTCTCAAACAAATATTACAAAGTAGTGGGAGCAGTACTTTGTAATAATTGGATAAATAAATGTGACTACAGTTTCGTTAACATCATAGTTTTTTCAAAAAAATATTACAAAGTACTGGGAGCAGTAATATTGTAATATTTATTGAAGAAGCTACGGTGTTAACGAAAATATAGTTACATTTATTGGTTAAATTAGTGAAAATGAAACTTCTAATAGTAACTAGGATGGAGTGAGCGTAGCAAATAAAGTAGTTTCTTGAATCGGCTTATAAGGCACAAGATATCTCCTCGTGTAGCGGCCAAATGGTTAATGGAATTCAATTGAAATTGGCACAAACTAGAATTATGCTGGAAAGTTTCGGGCATACAAATTTAATTTTGTACTTCAAGCCGTTTTCGAGTTATTGAGTATTGCGGTTCGTTAAAACACTATCTATCTGGCCGTTAAATCGAAGTTTTCTATTTACACTTAACGCATATGTGGGCCGACGAAAATCTCGATGCTTATCCAGACATCAGGTACGTGTTTCATTGAACATTTTGGATGCGTATTTTAGACGAGGTTAGTAGATGACTGGGTCAGGTCAACAGGCGCTGCTTACTTAAACCTTCAACAGAACACGCCGAATGATATTTTAGTCATTTCTAGGGCCCAAAAGCAACAAATAACGTTCCAGCACGATGAGGAATTTTTCGATTACCATTACGCGAAACTTTCTGAATAGGATGAGTAAGAAGGGATGGACCTGTATTATGTCCTGCCAGATCGCCCTATTTGAACCCCCTTGGTTTCTTCTTTTAGGAATAATTGAACGTCATGACTCTAAGTCTAGACCTCTAAGCAGCAAGGTGTTCCTGGATCAAGGATGCCACCAAATCCGAGACAACGTGGCGTTTTTTCTATAATTCGTAATTCCAACAGAGAAGTAGTCGCTGCCGTAGAATTGCGGGCAAACACACAGACAATCATGCTCCTTTTCGATGAAAAGTAATGACTGAAGTTTTTAAATCAGGTCACCGATAACCAACTAAAACTCCTCACCATGTTGGCCTCAAGCTTGCAGAGATTCCAATAATTAAACAACCCCATCTGAAAGTAGAGCATCTGACGTCAGAGTAATGATTAATAAATTCAAAGATTAATAGTTTTCTTTTAAGACCTAAGCGCTATTCATTAAGTTGGCAAAGTTCGAAACGATTTATCTCACTCGATGTTTCGGATAATTTGACAGAAACTTTTGCCTTACTTAATTAAGCCGGTGAGCTTTATTGCTTTGAAGTATATTCTTTAATGTCTTGTTTTTATTTACATACGCCATTAAAGTCACTCGCCGCTTTCGTTGGACGAGGCGCAGTCGAGTTCGTTGCGTTTGAAACACAAATAACTTTCCCGTGCAAAATATGTTCCTTTCCTATTTTACTGCGGAAGGCTTCTCAATTCTCATATTTATTCATAAATCTGATATTTTATGTTTAGTGGCTCGCTTTCGGAGACTCGCCTTTTCAAACCTTCTTGAAATATTCAAATGCAGATATGCTTTATGTGTTTGGTGTTGTATCATGTTCACGTAACGTTTCTTCGAGAAACCTTATGTCACGGTTTTTCATTTGGGAGTATTGGAATTTATAAATAAATCATCAAATTGTATCGGACAAATTTCATGTCATGCTGTCCGGAAATTCATTACTTTGTGGAAAATAGTGTATGTATAGATTTGAAAATCTGGCTTTATTATTAGAAAACGAATATGACCTTATACTAGAATGGTACGTTTTCCGGCTTCACTAGAAATGGGGCTATCTCATATAAAATGTTGCGTCTTGTGACAAGTGGCATAGTATAGGTTTCTGCCGTTGAGAGCAAATGTGATCATTATGAAAGTAGTATTTTCTAGAGTGAGGAAAATATTGAGCTAATAATTTGAGAATTTTTGATAAAAATTCTTTAAGCTTGATTCTTTCCTTTTTTTAATTGTTTCAGTTGCCCAAAAATTTAGAGTGTAACGATCTGACTTTTGAATAAATCGTTACAAATCATTATCATGATAGAAACCTATAATAATTTGATTTTGTATCCTTGAACTTCCTCCCAATTAAAGAACTCTATCTTAAATGATATAGTTAACTGTATTCAATTAATACGGTGCGGATTCAACGAACACTATATTGTTACTCCCACATCCGAATTATTAATTAGGAAGGGAGACTCGGAATAAAACCAGTTGCGGTTGATAACTAAGCATCTTTGGTGTTTCTGTGAAGACAAGGTAAGTCTTAATCAAAGTTATTAATTAAATTGTTTTTTGAGTAGCATTGAATCTTTATTATTTCATTCATAATCAGG
Organism: Endomychus coccineus; assembly: GCA_958510875.1. Taxonomy (NCBI): domain Eukaryota; kingdom Metazoa; phylum Arthropoda; class Insecta; order Coleoptera; family Endomychidae; genus Endomychus; species Endomychus coccineus. Next base: position 29,197,828 of record OY294067.1, on the reverse strand, counting down.
CTTACTCTGATTTATACAAAACTTTGATTGTTTCCTGCTCTTATAACAGGCCCCTAGATCTCTTGATTATAGATATTGTAATTTCATTCATATTATCATTTATTCAATTGACCGAATCACTTGATTACATTTGTTGAATACACGTGGGATTATTATATCGTATATTTTTTGCTCTTAATACCACGTAATACGAACAACGTAGCGTTATCCAAATAGAAAAGGTACGAAACATATAGAGGATGGGCTAGAACTAACCACTCCATAATTATAATTCCACGAGCCTTGTTTCCAATACCTTCGATTATAGAGTTAACGTGGGACTTGTTAAACAATCCCGTAATCGTAATAAAGAGTCCGAATAATACGAAATCCACCCACGTGGTTCTAGGAAACTCTGAACCTTAACTCATATCTGACTTTCAAACTCAATTCATTTTTCTCTAACCTTGTTTAAATTCATTTCGTTAAAATTGTAATATATAAGATTCTTGACCCAGTATGAATTATATATAAAAATTCTCGGGAAATAGGTCACAATAAACACTCTGTTTTAAATTTTCGTCTTTACGTACATTTCGGTCTCACGACCTTCATCAGAAGACTTATTATGTAAAAAGGAGTTAATTAAAACTAATAAGCACAAGCGTCCATATCGCACAATTTTCAATCAAAAAGCCCACGCCGTCGAAACGAACAGAACCACGAATAATCGAAAATTGTATCGTTAATATCGAAGTATAATTTTTTTGTAACAAGAATCCACTATTCAGTGTAATTCTCATAATATACAAACGCATATTGCTATGGTCTCAAAGCAACTGAAGTTCGAAGCTATTTGTTGATATTTACTCGAACCAGATGTAGATTTATGACGTACTTGAAAAGGTTTTAGACCTGCATTGGAATTCACTTTAAGCGTTCTTCCTAAAATATACTTTTAACATTATAAAGACGCACGTAGGAATTTGCAAGAGTTTTAATTAATCAAGTTAGTATAAATCTGACTCAATCCCTGAATATCATTCCTATGATTCACAGAATTGGAATCCCGTTTTATGTGAATCATCTCCAGGATAGATCTTTTATAATAATTGGTTTCTTTAGTTTAAATATTAACATTTTTGTAATCAAACTGATGGTAATAATCAAAGCAGTGTTTAGCAAGGGCGGTGGAATTTTCTAAGTTATTATTTCTTGTGCTATACTTATGGCCGTACATTCTTTTTTGTAAATATTGTTTAGAGATTCCAGTATAAGTTCCATCACAATCTAAACAATTCAATTTATATACTGTGTGGGTTTGTTTATCTTTAGGTATTACAGGTTTTAGATTTGAGGAATATTTCCCAACACAGTTAGTAGGTTTATGCGCAACATTTATATCGTACTTTTTCAAACATTTCTTAATTTTTCTGAGGTCTCCGGAATGTATAGTTATATAATTGTCTGTATTACCTATTATGTTATTTTTATATGAAGAACCATTATAGATTTTGTTTATTCTCTCTTTAATGATAGGATTGAAGAACGTTTTTGGGTAGCCATTCATTTCTAGTGTATTACGAACAATTTTTAAATTTTTGGGATGGTCTTCTGCGTGGGACAATTTCACCCCGCGGTCTGTAAGGCTGTTAATGACACTTTTTTATAACAAGCTGGTGCAACGGAATTGAAATGAAGATAACGTTGAGACCAAACTTCTTTAGTAAACCAAGAAGTTTTTATTTTTCCATCTGCATCATGCCTAATGTTCATATCTAGGAAATTTATGTTTTTGTTTAAATCTATTTCACAAGTGAATTGAAGTTTACAGTGGAAATTGTTAAATTTATCAATCACATATTGAACTTTATCGTTGGGAACACACTTAAGGCAATCATCTACATATCGTTTAAAGAATACAGGATGAAAATCTAATGAATTTATAACGGATTCCTCTAGGCATTCCATAACGAGGTTAGCAATGGTAGCTGAAATAGGAGATCCCATTGCTGTGCCGAAAATTTGTCCAAAATATTGCTCACCGTACTGAAAATTAGTACATTAAAAACAAAACTTTACCGCATTTATAAAATCCGATTGATCAAGAGGTGTGTGGTTTTTAATCTCTGGCCAACGTTTTTTGATGCAATTCAATGCCAAAACGACAGGTATATTTGTAAATAAAGAAACAACGTCCAAGGAAATTAGTTGATGGTTTACTGGTACGGATTGATTTTTTATAAATTCATTAAAATGCCATGAGTCTTTCACATAAAATTCATTTTTTCCTATTATATTATTGATAGATTTTGATAGAAATTTTGATAAATTGTAAGTAGGAGCTCCAATATTACTTACAATGGGTCTTAGGGGTATATCATTTTTATGTAGTTTCGGAAGCCCATAGATATAAGGTGCTAGCCCATTATTATTATTAAAAATTGTTCGTAATACACTAGAAATGAATGGCTACCCAAAAACTCATTAAAGAGAGAATAAACAAAATCTATAATGGTTCTTCTTATAAAAATAACATAACAGGTAATACAGACAATTATATAACTTTACCATACATTCCGGAGACCTCAGAAAAAATTAAGAAATGTTTGAAAAAGTACGATATAAATGTTGCGCATAAACCTACTAACTGTGTTGGTCAATTTGGTTAATCATAATAGTTTGTTGAAGATAATTCCATGCACAAGCAACAATGATTCGAGAAAGGTCTGTGGATGTAATTGGATCGAAGACCCATTCGGAAAAGAAAACGAACACGAGAAACGACCTTTCTCAAAAATGAATACGATATGTATGTCGATCGTTCGTAGCAACTATTTACTTTGAATAGGTATAGATAATATTTTTTTACTCAGAAAACTCTTATGTAGTAATTCTATACTATTTGCACGATATGTTTTAATACATTCAATGTTAAAAAAAAAATTATTCCTAAAAGACAAGGTGGTTGGATCTTCCGCAACCCTCCCGAATTTATGCGCTGCCCCCAACACGCCCTCAGAAGTTCAACCATTTCAGTAATTTTTGTAATATATGCATATCAGTGAGAAGATGGTGAGGAGTTCACATAATATTCAACAAGCGATGCTTTGGTTTGCGTGATGTTTTTTCCACGCAAGAAAGAATGTTTAATCAAGACGGGAAATTTACTGTTTCCATGTTTGCAAAAATCTTCAAGGTTGCTTTTTCGATGGGTGTCAAAAGAGAACTGAATGATCTATTAGTCTGAAAATTTCAATGCGTTATAGTTAATAATGGTACATCACAAATGTCACATGAGATTTTCGATTGTGGCGTCATCTGTTTTATTTTTCAGGGACTTTTCACCTTGCCCTCGTATGATTATGATAATATATATTTTCAACCAGAAAAACACTGTCATCACAATTATACAATTTGAAAAACTAAAATGGATACCAAAAGAAGACTTGCAAGGGATCTGTCTCGCCCCAAAACAATATAGTTTGTCACCACTTCTAAGTAATTTGTTAATTTTCAGATCTTCACTACGAATTCGTCTCCACAGTATCGTACGCACATACACACAGGCATTTTCTGTCCTCTTTCGTCTCTATTCCTGGGAATTGCTTTCCTGACTTACACATGCATGCTAAATGGTTTCTGCCTTAGCACTTCGTACGTGATTTGTTGCACGCAAGACACTTCTTTGAACGATGTTCATAAATACAATACCTGCAAATATTTATCTTTCCGCTATTGGATGTAGCTATTATTTTTGATAGCATGCACTTCGTCCTTATTTTGTAATGCTTGTGATTGGCTTTTGTTAGTTTGTATCGCTCTTCAGAAAACGTTGGCTTTGTCTTAATTCAAATTGTATTGCCTCAGAAGACGTTCCTGAGTCACGAGTCTTCCCATGAATACCCATCAAGGTAATATCCCTAATACTAAGATGATCAACTTCCGGGTAATCAATTTGTTTTCACAGCTTTTCTTAATTCAGTGATGAAATTGTCAAAAGAGTGTGCTAATAGGAATGAATTTGAATAGTTCAAAGAAAGTGCTTCTGAAGCGAACACTAGCTATTATATTTTATCTTTATAGACTACAGTGTCCTATTTTCATCTAAGTTGGAAGAAAATGTATTGTAAAGCTCTCCAATTAAACCCAAAACATCCATTTTCTTTCCTTCAGGAAAATTGTCTGGCGCGAAAATTGATAGAGATACCCTATACGGACATCCAATTTGGTTCACCCTGTACACTCTATGTACTTAGAGCTCCGTAGAACTAACTAATAACTACTTCATAACTGTCTTACAACTCTATGTGAACTGTTAGAGATGTTAGAACTGTCAGGACTGTCTTAATACTAGCTTATCATTAACTATATAAATATCCTTATCTCAATAACAATCTATATCCCTTCCGTAAGCATAATACACATGATATCTTACAATAAGTAAGTTCACGCATGTTTATATAACACATTCTTACTAGGTGAATAACAGAAATAAGGTTATTTTTGACTCCTATACTACAGAATCAAGAATAGGATTCATATTCGATATGCATGGCTACAAAGGATGGAAGCAAGGAGTGCCACAGAGTATTAAGTGGATCCAGCAGGCCGAAACTGTTATCAACTTCTAGCAAACCTGTTTACGTGTTATTTAATTTCAGTTTTAGTTAATAAATATTTGTAATACTTTGGTAGTTGTATAAGAATCCCCTATTTCCTACATTCAAGAGAGTGAATGCATTTAAATGCACCACCATCACTTACTCAGTAACACGTTCAGCCTGGTAGCTCAGTGGTAGAAGCATCGATCTTCTAATCACTGTGGCTGCCGGTCGCGGGTTCGAATCCAGCGACTTGGGAATTTTTCCGATGGCCCGAGAAAGTGGTGCGTCAAGCCCAAGTGTCATCGAGACTGCCCTGGTTGCGGGATCGAGCCTACCACACGAGGTGGAGTGTTTAGTGGGTATATCTGAGGTTATTAAGTTCGGGACTCAGGGACTCCCACACTACCTTATGGGATGTTAAAAGACCATAAGGTGCCCATAAAAGGTTTCAACCACCTCCCACAAAAAAAAACACATTCAGCAAAATTTCAGATCTTGATATAAATCAGATATATATAAAATCTCTGGTAAGTTCCACCAAGAGAAATGATCAGGTTCAAAGATCATTTTTAGCATTTTCATACTATTGGCATTGCTTAGTCCGCCGTAGCAAACGATGTCTTAAAAACCAGTCATACAATTACAAAATCGAATCGTTCTCTTTCAAAACATAGCGACGAACCGTTCTTAGGTACATTGAAAGCTATAGAAATGTAGAAACATAGAGATCATTTATTGAAGTTTGATTTATCTCCTATCGAAAACAATCCATAATTACAAGTAGTTCGGTAAACCTTGTAACGTGTAAATTGCACTTAACGGCTTAGAAATGGCCGCTGTAGTACAATCGGTTAACTCCGGGGACGTCAGCTATGCTAGACCATATATTCTAAGGGTTATGGTTGTTCGGTGTCAGATCCGTAGTTACCGCTTCTATTTCGAGGTTGTTCTGTGAGATAACGAGACGCCGGAAAGGAAGAGAAAATAGCGTTATTTCTGGTCAATGGTTCAAGGGGGAAGTGCGTTGCTACGTTATTTCAACAGGGAGGTGATACCAAGCTTGTGTTTGGAACCAAATTCTGGGAATATTCTTCCGTTGAAAGTAAAGGCATCAATTACCAATTTGGATGGGAATAATTGGAATCATTTGAGTAATTAATGCACCTTAGGGGATTAAAACTTAGTTTCAACGTGACTGGTTGTGGACGGAAGTAAAGTTTGTCTTATTGGAAGGAAAACCCTATCGGGATAGAGGTAAATATCTTTGTAATGCCATTTGATTTATTCACTGACTTCAAGAATTAATTTGCCTTCACAGGTGGTATCTGAAAGGATATAGGCTAGTCCTAATTTGTTCAAAAACTGTTATGTCTGTCTTCTGAGGACAATAGAACAATAGGTTTGAACATTTCGTGATTTCAGGGTTCTTTTTTTCTGTTTATGTTGTGGAAAATTCAACAAGTGTATTGAGGCTGGCTTGAGTCTGCTGTGGAAGAGATTGCTTGGGAATCGCTAATTTACTTGTGGTGTACAATCGTGAAAACGGTATTACAACTGTGGCAGGAGCCCCTACATCAAGTAGAAGTATTAACCTATAACCAAGCAAGTACAACATCCAGCACTCACCAGGTCAGGCTACCTACAATTGAAATAATCATTGAGTATTTGTATATTGAGTAAATTCAACTGTTTTCTTGATTTAATGTTTAAACAACTACCTTCATCCATATTTTCAATTCATTCGCTTCATATCTCATTAGTATAAGTTCTGTCATAAACTATATCAATATTAGTATCTCAGTTACTAGTAAATTTCAATCATTCTGGGTACAGGTCTTTTATTTTTTTTCTTTCAGGGTAATTTAACCTGGGGACTTGAGTATTTGTATCCCCTAGTTATATACGTAATTCATTGGTTGGTTAAAATACTCTGGCGCCCGAATTCTAAAATTATAACTCACGACCGTCTTCACTGTAGCTGTCGGCAACCAAGTGATGAAATAGAGCTTTTAGTTTATCCTTAAGTAAGAGTAAATTGTAACCCTTACAATCTCAAGCCAACTTCTGCAATACGTATTTATAATTAGTTATTTGTCAACTAATATGATTATTAACTACCTAGAACTGTTGGTGTTTATTTCAGCCAAGAGGTAGGTACATGTGACCTTTTCATTCACTAGAATTAGAATAACGGCCGCTTTATTACTGGTTGTAATGGAACTTTCCCAAAATTTGACCGTTGACTATTGCGCATTCTTTCATAATCTTAGGTTAGATTCAGTTCATATACGTCACGCTTTGCAATGGTGAAATTGCAAGAATTGCGTTTCGTACTCTTGGCGCATCCACCAATACGAATTTCCTGTTTGATCGGGAAAAGGTTCACGTCGAACGACGATGCCATCGCCAAAACTAAAACGAATTGTTACTTTTTATACAACTTGAGTTGGAGAAACGCTGGGCGAAGTGTATCCAGTTGAAAAGAGACTATTTAGAAAAATAAAAATGAATAAGGCCAAAATAATGTATTTCCCTATTCTTTTGTAAGAACTTATCGAACAACCCTCGTACAAATAAAAGGGTGTCTAGGGGAACCTTTCAATATGTAGCTATTACTAACATTCACTTCGAAAAGGGAAATGTAGTCGTAGTGTTCGATATCATTATGGTTCATGATAAATTATTTCCACTTACGTACGCAATAGACATATTAGACTTCCTTCGTGCCCTCCCCATCGTGAAATGTGCAGTTACACAAAGGAAAGTTATATTACAGCTGTTAAATTTTAATCAAGATAAAAGCTCATATTTCTCTGAATATTTAGACTAATTTTAAAACGTATAAATCTGTTGTCGTGTTTCACCAGTATAATCATAAATAAGGATTAAAAACAGGGACGCACGTTCCTAATTGGCATTTGATAACAATATACAAAGATAATCATATAAAATGAGTATGAAACTCATTACCTAAAATGAACCATTTGGTAATTTTTTATATAATATGGAAACTAATTCAATCCTTTTGCTTTGAATATAAGTATTTCAATTAACATGTTTACGTTCCAATAGATTCGTTCCCAACTTCATTACAAATATTCAAACTTTCCACTAGAGAAGAATAGAATTATGGAAGATCTACATTAATAGTTTAAACGAATCTTGAAATTCCAAATCACTAGGTAGATAAGATTAGATTAACCAGGGGTGTCAAGTATACTGCGTCCTCAAAGAACTATTGTATCCCCTTTCAGTTCTGATTTACAGTACACCGATGAGTTTCAACTATTTAGGAAAGCTTCAGAAGTTGGAGAATAAAACTCAATTTTTACACAAAACTTTTAACATTTAATTTAAAAATGCTGACAAATTGTTTCACCACACTGTGGCATTATCAAAGCGAGGAGTTATCAACTAAAGCTAAATCTAAAAGTATGTCCTTAAATATCAGGGATCAGAATGTGATGCAAATTGAGGGATGGGGGTGGATAATGGTGGGAGTGTGTTTACAAAATTGTTAACAAGCAGTGAATTATATGTGTCGATTTGATCATTTAATATTACATTATTATTGTTTTTTGAGTGTTTCAAAATTTCTATGGATTCTAATATATTAAGTTTATGTCCTTTTTCCTGAATATGTAGAATATCAGGATTAAGGGTGAAATTGTGGTTATGTTCTAACAGGTGATTTGCGTAATTAGAGTCTTCTTTTTTGAGCCTGTAACTTCTCAAATGTTCATTGAACCTTACGCTGAAACTGCGTCCAGTTTGTCCTATGTACAAAGCACTACAGTCATCACATCTCAGTCTGTAAACTCCAGATTTCTTTAAGTTATCTTTTTTAGATTTCGAGTTATTAATATACGAGCATAGGTTATTTGTTGTTTTAAAGGCGACGTTTTTATTCTGTTTTTTAAGGAATTGAGATATTTTTAGTGAATGTTTACCTAAATATGTTAGACATGTGAAATTTGATTTTGTATTATTATTAATTTGCGGATAAATTATGCTTAAGGCTTTTTTATTGAGTTTATTTTGGAGTATTTTATTAATTATCTTGACATTATAACCGTTATTTTTGGCAATATCTATGATTCTGTTTAATTCTAAATGGAAATTATCTTTACTTAATGGGACATTAATTAATCTATGTATCATACAATTATATGCTGCTAGCTTCTGTGATTGTGGATGTAAAGAAGTGTTGTGTATTGTGGTATCTGTGTGGGTGGGCTTGTGATAAATAGCGAAAGAAAAGTAATTATTTGTGTGTGAAATTGTCAGATCTAAAAAGTTTAAGGACTTGTTTTCCATCTCTAATGTGAATCCTATATTTGGGTGTAAGTTGTTGATATAGGTGAGAAAAGAATTTATTTGACGGTTACTGCCTGTAAAGCAAGCGATTACGTCGTCAACATAGCGATACCAATATACAAACATGTGCTGAAAATTGGAATTTAAAATCTTAGTTTCCAAGTAATTCATAAATATTTCTGCTAGCAACGGAGATAATGGCGAACCCATGGAGAGTCCGGTGTTCTGTTTGTAATATTTATCGTTAATTGTGAAATAATTTTGGTCTATGCAAAGTGAGATTAAACTTAATATTTCCTGTGTTATTGCCGGTAAAGTATTATTGCGGATTAAAAGATCTTCAATTAGAGTGATGGTCAATTGTGAAAAAGGTTCTTGACATCAAAAGATACAAGTTTGATATTTGTCTTTAGTTCTACATCTTTTATTTTTTCTATTAACTGGAAAGAGTTTTTTATACTGTATTTAGGTTTAAAGTTTATATATGTTGATATTATGTTGACTTACTTTTTCGCTATTTTTTGACAGGGTGCATTGATATATGAACAGACGGGTCTTATGGGAGTATCGTCTTTGTGAATTTTTAATAAACCATAAAGAGAAGGTGGTTGAGGATTCATGTTTATTAAACGAGGCTTCTCATATTCAGTCAAAATATATTGGATATTTTTGAGAGAATTTTTAATATTTGCCTGGAATGAGCTTATCATGCACACTTGAAATGTTGACACAAACTAAATGTAATGTTCTTCCTTAAGCCGTTTTCGAGTCCGTCGAAATACTCGACGCTATTCGTTTTGTTTTGTTTACTGTTCTGTACGCTGACTATCTGAGCGATTGTAGAGAAAAATAGCGCGTATTAATCAGCTTATTAGAGAAACGGTGTGAGCATAGAGAAAGCATAAGTCGATTCTTTTCGGCACACTTACTCCGTCTTAACCCTTCAGGCATGCTCAGCGTAATGACCGACCTCCTAGTTCTACCGGGATATCAAAAATTATCTTGGTCAAGGGTGGTTGTGGAATCTAAAACGTGTGTCTTACTTTACGTTTGAAATAACTATGTCACTGTCACACTGACATCATCAATAACCTAAAAATTTCATACCTATTTATTTCAGTTGTAAAACAATAATGAAATAAGTCAGGAAAGTAAGACACACGTTTTACATTCCACAACCACCCTTGACCAAGATAATTTTTAATTTGTAGTTCATTATTGTTTTACAACTGAAATAAATAGGTATGAAATTTGTAGGTTATTGATGATGTCAGTGTGACAGTGACATAATTATTTCAAACGTAAAGTAAGACACACGTTTTAGATTCCACAACAACCCTTGACCAAGATAATTTTTGATATCCCGGTATTTCTAATACATGAAAGTATTAGAGAAGTACTTCTTGGTTAAAATAAACATCAAGTATTCCAGGTATTCATTAATCCTAATTAGGTAATACATAGTTAGATATAAATACCTGTTCCTAGAGTTGACCTGAAAGTTTATTAAAGTACTTGTAATAATGGATTGTTTTCAATTGAGCATAAATCAAAATTAATCGAATGATTGCTATATTTATACATTTCTATAGCTCCCAATATCCCTAAGCAAGATTCGTCACTGTATTTTGAGAAAAACTCTCCAGATTTACTGATTCTATGACCGGTTTGTAAGAGGTCTTTTTTTCAGATTAATTTACTTTTTACTACAGAAATAGAAATCAGAGGCAGTCGACTTTAAGTATGTCGTATTGTTTTTGAGACTGAGTCGCGAAGTCAGTATAAATTCTTCATAATTTATTTGGACATAAAACGGCTTACAATCAAGTTTACACAATTTTCTTAATAAACGACCCCCCTTTTTACTGTATATTAACTCATTTTAACAGTTAGTAAACACTTTCCCTACCTCTAAATTAGATTTGAGAAGTTTTTATTTTCTGCATTTAACTGTCGCAAAATTGTTAAATGAATTCTAAATAGGCACCCATATACGAGGGCAAAGTGAAAAGTCCCTGAAAAGTAAAACAGATGGCGTCACAATCGAAAATCCCATGTTACATTTGTGATGTACATAAACTAGAACGCTTAAAATTTTCAGACTGATATGTCATTCATTCCTGTTTTGACAGTCATCGAACTAGCAGCCTTGAAGATTAATGTAGATATGAAAAAAAATCAATTTCGCGTCTTGATTAAACATTATTTCTTGCATGGAAAAAACATTACGCAAAACCAAAGCATCTTGTTAAACATTATGGGGACTCTTCACCATCGATTGGAACGATTTACAAGTGGTTTCCTGATTTTTTCGTTTTGGTAGTTTGCCCACAAAGGACCCTGAACGTTCTGGTCGTCTAATTGAGGTTACAACATTAGAAATCGTCGATAAAATTCATGATATGATATTGGACGATCAGCGAGTTAAAGTGCATGAGATTGCTGAGGCTATAGACATCTCAACCGAACGGGTACAGAACATTTTGCATACATTTTTGAATATGAGAAAGGTATCGGCCAGATGAGTACCGCATTTGCTCTCTGTTGAAAGCAAACGCGACCGTGTGACAACTTCAAAGGAGGGTTTGGCGATGTTCAAGCAGAAAAGAAGGACTTTTTGTGCCGTTTCGTAACCGTGGATAAAACATGGATCCATCACAACACACCAGAGACCAACGAACAGTCGAAACAGTGGACTTGTCCTGGCGAATCGAAGCAGAAAAAGGCCAAAGTGCATGAATTGCGTACGAATAGAATTGCCATCCACCATATTCTCCGGATTGGGCCCCCTGCGATTTTTATCTATTTCCAAATTTGGAGAAATGGCTCGGCGGAAAATGATTTGGCTCCAACAATGAGGTCATCGTTGAAACAAACGCCTATTTTGAAGAATTACCGAAATCATACAATTTCGAAGGGATCGAAAAACTAGAACAACATCGGACTACAAGGAGATTATGTTGAGAAATGGAATAAGTTTTGACTAAATAAATCATTTCTTGTTTTATTTTTCAAGGACTTTTCACCTGGCCCTCGACCTTTGCAACAGGAAGTACGCTCTGTCTCGTAAATGAGAGGTATGGAAAATTATTTGATGGCATTTTTTGCGACAACTTATTGAGCTCTCCAATTTTATTAACCCAAAATATGAAACATTTCAATGACACGTTCTCATGCACATATTATGTAAAGTAATGCTCGATTATCCATTTGCGAATGAATTGTTTGTTGATCTTAGGAATACATTCTGATTTTATTCGATAATCTCAAGAGCAATTTAATGAAATGAATCATCAAGACTCGATCCCCGGTTCGCGTTCCAGCAAGTAAACACCAAACGGCAGTTCGGCAGTCTATTTACAGCAATAAATGGTTAGACCCCTAAGAAATGTCAGTTAACTGAATACAGATCAATCCGAGAAATTCAAGATAACCTATCCATTCTGTCCTGTGTTAATGTGAATAGCAATTAAATACATATGCGGGTGAATAAATCAAATGTATGAAATTTGAATGTGTCTGCGTAACAAACACGCTTTAATTTCACGGTTAATTGCGTTTTAATGCGTATCCGGTGGTAAATTATTTGGTCCTAAAACCACAACATCACTTGATAATTTAACCATTTGAACGACTTGCTGTAAAAATATAATGACATCAACATTCTGCTGTTTCTTAAAAATGGTTAATTGTTTCTTCAATTCTATACATAGAATTTGTAACATAAGCTGTTAGAAAAATGTGGTTGTTCAGAAAAAAAATTAATCTCATTAAAACGAGGAAATTCTTTATTTTTAATGTTTCACTTGTATCACGAAACCGATTAATCACATATTTGGTTCAAGTTGTGTAACGATGCTCTAAAATATTGAATAATTATTTAATGGAAAACCCGTATATTGATCATAAATTTTAGATGTCGTTCATATTAGTATAGTGAATTCATGACTATGAATAAGTATATTGTTGTATAGGAATTTAGATAGTACCGGGTATAGACATCCGTATAGTATAAAGATCAAATTTGCATTCATTTCAATTCATAAACCGCGTATATTTGATTTCATTCAGAATAATGCATATTTCGTGTTAACAAAAGATAACGAAACAGATGTAAGCATAAAAACCACGACACAGAATCGAGGAACTGGTGGAGTATCATGTACGCGAAATGAGCAAAAAGGGCTCGGCTGGAGCTGGTGTAGGTGACTTGACCAGCACCTCGATGGGTATAAAAGAACGCCTCGCAAACGTTGAAAGGATTATAATAAGTCAGTGAGACAACGATCAAGTAAGTTATACAGTCTAGGTAGAGTGCCAGATAGTAGGCTAAAGTGAGTTTTCCGAAGTGATCATAAACAATCATTTGTGCCACCAAAAGTGAGTGTTCCGCCAGTTACCATTGAATAGTAATTTTGCAATTATTGTTTCTGAGCTTCCTTATACTTCCCCCAGGTCTGGATAAGTTATTATTATACAGACAGAATCAATTATTTATCGATGTTAAAGCTATAAATTAACTTATTATTGGGAAGTTCCGTGTTCAATTAAAGTCTGCAATTCTAATACTATTCAGTCTGCCCTATTGACACCGGGTTACTTACTTCACTGAGACTACCCTGGGACAAGGCCATCCATGTATAGCACTGTGATACGCTTTGTGGCGAGGGCCCTAACAGAAGCCCTCATCGGCGAGTAAGCCTTGAAAATTATGGCACCCGAGAAATCAACATAATAGTCAATCGGATTCAGATCTGATAGACTTGAAGGAGTATTGAAGTCCTAAGGAATTATCGCCAAAAGTAGCAAGGTACGTCACAGTTGAAAACAGTATTTCCTTTTGTAAACTATATACATGCCTGACCATTACTGAAGCCATTTGTTCCACACCAAAGGCTGCTATAGAAATTCTACTTGAACTACCTCTTCCTTTTCATATTTAGTCGAAGAGGGGGCCGAGTGAACAACAAGTAACCTCTTCCGGATCCCAAGCAGGCATTATGAAGCGGAATAGGCTGCTGGAAGACAGCATTCTGGAAATGATCTCTCATATTACACCAACCACTAACATCAACTTTCCCTGCAACATCACTTTCCCAGGAAGAGATGAATGGTTCACTGTCGGCTCCAAAACTCCCCAAGCAGTTGGGGATGGGATATAAACTGCAGCCAGAGAAATGAACTAATTGTTAGTCACGGTGCTTATGCTACAATTTATCAAGTACAAATATATGCTATCGAATTGTGTGCACGAGAGTCGAGCGGCTCTTAAAACGATTGACTTCTAAAAGTCTAACTCAAGAACGGTATGGAACCGTCAAAAAGCTTTTGCATGCCTAGGCAATAAGAACAAAGTGACTCTGATCTGATACACGGCCATTCCGACATTGAGGGAAATGAGACTGCAGACTTTCTGGCCAGGAGGGCGCCACCACTGAATGTATCGGACCAGAATCAGTTCTTGGCATATCTCAAGCACAGCTGAAACATTCATATCATCGTGGACTGAAAATAGAATTCTTCAATACAGGCAAACCTTACGAGGTCTAGTACACTCTAAACTGTTCATTGAAAACCAATCGAATACAAGAACTAAAAAATACTCCTAGAGCAAAGCAGGTTAAGCCTACGTACTCTAATTTATTGGTGTATATAAAGGACACTGCTGTTCAAATGACCATCTACGAAGGCTCGGTTTAGTGAAATAGGCTCAAGGAAGATTCTATTCCGAGGGTGATGGACCGGCGGAACACGTGTGGATACGTTGCTGGGTAAGAATCAGATCAGAGTTGTTCCGTTAGACACATATCCTACCAGAAGATCTGAACAAAACTTTGGCCAGCAAAATGTTACGCCTTATTAAAAGAGAAAACTTGCTTGGTGGAATATGATTAGCAGTGTCCCACATGGTCGCGATGTAAGGATCGATGTTTACAAAAAACCTAAACCTAAATCTAATAACATCCTTCAGAGGAATTGCCATCAATTTCTGTTCTTTTATATGTATTTCTATATAGGATATTTAAGAAACATTGAGTTCTCATTTTCAACATTTGAAACAAATGTCTATTGGGAATAAGCAAGCCGAAAGATAGAGAATAAGAGAGAAAAAAAAGAGAGAGAGCATACAAGGTTCATTTTTGCCATGATAACATGTCAGCCAGTAGCGGAACTAGGGAAACATGGTCGCGAAAATCTTGCTCACTTCCTCAATCATTCAAATTCATTATATCCCAATATCCTTTTCACCATGGAAGTTGAATTGAAAGGTTCACTCCCATTCCTAGATGTATTAGTTAGTTGACAGACTGACGGTACTTTAGGACATGCTGTGTATCGAAAGCCCACTCACACTGATAGATACCTCAATGGCCTTTCCCACCACCACCCTGCCCAAAAGCAATCTGTCATAAGCTCCTTGGTCCACGGTGCTGTCAACTTATCCTAACCCCAATCATTAACATCAGAATTAAAACCTCTTTTATCTTCCTCATTATATATTATTATTATAATTTCTCCCATTATAACATTCAAAAAGCCATGAAGAAATACACTTCGCCTGAAAATTCAAAGCAACCTGATCCACAAACCTCCCCGCCTGTTTAATCCAGTGTCCATCTTCCATATACTGAAAATATAACAAATCGAATTTTCAAAATCTTTAAGAAGCATACTATTTCTACCGTTTTTTCCACACTTTCAAAACTATCTCAGTTTTACAAGCCTATCAAAGATACCCTTCCTCCTCTTCATTTAGAAGGTGTTTATAGCATTCCCTGTTCTTGCGGTAAAGTCTACATTGGTGTAACTGAATTTACAGTAGCTACTCGTGTGAAAGAACATGAGCGCTGTACAAGGCTCCGTGACAACAGTAGATCTGCACTTGCGGAACACAATTTTGACACTAATCACCAAATTCTTTTCGAAAATACTAAAATCCTAGCCCGAATCCCAAACTTCTATCACCGAAAAATCCTTGAAGCGATAGAAATCCTTAAACATCCAAACTGTGACTTCTATACTACCTTCCCAACATTTGGAAGAACATCATCGAAAATTTCAATTCGCACATGATCACACAACGGCAGTGCCAGCACGGAGTTGACGACCATAATAAAACCAGTGAACTGTGTAGCGGGAAGGTTTTTCCCTACAATAAATACCGCTACAGAAAACAGTAGAATCAGTTTCAGTTCAAGCCTCAAGTCTGCCCTGAAGATGCCACCTGTAATGGTTGGCGAAACGTTGGCATCAAGTCGTGCTATTGTGACGCGGAATCCATCCGGAAGTCAAAAATTGTCAAGATTAGCTATCCGCGGCAGTCTACTATTCAAGATATGGTTTAGTTTTTTAAATTTTGATTATCTTTGGGAATACTAGGTAACTAGGCTATTTGAAAGTTTGTTTTTGTAATTGATTGGTATCCTTGTCGTTGTACACATATATTATTAAAGTGTACATATTTAATGTATTCTTGAATAAGAATTAATTCTTTCGAATTAGTCTATGTCTACAGTAGTACAAAACCTCGGCGAGGGGTAGTACATATAACTGTACTGTCTATAGTTGCATATTATTCTAATACACTTTTCTAGACACATCACCTGTATGTTGACATTGAAGTAGTCGCATGAATCAAGCAGGCCTTTAAAAATTCAGTTTCAAAACGCGATTTTACAATGTTTTACTTTGGCAAACTTCTTGATGAATGTTGAAGTTGTCTAGGATGGCGGTAACATCTGAGTGAGCACACATCGCGTTCTCCCTGGATTCAAAACTAAACTTCAAAGAAAGTACGTTTCCCCTTCAGTTGTGACCGCTTCATTCGCATCCGTAGAATCTGAGTGCATTTTTTGCATTTGTTGCTACTTATTTGTGACTGTCAGTTACTTCGCAAAGCTTTCCACTTAATAGCAGCACATTTCAAATCGTAAAAACACTTTCAAACACTTACTAAAAATGAAGCTACCTCCTCGAATGTTATGCTTTCATAAACTTCACTCAATAACTGCAAGCGAGTGTAAAGAATATGTTAAGCTTAATCTCAGTGTACATTCAATACTACCCAGAGGACAATAATATTTCTATTGTTGTTAATGAAGTGAAAAAAAGATAGAAACCGTCTAGAAATTGTTTTCATGACCTGTCGAGATATTATTATGAAATAATAATATGTCATGCAACGTGGTTTTATGTTTTTTATTAAACATCTAACATCCAATGTGCTTTGGTTATTTTATTAATGTTCTAAATTCCCAATATCACGTGTCTATTTCCCTCATAGTTTTGAGGCTTTCTGAATCCATCTAGACCGTTTTTGAGACGAGGTCTGTATGTTCTCTTTTTCGACGCGAAAAAAAAATTTGCGCTACGGTGGGAATATGGAAGTTGCAGAGCTGAAAAAATATTACTTTGGAAATACCTACCAAATGAAAGGTAATAAGAATTAATAGACATAAGAATGAAGAATTGGTATTCATGTTGGTTGAGATGGTAGTGGGCTTAATAGAAAGTTCAGTGCAATTAGTCAAAAACCGTTGTATACTAACCCCTGCCAAGTTTTTCAGGGGGTATTTAGATACCCCGCTGCTTGACAGAATCCGAAGATCTGTTTTACGCTTAGATCCTTTATGTAATCGGCCGTGATGATTCCCGGGCTTAGTCAGCTAAACTTGGTTCGCATGAGCGCAGGGCATTCACAAAGAATGTGGGTTGACGACTCCACTTTATGTTTCCTGATGCTTTGCCTACTGTGTAGAACTCATTAGATCCAATCAAATCATATTTATCTAATCGCACTCAATTTTTCAGAATACGGACGAGCACCACATATTACGTGTCTGAAACCGCTAACGTGATTAAAGGTGTTCCGCATGGTAAAATTTTCGGGCTTTTGTTGTTCCTAATACTGAGAATTAATGACTCTATAAGAGTCTTGTGCAAATTCCTCTGGCCAGTTTGTCTGTTCTCTCATTCCCTTTCCAACCTGAATGGAGAAAGTATCATTTATTTCAAAGTCGAGGTATAAAATGCCAGTGTCATCGGTTTTGTTGATAACTAATAAACCATCAATTAAACATAATTATGGTGATATTGTTGAAAAAAAATGTTTGTAACTGTGAAAAAGATATTTTATTTTAATTCAGAAGTTTTGTAGCTAAGTAGTCTATGACGATTCGCTTCTAATAATTTTCTGGCTTTTCCTCTTAATTTATGTTTTTTCTTTGGCAGTGCTTCCATGGCGTGTGCTTCTTCAATGCATTTTGATGATGTCCTCGCTGTCGTCTCTTCTTCAATGTCTTGCATATTGTCGTTCGCTACGCTGATTTATTTAGAGGTCCAGTGGAAAACTTAGAGGGAGCCTCATCAATCTTAGTTTCCTCTATGTCGGATGTAGGCCCGTTACTGCAATTTTACCCTCCACAGTACTCATAAGCGAGCGAGCTTTAATTCATGACCGGCTATTCTGCGCCCGCAAGCTGCACCACAATTATTGGTTTTACCTTCGAAGGTCATTAACTTCATGACCTTTTCAGACGTTATGGTTCAAGTCTTTGCATTGTCTTTTTCCAAGTCTAATTCAAGGGATCCGAGGCATTTCCCAACCAATCCTGCACGTTCTCGCGGAGAATCAAATTGACATCATTCCACGACTTTATTAGTTCCTAACCATTTGTAATGCATAACGAATGACCTCTACACTGAATGATACACAGTAGAAAAATTCCAAGATAAACTTTTATTATTAAAATAAAAGAATTACACTACATGTTTCGCTGCACAGTAGCATCTTCAGGTAAACAATGATACTGTACCGTTGTAACGTATGCTAATTTAGAATTTGCAACGGAACATAGTTTGAGATCTGATCTAGTGTTTTTCAGAAGTTTTCTCACGAGATACACAAAGTGTAAAATTGATTTACACCTCGTACACTTGGTACGCCCTTTCTGCATCTATATCTCTTCCTACTAAACCATTCTTCTTGTCCCCATTGTCACCATTTCTTTGCAGTTGAAGAAGATTAGGATATTTAGTTTGATACTGAATAAAGTAGCTAGGATGAAGATCAATAAGAATTCAATTAGGTAAAGTCATTCTTGTATACAGGCTGGAAATATTACCTTTTACGAATATAAAATATATGAAAATGGAACCGTCAGTGGGATTCCAACTCTCATATCTAAATTTCGAGTCCAGAGCCTTATCCAATCACGCCACTCCAGTCACCTTATTCTTTGAGAAATAATCAAAGAAAAAGGTTACTAGTTATTGTTAACCTGCAATAACAAAATCCTTCTCACATCAACTCATCCTCCTCTTTGAATCAAACATGACTTTAGTATGATGTACATTCAGAAGGGTCCTATACTTCATAATATGATATTGCGAAACAGCTAAAGACGAAATGTGTCTGGATTCTCATCTTATAAAGTCAACCACATCGTTTCTTCTTATGCACCTGCGAAGTTTGATAAAAACTGTTGAAATAAGACCCTCGATGTGAATATTTTGCACCCTAGTTTACTCAAGAGCCAACGTCTATGATTAACGACAGTCTTGAAAAACAAACAGAAAGAAGTGCAGACGCAAAATTGATTGCCACCTAAGACGTTATTATCAAAACAGAATACAAGATGATATCGCTACAGTCACGACTTTGGAATTAGACAAGGCTCAGGTGCAATCTGCAAATGAAAGTCCATTTAGTTAATGAAATGGAAAAATATAAAGCTAATGGTTCTCTTTTTAAATTTTTTAAACTTCCAATATAACCAACAAAGGAAGACAAAATTGAATGAGGATCTGGGATACGACGAGAGTCAATATGCCTACTCTTAGGAGCTTGGATGAATTTGGTTTAATCGATTCTTACCAAATACGGTAGACTATTTCCAAAATAATTATTAGATTCGATAATCGCAGACATTTGGGTTTTCGCCTTCGTCAGTACGATATAATTCAATCATATTCACTATGTGCTGATAAGTTATATCCTATCACATTTATTTTTATTTCCGAGCTCATGTATACTCTGTTCACGATAATAAATGACGTCATAGTTAGTAACTTAGTGCAACCAATACATTTGATCAATATTCCTAAATAAGACTATATTCGTCAAACCAGAAATATTTCATTTGAACATTATGCAACACCAATCCCCATATCTTCCGATCACAGTCGTAAGAGACAGAGTTGCTGCAGCTCTACAACTGAGTGTCTCAATAGTCAATGAAAGCGCAGTTAAACGAAACAGATATGAATCACAATAAGGAAACGACTTACCGAATGGAACCTCGATATATACTGCAGAAGCAATAGCGATACTGAAGGTACTCGAATGGGCAAACAAAACTAACACGAGTAACTTAATAATAACCTCAGATTCCATGTCTGTACTTAAATCAATAAAATGCGAAACTCTGAAACACTATAAAAACAAAATTGTGACCGATATCCTAATGATATGTTTTGATTTCTTTATTCGTGGTGCCAATATTAATTTTGAATGGGTGAAAGGACATGCTGGAATCAAAGGAAACCTTAGCAGACAATGTGGCTAAAAAGGCTATAATTTCAGGGACCACCATAGACGTAGTCACACTAAATGACTGTGTCAGTCTAGCCAAACGTTATAGCGGCGACAAATGTGAGGAAGGCTGGGTAAGCTTTGTAGAAACTTCAAAAAACCCATATACACTTTTATATCCAGATTACCCAGAAATGGCTACATATATGAATGCGGGTGGATACAGCAGAAAATATCAAACAATAATAACCAGACTTTAATTAAACCATGAAAGTTTCCCCCTTCCCATTTAGCCAAAATTGGTATTATAGAAAATGTAATTGCTCTTGTGATGACACAACTATTGGAGATCTTAATCACATTTTTTTTGGCTGTCATTTTTACGAAAATAAAAGACGAATGTTCAATAAAGAGCTAGGCGTCATGTTTCCGACTAACATTGTAAATATTTTAAATTACAACGACATCAAAATATATAACATAATTTTTCAGTACATAATACAAAATAATATTTCAATTTAAAAATGTAACCAACATGTAATTCAATTTTTTTTGTGTCTAAAAGAGACAACTCTAAGGCCAACAACCCCCCCCCCCCCCAACAACAACAACAACAACAACAACTAATAGGTAAAGTGGTGGTGAATGATAATGGTTTTTGGAACAAGTTGAGGTTCATGTTACAATCGTTACATGTTATACATAGTTATGTTCACTCGAATCAAATCCTGATTTAGATATTTTGAAAGCTGATGAAAGAAAATCCACTGTTGTCATGAATCGTTCAGATTATGATAAGAAAATCTTGCAACATCTCCAAACTAATTCATATAAACTCCTACCATAAGATCCCACCCCCTCTATAGAACGTTCAATTTCACAAAATATTCCTCATTCTTCCCTTCCTGATCCCCCATTGTTCAAAAAGCCCCCGTTTATATGGTTTGCCTAAAATTCATAAGTCCTCTGTTCCCCTGAGACCAATTGTCAGTACTATCGGATTTGAGGAAGATGCTATTGACTCATCTGTTCTCAAGCCGAAATGTTGGCTTAGATACATCGATGACGCTTTTGTTATTTGGGAACATGGTCGCGAAAATCTTGTTCCATCCTCAATCATTTAAATTCGTCACATCCCAATATCCTTTTCACCATGGAAGTTGAATCGAAAGGTTCACTCCCGTTGCTACATGTTTCAATAGTCGACACACTGACGGTACTTTAGGACATTCTGTGTATCGGAAACACACTCACACCAATGAATACCAAATGACCTTTTCCACCACCACCCTGCCCAAAAGCAATCTGTCTTAAACTCCTTGGTCCACAGAGCTGTCAACTTATCTCATCACAATTCTTAAAATCAGAATTAAAACATCTTTGAACTGTCTTATTATAAAATAATTTCTCTCATTATAACATTCAACAAGCCATGAAGAAATAAATAAATACTTGGCCTAAAATTTCAAATCAATCTGAACCACAAGCCTGCTTTATCCAATGCCTATCTTCCATATATTGAAAATATAACAGATCGAGCTCCCAAAATCCTTAAAAAACATAATATCACTACTCGGTTTTCCACACTTCCAAAACTATCTCAGTTTTACAAACCTATCAAAGATCTCCTTCCTCCTCTTCACTTAAAAGGTGCTTATAGCATTCCCTGTTCTTGCGGTAAAGTCTACATTGGTGAAACAGGTCGTACAGCAGCCACTCGTGTGAAATAGCATGAGCGCTGTACAAGACTTTGTGACACCAGTAAATCTGCACTTGCGGAACACAAGTTTGACACTAATCATCAAATCTTTTTCGAAAATACTAAAATCCTAGCCCGAGCCCCAAACTTCCATCAGCGAAAAATCCTATAGAAATCTCTCAGGATATTACCTTCCCAATATTTGGAAACCCATCCTCAAAAATTCCACTTCGCACATGATCACACAACGGCAGGGACAGGTACCAGAACGGAGTTAACCACCGCAATAAAGACAGTGTACTGTGTAGCATAAATGATTTTTCCCTACAATACATACGGCTACACAAACCAATAGAATCAGTCTCAGTTCAAGCCTCAAGCCTGCCCTGGAGATGCCACCTGTAATGATTCGTGAAACGTCGGCATCAAGACGTGCTAGTGTGACGTGGAATCCATCCGGAAGCCAAGATTTTTCGAGATTAGCTATCCGCGGGAGTCTACTATTTAAGATATAATAGTTACAGTTTGATAAAGTGGATAATTTTGTGTTATTAGTTAATGCGCAATATTTAGAGTAACTATAGTGTGTAAAACGGTGAAGTGATATGTATTATTTCGATACAGTTGTGAAATAAGTTGGAGGGAAGGATATGTATGATAACATGCAAATTCATTTTTATTTTTAGAAAGGTTTAAGTTAGTTGTATACAAAAACATAGAAAACCTGGTCAATGTCAAAGCACTCTATCACATGCTGCTATGACGTATATTCTTTCTTGTCGTGAACAGGCTATACCTGACCTCTTTCAAGGGCACGACATCCCGACTTTTTTGCTTCCGCTAATGCAACTGCTTTTCAGAACAGAATATTGTCATCTTTAACACAATTTGCAGCGGTATTCCAAATGTCATACAAGTGTTCAAATTTTTTTAGTAGTTTATTGCCCTTGGATTCTGACACGATGAAGGTGAAAGGTTTTAAAAAGAGGGAGAAAATAGCTCCCAATGACCCAAACATCAAATACAGTTGTAGAAGTCAGTAACTCTAGCTTTATAAATAGACTGCCAGGGAACAATTTACCCTTCATACACCATTTAGAAGGTAAACTTACCTGAACGATAGACTTGGTCTGCTTCGTAATGTCATCGGTCGAGCCCTGGGCCGAACGGGGCGCTCTTATACATCCAGGAAACATTTCGGCACGTCTATCAAATATATTTCACATTATCGCACACTAGCCTAAATCGAAGTACTCCACGAAAGTCGCCATTTAGTCTCCAAACGTTACGTAAACTCACCACTTATAGTCAACCGCACTCATTATTATACTTCTCGATTACGTTAATCCGAACCGCAAAGTACGAAACAAATGCTAAGTGAGTTAAGTATGCACATTTTGTGAGTCATGTGCGAAACCATGAACTGTTATTGTAATAATATTGTGGACCCGTTGCGTTGCATTGAATCTAGACGTAAAAAAAACAATGATAAAGCCAGTATGGTAGCAATATTTACATAGTAGCACTATTAATTCAAGCTAACTAATTCTTAAAAGTCTGATTTCAATGAAAACAAAATAGTCATTCCTTCCGTATGGTATAAATTGATCATTATAGTTAACGCTAACTGTTTGGAGGGATCTGATAATCGTTGTAGGTACACAGTGATGTGGGTTGAATCAGTATCTAATGCATATTATTAATGATTCTTGACCCGGTGATTTCTTGTTTCGGGCGACGCGTTTTGTGCGTAAATCAAAAACTATCTATAACCCTCTCGTTTCGGGGGGATTAAAAATTATCGAGTTTATTCCTCTCATTTCGTGCGTCAAAGATAGATTCTACAGAGGCAGGCAAAAAACTTTGGGAGTTAAATTTTTACCAAAGAAACGGCAAGAAATCGTCATCCCGGAGACAATGCAACACTTTGTGCTAATAGACGACGGCCAGGAAGATCGAATATTGTTTTTTTGCAGTGATAGGACACTTCTATCCCAAGGCTCGGAATTTTTTATGGACGGGACATTTAAAAGCCGTTGTTCCCTGTTCTACCAATTGTATACAATACACGTAGATTGTTGGAAATAAGTACAAAATTTAAGCCAGAAAAAGTCCACATTGACTTTGAACGGGCAGCAATAAACGCTCTCAAACAAACGTTTTTGGGAGTAAACAATTTTCATTTCAATCAATGCCTGTGGCGAAAAGTGCAAGAGTTGGGTTTGGTTACAGGGGGTTTGCTTACAGGATACAAACAAAATACAGAGATTAGGGAACATGTTCGAATGTGTGCAGCCCTGGCACATTTGTCAAAAGAGTACATTCCTGAGGCATGGCTTCTGATAATGGAAAACTCCTCACAGAAAGACGAAGTGAAGTTCAACGACTATTTTATGGAGCAATGGCTTGAGGATGATGAATTCATATGGGTGTGCTACAAGGAGCGACGCCGCACAACAAATTCGGTAGAAGGATGGCTGGCATCATCGACTTAACAATCGTGTTCGAAAAGCGCATCCAAATATTTATGAACTGCTTAAAATACTTAATGATGAAATACGGTACTACGATATTATTGTAAAACAAACTGAGCTGAATATGAACACTCCAAAGCGTGCAAAAAAGAACACTGAATTAGATTGTCGTATAAATAAGGGTGTTGACGATTTTGTACAAAGTAAATTAATTTATAAAATAAAATTTGAATAAGCTGTAAATAACAGAAGCATAATATGTTTTATTTTTCTTGAATTAGGTATCTACTATTAACATTGATGTTAATCTATAAATCTAATATTTTTGTAATTTTTGCCCTTTCTACTAAACGATTGTGTCAGTATAATACCAGTAAATACTATTATTATGACAAGTCAATAATCCAACCGATCTTATGATAGACTAAGATATCTCTAAGATAAAAGTAGGTATTCTAAATTGGTTAAAAGTATAAAGTATTGGAGCTAGGAAGGTAAGTTCCGATATAATTATTTAGTTTCCGACGTTTAAATCGCACGAAACGAGAAGGTATTGCAAATACATTTTATTGCATCTAGGGGGTACGCCCCAAACGAGAAGGTTTTATAATTCGGCACAAAACGCGACGCCCGAAACACGAATAAATTCCTGACCCAGCTATGAATTTTGTATAAATTCTCGGGAAATAGGTCACACTAACACATATGCTTATTATTTACGTCCTTACGTACGTTTCGGTCTCACGATCATCATCAGAAGACGTATTACGACTAAAACGGAATTTCTTAAAACTAATTGTATCAGCAAAAAGCGTCCTTATCGCACCAATTTCAATTGAAAATGCCCACGTGGCCGAAACGAACAGAAACACGAGGATTCGAAATTGTAACACATTAATGCTTTAAGTATATGAATATGTATCAAGAATCCACTGCTTAGCAATTTTGTTATTATATTCGAACTCATATCAAACAAAATCTGTATACGACTGAAACCAAAAAATATAACGCTCAAGTATCTACATCCGAATCAGATGTTGAAGATTTATGAGGTGATAGAAAAAGGTTGTCAGACCTTATTAGAAATATTGCTATTTGAGTATTCTACCTAAAATATACTTTTAACATTATAAAGTTGCATGTAGGAATTTGCAAGGGTCTCAATTATTGAATTAGAGTAAATTTGACTTAATGACTGAATGTCTGTTCTATGATTTACAGACTCGGAATGACGTTTTATTTGAATCATCTCCAGAATAGGTCTTTTATTAATAATTGGTTTCCTTTTGTTTTACTGGCGGTATTGCAACATTGTGTCGCAGTGTACGGGTGACCAGCAGCATCATAGCGTCTGACTTTTAACGTCGGTAAAGTAATTTTCAAAGTTTAGGAAATCTTTTAATACTTTTATCTTCAAGTTTTGTCATGACGTTGCTGTGTGTAAGATCGCTGTATCATCGGCATGGTGAATCACCTCTCCGCGAGTGAGTACACTGAAAATGCTGTTTAAATATATATTGAATAATATGGGACCTAGAACTGGACCTTGTGGGATACCAGAGCTAATTCTGAGGTACTCACTTCCTTTATTGTTTATAACGGTTTTTTGTTTTCTGTCGCAGAGATGGCTTTTTCAAATTCAGACTATTGTTTCTAAAGCCTATTTCCTCAAATGAATCGAACAGTCGAGAATGATATGAAAAAAAATTATAAATGGTGAGACAACATCAAATGAAACTACAGTAACACAAGGATCAAGTTTAAAATCTTTCAATTTTACCATTACTTCCAAAGAATTTCTTTCAGACAAACTTGGTAGGGCCTTAAAGTTGCTAAATTTCTTGAAGAACCATTTTGCTATGTTATACATGGGACAATTGATGTTTAAAGCAATTGTTCTCATGAAATTACCTGGTTCATTAATTTGATGTAAGCAATAACGTTTAGGAAGGTATCTCCGAAAGTTTAGTACAAACTTAGATTTTTGAATTCTATTCTTCCTAAGCTGTATTGCTAACCTAAAATTTGACATAGATATTTCGATAATATTCTTGCCATTACAAGTAAAGATTTTGATTGACATGGCTTTTTGAATACGCTTAATAGCCAATTTGATTCACTCAAATTCGCTGTGGAAATAGAAATTAAACAGCTTCCTTTCCTTCAATTAACATTCTCAAAGATGATCACACTTGGAATTCAGCATATACAGAAAACCCACTCAAAAAAAAAGATATATTCTTAAGGATTCAATTACACCAATTAGTTATGAAATAACTCCATTTAATAGTCTTATTCACAAATTATTAAACGACCCTTTGTATATTATATTATAATAACGAAGTTGAGAAACTTCAGCAAATAGCGTAGGACAATAGTTACGACAAATCTTTGATCAATAACTTAATATCTAAACAGAAAAAATAAAAATGGAACGCAACCAACTAATCAAATAAGAGCAACTACCTTCAAATAGTTCAATAAAATCTAAAATTTTCATTGATCATCTTTCAATAATTAGAAAATTCCATAAATTGTTTTCTAAATTTGCAATACGACCCGACCAGCAAGCTATAAAACCGTTGAGGGACAAACTAAAAGCATTCGAACTCGGTATAAGAAACATTTTGCCCACATAAAGAAAAATAATGGTGAAAAATTAAAATTAGCCGAACTTATTTTAAATACATGTCACACCATTTCTCAAGAAAGTTTATCACTCTTGAAACACAGTAGGTAATAACAAATATCTAGGTAACTTAATGAATTCAGATTTATCTGCAAATAGTAAATAAGCAGGCATATTTTGATTTCCTATTTAGTTCACTTTGATGATGGCTACCTGGTAGCTGAAAAGTTCTCAATACTACAACCTACAACAGTATTTATAGTCGATAACGGTGATCGTTTCTTATTTATAGTACAAAAGAAAAGAATTATTTATTCTATAGTTCCTGCTCCTGTGATTGGAAACCAAGATTATTCAGGTGAAACGCATTGCAGATAAGAATATTCAACATGATTGTCAGCAGGTGTTAAGAAACAAATGCAGTCGATTTTCGCCGCATACACCGTGTTGAAACACAAACGTGCCAAACATGACGCAAACCCGCATTATAACTTGTGAAGTTATAAAAACATAATGGAAATACATTTCTATCAGTTTCGGTCACCTTTCCTTCGCGGCATTTTCCATCCATTAGAAGTTTATATTCGTCTAGCTGTTAAACGCAATTGGGATTTACGACTGTCACGCCATATTCTTCTTTAGTTACTCTGGTCATGACCACAGCTCATTACGTCGCCGCGGTCATTAAATCTATAGCTATTCTTGAACCTGTGTTTTAAGCAAACAAGTTCAAGTCTTTGCGAAATTTCTGTTTGAAAGGAAACGTAATATCCTGGAACTAAGAAAGCAAAAATATCTAAGAAAGTTCAAGAAGCTGAATCTAGTAATTTATAAGACATTTCAAAGTAACTAACTCAAACAGGTAACTGAATATTTAGTCTTCGTAGAGTCTAGATTTATAGCCTACTTTTCAGAAATATCAAATTCAACACAGCTGAAAGCAATTTGCAGATTTGCAATAGCAAGAGTTACTCTGCCAGTCTCAAATTATCAAATAAATATGTGCTTATGCTTCTTTATTGGTCGCAGTTCCTATAACCGTCTTGAGTTCAGCTAGTCACTGTTCTGTATAAAAAAAATTAATAGGATCAGCCATAACGTGATGAAATTCTAAACTTAAATAAAATAACTTTTCCATTTTATTTAATTCAATTAAAAAAATTTACTTAAGTTTTAAAACCTTAGCTTCTTCAAACAACTATTACAATGTACTAAGTACAAAATAGCTAACCTATTATATAACTTTAATGATAATCTTAGAATAGATGGTTATTGGAATTTTATCCAGTTGGGTTCAACCCATCGAGGAGGAGACGGATTGAACGAACTGGTGGTAAACGGAACATCTATAACTATAAAGGATGTTTTTTTAGAGGCGGAGCACTTTAAATTGAAATGAAATACAGAAAAATGTTTTTAATAACCATGAACTTGGCTTTATTTGAAGATGTTGGCATTACTGTTTGAGTATGATTTGGGGCATGTGTTTACAGAGCCTGGCTTTTACATGGCGTGAACTGAAGATTCAATTTTCACACACCCTTCGCAGTGAATCAGGCTGTATTTCGGCAATAACGCGTCGAATGTTGGCGTCCAAGTGCTCAATTGTTCCTGGTTTATCGGTGTAAACATACAACTTTACATATCCCCAAAGAAATTAATCTAATGGCGTTGAATCGTACGAACGAGGTGGCCAGTTAAATTGTGGTTAGTGTCGTTGCTCCAGCGTGAGTATATTTATGATCAATTGCCAAACAAAACTAAGCTCAATACAACCGAGAACTGTCAAATCGGATGTCACAGAAAACAGTGCTGCTAATTGAAAGTTATCCGCCTCTAAAAAACACCCTTGGGAGTATTATTAAATATTTGTTGATCGTTCAATGGGATATTGGTATATATTGAGATGGTAGTGCGCTTGATAAAAAGTTTAGTGCACTTAGCCAAAGATCCTTCTACACTATTCCCTGCCACGTTTTTCAGGAGGTATTTGGATACTCCGCTGCTCGACAGCTGAGGCATGAGCTGAGCAAATTATAGAATTAAGTAAGTTTATGGAATCTAATGAAATAATCTCTATTATTTTGACACCTTCTCTGGCCAGCTTGTTCACTCTCTCATTCCCTTTCCAGCCTGAGTTACCTGGGATCCAGGTCAAGTTGAGCCTGTTTCCACTGACTAGCCTATAAAGGATCTCCCTGATATCCCTGACAAGCCTCGGGGATCCAGATGATCTCATTTATGTTATCATAGCCGATTAGTTTCTCCGCGCATTTGTAGATGGCAAGCTGTTTAGCTTGGAAGACTGATCCCCCATTCGCACGGAGTACCCATCAATATCTAGGACCTCAAAAACACGGTCCGACTCTTGTGCTTGTTCTAGACCCATCCGTAAACCAAATTGTGCCGTGATTTGGCTTGCGGCCATTTTTCCATTCCTTTTCGACGAAAAGACGACCCCGAAATGCCGTTCCGCGTACCACAGGGTTTGATTCTGACCTGCGGTTCTATTCGCAGTCTTTTTAGGCTGTCCCCTAAATACACGGGTTTGGTCTGCACTCCATCTCTTTAGGGAGCCATTGCAGCTAAGTCTGTGGCATCATTGCTAGATTCCTCATCGTCATTGATAGAGGTGGCACCCCGTGTAAGGCCCTCAATGCTACCGTAGGTGTACTCTTCCTCGTGGATGCAATGCCTCTGAGAAAGAGTCCCTCTATTCTGCCCAGTAGCTAATGGGCGATAACCAGTTCAGTTCTTTTCCACCATACAAGAACTGCATGACTGAGTCTTGGGATAATAATTGTCGAGTAGATCCACATCACCTGCTTATTCCCCAAACCCCACTTAATGTTGACTGTTCTCTTACACTGCCAAAAGGTTATCGTAGTATTTTGGCACCTAGTCTCCAGCTGCTTCTGCCAGAATAGTTTTTTCTCCAGGGTATCTCCCAGATACTTCACCGTGTCGGAAAAGTCAATGGACTTGCCCCCGATTACCATTTTCTTCAGAGAGTCGATGTTGTACCTTCTGGATAAGATGATAATGGTAGTTTTTTCTGGCTGAATGGAAGGTTTGTTTTCTCTACACCAGACTCAATAGGATATTGGACTTCTTATATTTATTAATCTCTAGGGATTCTAGCAAATTTAGTTTATTACTTTTATTCTGGATATGTAAAATCTTAGAATTATCATTACAGTTATGCTTTTCCGTAATTAAATGTTCTGCAAAGATTGAATCAGATTTAGTATTAATGAAACTACTCCTATGTTCTTTCATCTGTTTTTTGAAGGCACATACATTGGTCAGACAGGCAGGACATTCCAAACGCGGATCAAAGAACATAGGCGTAGTTTCATCAATAACCAACAACCTTTGCAGAACATTTAATGACGGCAAACCATAACTTTAATGATTTTATACATCCAGTAAAAGTAATAAGCTAAATTTGCTAGAATCCCTAGAGATTAATAAAGTCCGATATCCTATTGAACGATCAACAAATACTTAATAATTCTCCCTTGTTAAATTTGTTCCGTTTACTATCAGCTTATCGTTCAATCCCTCGATGAGTTAAGCCCAATCAGATAAGATTCCAACAACCATCGATCCTAAGATTATCATTAAAGTTATATATTAAGTTAGCTCTTTTGTAGTAAGTTAGTACTTTGTAATATTTATTTGAAAAAGCTAGTGTTAGCGAAACTATAGCTACATTTCATTATTAAATTAGTGAAAATCCAACTTTTAATAGTCATTGTATTTAAGCTCAATCTGTAAATAATTAGAATTATGATAAGTTTGCTCAAAAGGTATAATATCATACTGAACGATTGTCTACGTGTTGATAGCTTGCAAGAACTAGAGTTGAGTATGCAAATTGAAAACACCCCAACGTGTTAAATAGTTCCAACTTATGTTAATTGCATCAAAAAAACTGACTCACTTCCAATTCATAGTAAGTTCTAACTTACGAGCTACATATTTTGAAAATTTCTAGCAAATGAGTGTCTTCCAGCATAATGAGAAAATTATCAATCATAGTGGATTAGATTAAAGAAAATGGGAACCTAGAAAGATCACCTCTAATTCCTGATATGGACCAACAATCTACTGCTGCAATAATTCATTAAACTTGACTTGTTTGTTACCTGGTATTGAATCTGACAAAGCTTGGGTGATTTATGTATTTATATTAATGAAAGGATTAATTGATAGCTAATTTTCATGTTGATTTCTGTTCTCTCATGTAACATATCCATTTCCTTTTGGAAGTTACACTAAAATCAATAATATAAATTAAAAAGTTCAAGTCATGTTGAAACGGATCGACGTAAATTGAGTCCGGCATCTATTAATTGCCTTTCTATGTGGGTAAATTCAGTCCCGAGTGTTTTTAAGTTCTACGTAAACTGAGTCCCAGATATGGGTTGACACGTCAGATAATTAGCATGTTGTACCTGCTGCCTAGGCCAACCACCATTCTGTACGCAAGCATTTGCACAATAACCAATAATGATTGTTTATTATACCCCCTTTGTTTCTAACCTAACCTAACCTAACTTTGTTGATATAGAATGCAAATATTGTAATCGCGCTAATCTTAACACTCTCATAATAACCAATATGGATTGTTCATTGTACCCCCTTCGTTTCTGACCTAATCTAACCTAACCTAACCTAAACTACCATAACCTCCCAACCTAACTTTGTTGATATAGAAAGCTAATATTGTAATCGCGCTAATCTTAACACTCATAATAACTAATAATGATTATTTATTGTACCTCCTTAGTAGGTATCCCCTTACTTGGGGCGGCCAGACAGAGAGCCTTATCAGATGTAGGCAACCAGTGATACACTCGTGCATGCGCGGTATGCCCAGACAGGTATCGGTAAGTACTGACCCTGTATTACCGGCCTGGGTAGACGGTGTGGTCTCGCCTCTAACATCTAGGTGTTACCGGGTAGACGGCTAGGGCTTGATCGTTCAAGGTAGACAGCATGCAATATGTGTGGTTAGGGAGAACTTCAATGTAAAGCAGCATCAAAATATTTTTTTCTACACACGGGAATCGAACCCGAGAAATGAAATCCAAAGTCAGCTCCTTAACCGCTCAGCTATGGAGGAATTGAGAACAAGCGATTTTAATGTTGTAGATATAACCGCAGGGTATCCGGTCTGAGTGCGAGTATATTGCAGTCTATATGATGCAGGTAATTGTTTTACATAACGTTAGTCATGCAGGTATGTCACGAAGCGAGGTATGGAATGTGAGGCTTCATAGTCCTAGGGTTTTGAAATAGTGTTGTTTGTACATGTCGTCAGTCACGTGATTTTTGAAAGAGACCGGGCATTCATCGGAGGTATCATGGGAGGGCTGCTGTTCCTTGAATGCATAGATGGAATGTTATATATAGTATAGAAATGATATCTTCTGCATCTCTCTCAAACGCGATGTTTATAAGGAAATTACTTTCAAAAACGTTTATTCAAGCTGTCTGTACCTTACTTGATTGCTATATTACAAAATGCGATTTCAATCATCTTAAACATATATGGAAATTATTTTTAGTATATAAAATGGAGTTGGGAGACTTCAATAGGGTATGGAATGTGAGGTTATACAGATTGTTTATGTATGACGTTAGTCATATGAATTTGAATGAAGCTGACGCGATCTCCAACGAGATAGGTGTGTATGTGAGGTTATACAGAGTGTGCAGGTATAATGATGTCTATCACGCAGGTCTTCAGCGAGGTATCTACCTTGCAGGAGCCTTCAATGAAATGTGAGGTTGTTTGTACATGCCGTTAGTCGCAGGGTTTTGTCTGAGTTATAATGATATCGTACGCGGCGCATTGTCTGCCCCCACAAGTCTTCAATAAGGGCCATAACATCTAACATGTGATAGTTTACAAAAATGCTGCTTCTCATAATAGCGATATTATGAAGCGTTTGCAGAAATAACTATTGAATCATCTAAGGACTTTTTGCTCGATTAGTACTAGCGAGTACAATATTCGTTATAATATTATAAGTATGCATCATTAGCTTACTTGTGCGATAAGGTTGTGCCAAATCATGTCCAACAGCATTGTATTCAACTTGAAATTATCGTAATGATGCGCGATCCTTCAATGTTAAAGTAGTTTCATAAGTTATCCGAAAGTAAAATGAATATATAAAATGTTTTTTCCAAAATTAGTTCCGAAGTAAACATAATTCGCTATAATATTCATTCATGTATGTTACATAAATTATCCTATATAATTCAAATAAGGTTGAACAATATTCACTATCATATTTTGCGGTAGAGCTACAGCTCGCTCGAGAGAGATAAGAAAGATACGCCGATCACCTTCAAACGCGATGAGAATACTTTATTTTAAATCACACATATAGTATGTATATATTCGAATCATATTGATTGTAAATCGCATAATATGATCCGAAATCTAG
Organism: Endomychus coccineus; assembly: GCA_958510875.1. Classification (NCBI taxonomy): domain Eukaryota; kingdom Metazoa; phylum Arthropoda; class Insecta; order Coleoptera; family Endomychidae; genus Endomychus; species Endomychus coccineus. The sequence continues at coordinate 29,164,126 of OY294067.1, read as the reverse complement.
CTGCTGCTGGGTGTAGCCCAATACCTATACAGAATCTAGACGAAGCGGTGTTACGCATCACGAACTGTCTGTACAGCTCGATTGCTATATAACAAAATACATTTTTAATCATCTTAAACATATAGATGTGCTAATATAATTTTTTCAGTATGCAAAAATATACTAATAAAACATTTTTCATCGACACACATTTCTTCATAGGATAGTTAGATTTTTTATAAAATTCAATCAATTTCAATGGGAAACATATATGCGAGGGAGTTTTATAGAGATCGAACTCATTTCCCCAACCACCCCAAGAGGTAGAACTATGATGAGGAATAGATGTGGATAATAACCATATGAATATCTTCATAAGCGCTAATCTATACGACATTCAAACACGTGCTTCATAAAAGTCTGAATATTGAGTAGAGCTATAGTATCTTCTTCATAAGCGATCATTATCATCATTCAGACACTTGTTTAGCACGTGATTCAACAGCCTGGCATCATCGTTCACGAACTATGATGGGCTGATGAGGAATAAAATACCAATAATAATTATATAAATATCTCCATTAGCAATCTGTACTATTTTCCTTCACGAGCACGACTTTTACAAACTCCATACGTTCGCGTAAAAGATTATAATGATAAACACATTTTTGTTCACGGGTTTACATAATCATATGAATATCTTCATAAGCGCTAATCTATATGACATTCAAACACATGCTTCATAAAAGTCTGAACATTGAGTAGAGCTATAGTATCTTCTTCATAAGCGATCATTATCAACATTCAGACACTTGTTTAGCACGTGATTCAACAAGCTGACATCATCGTTCACGAACTATGATGGTTCGATGAGGACTCAAACATTGAACAGATGAATCTTTGAGGTTAAATATCTGCTGTAGAAATTACCCCACCTTTATTACCTTTTATTTGACAATATCGATATTTCCCATGTAACGAATTATTGCCCAAAGCTATTTTGTATGCAACATTGTTATCATTTGCGAACCTTCGAGAAATTTGGCTGGGGCTAAATGAATATGTTTGACTATTATTACCTGTAGATTTATTTGAGATTCTTCAAGTTTGAGATTGATAACCCACATGAAGAAAGAAGCTTCAACGAATTGATATCAATGAATATTCGCTATTCTGAATGTGACAACTTTATCGGCTTCAACACTCGAGATAAGAGAGAATATTTACCGCTGATGTAGGGAAAATCAATATGATGCATACAAATTGGGGTGGGTGAGAACATCAGTATAGCTTTATGTGTATCGAAATACATAAGGATTTTGACGAGTAAGTGGTGTTTTATTGAATTGAAGATCCGGCGACCATCGTTCACGAACGATGATGACGTCACTGCTTCAAGCCAATGACAGTAACTGATTCAATCCGGCGACCATCGTTCACGAACGATGATGACGTCACTGCTTCAAGCCAATGACAGTAACTGATTCAATCCGGCGACCATCGTTCACGAACGATGATGACGTCACTGCTTCAAGCCAATGACAGTAACTGATTCAATCCGGCGACCATCGTTCACGAACGATGATGACGTCACTGCTTCAAGCCAATGACAGTAACTGATTCAATCCGGCGACCATCGTTCACGAACGATGATGACGTCACTGCTTCAAGCCAATGACAGTAACTGATTCAACCCGGCGACCATAGTTTACGAACGATGATGACGTCATCATCGTTCACGAACTATGATGGGCTAATGAGGAATAAAATGTGAATAATCATAATGTTTGTAATACATTCATGCACATGTTTTATCGCATGATTCAACACATGCTTTAACATTCAGACACGTGTTTCAGACACGTGTTTCAACATTCAGACACGTGTTTCAGCATTCAGACACGTGTTTCAGCATTCAGACACGTGTTTCAGACACGTGTTTCAGCATTCAGACACGTGTTTCAGCATTCAGACACGTGTTTCAGACACGTGTTTCAACATTCAGACACGTGTTTCAGCATTCAGACACGTGTTTCAGCATTCAGACACGTGTTTCAGACACGTGTTTCAACATTCAGACACGTGTTTCAGCATTCAGACACGTGTTTCAGACACGTGTTTCAACATTCAGACACGTGTTTCAGCATTCAGACACGTGTTTCAGACACGTGTTTCAACATTCAGACACGTGTTTCAACATTCAGACACGTGTTTCAGCATTCAGACACGTGTTTCAACATTCAGACACGTGTTTCAGCATTCAGACACGTGTTTCAGCATTCAGACACGTGTTTCAGACACGTGTTTCAACATTCAGACACGTGTTTCAGCATTCAGACACGTGTTTCAGACACGTGTTTCAACATTCAGACACGTGTTTCAGCATTCAGACACGTGTTTCAGACACGTGTTTCAACATTCAGACACGTGTTTCAACATTCAGACACGTGTTTCAACATTCAGACACTTGTTTAGCACGTGATTCAACATTCAGACACGTGTTTCAACATTCATACCTATTTAACATGTATTTGAAACCTGATTTTGAGAGAGGCGTAGAAGTACCTAACCGCGTGATCAGACATACACAATATAACATCATCAACTAGTATATAAACAAATGCTTATTAACATATGTTTCAGTATGATTTCGAATCGCCTTCAGGCATGATGAAGATTGTTAAGCAAAAAGACTCGTTGAGTATTATGAACTTAGGGTCAAGCAATGAGAATGTTGAACAACCACAACGTCACAGCTCTTTGCTGCCTAATACTCTACGAACAATAATCTGTGGTCCAAGTAATTGTGGGAAAACAAATGTGTTAGATGCTAACGGCCTGAAATTTGAAAACGTGTACATATATTCAAAGTCTTTACACCAACCAAAATACCAGTTACTAAAGGAGACATTGAAGAAAATTGAGGGGCTTGGATATTTTCCTTGTACCGAAAGTGATGAGGTCATAGACCCCACAGAAGCGAGGCCTAATTCGATAATAATATTCGATGACGTGATGTTTGAGAGACAGGAGAAAATTCGTGCTTATTTTTCAAGAGGGAGACACAACTCAATTGATAGTTTCTATCTTTGCCAGTCTTTTGCTAAATGTCCAAAACATGGATTGCGCGACAATGCCAATTGCTTGATTATTTTCAAACAGGATGAGCTCAATTTGAAACATATATTCACCGATCATGTAAGTACCGACATGTCACTCGAAAAATTCAAAGAGATATGTAGCGTATGTTGGAAAGATAAATATGGATTCCTTATGATAAACAAAGACTGTGATATGAATAAAGGACGTTATCGCAAGGGTTTTGATAGTTATATATATATCTAACATGTATATATACTTTCATTTGAAATAGACAACCCGCTCAGCATGGACGTGGGTGTGCTAAAGAAAAAACAACAATTGAAGAAAAAAATTTGGGAGTTAGCAAACGTTGTGAGGAAAAAATATATGGCTGTGAAATTGGGTAAAGCTGAAAATGATGAGATTCTAGATAATATGTTCAAGAATGTATCTAAACCTCTGGAGGAAATTGCGAAAAATGCTGAAATAATCAAACAAAATTCGTTGGTTAAACCTAAAAGTATTGTTTCTACAGCAACACAAATGGAGAACATACCAATCCCAAATATTGTAACTGAAGGTGAAGAATTCGTATATAACCCCCAAGATACTGAGGAGGATGTGTTTACACCCGAACCTACTATCGATCAGATTCGTGAAGAATTCAGAAAACATAAGAAAGATAATGCAGCGGCTACAGAGGAGTTTCTGCAACAATACCCCACATTAGCACGTTATTACTTGGAAGGATTCCTATTGGATGATGATGTTAAGAGATATGATGATAGAATGGGATTGCAATATAATTCAACTTTAGATAAATGGTTCATGGGTAATCAACCTATAGAAATTGATAGTGAGAGTAATATAATTATCAAGGGTACTCCGTTCAAGGGTACCACAGGACTGTATAATTTGATATTTTACAGAGATGTTCTACCTGATACTTACACTGTGGAAGATGGGAAAAATTACAGTCAAATGATGGAAATGACTAGTGCCCATAGACGTAATAACGATCCAGCTGATCGAATAAGATACACAGTGAAATACAAACATGTAATGAAACCTTTGATTAATTCCATGAAAAGACCCAGAGCCAAAACATACACTGGAAGTGCATATATCAAAAATGATATGCTTGAATATAACGAGAAACCTATCGAATATGTTTATTGGGATGACGTTAACGAAATTGTGGATAGACTGAGACTTCTTGTTGCATCCTCGTATGCAGGTAACCATAATCATCACAACGAGATAATCTCTATAATAGAAGAATTGATAGAGGCAGGGGTAATTGAACAAAAACCAGGTGTAAGACAAATTCATCTCAGTTATAAAGATGGTTTCAATGGATAAGTTTGGCAGAGCCTCCTCTTCCATGTGGATATATGATACAAATGTATTTAATAATAATTTCAAACAAGTTCACGGACAAGGATTATTCCTAACGAGCGATGGAAGTTATGATATGGAAAATCGTAGATTGTGCAACGTAAAATCATCGAATGATGATGGAGATGTTGCAAATAAAGTATATGTTGATAAATTAACACACAAACTGAATCTGAAAACGGAAACCAGTCTTAAAGATACCTTCAATGTTAGGGTTGATAATTTGATCAAAGATATCAACAAGGATCTGGATGAACATAACTTAACGAATGACAAGGTTATTCTCAACATTGATAAACATCTGATGGACATTCAGAATAAATATAATGGAATGGGGATCTATATAAAATCAGAGTATAAAACAATCAGTGATAGTGTGAGGGAAAACAGAAATGAATTGGAAGAGATCAATAACATATTTAACAGTATGAACATGCGTCTAAATGACATTACTAGTAAAGTGGAGGCGTTAGAACGACGGATGACATCTGTGGAACCTTCTAAGAAGAGACCCTCATCATCCACAACATCAAAGCAGGCCTCTGTGAAACGTATATCTCCAAATCCTGTGAATATACCCAAAAAATTAATTCTACACTAGATTTCCACATTGATAAGATGAGTAGAGAACAAGTTGTTCATGAGCTTCATGAGCACAGAAGAAAGAACTTTTACCAGCGTCGAACATACATAAAAGGACTTCAATATAGGTGGAAGGGGTAGGAATATGCAATACGACTAGGACGATGAATCAAGAGTCAAGATTGAGATATTTGAAACATATATTGTTAAGATTATACTTAAGTCTTTTGTATTGAGATAATTAATAAAAAAAAATTATTTTGAGATCTTTGGTCTTCCCCCCACCCCTCGTTAAATAACGGTGCAATCTTGAATTCTCATCAGTCTGTATGGAAGCGTGCGTGGGAGAAGTTGTTCTCAATACGCTTATAAACAAGCTCCCGTTTGAACTTCAAATCAATACCAGGGGCAAAATTAGAAGAACGGTTGAGGAGATTCAGGGTATCAATTCATTCGATAAAGCTTGCCGTCTACACGATATTTCATGCAATATAACACTTATAATTGTAGCCAGTTATATTTGGAATTGGTCGACTAACATTTATTAGTATATAAATAGATTGTTGATGAAGTTTTCATCAATCATGTCTCAGACGTTCACTATCACGGGTAAGAGCTCTCGTTTATCTGTAGATTTCCACCCACCTATAGAACTAGATCCTCATTCATATTATTCTATCGCACTTGTTGGCTTGCATACGTACAATAGCATTCCGAACATTGAAGAAGGTTTTAATAAATTTTATTATGAAGATGTGAAGGGTGAGGAAAAAGTAGTTACTATACCTACGGGGTCCTACGAGTTGACAGACATCGAAGATTTCATACAAAGTACAGTTTGTGGGATAGGAGTGAAGCAAGAAGAGCGTGACCGGAAATTATCAATAAAATCTAACAACAACACTCTACACACAGAGCTGAAGAGTGATTTTGAAGTGAATTTTATTCCTAAAGATAGTATAAGCGAACTGTTGGGATTCAGCAAAAAGAAATTGACATCTCGTGAACTACACGTATCTGATCGACCTATAAACATAATCAAAGTTCAAACTATACGCGTAGAGTGTAACTTAACCGCGGGAGCATATTATAACAATAAGATAGCTCATACGATATATGAGTTCTCACCTCTTGTACCACCTGGGTTTTCCATTGATATAGAGCCGAAGAATCTTATTTATCTACCGGTCATCAGCAAGACGTCCTTCGATAACATCACACTGAATATTCTAGATCAGAATTGGAAACCGGTAAATTTTCGTGGAGAAGAAATTATTATACGATTGGAATTGAAAAAGATCGCTAGGGATTATGGTTCACAACAATAAATAATAATCCAATACTCACCACCACTCATTATATGAAAGGAATTCAACTGAGAAGGTTGCAGTAGCCATCACTTGAGAACATGGGTTTGGATTTTAGCAATAAAAGACATCTCCATAGTGGTCATCAGTCATTATCTACAACGAGCTCGAGGGAGAAGGTTGCTTCTGCATCACTGTCATTGAAGAAGGAGAAGGTTGCTTCTGCATCACTATCATTGGAAAACATAAATTTTTTGAAGTCCCTTGGTTACAATGTCGGAAAAACTTCAAATATTCAACGAGCCAAACTTCATTGAAGACATCATCCGGGAAGAAACTCATACCTACTATCCACACACAACATCTTTTGGCAACAGCGATGAAATTGAGATATTAATCAATCAACAAGATGTGTTGGTAGATTTGGCATCGTCTGCTTTATTCATCGAGGCAGAATTCCAGCCAGAAGCAAGTGGTGATGGTGAATGTAAACTAACGAATAATTTCGGAGCGTTTCTCTTCGAATATATTAGTTATGAATTGAATGGAAAAGAGATAGACAAAGTACGTGATCCTGGTATTGTCAGCACCATCAGAGCTTATCTAACATATGCCAAACATGAATCTATACCTCTAGCTATTTCTGGATGGTCATTTAAGGATGCATTGAGTTCAGTCTACAATAATAAAATCAATTTATGGATACCGTTGAATTTTCTACTAGGCCTATTCATTGACTATAACAAAGTCTTGAGTGGAAAACATAAGCTGCGCTTGATAAGGTCTCGAACCGATAACGATTGTTATACCAATAGCACAGGTACGAAGAGGGCTAAAATAAATGTGAAGACGATAGCATTAAAAGTGCGACATGTGTTTCCAATGAATTTGGAACGTCCCAGATATGTGATTTTAGCTTTCCAAACTGATCGAAAAAATAATCCTGTTAAGCACAGTGCATATTTCGATAATATAAACTTGCTAAATGTAAAATTATACTTGAATTCAGAGTGTTATCCATATGAAGCAATGAAATTGAATTTCACCGACCAGCAATACGTGGAAGCATACCAGATGTACTATGATTTCCGGAAATCATTTTCAAATAAAATAATAAGCGAACCCATGTTGGATTATATAGCATTCAAGAATAGAGCAATTTTTGTGATTGACTGTTCAAAACAAAACGATGCTATAAAGTCATCAACAGTTGACGTCAAACTAGAGATGGAAAGTTTCCTGAATTTCCCCAAAAACACCAGGGCTTATTGCATCATCATTAACGATCGTATAATGGAGTATTCTCCAATTACAGGATCAGTTCGGAGTTTAGTGTGAAGAACCATGAATCATAATGTTATTATTTTAATTCTAAATGTATTTTTCTAAATAAATGTTATTATTATTATTTTTGGTATTTTATTTATCTCACTTTCCCGCAAGACATCACAATAATGAACGAGCCGTTGGTAAAGTACAGTCCCTTGGATCAACCCATCAGGATTGTAATCTAAATTATAAATATCGCTTCAGAGTTAGAAACAAAAATTTATGTTACTATCTAATTAATAAATATAAAAGTGATTCAGATTATTATGTTATCTTTTCAATTATTATAATATGTAGTACCTAGTGGTTATAAGACAGTTTGCGGTAAATATTCTCTCTTATCTCGAGTGTTGAAGCCGATAAAGTTGTCACATTCAGAATAGCGAATATTCATTGATATCAATTCGTTGAAGCTTCTTTCTTCATGTGGGTTATCAATCTCAAACTTGAAGAATCTCAAATAAATCTACAGGTAATAATAGTCAAACATATTCATTTAGCCCCAGCCAAATTTCTCGAAGGTTCGCAAATGATAACAATGTTGCATACAAAATAGCTTTGGGCAATAATTCGTTACATGGGAAATATCGATATTGTCAAATAAAAGGTAATAAAGGTGGGGTAATTTCTACAGCAGATATTTAACCTCAAAGATTCATCTGTTCAATGTTTGAGTCCTCATCGAACCATCATAGTTCGTGAACGATGATGTCAGCTTGTTGAATCACGTGCTAAACAAGTGTCTGAATGTTGATAATGATCGCTTATGAAGAAGATACTATAGCTCTACTCAATGTTCAGACTTTTATGAAGCATGTGTTTGAATGTCATATAGATTAGCGCTTATGAAGATATTCATATGATTATGTAAACCCGTGAACAAAAATGTGTTTATCATTATAATCTTTTACGCGAACGTATGGAGTTTGTAAAAGTCGTGCTCGTGAAGGAAAATAGTACAGATTGCTAATGGAGATATTTATATAATTATTATTGGTATTTTATTCCTCATCAGCCCATCATAGTTCGTGAACGATGATGCCAGGCTGTTGAATCACGTGCTAAACAAGTGTCTGAATGATGATAATGATCGCTTATGAAGAAGATACTATAGCTCTACTCAATATTCAGACTTTTATGAAGCACGTGTTTGAATGTCGTATAGATTAGCGCTTATGAAGATATTCATATGGTTATTATCCACATCTATTCCTCATCATAGTTCTACCTCTTGGGGTGGTTGGGGAAATGAGTTCGATCTCTATAAAACTCCCTCGCATATATGTTTCCCATTGAAATTGATTGAATTTTATAAAAAAGCTAACTATCCTATGAAGAAATGTGTGTCGATGAAAAATGTTTTATTAGTATATTTTTGCATACTGAAAAAATTATATTAGCACATCTATATGTTTAAGATGATTAAAAATGTATTTTGTTATATAGCAATCGAGCTGTACAGACAGTTCGTGATGCGTAACACCGCTTCGTCTAGATTCTGTATAGGTATTGGGCTACACCCAGCAGCAGCTAGATTTCGGATCATATTATGCGATTTACAATCAATATGATTCGAATATATACATACTATATGTGTGATTTAAAATAAAGTATTCTCATCGCGTTTGAAGGTGATCGGCGTATCTTTCTTATCTCTCTCGAGCGAGCTGTAGCTCTACCGCAAAATATGATAGTGAATATTGTTCAACCTTATTTGAATTATATAGGATAATTTATGTAACATACATGAATGAATATTATAGCGAATTATGTTTACTTCGGAACTAATTTTGGAAAAAACATTTTATATATTCATTTTACTTTCGGATAACTTATGAAACTACTTTAACATTGAAGGATCGCGCATCATTACGATAATTTCAAGTTGAATACAATGCTGTTGGACATGATTTGGCACAACCTTATCGCACAAGTAAGCTAATGATGCATACTTATAATATTATAACGAATATTGTACTCGCTAGTACTAATCGAGCAAAAAGTCCTTAGATGATTCAATAGTTATTTCTGCAAACGCTTCATAATATCGCTATTATGAGAAGCAGCATTTTTGTAAACTATCACATGTTAGATGTTATGGCCCTTATTGAAGACTTGTGGGGGCAGACAATGCGCCGCGTACGATATCATTATAACTCAGACAAAACCCTGCGACTAACGGCATGAACAAACAACCTCACATTTCATTGAAGGCTCCTGCAAGGTAGATACCTCGCTGAAGACCTGCGTGATAGACATCATTATACCTGCACACTCTGTATAACCTCACATACACACCTATCTCGTTGGAGATCGCGTCAGCTTCATTCAAATTCATATGACTAACGTCATACATAAACAATCTGTATAACCTCACATTCCATACCCTATTGAAGTCTCCCAACTCCATTTTGTATACTAAAAATAATTTCCATATATGTTTAAGATGATTGAAATCGCATTTTGTAATATAGCAATCAAGTAAGGTACAGACAGCTTGAATAAACGTTTTTGAAAGTAATTTCCTTATAAACATCGCGTTTGAGAGAGATGCAGAAGATATCATTTCTATACTATATATAACATTCCATCTATGCATTCAAGGAACAGCAGCCCTCCCATGATACCTCCATGAATGCCCGGTCTCTTTCAAAAATCACGTGACTGACGACATGTACAAACAACACTATTTCAAAACCCTAGGACTATGAAGCCTCACATTCCATACCTCGCTTCGTGACATACCTGCATGACTAACGTTATGTAAAACAATTACCTGCATCATATAGACTGCAATATACTCGCACTCAGACCGGATACCCTGCGGTTATATCTACAACATTAAAATCGCTTGTTCTCAATTCCTCCATAGCTGAGCGGTTAAGGAGCTGACTTTGGATTTCATTTCTCGGGTTCGATTCCCGTGTGTAGAAAAAAATATTTTGATGCTGCTTTACATTGAAGTTCTCCCTAACCACACATATTGCATGCTGTCTACCTTGAACGATCAAGCCCTAGCCGTCTACCCGGTAACACCTAGATGTTAGAGGCGAGACCACACCGTCTACCCAGGCCGGTAATACAGGGTCAGTACTTACCGATACCTGTCTGGGCATACCGCGCATGCACGAGTGTATCACTGGTTGCCTACATCTGATAAGGCTCTCTGTCTGGCCGCCCCAAGTAAGGGGATACCTACTCTCCTTTGTTTCTAACCTAACCTAACATATCAACCCAAGTTTGTTGATATAGAATGCAGACTTTGTAATCGCGCTAATCTTAACACTCTCATAATAACCAATAATGATAGTTTATTGTAGCCCCTTTGTTTTTAACCTAACCTAACCTTCTTTTTTTTCAGGCAGGGGGAACTCCTCAATGGACAAATAGCACTTGGTTCAATCATGCTAGATAGTGCAGGACTCTCCCACCCCAGAGGGTGCAATGACACAGTGAGATCCCTGCAATGCGATGGTACTACCTGCTAAAACCCCTCGATTCACTATCATGTATCCAATGCGGTGGAACCACCAAAGCATTACTTCTGTGCATTGGGGACAATCTATTTTTTTCCTCTATTCTTCTCCAATTTCTTGACTCTTTTCATACTTCTCTTTGTCAGTCATAATTCCTACAATGAAATCAGATATATATTTCCACTCTCTCTCCCCCATCATGATAATATCCAGGAAGTTCTCGGGTTGCAATACCACTGCTAGTACTTCATTCACTCTCTCTCTCTTTCGTTAGCCCATCTCTCGCATCTGAAAAATGTATGTTCTGGGCTGTCCGTATTAGGACAAAACCAGAATTCGCCTTGCCAATCCGGAACAGGTATTGCTTGAAGCACCCGGGTCCTGTAAGTCCTTGAATCAGGTGGTAACTGATGATTCCAAGTTTCCTTGAGTACCATCTCTTGACATCGCGAATTAACCTTTTTGTCCACTCTGCGTTATCTTGTAACCTATCCCATCTTATTTGCCACTTCAATAGGATCAATTCCCTAGACTCTTCTTTACTTTCCTTGCCCCTTTCATATATCCTATTCTTTTCTTCAATTAGAAGGTCTATAGGTATAATCCCGCCTATGACTTGGACTGCTTCTGCTGTAAGCTGGGCAAACTCTCAGAGCCATTCTTCTCTGTCCAGAGAGTAGAATGTTGCTGTATTTATTATGTTTGAAGGCTTTGGCCTAAATTGATGATGCGTACAAAATTATCGGGTTCACCACCCTGTTCAATAAAGCTCTTTTGTTTGCTCTGACTCCACTCCCAAACTAGTCGCCACCCTTCCAGCTTTAGCTACTATTTCAGTGACGTGTACCGTCATCCTGTAATCTTCGACAATGTGTACTCCTAGGTATTTCAAGGAGTTCTGATTCACAATTTCCGTGCTCCCTATCTTTATTCTTATCCCATCAATACTTCTTTTTTTACATATGAAGACTGTCTTTTCATCCATCCCCCTACCCCCTACACAATCTGTGGTCTCTTATGATCTACTCTGTATTGTTTCTCCATTCTCTCCTCTTATAACCTAACCTAACCCAACTTAACCTAACTCAACCTAACCTAACCTAAACTAACATACTAACATAACTTTGTTGATATAGAATGCAAATATTGTAATCGCGCTGATCTAAGCACTCCCATAATAGGTAACCAATAGTAATTGTTTATTGTATCCCCTTTGTTTCTAACCTAACCTAACTTTGTTGATATAGAATGCAAATATTGTAATCGCGCTAATCTTAACACTCTTATTTCTAAGAGTATTATGAAAATTATATTGAAATCCGGGACTCAATTCACGTACATTATTCTACGATTGCTAAGAAAAAGAACTTGGACTAGCAGAGTCATAAGACGCGTGACCATGTTAGATTAAACATAAACGCTACGGTTGTTGTATGAACAACAGAACAATCTATTAATTATTGTAAACAAGCGAGAGAGAAAATTGTATGCAATTCAAAGTTTTAATGGAGTGCGAAATTCAAAAATTTAAATATTTCATGCCACGTATTTTATTAAGACAGCGGTATATTTGAAAGTGGTTTCCTATCTGAATGAATAAAGAGGTCTTTCTACTTACGAAGAGCGTATCGTAAATAGGACACTCGCCATATTTACAGAAGCGAAGTGTTATTAAAAGCGCGATTAATTAATGCGGAAAATAGCTTTGGCTAATTGCCCACTACAATTAATTGTTTATTAACTCTATCAGGGTTATTGTCCATCAGATCATCAACTCTAACGTACTAGTTCATGTTTGATAGATATATAAAATAAAATTTAATAAATAACATATTAATTCTAGTATATCTCTTATGATTTTGATCTTGTTAATATGATGATAAAAATGTGAAAAAGCTAAATTTCAGGGAGACTTAAATATTTAATATTCGATACTTTGGTGGTCTAGTATTGAAAAATGTGTGCACATTTGACACCTTTTCACAGTGATCACAGATGTCTCAAAAGTCAACGTCATTCTTTGGAGGTCTGATACGCCAGCTCATGACTGGTCAACGAAATACGCTCTCGATAAAAAATTGTTAGTTTTCAAGATATGAAGATTTCACTTTTATGAATTTCGACATCTTAGATCAGTTTTTCGAGTTCAACAGCTGGTAAATTCCATATTTTAAGATTTTTGTTATGAAACCCTCCCTGCTATTGGTTACAGTCAAAAATAAAATTAATAGTGCCGTTTGAAAAAAATACATTTTTACTCGATTCATGGCTTTTTATTAGCTACTTGGAATGAAAATATATTACTACGCTAATCTGGCGAATCATTTAAAAGTAGCTTATATAGTGCAGATCTTAAATTGGTATAACGTTTAGTATGTTGTACTGCTACTGATTGCTATTTTACTATTAGAGGAGCTCGTTGTGAAATTATTTATAGGAATTTGAAAAAAATCATTGAACAAATAATAATAAAAACTGACGAATATTATCCTGAATAAAATATTCTATGCTGGGAAAAGGAATATAAAAAAATTAAATCTACCACAAAAAGATATAATAACATTAATAAAAATATAAATGAATAAGAATAACTAATTAAAGATATTAATAACAAAACATAACCTATTTCGTTAGATACAGCTGTTAATATTCCAACTTTAAAAGACTCATCTTGATAATAAATTACTAAATAATAAAGAAAACTACACCTAACCCATGTCAACCTAATAAAATTAATTATATCACTAGAATAAACTAACAATATTATAGATAATATAAATCAAACTACCAATAAATTGAACCTATTCAAATCATCAAAGCAACCTCATCACTATAATAAATAACTATAGAAATTAATAAAACAAAACAAGAATATAATAAGGATATTCCATCAATCAAAATTAATATTGAAATATCAAATTCATTAAATAGCATAAAATTAAATTCCAAGAAATAACCTATACCATTCAATATAAAACAGAAGATGTTAAAAATGAAATAAAAAAACTAAAAAAGATAATATTAATATTAAATAAATAATTCAAGATAAATCTTTGATATCTCAAATCAATTTTTATTAAACTACCGCGGTAAAAAATAAATCTCAATTTAAAATTAATGAATTCAAAAGAAAATATGAAAACTGACGAATATTATCCAAATTGCATATTTTTGTAAGGGAGGCTATCAAATCGTCAATTTTATAGCATACCATATCAAAAGCAACAGCTTATTAGCAAATATGGAAAATGCACATTCTACTGTTCTATTGTTGGCAATTGTAGCTACCATATCATCCTAGAAACTCAAATTAACATCTAGAAATCATGTTATATTATCATATTTGTTTATATTATATCGGGTTGTGACGTTTTTCGCTTATTTCTGAGTCAGCTTTAGCCAACTTTAATTTTAATTGGCTAACTTTTGTGTTAATTTGCTCAGCTCAAACAACATGCCCTTCTGGTTGAAAGGTCATCGATAGTCTCGATAGTCGATAGTAGTTCAATCCATCTTCACATCCTAGAGGACTAATTATAAGGAGTTGTTCATATCAATGGTCTAAAGTGGAAAGTGGAAGCTAGAAGTTACTTGAGAAATCTGTTTTTCCGATTCAACTAATTGATATTTTATTGTAACTTCACAGCTTCCTAGTTGCATTATAAATGTAAATTGTTGATACGAAAAATTGTGTTCATACTTTAGTGGAGGTATTTGCGAGTCCAATAATTTCAGACGTTTCAGATCTATTATGCATTATTTTATTTTGAGATTCTTCGTAGAATTCCCACGAAAAGTGAAAACAGATGTACTACTCTGTCAATTTACTTGTACTTTGTACTTTGTACTACGAACGAACAACTGTTATTGCCAAAGAAATACAAATCCTCGGAATCGGTCTGGATTATTCATCTGACATTCCGCGAATAATATTTTATATAATGTGTAGCGGGTACCAAAATAGAACTAAATTCATAGTAAAAAATAACAAATACGAGAACTTAATAATCATTTAGGTTAACGCTTCATATTAAAGTTGGATTGGTTCCGAAAGATTTCACCATTATCTACAAAAAAGGGCCGACCGATAGCTTGTCAAACAATTTTATTCAATTGTTCGTTAATTTCTACTATAAATGAGAAATAATCACCATTATTCACTAAAAATACTGTTAAGGTACTGAGGACCTTGACTTAAATACAGAAACCAGTAGAATTAAACAGATAGCTTTAAATAACAATATTCATATTCACTTTATTAATCAAATCATTAATCATACCTATGGAATCTTTCACTCATATTAGTCATACATTGGCAGCTTATGATTCAATGATCCACCGAGCCTCTTCTATCCCTCAGGAATCAGTACAATTAAACAGATAGATTATTCCTATTCACTTCATTAATCAAATTATTAATCGTAAAGAATAAAAACAAATTTCGCAGTTATTATATTCCATAACAGAAACACCAGAAATGAAATATGCGTGTTTTAGTTATATTGTCGGATTATCAAACAGTATGAGTAACTATTTTTAAAATTTAATAAACAACTTCTTTTTCTAGCTGCTTGAATCTGAGCAAATTTGATGCCAAACAAAAAACAGACAAATACAAGAAATCCGGTATCTACATGATTGAATGTGGTAAGTGCTCAATGGCCTATGTTGGGCAGACGGGTCGCAATTTTGAATCACGTTTCAAAGAATACATTCCCTCCGATAGTAAATTAGCAACCTTCGAATACGTTGATGTTTCAATGGATTGCCATAAAATAAATAGATCATCACTATTTCTGATTATTGAAAATATGTTAGGCTAACGCTGATTTTTTACCATTGTTCTTCTTTATGTGGGCAAAATATTCTTCACACCGAGTTAAAATGTTGACCCACATACCATGTTGAACATGACTCACAGGCGAATTTGTAACTCCCGGATTTGTCAAAGTTGGAAATTATATCAAAGGTATTGCTCAAACGATTTTTTAGCTTTATCCACCAAAAATACTATTAAAGTACTGAGAACTTTTAGACTATCAAGTAGCCATCATCAGAGCTTACTCTGATTTTATCAATGTTATAATATATCAACAGTTTGTACTCTTTAGTTTATTTGATAAACGGGTTGTATTGCTAATTTAGCAAACAAATGTATTAATCAATGAAGGATGATAAGTGAAACCTGTTCATTTTATTGAACTATTTCAAGGTATTGGCCCTAATTTGGTTAGTTGGTTGCGTTGTAATTCCGGTTTTTCTTCAGAAATTAAATTATTTCAAAGATTTGTCGCAACCATTTTCCAACGCTATTTGTTGTTACAATTTTGCTGGCTCAAAGGGACGTTCAATAATCTATGAACCAGAACATCAAATACCAAGTGGTTACCATCTTTTGTAATGTTAATATCGAGGAAAGGAAGCTGCTCATCTGTTTCTATATCGAGTGAATTTCAATGAATCAAATTTGCTTTTATGCGTGTTCAAAAAGCCATATAAATCAAAATCTTTACTTATGATTACGAAAATATCTCAGACATATCTATACCAATCTTTTGGGAATGGATTTAGTTCTGATCTTCAGGAGGTTTCAAGTTCAAAATATTGGCCAAAAAAGGAAGATATTGCTCATTGCACATCCGGTTGTTTATTTATAGTAGTTTTTGTTGTTATTTTGATCCCATATATATAGACGTAAGGATCACGTATTCTTTGCAGTTTGTATCGGGGATATTAATATTTGAAAGCCATTTCTTAAAAATAGTTATCGACTCAGGGATTTGGGGTATTTGCATTATTAACCTCAAATAGTATTTAAGCAGGTACATCTGGATTCCTAATTTAGTTTACTCTGATGATGGCTACTTGGTAGCTGAAAGGTCCTTAGTACTTTAACAGTATTTTTAGTGGATAAGGGTGATTGTTTCTTATTTAGTGTTGTACTTTGAATGAATAATTGTTATTCTGTTCATCTGAAATTCCGCGAGTATTTCATCGTAGTAAGAAAATAACAAAATTATCTGATGCAAACTGGAACTTGTCAAATCTAAATAACTATTGCAAGGAGTAATACTCATCCAAGTATACAATGCATTCAACAGATTTCATGTGTACAATATCATAGCATCTACCGGAAAATGGATCTAGGTGGTAAATTGACCTGAAATTGAGATTGTCCAGCATTGAATTATTGTTTGTTCTGCGAGTTTGAAGAATAATATGGGAATACTGATTCAGGTTAACTCTCCATATTGAAGAAGGATTAGTTTCAGAATATTATATTTCATCCTTATCTACGAAAAAAAAGGGCCAACCGATGATTGCTTTTCAGTTTTATTCAATTGTTCTTTAATTTCTAATCTTTCATGATATCTGAATGGGGATATAATAAAGTTCTCACTCTGTATATGTTTTTTTATAACGTTTTAAAATCCTTATTTCCATATGTAAGTTGTTGCTCAAAAAGACGACAACATAACTTGAATATTATATGTTCACAGAAGCACTGAATATACAAATATAACGCACGTGAACTGTATGATGGGACCGAATGGAGCGAATACAAACATTGAAGAGACAACTCGAGTAGAGCTCGCGTGGGTAGTTGTATGTTTCCGGTGGCGTCTGGAACACGTCGCACTGAAAACCTAACTATTTGCTGTAGACATCGGCGCCAAATGTTCGTGCACGCACGCACGCGCTCTTGCACGCATAGATGTGTATACGATATAACGCGTCGCGGCGACTAAAGGACCCATTCGTTACCTGTCCAAGATCTCCTGCATTCGTGAATAATTAATTCACGAAAAATAGTGCTCCGTAGCACTCTTGACAGTCTTGAGGAACTTACGACGTATGTATGAAAATTGTGACCCTCTTGGGGACAAGCGGTAGTTATTTATACCGGATGTTTCAAATTCAATCTTGATAACTACAAGAAATACAAAGATAGTTATATTGGGGCAAAGCTGCGCATTAATGTGACTAAAATATGCCATTGGGAAAGTTTCAAAATTCGGAGTATATTCAGAGATATCCGGAAAAAACAAATTTGGAAAAATCATTCTCATTTATGATTAAATGAAACTTTGTTTTTATACCAATTTTAATAATAACATGAAAACGTTATTATAGTTTCAACACCGAAGTGCCATTATCAAACAGATACAAAATTATCAAGTAAATAATAAACATTTCAAGTATAAATAGCAGCTAAAGTACAATAAGGATTATAAAAGACTCCATCCAAACTGTGGATATATTATAACATCATTGATGAGAAATAATCACCCTCATCCACTAAAAATACTACTAGAATACTACTGAGACCTTTCGGCTACCAAGTAGCCATCATCAGAGTTTACTCTGATGAGGATTATAAAAGAGTTCAAACTGTGGATATAATATACCACTACTGATGAGAAATAATCACCCTTATCCACTGAAATTACTACTAAAATACTACTGAGACCTTTCGGCTACTAAGTAGCCATCATCATAGTTTACTGAGTGATTATTTCTTAGCAATAGTGTTACAATAAGGATAATGAGATTACAATTGAGAGTAAGAGATCATCGGAAATTCCGAAAAAGGTACATTCAGGGAAAGTACGTGGTGAATTAAGAAACAATTTGTGCACTAGGATAATTATTTTTTTATATTCTGAGAATTATTGTAAGAGTGTTTTGAAAGACAAACGAAAAGATCACTTTAGTATACGTTTAACTGATCATTCCGGATATTGTTATAGGAGGTTTTGACACCTTTATAAATCTCTATTGTTTTTAATGTATTTAATTTGAAACCTTTGGTTTGATTATGTACAATACTTAGACTATCTAAATTAGGAAAGGTATCACAGTCCGGGTAAATTCGCTCATAAACTCCAGGTTTGCTATATTTATTGGTTTTGTCTTTAGCATTATACATACAGTGTGACCCCTTTAGATTGGAAACATCTCTGTAAAATTTTAAATTATTAACCGATTTCAACTATATATATGCCCAAAATTTCAATAAAACATATTTATTAATAACCAAGTGTAAAGTAAGTAATAATTAGACCCAATATTTCAATTCAAATCTTAGTTGCCATGAAAATGATTCTACCGTTTGACACTTGTGATAGACTTCAGTGTCAATGTAAATTTATGCATACTATCGGCAAAAATATTTACTTACAGTTCTTTCAATTATCTTATGTCATGGTTGCAAAATTAAGTGAGAGAGAAAATTAACTGTGTATGAATTCTCGTGAAATAGATCACACTAACACATACGCTTATTATTTTGTCTGTACGTAAGTTTCGGTCTCACGACCATCATCAGAAGACTTATTATGTCTAAAACGGGATGGCTTAAAACTAGCACAAAGCGTCCTTATAGCACTAATTTCAATTAAAAATGCCCACATCGACGAAACGAACAGAAACACGAGTAATCGAAATTGTAACACATCAATGTTATAAGTCTATAAACGACTAAAAACAAGAAAATTACGTTCAAGTACCTACTTTCGAACCAGATATTAAGATTTATGAGGTAATCGAAAAAGGTTTGTCAGGTCTTATTGGAAGTACACTTTTGGCATTCTACCTAAAATATACTTTTAACACTATAAAGACGCGTGTTTTAATTAATTAAGTTAGTATAAATCTCACTTAATTTCTGAATATCTGTCCTATGATGTACAGATTTGGAGTCACGTTTTATGTGAATCATCTCCAGATTAGATCTTTTATAATAATTGCTTTCCTTGGTTAAGATATTAACATTTTTGTAATCAAATTGATGGTTATAATCAAAGCAGCGTTTAGCAAGGGCGGTGAAATTTTCAAAGTTTTTGTTTCTTGTGCTATACTTATGGCCATACATTCTTCTTTGTAAATATTGTTTAGAGATTCCAGTAAAAGTCCCATCGCAATCTAAACAATTACATTTGTATACTGTGTGAGTATGTTTATCTTTATGTATTAAAGGTTTTAGATTTGAAAAATATTTCCCAACATTTATATAATACTCTTTTTAAATATTTCTTAATTTTCTCTAAGGTCTCCGGAATGTATGATAATGTTATAAAATTGTCTGTATTACCTTTTATGTTATTTATATATGACGATCCATTTTTTTTGGGGTACCCATTCATTTCCAGTAAATTACGAACAATTTTTAAATTTTTTGGGTGGTCCTTCGGGTGGGACAAGAGAAAATTAACATTGTGCCAGAGAGGTTTGTAGAGTGTTTGATGAAAGACATGCAGATCATCCTAATATTAGCTGTGGTACGGTGAATAAAATAATGAACAATTGAATTTATTTCTACAGTCAGATGGGTGTTCACTTCATTATGCCAGAGCTGTGCAGCAAGGGCTGAACGAACGTTTTCTAAACCAATAGATAGGCCATGGTATGGTAGTCCGTTGATAAATTGGCCATCCAGATCTCCAGATCTCTCAAGTTTAGACTTCTTTCTCTGGGGACCTCTTACACAAAGGCTTTACAAAAACCGCCCGAGAGACAGAAACAAACTTTGTGCAAGAGCTCGACACGCATGTGCAAAAATTAGCCACCAACAACTAAGGAATATACTTGGAAATATTCGTAAGAGCTACGACAAATTTATCCAACTAGATGGTGGATTAGTAGAGCCAACTAAGATCTAAATTAAAATTAAGTTTTACACTAAATTGAAATATTCTAATAATTATTAACTTAAGTTTGTTAAATTATTCAGTTTTATTAATAGTTAATTTCGTGTAAAGTCAAATGTATTTCCGTTACTTTCATTAAATTTTTATGCTGTTTTAAACTTTTTGTTCATCCAGTGATGGTTTATTGTTACAATTAATTTAAAAAAAATAATTTCCATGACTATCTGTTGATACAGGATATTCTTTTGTGACTGTTAGCTTAGTGAGTTTTCGAATTAAAAGTTGTCGTAAATATATTTTTATGGAATGTTGGTCACAGCTATTTGGAGGCACTCTGAATCCAGTGGTGTAGTAATTTTTTTAATCAAAAAAATCATAGAATTTATTTTCGAATCATTTGTAATTGAAGATGTTTATTATTTTTATTGTACTTTTGATTCTATGAAATTTATTATAATTGTTATGGCTTCTTGCAGACAGGAATTAAATAAACTTTGAAATGTACAATTATAAGTAATTGAATTTGTTTTCAAAAGAAGTGCAAATTCTCATTATAGAATGTTTCATTCAACTTAAACTTAATTATTTGTATCTATACATTGCTTCGATCTTCAATATGTATTAAAATGACGTTTGCGGTGCTTGATGTTCAATTAACATAGACAAACTTACTTTCATAGATACTGAATATTTGTTTCATGAATCTGAAAATATTGCTATATTGCACCTTAACGTTATAGTGCACCGCTAAGATAACATGCCCCAGACTATGAGAACATGTTTATTTAGGATTATTGTGGGTTTTAGGGGCTAACAAAGCAAACGTAACGTATATATTTAATTTACATATTACATAATAAACGTCCGTATTGTATACCCTCTTTCGCTATTATTAAAACATTAGCATCCACATTATTAAATTCCATCTCTACTTAATTCACATAATGAGAATCTTAATCTGGTATTATTGTTTTGTACCAGTTTAAAATATTGTTCTACCGAGATTGTTCACTCAAGCGAAATAATAATTAAAATTTAGAATAAACTAAAATTAGATTGGGTATTAAATTTAGCGACTTAATACACAGAGTTCAGTAGTGTGTAAGCTGAAAGGTCGTTAAACCAATCTCCTTTAAGACTTGTCAAAATATGTATTTCAAAGCGCTTGTGTTTATAATTCCCGTTTCAATAATATAGAGCCGGTGGATTTGCTTTTGTGGAACGCGAACTTTTAATTCATGAAATAAATCAATCGAAACCGTCATTCCACACAGCCGAAATAAAGCTCAAATATTTATGTTTCAATCATACTATGGATGAGGACACTAATTTGAATTTTAACTCTATACTCTATACTACTATATCTTTTCGTTGCTACAATGCAAAATAAGTGTAGATAGTGATGACTGATAAGAACATGCTTGTGACGCGGTAATTTTCACGATGAAACCAACGATTTTATCTTGAATGACATGTGGTTTCAACAGAATGGACTCAATGGACCCTGCATGTGTGTGTGTATCATAGAGGGTGGCCACGGAGGTCTTGAGATTTGACCCCTATCAGACATTTTTTCCTGGGGCTATATTGAAGGAAAATACAGATATCACTATGAACAATTATTCTAACCATACAAACAAATAATAATAACAAACTTGCAGAAAATCAAAGTATGGTCCACAGACTTGTGTCCAAATGTTTCCAAAGGAATTAAATATTATAAAACAGATAGCAATTAACAATAATTTCGACAACAATCTGATAGATGATATCTTGAAAAGGAATATAATATTGCTATTAAAGAAAATTTCCCTCTAAATTTCAATGAATCGAAATCGGAGTGAACATTTTAGGAGTTATAGGAATAACTAGACTCCCATTACGCAAACCAAAGCATCGCTTATTAAGCATTATGGAGACTCCTTATCATCGATTGGAACGATTCACAAGTGGTTTACTTATTTTCGCTGTGGTAGTATGAATTCAAAGGATGCCGAAGGTTCTGGTCATCCAATTGAGGTTACAACGACGGATAAGGAACATTTTGCATACATTTTTGAATATGTGGAAGCCATTTGCCAAATGGGTGCATCATTTTCTTTCTGTTGGCAACAAGCGCGACCATGGGACAACTTCAAAGAAGTGTTGGGCGTTGTTCAAGCACGATAAGAAGGAGCTATTGTGCCGTAGACGAAACATGGATCCATCACAACACACCAGAGGCCAAAGAACAGTCTAAACAGTGGTCCTGGCGAATCGAAGCCGAAAAAGTCCAAAGTGGGTTTATTGCCCAACAAAGTCATGGCGACAGTTTTTTGGGATGCACACGGTATCGTTCATAGCGATTATTTCGAAAAATCTTCTAACGTTTTCCTTTTATTATTGAAGTTGTCATACTGCAAAGACAAGGCTTTCTTAATTGGCTTCCCATAAGAAGTTACAGCCCCTGGAGTTTCATAATTTGCACTGGGAGTGTCGTAAGATAAGGCCGGACTGTTGTAACCAACTGGAATTTCATAATCTTGATAAGAAGATTGCGACTTTGAGGATGCAGGTAAACCGTATGAAGGTGTGACATGACTGAAAGCTGTAGACTGTGTTCCAAAATTTGGTACTCCATATTCAGAGCTGGGTGGACCATTAGTCTGCTGCGGAGGTTCATAACTCTGTTGAGGTGCATCATAGCTTTGTTGAGGGGGTCCATAGCATTGTTCGGGTGGATCATAGCTTTGTTGGAGTACTTCATAACTTTGTTTAGGTTGCCTAAGAATTCTGAAGCCCAATCAGTCCATACAACTGCCTATTCATAGTAGTTTTATTCACATCTCTTTTGTGGTTTAAGTTATACCTGTTGGTATGTGTTACTTTATATTTATTCCTGAATATATTCTTTATAATTCATTATCGTCAAAATATCAGACGAAAGGATTTTGTATAAGTAATTTTGTAATAATGTAATGCCATTTTGATGTTATCCTTGTAACATAAAATATTGATGACGGGTTTTGGGTCGATGCTCTAATGGAATTCTGAAACTTGGAATTATTGTTAATCGACTACTTAGTCCAAGCAATAGACAGAAATGCGTGCAGAAATTAATACCTGAAAAAAATAATGTGAGCGTATAGGAAATTAAATTTAAAGGTAAGTTTCTGGTCCATGCAACTCGATCTGAAATGGCAAACATAACCTAAAAAATTGGCAAAGTTGCAAAAAGCGTTTTTTCTTAAATAATTAAAAAACTGTATCTCGGATCGGAAAAAATAAAATGAGAAAGTTGTATGTATCAAATAGATCTATCGATTGGTCTCGTAATAATTACCGATATCTTCCATACTTTTCGAGTTATATCGAAAAAACCGTTAAAAATTGGGGCATCGAGAAGTCGTTAACTATTACGTTTCCATATGTATTGTTTCCTGTATATATAGCCCATGGCAAGCTAAGAAAGCCTTTTTTTTCTTAATTTGAAATATTGATTATTTTTCAAAATATATCGATTTTTCGAAAAAAAGACGCTCTCATAAATTGGCTAGATCTTCTCAGCAAATGATCCTACAGTAACGATTTTGGGCTTGTTTTCTTCATAGAGTTGTGCTATAATTTCATTGAAGAAACGAAGCGATTTATAAATTATTATTATGGAACCAATCGATAGATCTATTTGATACCTACAACTTTCTCATTCAACTTTTTCCGATCCGAGCTATAGTTTTTTAATTATTTAAGAAAAACCGCTTTTTGAAACTTCGCCAATTTTTTAGGTTATGTTCGCCATTTCAGATCGATTTGCATGAACCAGAAACTCACCTTTGAATTCAATTTCCTATACGCTCATTTTTTTACAGGTATTAATTTCTGTACGCATTTCTGTCTATTGCTTGGACTATACTATTGAGCTATCATTTCTGCAATTTTTCAGCTGTCCTTAATTCTCATATATGGAGAGTTCAGAAGCCAATCAGTGTCAGTAAACTGATAAAATGAGATGGATTTTAGCGATACTCAAGCCAATAGAAAATACCATTATCTTTATTCTGTGGTCGATATAAATAGCATCATTCATTACTCAAATTCGAAAGTAATGTCACTTGATTGCCCTGTCAACAAAATGTTTTGCATACCTCAAAGTTACTTATTAACTTTTCCAAGAAATTTTAACACTGAACAAAATTATCTTTAAATTGCTTGCTTTGTCTAAAGTTATCTCTATAAGTCTATACTAAATGTTATTGAATATTTACTAATTTGATTTTATTCATATTTACTGCCAATTTACAATTTAAGTTAGGGAGTTATTTTGCGTATTTCTAAAAGCTATATGTATACCTTTATTCCGCAGGAAACTAAATGGAGTACGGCATTCTTTCACTACTTTGCAGCTTCAAATAATGTGCGACGAACACGTGCATGGAACAGCGGCTGGGGACGCATCAGAAATAAGGAAGTAACACGCGCTTCGTGGTTTACGTTTAAAAAAAAAACCTTGTTGAAAAAAAGATCATTTGTTACTGGTGATGGAATTTGTGTCTCGTTATGAAATAATTGATACGTAACAGAACGTAGCTATGTTTCCGGCTTTTGTATAATGTACATTTCTTCTTTTGTAGTAGGTCTTTTGTTTTTCTTCAGCAGTTTAGGTCACATATGCTTTATTATACTGTGAAATTTACTAGAATAAAATGAATTATTGCGATGGATTGACTACTTTCACTGAAAATTGAAATTTTTTTTTCCGTGTAAAACCAATTATTGTAGTTTCACAGATGTCATCATTTCATGAAATGTCATTTTGTTTTATAAATTTAGGTCTACAAAATACAGACTGAAAGTTCAGTTCATTAAATTTGTCGATAATCATTAATGAATTAATGCGGAAAATACAGTACAATAGAATAAAATACAATTATAAGAATTTGTATATGAAGAGATCCATGAATTATTTAAAGATTGCTGCGCGCGTGGGTCGGCAAATTGGCTGAAGTTTTTTGATGTTGATGCACCTTCGAAATAAAGCTCTTTTCCAAAATTTCAGACTTCGAGGGGTCAGGGGTCCCGAGAATGGACCCTTTTAACCACAAAACTTCCGCGGGGTCTCATTTCTTTTTTATGTCCTTCAGTATTCACAAAACAAAATTTAGACCCCCGAACTAAAGACCTCCGTTTCGAAAAATTGACTATCTTCTAGCTGGTGCCAACAGTCAAAATTTGATTCAAAACATATTTCAAGTTACAGCTATTTGAAGAAAGCAGTTTTGCCAAAAAACGCGTTTTTCACAAATTTTGACGGACTTGAACTTTTTTCTCTATGAACCGAAATTAACACAATTCAAATTCAATACAATTAAACAATTGTCTTGAACGTGAATTTATCAAAAACACGGTTAATGGAGAGAGTGTTTTGAATAGCAAAATATTAGATTCATGAAAATGACGCTTTTCTATTCCTAAAGCTTTTGCAGCCAGTGTATGTTACACCATCAAGATAACTTTTGGTTGAGAAATTCACTGTAAATATTTCTTCAACAGAAGCATTATAAATGCGGAAGCCATCAAAATTATCTAAAAATACTTGATCTACTGTGTAACTTTTGGCAATTGGTAAAATATGTCAATCAATATTTTCCTGCTAATTACTTATGTTTTCAACTTTATGGCGTAAAATAACACTATAAGAAGACGTATGCATAATGTTAAACGTTATTATCTTCTACATCATTATGACTGGATGGTGATGCCAAGGAACATATAAGACTGCAATGTTTATCATTTAAGCGATGAAAGTTTTGGTATGTATTAAATGTTAAAAAGTACTTCGAACAGTTCAAACTGTGGAAATCTTTAAGACTGACCGGAAAGAAACTAAATAAAGCTCACGGAGTTATACGTTCAATGCTCTTGGAAGATTCTCGCATAACGTAAATACATCCTTATTTTGTTTGGCAAATTCATGTGTAACACAATTAATAGTAACATTATGTCCCAATCTTACTATAGAAGAAACATATATATGTGTATATATGATATATATATATATATTACACACACACCCACATATCTATACAGGGTTCGGCAAAATGTATTACCCATTTTATTTCATTAATAACACAAAAACGATTCGGTTATTTTGAAATAAATAGTTTTAGATGGAAAAGTATGCCTTGGACATTTTGCTAGCATTGTTGACAGCTTTAAAAATGGAGCGTTGGTCTACACCACGGTCGTATATACAGATCTGGAAACTCAAGGCGGTTTCCTATGTAAGAAGTGAGTCCGCTAAGCGTCATCTGTTGCGTAGTACCAAAAGGGTGGCACATGAATCGAGGGATGTTCTCTGGCACGTATACGACCGTGTTTGAACGATATGGCGCCTAATCCTGATATCCTGACAACATACTTCGATCCATGCGCCAGCTGGTGGCTGAGCGAGGGACTACGACTTTGGCGACATTTAAGAGACTCATGTCCAACATAGAGTTTCCAGACCTGTATATACGACCGTGGTCTACACAATATCGTGTCTTTTGTGTCGAGAAATTGATTCAAGTTAATTCTGTTATCGCTGTTCAAATATGTTTTTTTTATTCCGACTTTGCGCAATAAATGGAGGCAATTGGGATTTATTGTAGACGAAAGTCAATTGGAAGACCAATAACTTCCTGCAATGAACGTGACGAAGAAATGGTACGAAATGCAGCTATTGTAAGTCCGAAAAAATTAGTTATTAAACATGCTTCCGTCCTTGGTTTGAGTGATCGAAGCACGAGAAGAATGTTAAAACGCATCCATAAGATCGCAATAGCTCAGGAAATAAATGATCGTGATCAGATTAATAGACTTGAATTTTGTTATCTGATTCATGGTAATCACCAAGGTATCAAAAATAACCTTTCCATGATTGACGAGGAACATGTTAATAAGCAAAATTGACATTATTGGGCCCAAGATAATGCTCGGGAAATTCATCATAGAACTTTACACTGCACTAAAGTAACTGTATGGTGTGCCATTTGATCGTGTAGAATAATTGAGCCTTATGGTCGGTCGGTAACCGTTTTACCTCTTATTGAAGAAGAAATAGGACATTATTGGTTTCAGCAAGACGGGACAACAATTCATACGGCGAAAATAAGCATGGACATTTTAAAAGAGACTCATTTTAAGAAATGGTTCGATTTCATGGCCAGCAAGAACCCCAGACCTTGCTGGATTATTTTCCCAACAACTTCGGTGTTTTGGAGCAGGCTAGCTCTACCAGACCTGTTACGTCACACCATAGGTGGTGCTGGTGCTGCTAGATCTGGTTCTAGTGCTGCAGCCTATCAGAAATTCGTTCTCATATAGCCCGTTTTCTGCAGGTAGAATACTTGGATCCGCAAGGTTTGTGCGGGAAAACCATGATGCACCAAAGTGCATGCAGCCGCACCATGTATCCCATACGGGCTGGCTCACTGCTTTCGAAGCAGTTCAGTAAGTCATCCCGAAGTTCATTCGTCCACTCAGAGCGTCCATTGCTCGTCGTCATTGTCGGGACCGTCCGGTTGGGCCCCACCCACCTGTGCCTGCTCCTCATCCGACGAAGAGCTGATGTGAAAGGCCAATCTTTTATTGTGAGGAACTAAAGGTGTACCCTCTGTTGGGTTGTTGGCCCAACATCAGGACGGCATCGGTATTGAGTGGAGTTCGTGAGCCGATTTAACACCGAATTTTTATCGAGGTTGTCCCCTCTACACTCAGATATGTGGTGGCCTTAAATCAGAGCTTTTTTTAAGAACGTGTACCAATTTTTTCATGTCGATATATCGCGATTTATTCACTGCTTCAATTTTTGAATTTAAAATATGAACTCAGCAATTTAAAAATTAATATATAATTCATAGAATTCCGAATAAGTTCGAGTTCTTTCCCAAACGATGTAACTCTAAATTAGTATCTTTTATCCGAACCAAGTCTTGTACGGAAATTCAAAAGGGACCGTGTAACAGGGAAATTTTAGGTTGTAATTACTTGCAAATTGACTTCATAACCAATGACACTTGAAGAGCAATCATGGGGGACACGGCTTTAAGATTGTGCCGGATAGAAAAGAGAACCCATAGGGTGAGAAAATCTAAACACACTCTCAGATAAGTGCGTGCTTGCCAGATACAAGAATGGCCATTAACACGATATTCACGTCACTCAGACGCTAGAACATCGCCCCTCTGTTCATGCACGATATGAATTATTGCTTTCAAAATAACAAGAAACAATTAGAACTGTAATGAGTGATAATGCATGTACAGGGTATTTCAAATTCTAGTCACGTCATTGGGATCCCGGAAACTATGAAGAGATGGTTAAATTGGGGCAAAGTTGTGCATTTTGATGGCTAACAAAATGAAATGAAAATTTAAAAAAATCCGAATACTTTCGAAGACATTCGAAAATAACCGAAATATTTCAAACAATTTTTTATGTTTTACTGACTTTATTTGAAACGATATCTCAAAATATGACACTTTATTATTGCCACTTTCTACAAAATGACGTTATCAAATAATATGAAATCCGACTTTTCGTTTTTTGAAAATCATCCAGCTTTACTTTTTAAATACGGACCTTCTATTTAGAATCCTCTTTGTATTCTGAGAAGATTGACTTCTTGATACCTTTTTCTCTTATCTCTTATAGTTTCCGAGACCAATGATGTGACTCGAGTTTGAAACTATTTTGCTAGCAAAAGTGAGGGAAGTTATGTGATCAATTGATCAATATTAACTACGATAAATGTAGTTGTTCGTGTTTCTGAATTTATTATCGGTGATTCTACCATGACCAAGAAATCAATATAATGATTCCGATTGTTTGAAGTATTGAATGCTTGTTTCGCAGATCAGTCGGTTCTAGAGCTCTGTAGTATCATTTTTCATAAGTCAAAAACAAACAAAAAATAAGTAGTCCAGTCCCTCTGTAATTTTGTTTGACGTTTTGGGTTCAAATTTTTACGTTCCTTGATTTTGGTCAATCGTTATGTTTACGGGTGCGCTGATCACGAATATGGACATAGAAAATGTGTGGCCCCTATGCTAGTCAAGTTATTGGCCATTTTTTTGCCCCGACTTTGGTGTTTTTTCAATTTTTAGAAAAACTCTGAACTCCACTCGATTATTTTATGACAGAAAAAGTTGTGAGAGATCAAAAAGAGTGAAGTAAAAAAAGAAAGAAAAAAAAGTCCCACGGGTGGGTTCGAACCCGGGTTAACGTTAGTGTAAATCATATTTGATAATTAAGTATAGGAATGTTTAGTTGATTTTTTTTGTGTGACTGTCAAACGCTGAAGCGGGGGAAATACTATATTGAGATAGCCACAAGAGTATCTGAAAAGAGTTCCAAAAGAATCTACGGTCCACCAGTTTATTTTCACATCGTGTAAACTACTTCCAAACAACTGCAAAAGAAAATGACACTGTAATTATAATACAGGGTGAGGATTGGGATTTGCAGAAGCAAACAGCGAAAAAAGCACTAAAAGAATTAAAACATGGTTAGAAAAACAAATAATTAACTTTTCACTTTCTACCGGTACCCTCACTGAACTGCAGCATCTTATAATACATGATTTACACTGTAATATAGTCATGCAATGTTATTGTGATAACTGTATAGTAAGAACATTTTCAATTGAATATTTCGGAGACTTATTAGACGAAAACTCATATTTAATTATTTTGATTGCATCCAGAAATATGTTACTTCACAAAATTGTTGAATATTGGACAGAAATAAACAATGTTCAACGTCTTTGCTTACGTTTCGCGACTTTATTGTTTGCTTCTTCAGAGCTCAATGCAAATCAAACAGATGTCAATAACATAGAGCCTAAATATAGACTAATTAATATTCGGAGATAAAAGATATGAATCAACAATGAATTAATAGAGCTCAAATATTGCCCTTATCGGAAGAGTTTCCGATGATTCAATTAAAAAGCAATAAATCAGGGTTAAATAAGCCCTCAGAATTACCGCAATTCGCAGGAGAGAGGTGATTAAGGCATGTCTCTGTAGTACCACGTAAGACTTCGCAAATTGAAGCCGACAGTGATCTAAGGTCTGGCATAGAAATCTAATTTTGTGACGAGGTGAAGTGGCTGCTGCGACTTGGATCGCACTGGTGGTAGTGATGATTCACCCCTGCTTCATTTATTTTACCTATTAAATTTACAGAGCGATGCGTAATGCAACTACGTGTTCAGAATGTATTTATAGCCTAGTTGAATTCCAGTCGAGATAATAATAATTCTACGTTTCAAATGAAGCATTAAGTAGTTGACGTTTCGATTGTGGGTTGTTTCAAATTAGTAATTTAGAATAATTTTGAGAGTTTGTAAAATATTTCACGAAGGTTGTACAACCTTAGAGATATTATTATCTTGAAACTGAAATACTTTTTTCACAGAAAGTTATTGCAATCGATTTTTAAACGATCCGTTTCATAACCTCAACTTTTATTTTTTTTCTATACTCTGACTGCACAAGCGGGAAACGTATAATGTTCGAAGAACATCGTGTGAGCCAGCGGTGGAATGTTGAGAGAGCAGATAAGCACTCGAATTTTTCGGAACCACAGACGAGATTTCTGATGAATACGACCATGGAAATATCTATAAAAAAAGGGAGAGATCTCCCACCTTTCTACGATGTTCTAGAGAGGTCAATGAACTCGTAAGTGTGACATCATCAATCAAACAAATAGCTCTCGTCTGAATAGGATCCAAAAGCTTCAGCGTAGGTTTGGGAGCCTAACTCCAAATATGTGAACTGTACACCAGGACAGGTCGAATCTGCGCTTTCTAGATTATGAGGAGCTGCTGGGATGTAAAGTAGCTGTTGGCTCGGAATAGAAAACGAAATTTTATGAAGCGATGTTCGCAATGAACCTCACATGATCGTCCCACGAGAGGGTGCTGTTGATGGTGATCCCGAGTATGGTTATGGAAGACTTCATAGCAAGTCATACCTGACATCATCATATTAGGAATTCTGGTATCCTCTTTCCTGGAGAAGATGCAAGCTTGAGTTTTGGTTGCATTAAACTCTACTAGATTATCAGATTCCCATTTCAAAAGCTTCGCCAGATCTTCATTAATTGCATCAACCTGTCTTTGTCTCGCTTCTATTGCTTCATTGGATAGTATAGGGGCTCTAGATGAGAAAGTGTACCATCATCTACAAAGCTCTGGACGGAACAGATGGAACATATCCTGGAAATGGAACAGAAACAGAGTTGGTGCCAAACAGACTCCTGTGGAACCCCATTGTTGATAGCCATTCTATCGGAGGATACTCCGTCAACCATCACATCTCTGCTGACGAAAGCCGTATTGCCGATCATATTAACTAATCTATGTATCATGGAGTTATACAGGGTGTCCTCGAACTGCGTGGCCAAAATAAAACCGAAGATTCTTTGATTCGAAAAAAAGTTGATGAGCCTTTTTACTTTTGCCTCAAGTGTCTTGTTTACCCGGTAGAGGGCTTCAAAATTGAAAATAATTTTGTTTTTTCGGTATAACTTGAGAACGTGATGAAGAACTTTTACAATATTTAGCAGGTGAGTTACTGTCAATAATGGCCATTTTTGAGAGTGGAGCACTTAGAGACCATAGAAGTGGCTCAAACTTGAGGATGTAACGGGAAAAGTGTCCAGAACTTTTTTGTGGTAAATGTAATTCACTCGATTTTATGTAGATAGCTTATCTAATTTGAAAACTTTTCTTACTCTTAGAAAATTTTGATAAAATCAACGGATTAGCTTGAAAAAATTAATTTTCGAGTCTCTGCAATTTTGGCTTACTAATTTTACTTGATTAAAATACCTTAGTTGCCTTTGCTTTTCTAATGTCATTTTGGCATTTGAAGAATTTATTCTCAAAACTGTCAGTTTTTACTTTGCTTTCCGTAAAAATTTTATAAAATTATGGCTCAAAATTTCACTAACACTGAAATGGTTGATACGTTATTGATTTATGGACTTTGTCGTTGCAATGGCCGGAGAAGGGAAAGATATCCGCATCGCAGAATTCCAAATCGGCAAACCTTCGCGAAACTGGCAAATTTGAAGCAAATCGCAGAGAAACTGGACGCAGACGGACAAGAAGGACGTTAGAGCTCGAAGAAGCGATACTGGAAGCGGTTGAAACTGAACCTGGGATAAGCACACTACGTTTGGGACTTCGTATTGGAGCCTCAAAATCATTAGTTCATAATGTACTGAAAGAAGAACTATTGTATCCCTATCATATTAAAACAGTTCAAGACTTATTGCCCATGGATCCAGGTCATCGGCTAGATTTCTGTCGGCTTATTGTCCAAAGACAAAACGCAAACCCCAATTTTTGTAGAAGACTTCTGTTCACGGACGAAGATACTTTCACGAGATGTGGTCTTTTTAACATCCATAATGAACATTTCTATGCTGATGAAAATCCTCATGAAACGGAAGTTACATATTTTCAGAATCAAACTAAAATCAATGTTTGGGTTGGAATTGTGGATAACTTTATTATTGGCCCTACCGCTATACCCGATCGATTGAACGGGGAGAACTACTTGAACTTTTTGGAACAAAGGCTACTTGAACTGTTGGAAGACTTGCCCTTACACATTCGTCGTGGCCTGGTTTATCCACGATGGTGCACCTCCTCATTTCACATTAGCTGTGAGGCGACATTTGAATGCGGAATATCCAGATCGCTGGATAGGTAGAGGACACGATGCACCAGTGAACTGGCCGGCCCGCTCCCCTGATTTGACGCCCTGCGACTTCTTTCTAAGGGGTGCTTTGAAGTCGAAAGTTTATGCAGCTACAGTAAACACATGAGAGGAATTGTTGCAACGGATTAATCATGAAGCGGATTCATTGAAGAATGATCCTGAAATACTAGCCAGAGTTCAATCCAATTTCTTGAAACGAATTAATTTGTGTATTCAGGAAAATGGGCAACATTTCGAACAATTGATGCCTTAGCGATTTCCCAAAAAGTTTTGTTGTTTCTTTCAATTTAGCATTTGTTTTTCCTAAATAATCACATCGTTTCCCCATTTCTATTGTTTTTATTATTCGTGTTTTACCGAGATATTAACCATTTCAGTGTTACTGAAATTTTGAGCCATAATTTTATAAAATTTTTACGGAAAGCAAAGTAAAAACTGACAGTTTTGAGAATAAATTCTCCAAATGCCAAAATGACATTAGAAAAGCAAAGGCAACTAAGGTATTTTAATCAAGTAAAATTAGTAAGCCAAAATTGCAGAGACTCGAAAATTAATTTTTTCAAGCTAATCCGTTGATTTTATCAAAATTTTCTAAGAGTAAGAAAAGTTTTCAAATTAGATAAGCTATCTACATAAAAACTATAGAGTTAATTACATTGACCACAAAAAAGTTCTGGACACTTTTCCCGTTACATCCTCAAGTTTGAGCCATTTCTATGGTCTCTAAGGCTCTGTGTTCCACTCTCAAAAACGGCTATTATTGACAGTAACTCACCTGCCAAATATTGTGAAAGTTCTCCATCACGTTCTCAAGTTATACCGAAAAAACAAAATTATTTTTGCAACTTTGAAACCCTCTACCGGCTAAACAAGACACTTGAGGCAAAAGTAAAAAGGCTCATCAAATTTTTTTCGAATCAAAGAATCTTCGGTTTCATTTTAGCCACGCAGTTGGAGGACACCCTGTATGCTGTTAACTTGTGTGATTGCTCTTAGAGATACGAAACAACAACTCCGAAATCAGATTAACAATCCTTCGCTATTTAGCACAAACACTCACATATACTACCATACCCAACATTTCTTTAAACCAAGCATACTAGTTAATATAACTTCCAATTAGAATTAAACAGAATCAAAGATGTTGCTAAAAATGTCAAGATAATTAATAAAATACATTCGAAATAAACTTGATAAAAAATCCCTAAGCCTAATTTATTCGCCATTTTTTCGCATGTCTAACATATTTTCATAAACAGTCACAAAAAATTAAAAACCGCAATAAAAACGTCGCATTTAAAACAACAAATATTCTATACTCATATAGTAATAATTCGAAATCCAAAAAAGATAAATTCATGAAATCTGGGGCTTACAGGCTGAGGCGTAATCAGTGGCGGTTTCACTGCAGGTGCGTTTTGCAGGGCCACTCCCTTAAAAATTACAACTATATTGATAATAACCTGATAATCGAAACTAATATCAGTACTTAATTTAATATGTTAGAACTTAACATATACAATTATTGGTATTGAATCTGCAACCTGCAACTTGCATTCCTGCAACCCAAAATATGTAGGTAACTAAATAATAACGCCACAACTGTAGCTATATCAAATTTCGAATAGCATCCAGGAGTTATCCAGTTAATCATGCATTAGAAATAGACCAATCGAACACGTGAAATAGGAGATACATGCACGTACATTATGAGATTCGCGTGCAATGCTAAATGCACAATGACTCAGTTAGTTTGACAGAGCTCAGCGTTCACACGTAGTTAATATTTAACCTCGGCGAGGATAAAGCGATCGCCAATGGCAGGCATATTCGGTAGAATATATTGAAGAGAACACAAACCGTTGTCATACTAATGTAGAAATAATTGCTTTTTGGACAAAGTTAAACTAAAAAGTGTATTAACGGTTATACACAGCAGGGAAGATTTTCGGAAAGCAGCAAATTGCTTAGCAATTTTTCAATTATTTATAGATCGAAACTTTGCAGGCTGTTTGTGTTTTAGTGATTCGTTATTAAAATTAATTTGTACCATACCGGTGACAAGTGTTGAAAGTGAACACTGTTTTTCTACTCTTAAAAGGGTTAAAACCTTTTTGAGAAATACAATGGCGCGGTGTCATAATCGTGATCAGCGACTCCGAAAACCACCGAAAGCCAGAATTTGTTGCATATTATGGAGGAAAACTAACCAATTCCTAGAAGATGACGTAGATATCCGGTCTTCGGGTATCCCCAGGTATTGCAGGAACTTTTTTGCATGTCGTAATCATCATTAGCGATCTTTATATGCTCACTCGAACAGTTTACAAACGTTAAAAAATATGTTTCAATGAAATTCAGGGTGTCAGGACCTCGGGGATGGTCCAAGTGAACCTCAGGGAATTTTTTGGACATCATATTCGTGATCAGCGACCCTCAAAACCCCCGAAAAATGGGTCCGTTTTTTTATTCACCTCAAAAAGTGCACTCAGAAAAATGTATTTTCTGGCTGTAGAAATGCAATACATTTTCTAAATCACTCTCCGAATTGAATGCAGAAAACCGCATCTCAATCCATCCAACTGCGCCAGTGATGGAACGTGGAATGCTTTATTTTCTTGTGTAGATATACTATTTGATTATTTCTTATTTATACATATATGATCAATTGTTTAATCTGAATGAAATAATGGGTTATTCCAGCGGTTCGATTAATCGTTGCCATCTATACTCACATCACAATTTTAAATGCTGGCCAGCTCAGAACAAATATGCAATTTCGTTTCAGACATTATATTTGATGATAAGGAAATATCCTCAAATCGGTTCATACGGTAAGTTGGTACCTGGCAGAATCGAGCTCACGCAACTAAACAGACTGCGGCGCACGCTCTTTATCGATTTATTTTTGATCTGTTAATGCGAAAGACGTGAGCGTAGCGAAAGCATAATCCGATCCTTTCGGCACATTCACTCAATCCGTCTTAACCCTTCGGACACGCGCAGCGTACTGACCGACCTCCAAGTAGAATCTTAAGTCATTAGTTCCAGTTTAAAAAATGAGATAAATGGATTTCTAAAGCGTAGCAAAAAGAACCGTTCTCTCACTTATACATTAATCGACATTTTAAAACCATTGTGCTTCTAATTTATATTCCGTGGGTTTGCTGTTAAGAGTGTAATATTAAGTATTGTACCTCCATCCTAACTGAATAACCATACTGTATTAATTCGATCCCTTTCTGGAGTAGTTAGTTAATTAAAAGCGAGGGTTTGTATGTGATTTGTATACAAAAGCATAGTACGCCCGAAGATTGCATTTCGAGTTAATTAAAACGTCACATGTACATTAACAGCCTTTTTATAATTCCATTTTCGAATTGTTAGTCAAACTTCATCCACCGTTATGTGTTCATGTTTTCTCCCTACCTGGTGGACGTGCATACTTTTTATCACCATCACCACGACTATAAAAACACGGAATTTTAAAATGCTCATTTTTTAGGAACGCACACCCCAAATACTTTTCATTTCTCCACGGAATAAGTTTGACGTCGAAAGCATTTCAACAGTGCGAGAATGTTATGTACTTTTTAGAAGTTGCTTGCATCACATACCGCATGATGTTCTTTCTGACGGTTCCAGCACATTATCAACTGATTTGAAGGATTCACACGTTTAATGTTACTAGGTATCAAATTACAAAGATACATTTGTCAACTAACACTCACATCACAAAACTGTAATATCCTAATTAGAGATTTATCCCATACATCCTAAATTAGATACTCACAATATTCTTCATAATAATGTTTATTAAATATAAACATATAACACATTGTTTTACTTACTGTAGTATAACAATGATGATTCGACAAGGCCACGACATTATGGATGACATCGGTGTTTCTACCTTCACCAAACTACATCATGCATTGTTATTAGAAGGCTCTCACTTGAGAATAGGTATTTTAAAAGAGTTCTATTTAGTATTAGAAAGTATTAGGTAGTACCGTTAGTTCGTAGACATGATAGTTACCAAGTAATTCATAGCAGAACTAATATAGTTCTGCTACCGTTCAATGGTACAATGTAGTGCCGTACATTAACTAATACAAATACATCACGTTTTGTGTTTCCAACCACCTGTTTCTTATGTCCAAGTTCCCTATAGAACTTGTGCCATAAACCAGCAAACGAACCTATTATCTGGTAAGACATGGCATTGCGTTGCTGGCAGACCAAAGAAGGAATCCTTTGTCATACTTTTATATAGTGATCCAGCCAGGATCGCCATGTGATAACCAGGTTCTTGGTCATAGTTATGGATAATTAAGTTGGTTGGAATTTTAACCCGTTGACTTTCATAGCTTATTGGAACACTTAGACATATAGTTAACACAGTATACTAATTGATAACTGGTAAATAACGACTTATGCTAACGCAATAATGTTATAATTGGCTCTTCAGTCTTAACTAGATTATGCTATATTGAGTTAGTGATTATTCGTGATCATATAATATATTCTTAAATTAATAATATTTCCTATGTTGTCAATGCAATTCTACGAGGTTGTAACTTTGCCTTGATTGTGTAGCATAATATCATGACCCTGCGTACATTACAATATTTTATTTCATAAAAGACTGCATAAAAAGTAGGCATTGTATATCGGTCCCGTAATGTCAGTGATATTCGGAAGTAGTTTGTTGTGAACAACAAAGAAAATATGGAGAGAATCAGGTGATTTAGAAGATGGCGATGAAAATTAAGTTAATGAAACGTGACCCAACCTAGCCTAACCTAACTTGTACCTCTCTCCATTCCATGCAACTGATCTATTGTATACTAGTTGGGAAATCTCTTTAACGTTACAGTACATAAGTATGCAAACCGCACCGGTGCGGCGTAATATTTATGTAGTTCCGCATAAAATAATAAATTGTCATCGCTTCTAAGTCACCTGATGATTCTCCCAACATTGTCTTTTTTTTCACAACGAACTACTTCCAAACATCACTGTTTACTGACAATACAACGGATTTACGGGATAGATATACAATGCCTAACTCTTATACAGTCTTTCACAAAATTACT
The DNA here is from genome assembly GCA_958510875.1 of Endomychus coccineus. Classification (NCBI taxonomy): domain Eukaryota; kingdom Metazoa; phylum Arthropoda; class Insecta; order Coleoptera; family Endomychidae; genus Endomychus; species Endomychus coccineus. The sequence continues at coordinate 29,125,467 of OY294067.1, read as the reverse complement.
AAATATGATCCAAGCATATTGTAAAATAGATGTTATTATTCAATATGACTAAAAAATTTAAGGCGTCTTATAAACGGCTTGAAAATGTTAGTCAGAATGTAAATAATTGAAATCTATTTAATTCGCACAGGTCCTTTAGAAAAAGACTAGGCGTGTTATAAAAGGTGTTGTTATACATTTTGCCGACTATAGATACATTATCAGCACTTCAATATATTGTTATGATTTCATTTCATAAACAATAAAAATTTAAAAATAATAACTTACCGAACTTTGAAAATCAGAAAAGATCAAATAAAAGATATTTATATGGAATTAAAAACAATAGTAAAAGCTAAATAATAGTTAGAATATTAATATTAACAATGTAAAACATAATAAACAACAATGTAATAGAATAGGAAGTGATAGACAAGAACTTCAGTGAAAGTGAAGAAACGTACTGTGTAACGAAGTCAGAAATCATAAGTAAAGTGATTACAAAACTATCATGAGATAGTACAAAACATTGAATAATGTTATAGATATAAGTTAGGATTAGTAAATTTGAGTTATGTAATGTTAAAAGAATGTTATTGATATAATATGGTATGTATTAGATTTAAGAATAAGTAACTGTCAAGAAAACCATAAATATGGGCATAATCATATTAATAATAACCCAATCATAGGTTATATTATACCAAAGTGTGGGGAAAAATGTAGGCAATATTAATTTAAAAAGAAGGAATCACTATCAATTAAAATAAGTTGAAAATCTCCAACAATTCAAAAATTAAAGCATACTAAATTCTGATTGGTCGAGACGAATTTCTAATGTCAGTCTGGTAACAATGAGGACTTGTGTCAGTTCACAACAATTAACTTGGCATGCTTGATATGAAAAGAAAGCATCTGATAGGTAGAAAATGACATCAAGTATCGTCGGTTTTGGAGGCCTATAAAAGGGTCTGAAAGTGAAGCCAAGTTGAGTTTGCCATTACATATGTGGAGTGAAAGTACTCCTGCAACTCACCAAAATTTTCTAACCTAAGTTTATTAAAAATAAACATCAGTGAACGTAAGTGTTCCAAACTTCGAATGTTCCAAGTAACCGAAGTTAATAAGTTTTATTAAAAGTCAACGATTGTTCCAAGTATCTGAATCAAGTAAAAGGTTGTAATAACCTCCAATTTATAAGAAGTATCCAACGATTGCCATTCTTCAATAATTTCAATAAAGCATCGAAAAGTTTTATGTCTTATCTAAAAGAATAAAACAAAGTATTATCAACAGTTCCTGATTCTCAAGAAGAAGTTACCAAAATTAGTTACCTGTGATTATCGTGAAATAGCATATTATTGTGTAAAAGTGAATCATCAACGAAATTATAAAAGAAGTAAATTGAAAATTGCCAACATTGTTAAACACACTTTTGGATATTATCTAAACGTAAGTTTGTTTATAATTTCTACATCATATTATCCGTATTATCTGTAAAACAAAAGGAAGATTGTTGATTATAACAGTTAAACAAATATTAGTAGTAAAAGTGATTTTAAGGTTATGTCATAGATTTTGTAAACATAAAATTGAATTACCCGAGATAATAAGAGTCATAGAAATTAAATATTGTGAAATCAAAGAGCATTGTGTTTAATTCCATATAAAATTATTCTATAGATAAACTTCAAAACTTCATAAACATAAATTCAAAGTTCAAATATAATCAAATTAAAAAGATAAAAAGCTAGCCGGTATAATCAAAATATAATTATTAATAACAAATAAAACAATAAAAACTCAGTAAGAGGTTTTTTTAACAATATATACAAGGGGCAAGGTGAATAGTCCCTGAAAAATAAAACCTATGGCACCACAATTGAAAATCCCATGTGACATTTGTGATGTACCATCTTTAACTAGCATTGAAATTTTCAGACTGATATGTCATTCAGCTCTGTTTTGACACCCATCGAAAGCAAGCAACCTTTAAGATTTTTGTGAACATGGAAAAAAGTGAATTTCGCGTCTTGATTAAACATTATTTCTTGCGTGGAAAAAACATTACGCAAACTAAAGCATCGTTTCTTATTCATCATGGAACTCGTCACCATCGATTGGACCAATTCATAAGTGGGTTACAGAATTTCGTTGAGCTAGTATGACCACAAAGAAGGCCGAACGTTCTGGTCGTCCAACTGAGGTTACAACACCAGAAATCGTCGATAAAATCCATGGTATGATATTGGACGATCGGCGAGCTAAAGTGCACGAGATTGCTGAGGCTATGGGCATATCAACCGAACCAAGTATGGAACATTTTGCATACATTTTTGAATATGAGCAAGCAATCTGCCAGACGAGTGCCGCATTTGCTCTCTGTTGCCAACAAGCGCGACCGTGTTACAAGGAGGGTATGGCGTTGTTCAAGCGCGATTAGAAGGACTTTTTGCGCCGTTTCGTAACCCTGGGCGAAACATGGATCCATTCACAACACACCAGAGACCAAAGAACAGTCGAAACAGGGGACTTGTCCTGAAGAATAGAAGCCGAAAAATGCCAAAGTGGGTCTACCGGCCAACAAAGTCATAGCGACAGTTTTTTGAGTTGCACACGATATCGTCCATATCGATTACCTTGAAAAGGACAAAACGATCACCGGTATATATTGTGCAGAGCTGTAGGATCGATTCGACGCCGATTTGAAGCAAAAGTAGCCGCATTTGGCAAAGAAAAAAGTGTTCTTCCACCAGGACAACGCCTATTTTGAAGGATTGCCGAAATCGTATTAATTGGACGAAGTATATCAGGCTACAAGGAGATTATATTGAGAAATAAAATAAATTTTAACCAAATAAATCATTTCTTGTTTCTTTTTTCAGGGACTTTTCACCTTGCTCTCGTATTGATACTTTATGAAAATATTTTACGGTTTGTGAAATGTTCTTTTGATTATCCAAGCGGTAATTCTAGGCTATTTTCGAGTTTACTTTTGAATGCAAAAACAGTACCTGAACATATAAGAGAACATATATCATCTAAAAGGGGCAATTCTAGTTTAGTATGTAATTCAGTTTATTTTTGGATGCAATAACATTGTTATCATCTGTTCCAAACAATCTATCGCTTTTGTCTTCCAGGTCTCTTGAAACTGTAAGCAAATAGTGCTTACTTGTGGACTTATCTAGTAACATCTGGTCTAAGTCTTTGCAGATTTTTGAGAAATGTTTTTCTCGTTCCTTCTTGATAACGTCCATTCCTTAGATTGCCCTGCCACGGTCGCCAAAATGTCATTTGGAAGCTTGAAATTGTATACACTGCATCGAAAATTATTCCACAGTGACTGACAAATATTATATCATTTAAATCTGACAAGTATATCAAAAACAATACATGGTGATCAAATATCGACTATTCACAACAAACCATTATCTTACCTATACAACAAGCATTAACTGAACACATATGAGAACATATATTATCTCCAAGCGGTAATTATAAGTTATTTGTAAGTTTATTCTTGGATGCAATAAGAATTTGAATTTTCAACACAATTCTAAACAACAAAACACCGCCAACCACCAGTCTAATCTAATCCGGATAATTGGTTTTAGGCTCATTACAATATTCCCTTATCTACGTATAGTGAGAAATGTAGAATGGATGGCTCTGGGAATGAAAAGATGGAAAAATTACACCAAAAGTGAATATTACAAAATATAATGTCTCTTTACCTTTCTTATAACGGATAATGCAACATGTTCGAAATCGATATCTATGTTCATTATCAAAACACGATTATTTCTTATCTGCCTGATGAAGTGAACCATCCAATAGCATTTCTGTTCGAATATCATGAAACTGTCCAATAAACTGACAGTAATTGCTCTAATCAATTAAATGAATGGCACGCATGTCAGTTGCATTCTTATCTTCTGAATCGTTATACACATAAGCTTTTATGCATTTTAAACAGACTTCGCACAACCGAGCGAAATGAATGAAGAGATAATATGGGGTTAACGCATTTATCTAAATTTAAAATCAGTAATAAGCTCTGGCCCTAAAAATTTGCATCGAAATGGAAACAAGGATTTCGAATTGGATGTTTCGGTGCCTACGCGACATTCTGCATTCTGTCAAGTTACTGTAACCCTTCGGGACATAACTCCACAGATGAGGGCAACTTCTATTACAGCACGCTTCAATGAGCGATCTGATTTGGCCGAAGCGTGGGTCAGGCCTGAACTTTACGTCCACCGCGCTTTTCTTCCCTTACTAGTCTACCTCTATCTTGTTAAATTTGCCCCTGCAATACAAATATTGACTTCGCTCTAGCAAAATATAACAACTGCCGATATTGTTTCAGTACAAAAATCAAACCTGAACAAACATGTACGATGTTAATTAGACACATATAGTATTAATGATGGTTGACTTTTATTAATTACTTTATTATAATAAATAATAAATATATACTGACATATATTATTTTATAATGTCAGAAAAACACTCATTACATACTTTGTATCTATCATTCAATACAATGATTCTATATTACAGTTTCAGAATGATTATCTTGCAATTTTCGAATGAAATATAAATCTGAAAGTATGTTCGCCCCAAAAAGAAAACCCACTTCTGTATAACGTATAGCTTTGAAATTTGACATGCATTTAGATAATGCTTCCAATATAATGTAGAAAATCTAAAATTAGAAAAAAAAAAAACGCAAAGGAAAATATATCGGAAACGATTTAGAAATATATTTTGACTTTTCTGACAGCTACCATGATCACATACAATTTACATGACAGATTAATGTATCATTACCACAGTTGTTTATGACGGACAACTCAAGACCAATCAACAAGACAGGTACTGTTTACATGACAGACATTGAACATAATGGCCGTGACAAACCATTCCATAACATAGATAGCCCTGACAATCAGTTGTTGGATTATTTTAATTGTTCCTGCTGATTTAGTTTTTTGTCTCTCGAACTTGTGGCCAAAGTATTGCTCGTATTGTCTATATTTCAGGGTTTAAACGATCGAGACGTCTCTATCCTTTTTCCTGTGCCGTGTTGTAGAGGGAAATTCCTGGCAGAGCACTTCCTCCAAGATAATCCAAGTTTTAGTTGGAATAACCAAATTTTCATGATCAATTGTTTATGATCTCTACCTAAAATTGTTTTCATCTACCAATACTTCTTAAACCTGAACCTTTGGTTCAAAAATTAATTTTCTTTATAAAATTAATAACTTTAATTTCATTAATCAAATTACTTAGAATTCTAATTTGTTCAACTTTTAATTGTATTGATATTTGTTAATTTATAAAATAAGTTAATTTTTAATCAAACTAATTTCGTTCCAATTATAATTCCCTAGAAGATTAAAACCAAATTGTTAAGTTGAAACTTGTCTTTATTTCTCTGATATAATCATCAACCACCTCGTAATTTCGAAAATTCTTGATTGAGGATTCTAACGTATTTTTTTGGCTAAAGCAGTTGGCGTATCTGGGTAATCCTACCAATCAAGAATCTAAAGACACGTATCACTTGAGTGTGAGATATCCTAGTTGGAACCATCAGATACAAAAGATTACTTCAAACCCTTACAAAGTCTCAGTGATATATGAATTTGCAGCGGTATCCAAATTCTTATTCAGGTTCACTAATATATTGTCGGATCTCGTTAGTATATTACAATGATTTTTTATTCTGCTCTACTTTACCAGTCGATAGTAAATGAAAAATGAAGTAAAAAACGCTTCCTAAGAAGCCCTTCAAAGTTCGGTTTAAAAAATTGTTTTTTTATCATCATAACTCTCTGAACGGGTATCATTTGACCTAATTTGGTTCAAGTACTCCTAAAATAGATACCTTTTATTTGACATTAGAAATAATTCTCAAAATCGTCCAGTAGTTACAGGGAGCTTGTTACCCTTTTCACACCCTATTCTCTAAGCCACTGCATATTTTCCAAAAATTACTTCACACGTGGCTATTTTAGATTTTCTCTAAACCTTGGGATTTTTTATTTTGAAGGGGTGAAATTAAATTACGAGGTGTGGCAATTAAGTTCCGAGACTATTGCTATAACATCTTTATTTTTAAATTTTGTACACTTTTTTATTTTTCCCCTTCAATATACTCTCCTTCCGCATCCCTACACCGCTTCATGCGAATTTTCCACTGTGCGAAGCAGTGCTGCAGGTCATCTTCCGACAGATTGTTGAGTAGCTGCGCCGATTTTTTTTTTACGTCTTCTAATGACTCATGGCGGATTCCTTTCAAGCAGGATTTGGTTTTTGGGAACAGGTGGAAGTCGCAGGATGCTAAGTCCGGCGAATATGGTGGGTGCTCCATGACTGTGACCTGGTTTTTGGCCAAATAATCCTTGACAAAATACGCGTTGTTAGCCGGCGCATTGTCTTGATGGAAAATCCAGGAGTTCTCTTTCCACATTTCGGGCCTCTTTTTGCGAATCTTTTCTCGGAGCCTTCGCAATGGCCCTTATACTTAATCGACGGTCTTTTCGAACAATCTCTGTTACTTTTCGAACGTTCAAGTCACTTTTTGAAGTCACAGGCCGCCCGTGGCGCTCGTCACCTTCAACATTCTCCCTACCCTCCTGAAAACGTTTGTACCACTCAAAAACTCTGGCACGGGATAGGCAATGATCCCCATAAACCGTCTGCAAATTTTCATAGGATCCGTCGTGGACTTGCCGAGTTTTAACCAAAACTTTATATTAACTCTTTGCTCAATTTTTATATTCAACCTTTTTTTCGGCGAGTGTAATTTTTTCACGTTTGTTATTTCACGATTACAACAAGACTGTTTATTGTAGTCACTTGAGAATTTTACCCAAGGTCAAGGGATAAATACAGATTAAAACCACGCCCTTTGCATTCTTCTCGCTAAGCTGGTTTTAATTTTTAAAAAATCAGTCTCGGAACTTAATTGCCACACCTCGTATGTATATCGACCCATTTTTCGATATACTATCGACTGGTGAAGTTTAGCATATTACAACTGGGACTTTCTATATACAATAAAAACAACATTCGCAATGATTTCTGTAGAAGAAATTGTATAAAAATCACCAACTGTTTCGAAAATTAATTCGAAAAGTTAAATATAAAGAGAAATAGATTCTTACCTGAACTTGTTCCAACTTGTAGGATGCACGTTTTCCGTGAAAGTCTTCGCATGTGCTGTTGTAATATTCCTTATCCTTATCGGTGTGTCCCAGGAAACCGTACAGTGAAGAGGGTGATAGCGGCGATGCAATTCCAGAATCGGAGTCCGACACTTTACCGGTCTGGTTGAATTCGACTTAAGAGATAAAAGTAAGAAATACCTTGATCAAGATACATTAGGAAAGTTAATGACTATTTTTTTAATTAGAAAGGCAAGTCCAATTATCCCCTAAGATTTATGGTACTTTACTTTTATCAGAAACTTTTCAAGTCGACATTTTGCTAAGCTATTTAGTTCATGAATTGCTTAAATTTACCGAATATAATCAAAAAATATAAATAAATAATTTAGTGAAATTCCTACCACTCTCACAATTTGTTCATGTTAAAAATTTATTAAAATAGATTAATCTACTAGATTTGTACAGGGTGAACCAAATTGGATGTCCTTATAGGGTATCACTTTTGATATTCGCGCTAGAAATAACCGACCGCGCATCCTCGTTTTTTGAGACAAATTTGGGGGTGCCTATGAATTTTGACTCGTGTCATTTGCTTAAGCGCTGTTGCCAAATACTTGATTTTTCAGGATTCCAACAAAGCCTCGTAGCATGTTTAAGGTTGGAGCTATCGCCATGTAAGTAAAACATTAAGGCACTGTTTTACGTGCAATCCATTGGCGGAAGAGCAATTTTTTTAGCGCTTCCCATTTTCAAGTTATGACTCAAACTTGTATTTTCTTAAATAGAAACCATAGTAGGCTGTGGTTTCGTTGAAAAGAGGATTTTTATTGATTTCAACAATATATAATATGATGGGTCTGACATTATTTTTGTTTTGTGTATTTAAATAGATTTTGGCAAATTATTAATTATTCCGTATTATAGTCAAGTAAGCTTTCTTCAGAAAGAACAGTAAACTATTAGACATTCTTGTCATTATGATGTGAGTCTTTCAAATTGTTGATTCGATAGTTATCGGGTTATTTCCCGTTTATTAATAAATTATGGTGTACGAAAACGCCGAAAAATATATTATGATTGAGTGTTAAATAATTTGTAATAAAAATGTAGAAGAGGCGAGAGAATTGTATTTGATAACGATACCCAGATAGATGTCCCGTTTCTAAGATATGATTCAATAAACAACAAGAAGAAATCTATTTTCTGTATTACGACTTGATGATTTACTAACGTATATGTTATCACATTCTGAACAGGGTAATCCATTAAATTCCGAGCTTATTAAAATTATATCTTCAGCATTGAACAAAATATGAGACAATTTATGTTGTGGTTTGAAGCAAACTTTTCGATACTCTCTTAGAGGACCAAAATATGATAGGGAAACGTATTTTGATGACGAATCATACATTTCCCTTACATATATTGGTTCGCTAAGTGAAAAAATTGCAGACGTTTTATCGAAACATAATCTACAAGTTAGATTCGAATCCCAAAATAAATTGTCTCATATTTTGTTCAATGCTAAAGATAAAACTAATAAGATTAATAAACCTCTAACTTGTTCAGAGTGTGACACGTTTCAACGGGTCGACATAAATTGAGTCCGGCATCTATTAATTGCCTTTCTATGTAGGTAAATTCAGTCCCGGGTGTTTTTAAGATCTACGGAAACTGAGTCTCTGGTATGTACCTGGTTGTCAGGTGAGATAATTAGCATGTAGTACCTGGTGTATAGTCCAACCCCCCTTCTGTACTCGAGAATTAGCACAATAACCAATAATGATTGCTTATTGTACTCCCTTAGTTTCTAACCTAACCTAACCTAACCTACTCTAACCTAACCTAACCTATTAACCTAACTTTGTTGATATAGAATGCAAATATTGTAGTCGCGCTAATCTTAACACTCTCATAATCACCAATAATTTGTTTATTGTACCCCTTTTGTTTCTAACGTAACCTAACCTTACCTACCAACCTATCAACCTAGATTGATATAGAATGCATATTTGTAATTGAGCTAATCTTAACACTCATAATGACCAATAATGATTGTTTATTGTACTCCCTTCGTTTTTAACCTAAGCAACCAAACCTAACCTATCCTGAGCTAACCTAACCTAACCTACTTACTTAACTTTGTTGATACTTAACACTTCCATAATAACCAATAATGTTTGCTTATTGTACCCCCTTTGTTTCTAACCTTACGTAACCTAACTTATCCTAACCTACCAACCTAACTTTTTTGATATAAAATGGAAATATTGTAATCATGCTAATCACTCTCATTTTTAAGAATATTCTGAGAATGAATTGAAACCTGGAGATAGTATAATTTTATCAGTGAAACTGAATTTACGTAGGAAAATGGAAATGTTTCTCAACTTACATTTTCCGGTTTTAAATTGGTAAATCAAGTCGTAATATAGAAATTTTCGATCTTTAAGACTCAATAAAACAGATTCATCTATCTCCAATCATATTTCATGGCCAGGACATACTTTTCCAAATTTAGATAAACTTAAAGCTTTGCATAAACAGACTACAGGTTTTGAATTGAACACCCTAGAATCTGTAGAAAATTTCAATTTAGGTTTTCGAAATAACGACAGTAAAATTTTAAGCGATCACTTAAACTTGTACTACAGTTTTTTTCGATGTCTTGATAACATAAAATTCCCTCTTGATCCATTATTTCATAATTCCCTTCACCCTATTATGAAACTGAAAGAATTCACGCTACTCGGTAACTGAAAGGTTTAATAGTATTTTTAGTAGATAAGATTAATTGTTTCTTATCTAGTATTTATACATTTGTAGGGTTTTGAAAATGATACGCTAGTTGTTGCCACGTTGATGTTTGTATAATAGACTTGATTAGAAATTAATTTCGCCATACCAACATTTCCTCTAAGAATTTGGAAGACGTTCAGTCTACAAGTATTTAAAATAGACCAAATAATGAGTTACATCCATAAAATCAAAATAAAGATACCCACCCAAAACAAATTAAAAAAAACATCAATTACGGATCACGAGAATTTTACAAAAATATATAAAAACACATGAAATCAAGATATAATAGAGCTAACATGACGTTAAGATTTATATTGAAATTCTAATTGTTATTCGCAGTGTTGAGTATTTTTGTAATTGTGAATTCTACTTTTTCTTGTAAATAAGAATAGTTACAACACTTGAGATTTGATTTGAATGAAGTTCCATATTCGTGTTAGAAAGTGATAAAAACGAAGTGTTTTATTATATCCATATAATAATGATAAATGATCGCAAAGTAACCAGCGGCTTTCACAATCAAAGTAGAAAATTTTTATCTGAACATGATTGGCAAGGAAAAATCAAAGATCCAGGTTTGTATCGCGATATCTGAAATTCGCATACACAATTCCAAATTATCAAAAACAAATCCGCAATGAATCGACTAATTCGGTGCAAGCGATTCCTCGAATGTTGTAAGGACTAAGGAAGGAACTATTTTACGAGCGCTTCTGAATTCACGTAAGTTTCCCAGTGATAGGGGAGTAATTTATGAATTAGGCAGCAACTTTACCGCCCTCGTTAAATTTTATTGGCGGGAAAGGAGTTTTCTGTAACATAATAAATGAACTGTCTAGTTCATTAAACCAATATTAAACGTACCATAACCAAAACTTTCAAGGCAGTGATAACATTCTCGCACGTTTCCAGTTTCCGAACCAGGTTTAACTTTATCCGACACTATCAAGTATGGATTTTGATCAGGATGAGCTGGCCATTTAACCCCACGATATCCCTTGGATTTAAATAGTTCACCAGGCTTGTGTTGCCTTTGAGATTTTCCATCACCGCAACCGAGCTGCTGATGATACGCGTCTGAATTTCCATTTGTAGAAGATTGAGGTGTTTTATCTTGTAAATATCGCAAGTTTCTGAGTTGAGGGATAAAACTTGGTATCTTTGAAGGTTTCTCGTCTACAACGGTTTTCATGAAATATGTATTATAAAGGGCGGCTTATATTTGTTTTCAGTTTCAATATGTAACACGTAAATTACAAAAAATACATTGTAAAATTTTATTTATTAAGAGATGTAGGATCTATTAAAATATCTAATTTGGTTTATACTAGTCTTGTTGAATCTGTCTTGAATTATGGAATAGCTTCCTGGGGCTCAGATTATAACTTTTATCTTCAATCATTAATAATAATTCAGAAACACATTTTAAAGGTGATGCCAAACCTAAAAGATTCTCTTTCGAATAACTTTTCAAAAGAAATAAATATCTAAATATTAGACAGCTATTTATTGAATCAATTGTTAAATTTTCACATTATAAAGACATTATAATGCTTCTGGACCCAGGTATGAATTATATGTAAATTCACAGGAAATAGGTCACATTAACACATTATGTCTATAATAATTCCGTCTTTCCAGTATGCAGATGATTGCAAAATTTCCACTCTAAACTTCAATTAACCTGTGATATAGAAGTGAACAAAAACATAACATACAAAAGAAATTTAGTCTCAACAATATATTCACTTTAATTCAGTTGAACCTATAGCATCTATGCAAAAAGTGTTATAAACAGTCTTACAGATCGCACTTTGAAATTGTCACACCCAGAAAACCGTCTCAGAAATTCAAAAAAAGATCGTAATACACTGGAAATAAATGGCTATAATAATACATTATATATAAATAATATAAACAGTAATGAAGGTAATTTTATAACATCAGCATACATTCCGGAGACCTCAGAAAATATCGATAAATGCTTAAAAAAGTGTTACATAAATGTTCCCGATAAACCTACTAACTGTATTGAAAAATATGTTTCGAGTCTAAAGCCTTTTTTTTAACTTGAGTAAAATAACTAATAAATGTTCGATTTTCACTAGTTTAATAAATAAATATGACTATTTGATATAACAATGTGTTACAATTTCAATTGAAATTAATGCGATATAGACGCTCAGTAAATGTGAATTAATGTTCAAACGATGATGGTCGTGAGACCGAAACTTATTCAAAGACGAAAAAATATAGTAAACATATGTGAGAATTCACATATAATTATAAAGACAAATATAAGTCTAATATAAAACAGACATGAAAAGCTATTTCGGAGTCAACATGTCTAAAGTTACGAATGATTTGGTTAGGTCCTAAAATATAATTTAGTTAAAAAGACATTAAATTCTTAAAGTTATTCTACAAATATTCGAATAAATGAATAATTTTGGTTTTTCTTGTTTTTTTTTGGTTCAGTTTATTATTATTCAACCTATTTATATTACTTTTTTATTTGCAAAATTTTTTTGTATAATTATAAGTCACTCAAGCTAGATATATTGTAAATAGTTCAAGTCACGCATATTAGAATTAATTATTGAAATAATTCACATGCTCAAAAATTGAAACTAAACTTAACCGAAACGATAACAGGCTCTAGATTCAATTTAAAAAATGGCATCTATCTCTTTGGTATTAATTATTTTTAATAATTAATTTTTGATGGTTTGCTTTAGTGTTTCATTCACACTATTATTTACAAAAGATAATATTATACTTTGATTTTTCACACCTTCATGAAGATAACCAGGTGTTGTCTACGGGATACGGCCGTAGAAAAGCGGATACCAGAATTTTTCGAAATATAGCTTTATGGGTATCAAATGAAAGGTCTCGACACGTAGCCTAAAAATCCAATATGGCAGATATAAATAGGAAAGATCTCAAGTTTTGTTCAAACTATAGCGTTGTGACTATTAAATGAAAGGTTTCGAGTTGTAGAGATACATACCGATCTATGGGCTGTCAAATATCTTTCTATGAACTGTTTTGTTCTAAAAACGATTAGAAAACGGGTGAAACGATTCGAAAACGGTTGAAACGAATAAAATGATCGAAACAATCGTTTCCATCGTTTTCTGCGATTGCGAGCCGAGGGTGGGGTATAGATGGCTGTCACTCAAAATCTCCGAATCATTCTAGTTCGAGATGAAGTCGGTAGTGGCCTATATTCAGAGCTTACATATTCCTTCACATACAAATATAGTCAAAGAACTTGCCATGTTTGCTTGTGAGAAATATTTTCTATTCAAACCACCTATTTCGTTGAACCAACTCTCTAAGATACAGATGGAGAGAATATTAAATGGCGAAAAATAGCATGGTATTCCATACAACTCAGCATATCAAGAATATGATCAAATGGAGGAAATTCTGAAGGAAAATATCGATCCAGACAGTGTCATATACGTTAGCGGAATCGAAAAAGCTAAATTCCTTGTGAAGATTCTCAAAAAATGGGGGTTAGGTCGAGTGTGAGGGGAAAATTTAAGAGACATAAGTTTCCGAAATTCGTGCGAGGAAAGTGTAAATTCATCTGTTTTCATCACATTCGTAGTAAGAATTCCATGTGTTGTATTGGGGCTAGCTGCAAATTATACGAATTTCTTAGGAGACAAGATGTTCTATGCCTTGCAAAAAAATAGTAATCATATGTCTTTGGAAGAATACACACGTAAACTGAACGAATTCTGAGAACAAGTAAGAGACATAAAATTTTATGAAGATAAAAATATAGCTATAACACAACTGTACAATTTAAATGTGGGGGATGGTTGAGTTGAAGGCGAATTTCATAATCCTAATCTCAATTTTGAATGAAATCTTGTATTTATAATACATTTGATTCATTTAGTTATTTCCTTCTCTTTATATTTATTTATATTAATATGTTATGTTATTGAAATTGAAAGTAGTTTTCGAATAAAATGTGTTATTGTTATTATTATGAAAAAAGAAAAAAATTGTGAATCTACACCGTTTCTTCCATAGGTAGAAAATTTTTGGCTCTCCCCACGTATATGAACATCTCAATAATTGGATAATTGTATATTTGTATGAAACCTCTTAAGATATAATTGAATATTTACGTCACTATTTCCAATCACGTAGAAGATATAGTCTGATGCTCACGTTATTTTCAGTAAGTCAAACCGTTTAAAATAAATGAAAAGGAAGATCACTATCAAGATATCTAGGGTGTCCGGAAACTGAGCAACAACAACTGAACTTTTACATTATTCAACAAACCTGTGCTCTTTCCACGGATAGAGGATGATGGAAAATATATCCTCTCTGGATGTTGTAGGCCACCTACACATTCCGATTCCGAAAGGCTATCACCAGATACGGGTCGTCGTTTCACAGTCCCCGTTTTCGTAGACGGCGAGTCCCAGTCTAGAGAGTTGAAAGCTGATTTGTGACCCTCCGAAGAAATCACACCTTTCCGATTGTTCATTACGTGTAAATCATTATTATTCTCATTTTTCAACTGTATCCGATATCGAAATGTTTTCCAGTATATTCACCATTATTAAAATTGATGTTTCTCTTGGGTGTTAAAGTTACTAAAATTATTTCTGTATTTTCTTCAATTTCGATGATATTTAACTTGGAAAATGTATTGCTAGATATACGAGTACCTATTGGAGGTGGAACATTTTAATACCTATATAAAAGAGTTCACAGCTATTGATATACTATAACACTAATAAGTATGAAAAAATCACAAAATAATAATCTACTAAAAATACAATCAAAGTAAGAAGGACCTTCCAGCTACCAAATAGCCATCATCAGAGACAACTAAATTAGTAAACAAAATGTACCTGCCTAAATACTAATTGGCGTTGATAACGCAAACCCTCAGCTGGACATAAATCTGAATTTATTAAATTGCTTTTTGGCTTATACATTTTGGTCGCCTCTAAAATACCTAGATATTTGTCCGTACTGTTTTTTATCAGTGATGAACTTTCTTGAGAAAAAGTGTGACCTGTATTTGAAATAAATTCTGGTAATGCTGATTTTTCACTATTATTCTTCTTTATATTGGGATAATCTTTATAACGAATTATAATGTTCTTTCTAGTTTGACCCACATAGCATTTTTAACACGTCTCAATCAATTTTGTACAACTTTAAGATATTGCCTAAACGGGTTTTTAACTTGTTTTTACATCTATAAATGGGTTTTATCGTAAATTTAGAAAACAAATTATGAAATTTATTGATTAGTTGACTGTGTTCAATTTTTCGTTTATAGTTCGAAATTAACTTATTTATGAAAGATTTGTATTATTCGTTGTCCGTTGCTATTTGCTGAAGTTTCTCAACTTCGTTGTTATAATTTTGCAAGTTCAAAGGGACGTTTAATAATGTATAAACAAGAATATTGAATGAAGCTATTTTATAATTAATTGATGTAGGTATTTGTGTAGGTTTTCTGTATATCACAATCAGAGATTGGGGCGTTTGTGAAAAGAGAAAAATCAAATGGAACTAGGGTATCACTAGTTCAAGTTTGAGATCTTTTAATTTTGCAACTAGTTCCAAAGAATTTTTTACAGAAAAACTTGATAGGGGACAATTAATGTTTGAAATCATTGGTCTCATGGAACTACCCAGTTTTGAATTTTAGGTTAACAATACAGTTCAGGAAGATTAGTAAGTTCAATTTGGTTTTTGAAATTATCGAAAATTACAGAGGTATAGAATTTTAATGTTTGATTTGCCGATTTAATGCATCTAGACAAAGGGTTTCTGAAAATCTTTTTATTTGAACCGTTATTTAGCATAGTATTTACCGAATTAATATGGTAAGTATAGTGTAGTATAATTAATTTCCCTTCAATCATTTACAAGGTACGTCACAAAAAAATATTTAACAAGTTTAAAAATTTCAAAATTTTGAGATTTAGAAATATTTAAAGTTAATCTTGAATTGTGGAGGTATATGTATTTATTTTTATTTAACAAATGAAGAATCACAAATTATTGAATACTGAATTAATAAGAATCTCTGATAGGTAAAAATTAAAATTTAAAACCTGTATTTTACAAATTCATTTTCGTTGTAAATTACAGTTTTAGTCAGCATTGTTTTCATTTTGATCTTGAAATGTTCTTGACTTAGCACTTCATTATTCTTGGAAAGTTTGTTATACAGTTTTAATCCCAGAAATTTGAACGGTGTTTTGGATAGTTTGCAGGCGATGCTGTGGTAGAATTAAATTTTTGTGGCGTCTGGTGTTCTAGTGCATAATTACAATGGAATTTCCCTTATTTACATTCATGATTTCAAGATTTCAGTAGAATTTTATATGATTTATTTGAATATTCAAGGATTTTCTTGTATTTTCTCCGAATAACTTCTGTAACATGAAAGTTGAGAGACTAAATCGTATTTTCAATACCATTAATCAAATCCTCCGTAGGTAATTTGTTAGATTCAATTGCAAAAATCAGCCCCTTATTCAACAAACTCATTTCCTCTTCATTGAATTTAATATTGGTTATATTGTGAATAATGTTAATATTCTTAGTTTCTTCTCTATGGGTTTTTGGTAGCAAGTATTGAAATTTATTGTTTATTGATTTAAATCCATCTCTAACTGAGGGTAACCCCTTTTTTGCATTATTAACTCTAAATAGTATTTAAACAGTTACGTTTTGTTTACTCTGATGATGGCAACTTGGTAGCTGAAAGGTCCTTAGTACTTAGTATTTTTAGTGGATAAGGGTGATAATTTCGTACTTATTAGTGTTATAGTGTATCCACACTTGTGTATTCTCTCAGTGTATTTAGATAAACAATATGAAACTACAGATTATTAGAGTCAACAGATTCATGAAAATTTTTTGCACCTGCATTACTTATACTTTTATGGATGTTCAATTTTTTTGATAGTATGAATACAATATTACTTCCCGCCATCAGCTGTTTCAGAAATTAGGCATCTCTTTTTTAACGCCCATTGCGTGGACAGTTCCCCATTATTTGTTTTGTGGCGGCTGGTACTAAGGGGCACAAGGGCATGTGCCCACCCAACCACCAAGATAAACACAGAAAGAAATTCGAATGTAATTCAGTGCATTACTTTATTCCGCAAGTCAGGCTCTGAAGTATGATTCAGCTGTATACGGTTACTTCGCCATACCCGCTTATACCGTCGGTTTGGGGCACAAAGTGCCTTATCTCCAGTAAACGTATTGCCTTCATAGTGTACAGTGTGTGAATTCAATTCGAAGATGTGAAGTCTGAAGTGACGTTACGAGGCCATGGTGACACATTGACGTCGGAAAATCCAGGTATTTATCTAGGCTTAATGAACTTTGCAGCTGAATTAGAAGCTGTGCTTGCAATACGTATGAAAGGTTCGGGTTCACAAATGTTTATTAAAAGCATCTCAAAAGCTATTCAGAACGAATTGTTAGATGCAATGTTGCAAATTTACAAGCAGGAAATATTAAAGGAAATTAAATCTGCAAATGTCATTGCTTTGGAGGCCTATGAAATTACAGACACCTCTAATCATCAGCAAGTGGTTGTTAATATTCGATACAAATTCCAGACAAATTTCTGGATGCTTTTGGTCTTTTTTAAGCCAGGTGGACATAATGCTGATGTATTATCAAAAACATTGCTGGAAACAAATTTTCTTTGCAAATTTGCAGTCATTTTCAAGCTTTTTTCTCGATCACCAAAACGAACGTTAATTCTTGATGAAATAGTGATACGTAGATTACCACGCGCTGTTCCAACATGCTGGATTTTCGAAAGTCGAGCTTTGAACACATTATTTGAACACCAGGATTCTTTCAAAGAAGACAACTTTAATGACAAAGATGGGATGGATTCAGCAAAGTGTGGCTTATTGAAACGTTTGAATTTTTTTCCACTTATGCTATGAACTACGTATCTTGGATTGTATGAACTACGTAGTTAGTTTGGCTATATAATTAGGCTGCGTTTTGCCTGGGCCTGGCCTGGGTTAAATATGTGAGAATTTTCACGAAACTTAATCGGTTAACGCGCTATAACTTTTTAATGAAAGTGCATATGTACTTCGGAATGGTATCAATCTCTTCGTAATGAGTCACTCTATATATACAAATTGCGAAAAAACGGTTTGTGGATCTGAATTTGACACTACGATATTTTATATGGCAATTTCACGTCGAATTTGATGAAAATTTAGCGTTTTCTAAGCTATTGCATATAGCTTTTATCGCGGGCTTTGAGCGCGGCGACCGAATCAAGAAATTCCGTAACGAAAAATAACAGGAACTCGTTTATGTTGAGCTCTCTCGGGTGACTAATATTGAAAAATTGTATATCACGACGAAAAACGATAATTCTACATTCAAGTTTTATAATAATCAAAGGCAAGCTGCATCGGCTGCATCTTTGTTGCAAGAATTCAAAAGACTGCCTTTAAATAGTGTTCAGACGACAGCTCAAAGTGTCTTAGATTTCCTTAGTAATAGAAATGGCATTTCAATAATGACTTTCAATTGCCAAAGTCTAAACAGTAACAAATACGATTTACAAGATTCAGTTACGAGACAAACAAATGTGTTACTTCTTACCGAAACTTGCTTGTGGGGTAGCTATTTACCAAAATAATAATAATGTAACTAATATTATGACTCCGAATATTGAAATAAATATTGCACACGTTAACGATGTTAATGTTAGGCGCTCATTTTTTGGAGATGTTTGTGCGTGCTCATACTTAGAAATGGCCTACACATAGTCATGGTAGCAATTTACATTTCTCCGAATCCAAAATTGGACGAGGTAGAGCATTTTATTCATCGCACTTTACTGGAGTACACTGAAGAAGGGTCGAAAATACTTGGTACAAATGGTAATAAATTTCGACTTATCTTGGCTGGCGATTTCAACATCAACTTCGCTGATGAAAAATCAGAACTGTTGACAACTTTTCTTTCGGAAAAATTGAATTTGAAAATGAATAATGATCCACAAGAATCCACAACAAAATATGGGACCACCATTGACACGGTATTTTCCAGATATTTAGAGGATATCAAGTCTCAAACGTATGTCTCTTATTTCAGTTATTCAGTTACCATAAACCTATAGTTTCAATGATAACAAATTCCTGAATAACCTACATGTATTGTGAGATAATAAAAATATTTTAAACGATATTAACTTCTCATTTATTCAATAAAAGAAAAAAAAATGTAACTTGAATTAATATCAAAGAAAAAACTTGAATTAAAATATCACAGAAAAAAAAATACTGCATAAATTTAAAAAAATAAATAATTATAATTGCATAAGTTGAGAAAAAATGCTATGCAATAGCTTTACCGCGGCAGTACCCGAGTGCCACACGTATCTTTTTTACTTTTCTGCAAATAGCAGCCAAACAGTGTTACATATGCAATTTTAAACTGTTTATCTCACTTCTCCACACAATTGCAAATAGTTTGGTATATCATATACTGGTGCTGAGTTAAGTTTATAAAAAGTTATTCCAGGATATTCACAGCGAAGTTTTACTTTTGGAAAAAAATTCGCCCTGAGCGCAAAAGCAAACTTTTTAACTTCTAAGGTGGCTTTTAATCATTCGAAATAGATGTAGAATAAAACGCAAACATCGAAAAGGTTAGGCAGAACAAAATGTTGAATTTTGTTACATACTGTTATTTGTACAACGTCCATGTCGACAACAGAATGTGAACGATGTTTTACACCCTTATAACGCATAAACGCATAAACTTTGATGAGAAACACAATGTCAAAAGATCGCATTGGCGGTCCTATAAATAGAAAAGAAGTTCATTCAGTCTATCCTGCATTTTGATGACAAAGTCATAGACGTTTTTTCCAGCATGAAAAATAGAGGAATGGATTTTATGTTCAAAAAAAAGTTTTTTCTTGTGCCCACCCTCTTTCTTAACTCGCGAGCCACCACTGTATTTTTTAATTCCTTATCGAATTTAGGAAAGTGATAACGAATTAATTAGATAATTTATCGCAAAATATAAATGGAATTATTAAGCAGCTAATCCTGATCAAATTCCACTTGTTACTAAGAGGAAACATCCTCACACAAAACACGTGCTCTTTCAGAAACCCTCATCACTTTTATAACAAAATACCGGAAAATCAGATCGCGTTATTACCGGCTCACGACACAAAAACAGCAACAATAGTCCCGCATGGCACTATCGGGTTACACACGTCGGTCGCAATCAGTGAAGAACTGAAGAGGGGTTGGTCGATCTGCATTACTCCGCACTGACGCCCTGAATGTAACCAATCTCACGCTTCAAGTTATTACCTTAATCAAACAGCTACAAAACGACATTAGGGGCGCACACGGAACGTGGAGTTTGAATATGGTTGGGACCGCGTGTTCGGAAGATCCCTTGTAATTCCCTTTGCTATTTGGCGTATGACTCATCCGATAGAACGTATGGGAATCCAATTGGAATCCCCCGGTAAGGGCTCAATCGCCACCACCGTCACTTGCGCCTGCAACACTGTTGCCTTCAGGAATTACGTGGCTTTCGTTTATTGCACCACTAACGATCGTACTGGTAGTCCTATGAATCAGACATTACAAATCCAGTTAAACTATCAAATCGTTACTTTCTCTTGTAGTAAGTATAATTATAAGTATACCTAACTTGCCAAACAATTATGAGAATAAATCTTCAATCTGATGCTCTTCATTATATTATTATTAGATAAATTTCATATACATAGATACATGTTTGAATAATGTATGATTTGTTTTATAAATAAACACATCATGCTGCAGACTTTACATGAACAATTACATGAATCCAGTCTATTTGAAGGCTGCATTGAGTCGTTACGAAAAACGTTGTGGAACATTGGTTTCCAGTGGAAAAAGCGATCCTCGTATTAGAGGTATCATGGTAATATCGGTAGGTTATGCGGATGAGATCACCATACTCTCCAGAGGAACCTAAGAGGGTACCTTGCAGGAGCTTGTTCAAACAAGCCTTGATAATTGTCTAGTGTAGAGAGAACAAACTCTCCATTCAG
This sequence comes from Endomychus coccineus, assembly GCA_958510875.1. Classification (NCBI taxonomy): domain Eukaryota; kingdom Metazoa; phylum Arthropoda; class Insecta; order Coleoptera; family Endomychidae; genus Endomychus; species Endomychus coccineus. Next base: position 29,104,389 of record OY294067.1, on the reverse strand, counting down.
CCGGAGAAAACTATCATTATCATCTTCTCCAGAAGGTACATAATTGAGCCTCAGAAGAAAATGGTAATCGTAGGCAAGTCAGTTAACTTTTCCGAGACGGTGAAATATCTGGGAGTCATCCAAAGGTGCCAAAATACTATGATAATCTTTTGGTAGTGTAAGAGAGCAATAGGCATGAAGTGAGGATTGGGGGCTAAGCAGCTGATATGGATCTATTCAGCTATTATTATCCCAAGACTCAGTTACGCAGTCCTCGTGATGGGAAAGAACCATACTGGCTACAGCCCACAAGCTTCTGGATAGAATACAGAGACTCTTCCTCAGAGGCATTACATCCACGAGAAAGAGTACACCGACTGCAGCATTGAGAACCTTACTGGGCGTGCCACCCCTATCAATGACGATGAGGACTCTCTCAACGATGCCGAGTGCGGAGCAGGTACGTCTATTTAGAGGGCAGCCTGAAGGGCTACGACTAGAACCGCAGGACAGAATCAAAGCGTTGTGGTTCGCGGAGAAGCATGTCAGGGTCGTCATCCAGTCGAGGAAGGAATGGTAAAATGGCCGCACGCCAAAACACGGCACAATTTGGTACACATATGGGTCTAAAACAAAAAACAAGAGTAGGAGTAAGCTCTTGCGGTCCTAGATATATTGATGGGTACTCCGTGCCCAAGGGGGATCTCAACACAGTCTTCCAAGCCGAGATGCTTCTATCTACAGATGTGCCGAGAAGCTACTCGGCTATGGTAAGATAAATGAGACCATCATCTGGATCTGTGCGGACTGTCAAACGGCACTCAACGCACTGAAAAGCCCGACTGTATCCTCGAGGCTTGTCAGGGATATCAAAGAGATCATCAACAGGCTAGCCGGTAGAAACAGGCTCAACCTGACCTGGATTCCGTGTCACTCAGGTTGGAAAGGGAATGAGAGAGCGGACCAATAGGTCAGAGTGAGGGCAAGATTGGACAGTCTTCTAGTCCCCCTTGCTGGTATCCCCTACAATGGGGGTATGTAGATCTTGCAGAACCATCTTTTTGACTGTACGAGAGGAGAACCAGATGTTCGAAGACCATCAGGTGAGCTTTGTTTTTGAATTTTTGAGGAACTCACTGCCCTGAATGAAGAAACCACCTTCTGATAATGTTTTATTTATATCTCCAGGATGCAAAAACATAGCAAAATACTTCACTATTGTCATTTTTCTCGTTTCCTAGGAGCGACTGTGATAGAAGAAGAAATATACGATCTGTCAAAGAAAAACAGTGGGTAAAGGTACAATTTCTAATGCCCCGAACGCCTCCATGCAATTTTCTTGGGATCATCCCATCTTTGTTTTCCCAAATATGTTATTACTGTTCGCTTATATCGGAAAATAATCATCCTCCCATTGTGAAAAAATTAAGTAATGTCCTCGTCATCCTTTTCTTTGTTTTTATTATGTTCCCCCAATAGAGAACATCCCATGTTTCACACTTTAAGGCAAAGCGAAAACCATTTTTCTGGTTTTCCTACCAATTTATATTCAAACAGGAATGATGTATCTCATTTGGACTCATATTCTGAATTGAACACGGTAATAATGGCTTATTGGAATGTTGCACCACTTCTTGCAAGATTCGGTAAATTTGAATGAATTCGAATATATTTATTTTTATTACTCTTATGAAAAAATTGATTTAGCTATATTTTATTAACATTGTAGAAGAATTTTGAAAAATAAATATTACTTTAATAAATAAAGTTTTGTTAAAGTAAGAAATTGTCTACATCAGCATTTTTTTGGTAAAATCTTAAAAGCTTTCTTGTAAAAATTTCTGATTTAAAAATTTTTTTACAAGTAATTTCATTGAAGATTTTATTTAAATTTATGAATTTTTACTTTCATATTTTTTATATTTTGTATAATTTAGATCTCAAAATGAACAAATACATGTTTATTCATTTGTTATTAGTAAATAATGTTTTATTTGAGTAAAATTTTTCAACTTCATCTTTATTTAGATGAAATTTAATAGGTATATTTTTATAACTTCTTATAAGTAATTTTATTAGTAAATTTATATTGAACATTTTCTGATCAAGCTCATCATATGGAACCGTATCTCAACGGACATCCAATGAACACCATGTAAGTTTCAATTTCCGAGGAATAATGCAATCGTTTCTACATTGAACAGAAAACCGTGGTGGTGTTTTTCAACACCCTATTTCTTCTAATATTTCCTCCTCAGTAATTCAAAATGAAATGAACGGTCAAATAATAAAGGGGAGCAAGCGAATTAAAATAATGATTTGTGGCATCATTGCAGTTGTTTTAAACTGGTTGCTTGCTCGATTCTTTTACAAGAATGAACAGCGTAATGTTATAACTTAAGTTGTATTACGATTATTGCTGACTCTCATGTTACTCTTACATTCGAAGTAATGAACAGACTAACATACTCCTACGATCGGGAGTTGCAATAGTGAAATTTAGTGAATATTTCAAAGTAAGCTTAATTATGGAATTCTAATATTCCCTTCGAAAAGCTCTTTCACAAAATATGACTACAACTCAATTGAGACGCTTGTTAGTAGTACGTATTACGTAATACGTCGTACGTATTATCATCATAACGATTATGTTATTAAATTAACTAAAATTCACTAAACTGCATTCAAATCCAGCAAACTGCTTTTAAGCCCAGTAAAATTCATTGAATATTCATTAAAATCTATCGATATGAATCGATAGAACGATAGTTTCCAATTTTTTTTAAATAAAACAGAATAATTTTTTTACTACCTGACTCACTGACAAACTGACAACAGAATAACCTTCAAATCTGGCACATAAATAGTATTCTCAACTTCTACATTATGAAATTCTGACAAAGGTAAGGTCATAGTCAAAGTATAAAGGTCTGCTGAAACCTCCCTACCATCGTTTCTCGCACTAGGTGACGTCACCTAGCTCCTCCACTCACAGCCTTGCTCTCATCGGCTCGTCGCCGGCACGTAACAACATCATATTATGTCGTCGTCAATAACATTATATAGAGTAGAATGGAGGTTCCAACAGACCTTTGTACTTTGACTATGGGTAAGGTGACGTTTCCTACCTTGTTTGCACACATTCTTTGATCATTCGCGGTTATTATGGAACACTCATTGGTATTTTTGACATTTTCTAGGGAGTCCAATTCATTTGTCATATGAATTGTAGCAGCTGAGTCCAAATACCATTCACCTTTGCTATGGCTATGACCGCAATCTTGTGAAACTGATATTGCCGAATATAGTCCCACACTATTCTTGTCTTCCTTCGGTTTGTCACAGTTCTTGGCGAAATGCCCATAATCATAGGCTCATATGCGATGGGCAATCCAGCTAAAAGTATAGTACCAACCCATTCATCATTTAATGTGCGGACAACACTAGACAGCTTGTGCGCCGTGCCAACAATCTTATTGACATAATATTCAACTAACTTACTGTCTTCTAATCTAGTTGTTATCAGGGTTCTCAGCAGCCCTACTCTTAGGGTGAGCCCTCTGTCCTCAAAAGTTTTGTTCAAAGAGTCCCATACACCCTTAGCGGTGGTTTGACTTTTTGTGCATGATCTTACTCTTCGCTTTCGTAACCTTTTTTGGGTCTGTCTCAATTCCTGTTACGCAGTCCCACAGCTACTCATGCTCCAGAAAAGTCTGAACAGCGAATTTCCAACTGTCGAAATTCAGATGACCTTGCAACTTCTCGATTAAAGGCAATACATTCGACATTCTGCCTGAAAATCCGGCGATGATTCTTTCGAAATTTATTTCACATCCAACAACGTTCTAGGTTCATAACATGTTGGCTGAATGAGATTTGTGGGGTACAGGAAGACATCAACGTTGACCCAAACTTCTTCATTGATAAAAATATAGATACTATATTCAACGAATAGAAAAGCCACCAACGTCAAAAGTCAACAACTATAAGCGTCATAATTGACATAAGCTACTAAATCTAGATATTTTTTTGGGAGGTAGTCGAAACCCTTTAAGGGCACCTTATGGGCCTGTAATATCACATAAGGTAGTATGGGAGTCCCTGAGTTCAAATTTAATCACCTCAGATAACTCACTAAACAGTCTACCTCGTGTGGTAGACTTGATCCTGCAACCAGGGCAGTCTCGATGACACTTAAGCTTGACGGCCCATTGTATCTTCCCTCACCACCATCGGAAATATTCCGCAGTCGTTGGATTCGAACCCGCGACCAGCAGCCACCATGATTAGAAGATCGGTGCTTCTAATTGTTTTGATTTCATGGTACTCATGTTTCTCGACGTGTTGTCTAGAAGTGATTATTTGAATCGTTTCCATTATTATTAATTCCAGCATGACGGTAATAGCAGAATCACGAATACAAAAAAAAGTCTGAATATTGGAGAAGAACTGCAATCGGTTTTCGTTCTTCGGGGGTATTATAATCGAATTTTTATTGTTATGTCTTTGGTTATTCAATACTGCAGTCTGAATCACCATAAATCCAACAGTGGATTCTATACTGTTGAGGGGATTATTCAACAGAGAATAAATAACTGACAATTCTAGAACAGATACGCAATTCCTAATAGAAATCGGAACTAGATTGGTACCCAATAATTAATGGCAGGTTTGTTTTCATGTTGGATTAGGATGAAATCAAAATTTATACTGAATACGATTTCTCATGCCGACAGGTACAGATTTTCCATAACGAAGATTTTAAAAAAGACCTGGTAATCAAAATTTAGATCAGCTTTGGTAATTTATTGCATTTTCCCATTAGCACCGCAGAAATTTTATGCTATAATACCGGATTAAAAGCGAATTCAATGGTATTAATTCAATGCAAATGGAATATGTAATTGAATTTATAAATTCAGTTTGAATTACATCCGTTCGATTTGTAATAATAACAAATCGATGCTACTTTGTTTGTTACCATTTGTTTGCTGTTCCATCTACGGATTATGTAAATGAATATTTACCTTTCTACTTATATTATGCTTACTGATTTAATACGTTTCTTCGAGGCACAAGTTTACAATTAAGGAAAGGTTTTTGAACGAATTAAAAGAGAGATTAACTTTGAAATTTGATGCATTAAAGTAAATTGAAATATTTCTAGGTAATGTGATTTTCATGTTCAGAAACGTTATTATTGAATTTCGGAAATACGTTTCAAGAATCACATTCGTTACGTTCCAAATGGCTCTTATCTTGCTGTTTTCTTCTCTTATTGCAAAGTACCTACGCTGGAGAGTATTAAAACATAAATCCATGTTGATACGCAATGTAACGCGTTTTGGCATAATTCAGAAGGACGACTTGTGTCTGTATCCGGTAAAGACGCGAAAACACTATTCAGCTTTTTGCTGAAAGCTGCAAATATATAACGGCGTGCTCATAATTTAGGATGTAAACCCCAAAGGTGGCCGACTCGCGTTTCAGCATCGTTCTTTCCTCTGTGTTCGCCCCTCATTTAATTACATGCACCGAGCTGCCTTCAGGCCTACAATGTTCTACAAAGCGACTACTACATTTGGAACATCCCTATGGCCAAATTCGAACCAACGCAAGATCAGAAAAGCCGATTTTCTATCAGAATAAATTACAACGTTTAAACTGGATAAATCGAAACAAAACAAGTACGAAATGTTTATCACTGTTGATATTCGCTTTTCAACGTCTTAATAAACCTGTTTTCCATTATTTTGTATAATTAAAACATCGATCAATAAATCAATGATTGAAATAACCGCAACCACGTCCGTATAGTTAGATAGATAGATAGATAGATAATTTATTTATAAAAAACGTGTGGCACTCGGGGACTGCCGCGGTGAAGCTATTGCATAGCATTTTTAGTCAACTTATGCAATTATAATTATTTACTTATTTTTAATTTATGCAGTATTTTTTTTTCTTTGATATTAATTCAAGTTACACTTTTTGAGCGTGGTGACCGATAAGAAAACAAATTTTTTTCTTTTATTGAATAAATGAGAAGTTAATATCGTTTAAAATATTTTAATCATCTTACAATACATGTAAGTTATTCAGGAATTTGTTATCATTGAAACTATAGGTTTATGGTAGCTGAATAACTGAAATAAGAGACATAAGTTTGAGACTTGGTGGCCCCATATTTTGTTGTGGATTCTTGTGGATCATTATTCATTTTCAAATTCAATTTTTCCGAAAGAAAAGTTGTCAACCGCTCGGTTTTTTTTTATCAGCGAAGTTGATGTTGAAATCGCCAGCCAAGATAAGTGAAAATTTATTACCATTTGTACCAAGTATTTTCGACCCTTCTTCAGTGTACTCCAGTAAAGTGCGATAAATAAAATGCTCTACTTCGTCTAATTTTGGATTCGGAGAAATGTAAATTGCTACCATGACTATGTGTAGGCCATTTCTAAGTTTGCATAAGCACGCACAAATATCTCCAAAAAAATGAGCGCCTAACATTAACATCGTCAACGTGTGCAATATTTATTTCAATATTCGGAGTCATAATATTAGTTACATTATTATTATTTTGGTAAATAGCTACCCCACCTTTTGGAACAGTATCTCGTTTGAATTGAACAATACAATTGAAATTAGGTATTTCAATCGGATTATCATGCGCCATGCAAGTTTCGGCAAGAAGTAACACATTTGTTTGTCTCGTAACTGAATCTTGTAAATCGTATTTGTGACTATTTAGACTTTGGCAATTGAAAGTCATTATTGAAATGCCATTTCTATTACTAAGGAAATCTAAGACACTTTGAGCTGCCGTCTGAACACTATTTAAAGGCAGTCTTTTGAATTTTTGCAACAAAGATGCAGTCGATGCAGCTTGCCTTCGATTATTATGAAACTTGAATGTGGTATTATCGTTTTTTGTCGTGATATACAATTTTTCAATATTAGTCACCCGAGAGAGCGCAACATAAACGAGTTCCTGTTATTTTTCGTTACATAATTTCTTGATTCGGTCGCCGTGCTCAAAGCCCGCGATAAAAGCTATATGCAATAGCTTAAAATTTTTCATGTAATTCGTGAAAAAACGTCAGGAATCGTTTTCCGTCAAAGACATTTCCCTAAAATAAAAATTGTGAAACTCATCTGAAAAAACATGTTCAAAAAAAGTGCAATTTTTCAAAGTAATTTTTTTACCCTTAAAATATGAAAAATCGCTATATTTCTTCAAAATAACATTATAGCACAACTCCTCAAGAAAAAAATAGGCCCAGAATCGTTAATCTAGGATCATCCGCTGAGAAGATCTAGCCAATTCATGAGAGCGCCTTTTTTTTTCCTCCGCTGGCTCACACGATGTTCTTCGAAAATTATAAGTTTTCCTCTTGTGTAGTCAAAGTATAGAACAAAAAATCGAAAAATTATGCCACAATTTTCTGCTAATTTTGTACTAGTTTTGTAACATTATAAATTTCACCCTTTATCGTAAACCGCGAAAATGAAAATCGCTTTGAAGAAGGTGCTAGGTAGACGTAAGGTCGGCACCCGTCTGACACTATATTGTGACTATACTGTATATTTATCTTGATGGAATTGACTGACAGCGATGATTATATCGGGCTGATTGAGCGGTTAATAACGGATTGTAAAGAATTCCCCGAGTGGTACGGGACAAAAAAAATCATTTCCAAAAATGGACTTTCCTTCATTTCAAAACATTTAGAGTAATATACAGGTGTCCCAGGTTTCCGTAGCAGAACTTCAACAGTCGATAGAAAATTTGATTTGAGAAAAAAGGTTCCTATTAACATATAGGCACAGACGCTTAGTTTTTGAGATTGAAATTGAAAAAAAAATTCGTTTTTTGCAAATATCTCCGGAACCGTTTATTGTACAGAGACCAGCTTTTGCAAGCATTTTCTACTCATAGTAAGCTATGTTCTGTGCGATGAAAATTTTTTTTTTAGTCATAATTGGTGAAGATTTTAAAGGGGTAGTGGGTGTTTTTCTCCCCAACTTCTACGTCACTGAAAAAAGTACGGTTTTGAGAAAACCACTTGAACCGCCAATGTTTTCTACACAAAAAAGATACTCTTTCTCATAAGCTCTGAAGTTGACCGTTTTGGAGAAAAATCAACTTTTATGTTGAAAACATGGTCAATTCTTACTAATTAAGCAAAATTTATTCAATTGTCCATGTTTTTCAACATAAAAGTTGATTTTTCTCGAAAACGGTCAACTTTAGAGCTTATGACTAAGTACCTTTTTTGTGTAGGAGACATTGGCGGTTCAAATGGTTGTCTCAAAACCATACTTTTTCCAGTGGCGTAGAAGTTGGGGAGAAAAACACCCACTACCCCTCCAAAATCTTCACCAATTATGACTAAAAAAAAAAAATTCTGTGTGAGAACATAGCTTACTATTAATGAGTAGAAAATGCTCACAAAAGCTGTTTTCTGTACGATAAACGGTTCCGGAGATATTCGCAAAAAACTAATTTTTTTTTTCAATTTCAACACCCTGTAACTCAAAAACTAAGCGTCTGTGCATATATATTAATAGGAACTTTTTTTCTCAAGATCAAATTTTCTATCGACTGTTGAAGTTCTGCTACTAAAACCTGGGACACCCTGTATATTTCTTCCTTCATTGTTATTCCAATTTAAAACGCTTGCATATTCAAGTCAGTAATTGACTGAATGATCGAAGACAATTTTTTTTTCTAATATTATATAACAGCATGTAAAATTTAAAACCAATTTTGTACTTGAAAATTGAACATCAATAAATTGTTTATTATTATACCAATTATAAGCATAATGTCAGTGTAAACAAAAAAAATATGGTTTGTTTAATTTGTCACAGTATGAATAATGGTATTGCATTTCTATCTATAATGTAATGTAAGGAACGAAAGATACTTGATCCCTTATGTCTCTCCAGAACAATATTTATTTATCGACGAGGGCAATCCAAATTTTACTCTAACCCAATTGAAAGCAGTCAATAATAACTCACGCTCTTTTAGTCATATTTCGTTTCTTTTTGATATGGAAGGAAGCAAAAAAATCAAATTAAATGAGTGTTTATTAACGAATAACTTTTCGACAATTATATAAATCATACTGGGTCAAGAATCTTATTATATTACTTTTCGACAATGTATATTTATAACGAACCGAAACTTACTTCTCTATTATTAATAGTTATTTAGGCAATATCAAATGATGCTGCTTCATTAGCTTAGCTAAAAACAAAACCAAACTCTAGGAACTGTTTCAGAATCGTTGCTTTTTGTATTACATAATGTTTCGCAATGTGTGAGTCGACATTGGCGGAATTCCTGGAGTTCTCAACGGGAAAGTTCAGTATGGATTTGCCATTAGAACAAGCGATGGAATGCGCATGCCCCAAATGCACGTGTGTCGGATTTGGATGTCTTGCCGCCACCACCCGCATCAACAGACTGCGTGACTGGACGACACAAAGGCATTACATTTTCCTTATTTTTCTTCCTCACTCTTTGATGTCACATCTGACAGTGCGATCAAATTCTTACACACTGGACAGCTATCATATATTACTTCTCTGGAATGTGTTGTAGCATACACAATTCAAATACATAGTCGTATTTCATCCGGACAGAAAAAACAAATGCCACTTTTTTCTTCATTTCGAGATTCAGATGATATAATAATAATAAACGAGTGGGAGATACAGCCTTAGCAAGCAAAAAATATAACATAACTGCTATAGGATGCATAATTACCTGAACAACAATGAACAACTATTTAATAATAAAAGAAGCTACAAATTCTTCAATGTAAGAACTAATATTCAAATTAATAATGAAATAAATATTTTGTTTCAATATCAAGAAAAATGCAGAAGAAATTGATTTAATTTATAACAGTCCTGTCAAGTAATATTCTTGGAACACAATAGTGCTCATGGTATTGAAGGCACCAAGCTGACTCTAATACTAGCCAGGAACCAAACTAAAACTGACAACACTGTGTAGTTCGAATTCATTATATTTCTCGCATGATGACAAATAGGATTCTGCTGACTCCTACCGTATATTTGACCCATTCGGAACAGTATCTCTAAGGCGAAAATAGTTTTATATTGTTCCAATTTGTGTGAAGTATGTACTGTATTGTGATAAATTATTTTGTTATCGTAAGTAGGGTTATATTATGATCAGTTAATTGTGACTAAAAAATTGTTTTGTTCCTGAATGTGAGTTCAATTGTCTATCTACTTTAAAGAAAGAGTAAGCAAAGACTACTTTTGCCTTTCCTAAGGAAGATGAATTGAAAACAAAATGGCTAAAAAGACCATTCTTAGAGAGCACCGACTCAACATTCTATAGTATGTCTAATATTATTTATTATTGATTAAGGGGGGGCATTGCGGTCTCTTAATGCCTAGGCAGAAGCCCCTTTGACCCCGTGTACCTTGTCACCTAGTGGAGTGATTCCCAATGACGAGTATTCACCAAGCCACCAAAGGGCAGTTCCCACACGAGAGTGTTCACCATGCTCTCCAGGTTAACGATTGACGTGTCAACTAGTGGAGCGGTTCCCACCCAAGAATATTCACCCATCAACCGGGAAAGCGTTTACCATTCTCCCCCAGATGAACGATTCCTAAAGAGGTTAACACCAACTGATATATTATTTAAACTTCGTCCTAGTGAAGCGATTCCCGCCTACCTTCAGAGATAGGCGGGATCGCTTCCTACTCCAGAGTGTTCACCGGGTACCCGAGGTGGACAAACAGCTACATACTCAACTCCCAGTCGGACCGGGTAGATGGTTAATGCCGTGAAAAGATTTAGCACCATCTTCGTATCTAGTTTCTGGATCTCCTCAGTATCGCATAGCTCTAGTTCAGCGTTACGCATCTGCACATAATATGCGTTGACGGTTTTTGTTTTCGTTTGCACCACCTGCACAGAAGTGAATCGCTAGGGTTCATCCTGTGGAGGTGGTAGTTAAACTGTTCGTGTCCTGTCAGTATATGTATCAGCAGTTTGGCATCGGTTTTAACCATGTTCCTCACTTGATGAGATCAGTATTCCCTAATGTGCAGTCCAATCAGTGCTTTCGACTGTCTTCAACCGTTCATTAGTTTCCACTCTTCCGAGTGTTGTGAACTGACCCAGCAGTGGATTGTCTCTTTGATGTTACTCTTCGAGATGCCCATCCTAGATTGGCCGCTTTCCTCGATCCACCATCAACCACTATGTTCCAGACGGTGAGTGAGATTACTCCCCCTTGTGGACATCCATTTTCCACAGAGCTTCCAATCGTGGTGTCACCTCTGGAGACTTGGAGATTCCTGTTTTCAGCATGTTCCAAATCCAGGTGCTTACTTAGTTAGGAACTCGTTTATCTTTGAGGGTTACGCAGATACTTTCGGTTGTGGTATTGTTGAAGGCACCCTATATCTAAAGAAGGCTCCCACTGCATACCCTCCTTCTTCTATTTGATTTTCAATAAGGAATGCTGAATGTAGGGCAGATTCTGTCGATTAACCTTCTCTGTAGGCGTGTTGTTCCGCCCACAGTAAGTTCGTGATCAGTACTTCATCTTTGATGTACCTATCGATTAGTCTTTCCAGGGTCTTCAGCATAAAGGACGTTAGGCAGATATGCCTAAAATGATTGTCATTGGTGTAGCTTTCCTTATCTGTTTTCGAAATGAAGACTAGTTAAGATGTGCTCCACAAAGCCAGGGAAGTAGGTTCCCATCAGGTGAGCCAATGTCTTTCCGTCTGATGTAGAGTAATCTCCCAGAAGCTTCCGGGTTTCTGGCTAGTATCTTGCTCAGTCTAGTTGCGTCTTTGCCTGTTTCAACTTCACTGCAAAAGACTTGCCACCTTTCTTTCTGAGCTGATCTCACTTACCCCCTGTACTAATGTATCTAATCTAATACATAATTAATACATAAAAATTAAAAATGAATAATTAGTTGAAAATATTGGAAAGATCTTATATTATCGATCCTTTGCGTTAATATAGGAACTCAAACAATATAGGAAATCCTTACAGAAGAAGACGAAGAACTCAGACAGTACACTAGGTTACCTTCCCCCCCCCCCCCCCGGGACTCAGACAATTCAAGATCCTCCTAAATAATCTTAGGAGAAAGAAAGTCTTCGAAAACAAAGCAGGAACAACCTTTTTGATGGGACACTGCAAACTAAATGGCATATGAATAAAATTGACCTAGTAAATGACGTATAGATTCTGCAATCTCCTTTCCCAATATTCCATCGATGGCTCACACGATGTTCTTCGAACATTGTTGTTCCCTCTCGTGTAGTCAAAGTATGGAAAAAAAAGTGCATTGAGTTAAGTTGGATTTTGAGTTTCGATAATGTTCCAAAATGTGTTAGATAGGTTAAGTACGGTAATGTTAAGTCAGAAATAGATCTACAAGCTTCGCATGTATTCCAACGCCAGTCTTTCATATAGAATCGGACTGCAGTGCAGCCTTTTTAACTTCCCGGCTTGGAATAGAGTCGGCTGTGGATGACACATATATTAGAACACCCCGTGGTTGCACGACGGCAATCGGTTTCACCTGGCGCATCCACCAAATGGAGAAATTAATTTCGTTGTCTATATTTCACAATTCTCCGCTAATTACTTACTTAGTGACCTTTCTCCGGGATTTGTGCCACCAAATACGGAAAGAATATGGGGTGGTAAAAATTATGATGATTATAACCATAGGAGTTCCACAGAGTCTGATATGATTTCTTGTCCGAGCTTAAAATAAGCAAAACCTAGTGCAATTGATAGACAGAAAATTTAATGTGTTTCTTATTTAATAATTTGATTGAAACTATTTTAATAACGTAAGAACTTTTCATTATTAAGCTTTACTAAATAATTCAAAATCCCACTAGTACAATGCCGGCTTTTTTGCAGAATTTAGTCAAGTACTTCTCCACTTAGTGGTGGTTTGAACAAGTCGTTTATGTATAAGTTAAATGAATGTGGACCATGAATCGTCCCTTGGGATACACCATATTCCAATAATTTCAAATCGCTCTTGGAATTTATCTTGACTTAATGGGATATTAACTAATCTATTATATAAGTATATGCTGCTAGCTTCTTAAGAGTTTTACCTCGATCATTGAATCATGAATTCCTCCTTTTCTTCAACACTATTTATCCACTTCTTATTATTTTGGATTGTGTTAAGAAAGGAATTGTTCTAATAAAGAAATCATAGCATCGTCTACATTCTTCAAGGTTTGAGACGTAGACTTCGTTTTGGTAGCAAAGGGGTAAAAAATCCCAGGGATTAGACCATGTATTAGTAAGATCAATAATAAATGAAATCCAAGAAATAGAATGACTCGCGATATAAACAGGAGGGATGGCGGACGGTGATTGTCCAGTAGATAGACAGACAGAATAATAGACAAAGTTGATTAACGAATATACGCTCCTTTTTCTCTAGCTCTATTCTGAAGGGATGTTATGCACTTACAAAAATAATGGTTTTCCAACAGAAATTCAAACATGACGACCGAGTGGATAACATTCAAGATGAAATATTTGTGAATTAATCAATTCTTAAATTTGTGCGTATAGGTAAATTCATTTTGTAGGCGGACTGACCTATATTTCACTTTAGAAGTATTGCTTCCCAGATCGCTTCCAAAAGCTTTCGATCGTTTGTTTATTGAGGCCCTTCGTAAAGCACTGAGTTAAATAAATATTGGAAAAGGTTAGAAAAACTTTATTCAGTCACGGCTGGGAATATTAAATAAAATATCTGTTGCAATTGAAGATACTGCAAGGCACTTTCATACGGAATTGTAACCTATCGAATATTTCCCTACCATCAAGACAATGATTCATTATCTACCGTTTGTCAATTGAGTAGAAAAGTTGTAAGCGTAATGTAGTGTCCTATTTCGAAGCTCTCGTACTAGAACACAGTTGTGTTTTCGTCTGATTTGCAAATCAAATCAATCAATCAGTCAATTGTTAATTAATTGTGTATATATACCTTTTCAAGTTCAAATTGGGAATGAAGAAATTTAATTTAATAACAATGGAAACTTGAGGGGTCTCACAAATACCTTGAATATTAAAAAATATACTCCTACAGGTGGGTTATAATGTGCAAACCAAAAAATATAAATTTCGAGATCTTTTATGACATGAGATTGGAGTAGTGAACGGGTATAAATGCTTAGGCATACTTCTTATTACTACGAAATAATAGTCCATATCCAATAAAAATACTATAAAAGTACTAAGGATCTTAGCTACCAGGTAGCCATCACCAGAGTAAACTGTTTGCTCTGATGATGACAACTTGGTAGTTGAAAGGTCCTTAGTACTTTAATAGTATTTTTAGTGGATAAGGGTGATTATTTCGTACTTATAGCTCTATGCGAGTAATATTATAAATTAACAGGTACGCCAGCATTAAGGATTGGAGTATTTAAGTTTTATGAGCATAGATCAAAGACTATCAATAATAATAATAATATAATCATAAATTTATTCAGATTTTTTTTACAAAAATACATATCATTACAAAAACATATGATGCATGCATATATGCCCCACCCACAAAGGGTTTCACTGTACCCCGTGTGTAGGTTTGAATTCTAAACTACATTAAATACTAAGTATTAAGTATTAAGTTTATCATATTCTTAAATTTAAATTTGAATTAGAATATAATTATTGAAATTACGTTCAAATTACATTCAACTATACTAAATGTTCGTTAGAGTCTTGAGATAGTTACAATGTATTTACTAATTATTTGTTATATATTCATAGATTCCATCAAAAAGGGAGATATTTTTATCACTAAATACATATTTTTTTAATTTTTTTAATATCAATTTTGTTGTGAGATCCATTTCTTTAAAAGTGGCAGGCAATAAATTGACAGGCAATTATAGGCTACTTTTTTGAATATAGTTTTGTTAATTTTACAAAGTTTTATACTATTATTTCAAGTTTTTATGGTTGAAGCAAGATAATTATCTTTTAAGTGCGAGTAATGATGACGTAAAGATTCTCTTATAAATAATTGTCTTATATTTAATACAAAAGTATTGTTATGTATGATATTCAAGAGTCTTTGTTGAATTCGTTCTAATTTACTTAAGACATTTTGGCAAAGATTTGATGCAGTTTATAAGAGGTGAAGATAAAATATTTTGTTCTACCGATGCTCCTCAATATAAATGTTGCTCCCAACGTAGATTGCAATCAATAGTTATTCCCAAATAATTAATTCGTGACACTCTTTTTATTTCTTTTTCTCCTATAGATAAAGTTATGTATGCTGTCTTGATAGGAGCCGAAAATTATGAAACTTGTCTTGCTGATATTTAGTAAAAGTTGGTTTATTGCTAAGCAATAATTTATTTTATCAAGCAGTAGTATCCTTTGCTTCTTGGTTTTGTTTTGTTTTTTATTAAGTAATCTAAATTTATTGAAAAAATAATGATATTGGTCTGTAATTTGTAAAATACATTACCAGTTTTAAATATTGGGACCACCAATGCGGTTTTCAGAGGTTTCGGCAAAACACCGATGAGCACGCACCTGTTAAAGATGAATGCCAGTGGTTTCACAATATATTTTGAAATAATAAGATTTTTGCAGTAGTCCCGTCAACACCACCTTGTTTATCTTTTAAGTTCATGATTATTTTTGCAATTTCTTATTTATCAATTCTAGCAAAAAACACACTCAATCTATGTTCTATTAGTTTGTTAAGCTGAACTTTTATTGGTACTTTTATGTTATCTGCAAGATTTTTACCGATATTACAGTAGTAATTATTAAAGATATTCCCAATTTGTACAATTGATTATTATATATGATCTTATCAATTTCTACATTATTTTTTCTTTTTTTTTTCATTTTCATCTTTGTGTTTAGGTATTCCCAAAGTTTCTTCGCGTTAGAAATATTATCGATGCTTTTTCTTTCATGTTCCATTCTACTTTTATTTATTGTGCTTTCTACAGAAGCAACATACTTTTTATAATTCCTTTTAAATTCTATGTTAAATTTGTATTTTACAATGTTTTATATAGTAGATCTTTTGTTTGATCATTTTTAATATTTCTTGAGTTATACAGTTTTTTCTAGAATTATTTTTTACAACTTTACAAACTATTGTTTAATAATATTTTACTGATATATAAAATAATAAATACAGTACATATTTTTGATAAATTTTGTGACAGAATTATCAAATATTAAAAAAAAATTTCTAGCACAATCAGTTGTGATAAAATTGCAAATATACTGTTAGCGCCCCCAATACTTCACATTATTGAATAATTATTGTGGAAAAAGAAATGACTAGGAAAACGCAATAAAAAGAAAGTTGAGACGGCATTAACTAGTTAATTTGATTGAATACGATCAAATAATTATATTTATTCTTTCCCAGGTTTTCAACCAGATTTTTGATACTCAATGTTACTATAAATTGTAAATTTTTTACTCGGCTTTGGATGCACTATATATTTTATACCAATCCACTGATGTAGATAATTGTCGAGAAATCTCTTTATAAATTTCCGACTTGCAATCGGATTTTGCTTGAAACCTATTCAAGACGGACTTGTTGTTATGTCGAAGACTGCTTTGAAGAAAATTTTATTCTGTATCATTTATTTATTTTTTGACCCATTTCTTCTTACCTATTTCAAACATATTATTGTTATTTATCTACATCCAAAACAAATCATTTAACCCTTTTATATTCAATTTGAATAAACTTATATTCGAAATTGTCTAAGAAGCTAAGGGACCCGAAATTGTATTGGTATAAATACTTTAAATCTGGCCGTCCTACTCCATCAAGCTTACATAATATGTAGGAAGCACCTAATGTATTAAAATACTTGGGAATTACCAGTCTATTTTATTCATATTTGACGTTCAACTTTTTGAAACAGCATTATGAACTGGTGACTCACCTGGATCGTTTCCTGTGGTGTATACTTTCGTTGATCTGTCGTCATGTCCGCCCCATATTAGAAGAAACCCTAGAAATAATAACGTGAAATTTAATACAGAATTGATATAGATTACATTGGCACTCTTCAGATTGTGCTCTTTGGCTTATGTATACAAAGATGTGATAAAAAAAGGTGACGCTGTACAAGACTTTGATAGTAATTGGCTCCGCTACGCTCCGATCTCTGTGTTTCACTTTTTCAATGATTTCGACATATCTACGAGGATGGATTAATTATTTTCGGTAGTTATTCCTTTTAGGGTTCAATAGCTAAACTATCAGAATATTAGTGGTATAACACTGGAATATGGCATGGTTATAGGTACATATTATTATAACGCCAACATAATGAAATGAAATTGTATCGTTCAACAGATCTTTCAAGAATATTGGGGGTATATCATTAAAACTTTTGCGATCTAGGAATGTATTTATACAAGGGCTATCAAAGCTATCGACAGGGATGTGTCTTGGTACCAGCATTGTTTCTCTCCATTATCAACAGTCTGTTACTTTGCGAATGATGGTGCATACCGCTTTCTCTTATGGAGATCATGTGAAGTCCATTGCGAAAACTGCTCCGCAGAAACTTGGTTTTCTATTCCGGTCCAAGAGCAGCCTCATGATTCGCAAAGCGGATACTCGACATGTACTGTCCACATGTGACATGGACTTCAGCTCCCAAATATACCTCGACGATCTTACATTCCATTCAGAATCTTTTCATCTGGTTGGTGATACTTTCTAATTCATTGACCTCTCCAGAATATTGTTGAAAGGTGAGAGAGATCTCTCCCTTTTCTATAGACAGTTCTAGTTAGAAATCTCGTCTGCTGTTCCACCGAAAGGGAATCCAGGTAGCCAGACTAGACGAGCTGAGGCTGGTTCCCCTTCATTTCTATCGATCGGAATGGGACTCTATGCCTAGTGTGGTGATGCCTCCAAACTTTTAAAAAAATGTTCAATACGTACAGGAGAATTCTATTCTATGTAAATATTCATTGAGTATTTAATTCAATAATTATTTAATTCGAATTTTTCAGGTCAATAGAGTAAACTATTACTTTGATATGATAGAATTGCGGATGCTTTCATTGTGCTTTGCAATGAAAATGGAAATGAATGAAACCAAAATAGGTTATTGAAATGCACCGTGCGGCTTAGAAAAGTGAATTAAAGCCATGTTTGTATTAGTGAACAATGAAAATTTCGAGGGTGGCACTATATATGCAAGTAAACGTGACAAAAATACCAAAGCTCCGGCTACATTTAATCAACTTTAACATTAACATCATTTGTGGGGAGCGGAACATCTTTCACAAGTACATGTCAATGTATAAAAAATTCCTTACAAGATTCTCAGTCATAAAAAGCTAGGTTTCCTGTCACTCGGTTATATTGCGAACCACCTCACATAATTTTAAGCAGATACCTATCCTATGGGATTCCTACGTTATTGAAGTATTGATGGGAATAAGGAAAAACAGAACAAGAACAGAAAAATTATATTGTTATTACAAATTTAAGTATTATGTGTTGTGAATATCAAATCTGTTTTTTAACGGCCACTTATTAAAAGTTTTAAGCTAACAAGAAATTTCCTGCCAGTATGCCCTGCATAATGTACTATATTATTATACTCTTCGCGGCGAAGTCGGAAGAGTGTATTACATTTACTTAAGTTACTTCTAAGATAGTTGAAAGAAGTTCTAGAGCAAAAATTCTTGCACCATAGAATTTCATGGAATTTTAAGCAACTTTGATAAAATAAAATATTAAAATTTCAAAGCTTTGAGAGTCTATTTTCTTTGAAAAAAAATAATATAATATGGGTGGGTGCACTTTTCGGGGAAACTTTGCTCACTGTAATTTGGGTAAGTAATTGAGATTTTTGTTCTCAAATGATTAAATGATTAGAAAATACAAGCGCAAACTAGCCTCTCGACGGTACAAACATTATACTGAAGAAAAACTATCTGTTCAAGAGAGGGGCTTGTCCTCCATGAAAAATCTGTTGGCGGTTCAACGATTGTTGACGTTACTGTATTTTTCATATGCTTTTCAAACGAAAACCACGATAGAAATTTTTAGAAATGTTGTTGTATGTACTTGTGCCAAAGTTACGATAGGCAAAGTTACCTCCTACATGGCACATAGACTTCTAAATAATGAATAATAGACTTCCGCGAACCGCTAATCTTGAAAATGCTTGGCTTCCAGATGGATTCTTTATCACAATCATGTGCGAAGTGGAATTTTTAAGGATGTGTTTCCAATTGTTGAGAAGGTAATACCCTGAGTCACGGTTTAAATTATTTGTATGTTTCAAGATTTCTATCGCTTTAAGAATTTTTCGCTGATAGAAGTTTGGGGCTCGGGCTAGGATTTTAGTATTTTCGAAAAGGATTTGATAATTAGTGTCAAACTTGTGTTCCGTAAGTGCAGATCTACTGATGCCACGAAGCCTTATATTATACAGCGCTCACTTTTTCACACGAGTATCTACTGTACGACCTGTTTCACCAATATAGACTTTACCGGGAGAACAGGGAATGCAATAAAAACCTTCTAAATGAAGAGGAGGAAGAGGATCTTTGATAGGTTTGTAAACTGACATAGTCTTGGAAGTGTGGAAAACCGATTAGAAATATTATGCTTCTTAAATATTTTGAAAACTCGATCTGTTATTATTTTCAATATATGGAAGTGAATAAAGAAGGTGGGAGGGATTGTGGCTCAGGTTGATTCGAAATTTTAGGCGAAGTGTAATTCTTTATGGCTTTTTGGATGTTATAATTGGGAGAAATTATTTCATAATAAGACAGATGAAAGGTGTTTTAAAGCTTTTTTTAAGGATTGGGGTGGGGATAAGTTGACAGCTGCGTGGACCAAGGAGTTTATGACAGATTATTTTCAGGCAGGGTGGTGGTGGGAAGAGCCATTGAGCTATCTATCAGTGTTAGTGGATTTTCGATACACAGAATGTCTCAAAGTACCGTCAGTCTGTCGACTAACTAAAGTCCAATCGTCAGCACTATCGAATCCCCTACTTACAAACTCTTTCGATGTCTATCATCTATTGTCAAACCTCTTCTAGGTAATTCCAAAAGTGTTATCCTAAATTCCTTTCATTTCGTTGAAAAACTCCAAATTCTAAAAGTTGATCCAGCGATTTGCTCGTCAGCTTCGACGTCGAATCAATCTTTACCAATGTTCCCATTCCAGACACGCTTTCCATAATTTCTCAACTTTCGCCTGCCAAAAACATTTCAATGGACTTACTACCGTTAATTGATTTTTGTCTATCTTCCACATATTTCTCGTACGAAGGCAAGTTTTACGAGCAATCCTCGGGAGCTGCCATGGGTTGCCCCCTTTCTCCGGTCGTAGCTAATATCTTCATGGAAACTTTTGAGGAAGATGCTATTGACTCATCTGTTCTCAAGCCGAAATGTTGATTTAGATAGGTATGTCGACAACATTATTGTTATTTGGCAACACGATCGTGAAATCTTTTTCCGTTCTTCAATTATTTAAATTCATTACATCCCAATACCCTTTTCACCATGAAAGTATGAAGTTTCACTCCCGTTCCTGAATGTACTAATTAGTCGACAGACTGACGGTACTTCGGGACATTCTGTGTATCGAAAACCCACTCACTGATAGATACCTCAATGGCCTTTCTCACCACCACCTTGCCCAAAAGCAATCCTTCATAAACTCCTTGGTCCATAGAGCCGTCAACTTATCCCAACAACAAATTCTTAAAATCAGGATTACAACACGTTTTCATCTGTATTATTATCAAATAATTTCTCCCATTATAACATTCAAAGAGCTATAAAGAAATACACTCCTCCTAAAATTCCAAATCAACCTGAGCCACTAGCCCCCCACCTCCTTAATTCACTGCCTATCTTTCATATATTAAAAAGATAACAAATCGAATTTTCAAAATCCTTAAGAACTATAATATTTCCACCCGTTTTTCCACACTTCCAAAATTATCTCAGTTTTACAACCTAACAAAGACCCCCTTCCTCCTCTCATTTAGAAGGTGCTTATAGCATTCGCTACTCTTGCGGTAAAGTCTATATTGGTGAAACAGGTCGTACAGGGGCTACTCGTGTGAAAGAACATAGGCGCCGTACAAGACTTCGTGATACCAGTAGATCTGCACTTGCAAAACACAAGTTTGACATTAATCATCAAATCCTTTTCGAAAATACCAAAATGCCAAGCCCGAGCCCCAAACTTCTTTCAGCGAAAAATTCTTTAAGCGATAGAAATCCTAAAACATCCAAATAATCTAAGCCGTGATTGAGGATATCACCTTCCCAACATTTGGAAACCCATCCTCGAAAATTCCACTTCGGACATGATTACACATCGGCAAGGTCAGGTGGCAGAACTGAGTAAAGGCAGTGATCTGTGTAGCGTGAAGTTTTTTTCTCGCAATAAATACCACTACAGAATCAGTTTCAGTTTAAGTCTCAAGCCTGCTCTTAAGATGCTACCTGTAATAATTGGCGAAACATCGGCATCACGTCGTGCAATCCGCAATCCATCCGGAAGCCAAGCATTTTCATTATTAGAAGAGTTGCAATACATTTTAGATTGGGACAAAATATGGGATTTTCAAAATTAGAATTGTAGAACATAAGCATAATTTTGATAATAAAAAAAGCTGACTTATCCCACTCGTAGGAACCGCAAAGGATTAGAAAAGGCAGTGAACTATGTAGCGTAAAGGTTTTCCCACAATAAATCAAACCTGCCCTGAAGATGACACCTTGTAATGGTTGGCGAAACGTCAGCATCAACTCGTGCTATAATGACGTGGAAGCCAAGAGTTTCCTAAAAAATGAGTTCTTAAGCAAAGACAAAGTAGCCCTAAATGCGGGGTAACTTAAAAACAATTGTTTTCTTCGAAATATATGTTTCTTCTTCATTCAAACATGATCTCTAAGACAGTTTTGTAATGTTGTATGTCAATTGCAAATTCCTACACTTTGTAAAAAAATAATTACGACGTAATATATTTCAAAACTGTGATGAAGTAACCCCACCTTACGGTAGATATTTATTTAAGAACTTTGTCACAAGCATTGTTATTTTAACTTTATCATTTATATTTATTTTCAATTTTTGAAAAATAATGAAGTTAACTTAGGTATCTCATCACCTTGCCAGACGTTCCAAGTATACCTCCATCGCATTGAAAGTTTCAAATTAACAGAATGTGCGGTGGAAATACCTACATCTGTATTATGTAATATATTCATCTTGAAATGCAAGACCGAAATAAAATAAGACACCAAACTATTTACCACTGATTTCCGAGTACACATGGCATAATCTATTCAACATATGGTATATGTTCAAGTAAATGGAATACGCTCTACTGTAATGAGGGATTGCGGCGGAGTGTGGGCCACATGTGAAACGTTTCCGGTCTTACATGAGCCAGGTGCTGTAATTAGAAATCGATAAAATTTACGTGTGTACCGTGCTTTACCGTCTAATTTTCACTGTCAACTTGATACCTAATCCTTATTTACGAGGTCACCCTCTCGTGTTACCCACTACCGGCTGAGTAATGACTTTTTAATTCGGGCATTTCCCATAAAATATACTCCTACTGGCATGATGACTTTCACTTTTGACATTATAAATACAAATATTGCTGATTAGGTGACAATCATCGTTGTAAAGTGATTTTTGCAATTCAACTACAAAACTCACATTTTTGACGCTGATTGTTATTGTAAAAAGTGGTTCATTTTAACACTGAATGCTAAAATGAGTTGTTCATTTTAGCACTAGTGTTAAACTAGGTTTGGTTTGGTTTGGTAACATGAACACATATTGTTTTAAACTGCAAATTTGCTAATACAGATTTTGCAACTTCTTCAACGTTCGAAGGTAGGAACTCTTCAGATTTAAACACTAAATTAAGATATAAATGTGAATATTTTGCAGTGACGGCTGGTACTAAAGGGCACAAAGGGACGTGCCACCCAACCACCAAGATAAATACAGAAAGAAATGTAGAAACTATGTTCCAGGGAACGTTCTGAAGTGTACCTATTTCAAGTATGATTTGGCTGACTACGGTTATTTCCTCCATACGGGCTTATACCATCGGTTTAGGGCACAAAGCGGCGTATCTCGAGTAAACGTCTTGCCTTCATAGCGTACAGCGTGTGAATTCAATTTTACGACGTCAAGTCTTAAAGTGCGTCTATTATTCACTTTCACAAATGAAACCCGAACTTACAATAGAGTATTCAGCAAGAATATTAATGAAAAATACGAGTGGATTTGCGGTTGTTCAGTAACAAATAAACTATTTTGTTTTATGAGCTTAATTTTTAAGAAAGAGGTTAGTGTGCGTGGTATAAACAAGGTGCGTGGTATAAACAAGGATTGAATGATTTGAAACACATCGCAAAGAGGGCAAAGAAATACGAAAATTATGTTTCTCTCATGGATGCATGCTTAGATTTTAGTGTTCTAGGCAAAGTGGACATTCGTGAATAGTTGACAGTGCTTATTTGCAACATAAAATTAAGTATTTGTGGTAAAAAATCGTCACATTTTTCCCAGGTTAATCATGTGTATAAAATTTTGCGAAGCCTTTGATTTGGTGTTACGAGGCCTTGATGAGACATTGACGTCGGAAAATCCAGGTATTCATGTAGGCTTAATCAACTTTGCAGCTGAATTAGAGGCTGTGCTTGTAATACATATGAAAAGTTCGGGTTCACAAGTGTTTAACTGTTTATTAAAGGAGTTTCAAAACTATTCAGAACGAATTGCTAGATGCAATGTTGCAAATTTACAAACAGGAAATATTAAAATAAGTTAAATCTCCAAATTGCATAGCTTTGGAGGCCGATGAAACTACAGACACCTCTAATGATCAGCAAATAGTTGTTGTTATTCGATACATGTTTAATGGGCAAATTTTTGAACGCCATTGGTCTTTTTTTAAGCCGGGTGGTTATAATGCCAATGCATTAGCAAAAGCATTGCTGGATGAATTGCAAACTATTTTAGATCCTCCTTCTGGGTCTGATAACAATAAACTAATAGCTCAAAGTTAAGATGGGGCGTCCGTGATGAGTGGTAAGACAAATGGAATCCAAGCCATTATCAAAAGAACATTTCCACATGCACACTATATTCACTGTTACGCGCATCAATTTAATTTAATTATTGAATAAGCGGCATAGTGCAATAAAAAAGTAAAAATTTTCTTTGCAAATTTGCAGTCATTTTCAAGCTTTTTTTCTCGATCGCCTGTTCCTACACGCTGGATTTTCAAAAGTCGAACTGTTAACACATTATCTGTATACCAGGATTCTTTCAAAGAATGTTTAGACAAAATCATTGACGAAGATGGGATGAATTCAGTTACTACTAGTGAAGCAAGTGGTTTATTGAAACATTTGAATTGCCCGGTATTTCTCTACCGGTTGAAATTATTTCATTTCATCATGCCACAAGTTGAAATATTATTTAATCAAACCCAAATACGCGGGATTGACAGTGATCAACTGCAAAACGCAATTGAACAATTTTTATCCAAATTAGAAATTCTACTGACAATCACAATCAAGAACGCAATAATGAAGAACCTGCTTGGAAAAGACAAAAAACGACAGCTGAAAATAACAGAGCTGTTATTGCAAAGGAAGTATGTGACACCATTTTAAGCCAAATTAGCAACCGATGTCAGAAGATCGAGTGAACGCATTTGGCGGTCCTATCAATAGAAAATAAGTTTGTCCAGTCTATCCCGAATTTTGACAACAAAGTCATAGACTTTTTTTCAGCTTGAAAAATAGGAGAATGAATTTTACGTACAAAAAGAAGGTAAGTTTCTTCTTGTGCCTACCTTCTTTCATAACTCACGAGTCACCACTGATATTTTGACAAATATGTCTTGACATTGACCGTTTTCCATGGTATCTTTTATATCACGATTTTTGCCTTATTATCTTCATAGAAACTTGCAAAAACGGCTTTGATACTATCTACATGAAAATGAAAAGATACGAAAATTTTGTTTTTCTCGTAACAACTGAATTACAAAAAAAAACATCATAGTGAGCACATCTAGGACAAAAAACACGCTCATTTTACAATTAGTTGTATAAATAAGTATTTTATAACAGTCGATCAAGTTGATACTTTATTGTCAAATTGATAAAGAAAATGAAAATGATCGTAAAGTACATAATTCAATTACTTACATAATTATGGAATATCTGAACAAGGAAATTCGAATAAAAGTCTACTAGAATTAGTAAAAGATAAACTACTATTAGTAATAAAATTAAATCGACGAATAAGATGCCGATATTGTTTCATTGGATATTGAATCAAGTAACAAGTTTTCATGAACCAAATAAGACTTCGTTTGTTTCAAAACTAAAATGCCTTTTACTTTTAGGTTCACATTGTCATGATAATCATTTGTTATATGTTGTATGTTTCTTCTTACTGTTCTAAATAATTTTTAGAGTTCGTCATTGGGAACAGTGGCGTGCCCACGGTAGGGAGATAATGAGGATATATTTCCCCCAGGTGAACTGGCAAATAACCCAGATTTTGTTATATGAAAATTATACCAGAATTTTCTAATATAAATGTATATTTATTACCCCCCTCACAAGGCTAATGTCTGGGTACACCATTGGTTGTGGATGTTCATCTCAAATAGTAAACATCCCGGCATACTTGCAATATTGCTATCGATTGCACACTGCTACACTTTCAATTTTTGGTTTCGAGAGGATTTGAACCCACATCATCAGCTTTTCAGGCTAAAGCTTACCAATTAAACCACTCTGATCAAAAAATATTCTCATGCACGTACACCTTTAAAGCAAAATAATAACTTTTGATGGAGGCGAGAACGCAACACGAGTACAAGTAAGATTGTGCTTTATTGACATCACTTTTCAGCTGAATAAAAGAACAAAAAAGTATATATTTCTGTAAAAATCTTCAATATAATAATGAAGACGAATAATAGAATATAGCTTACATAAAATCCAAAGGGCGAAGTTTTCAAAAACGCTAAATACCTTAAAAAACCATATGCATTTAACCGAAATATTTTAAAGTTCCTAATGTGAACAAGCTTAACAAAAGTCTAGACCACTTCGAAAACACCAATCTCCTATAACTTCCCTTTAAGTTTCCGAAATATAATAATTCCATCATTTAGCATTTAATAGATTCACCGTGAATTGAGTTAATTTTTTTGTACTGCCATAGTTTGATTATTCGAAAAAAAGAAAATACTTTACGTATTCACGTCTATTCCGGTTTTCCACGTGTCCATCCTTCCCGTAAACAGAACGTTACACCGCGAGGAACTAAAACAGTACGTTCTGCTAAAGCATTATCAACCCCAAAAGGTTGTCAGACCTGCGTGTTACTTTAAGACTCTCAAACCGGCGTATTTCCTTTCTCATTTTGCACTTATTAACCACAGATCGGAAACTGGCATTCCACTTTCGATTTAAATCCATCCAATCAGGAAGGTAGAAGTATAATAATTAATGATCACCCATCCACTGCATATTCTGTATATTACCTGCCTTAGAATTATATACTGAAATATATGATGCTAGAGCAGGGGTCTCCAAAATACGGCCCTCGGGCCCGCGACAGCTAATGGCTTATTGTTGTTATTGTTGTTGTGGTAAGTTGGATAAAAAGACACAGAATAATAATAACTCGGTTTTATTTACTTGCTAGGTAGAGCTTAATGACAAGTATAATAAGCAGAAAATTTAACTTAGCATAATAACTAACAAATAATTGAAATGAATTCCACTAACGTTATAAAGATTATAACATATAAACACATAAACATATAACATATAAACATTATAACATATAAAATACTATTGAGATGTATGTAATTGTGATTTTCCACTGACATTAGTTTATAGTTGTGGAACAATTTTATTCATCGGTTAACTTAGATCTGTAAACATTCTTTTTCTACGGATGCTATACAATGTGCCACTTCTCTCATCGCTTTCATACGTTCAAAACGAAAGATTTCTCACGCAGTGAGAAATATCCGCCAATACAGTGAGATATAATTTCTCACAGTGAGAAATAATTTCTCACTGTTATCACGATAACCCAAGTCAGTCATGAATTGTTACATGTCAGATTGATATGACACGTTCTCCACGTTGACAACGCTACGCCGACGATTCGCGTGCAATATCCAAGTAGCCCATTTTTGGCGTTTCTATAACAACAAAACCGAAGCACTGCATAATTATTGCTGTCAACTTGCCCAACGAAAATAGTTTTATTGTTATTTGTTATAATATAAACAGTTCAGATTCATTAAATATTGAATATGATGGAATACGAAGATTTAGAGTCGGAAAATACACCTCCAGAAATCATTCAGAAAGCAATAGATGTTTGCAATAATTTGCTACCAAGCACATCAAGAGAAAAATATGAAATCGCTTACAGAAACTTTATGGACTGGAAAATGAAAGCCAAGATAAATTCTTGTTCCGAAAATACCTTGTTAGTTTATTTTGAAGAGTTGTCAAGAAGATTGAAATCATCAACATTATGGTCTCAGTACTCGATGCTAAGGAGTACCTTAATGATCAAAAACTGTGTTGATATATCAAAATACGTAAAACTACGTGCATTTTTAAAACGCAAATCTGAAAAATATGTTCCAAAACAGTCAAAAACATTAACGTCTGAAGAAATTCAACAATTTTTAAAAGATGCACCTGATGAAAAGTATTTGCTGATAAAGGTGTGAATTGAAATTTTTTAAATTGTTATCGGAAAATGAATGTTTGGTTTTGATTTCAGGCTGCTTTAGCTATTGGCCTTACAGGGGCATGCCGTTGTGATGAACTTCGAAAATTAAAAATTGATGACATGGAAGATCTTAATTCGGCCCTTTTAATAAAATTACCCGATACTAAAACCAAGGTTCCTAGAAATTTCAGTCACATGAGAATTCTAAGAAATTTACAAAAAATATGTGAAGCTTCGACCATGCACAAATGAAACACGTTTTTTTTTAAATTACAAAAATAGCAAATGTACGAAACAGCCTGTGGGGATAAATAAATTTGGCACCATGGCGAAAGAAATAGCGAAATTTTTGCAATTACCGAACCCTGAATTATATACTGGCCACTGTTTTCGAAGGTCATCTGCGACTATTTTAGTTAATGCAAGGGCAGATCTTTCAACTTTAAAACGCCATGGAGGTTGGAAATCCAGCAATGTTGCTGAATCTTATATCGACAACTCCATAGCTAACAAAATGGAAATTTCAAAAAGTGTAGTAGTATCCATTCAGCCTCCAGTGCCATTAGAACCTGAACACAACAATGCTGTGGAAGCTCAGTACGTTTCCCCATCAACTTCAACTTCGACCGCAGCTAATATTTCAATTACCGAAAACATGTTGAAACAAAACAACCTACCAGGAATTACTTTACAAAATAGTTCAAATATAACTGTTAATTACTATTTTAAATAAAATATAAAAATGAGTTAATGACATACAAGTATTATTGTATATGTATTTTAATTTTCAATACTTGAAAACAACGCATCCGTAGAAAAAGTACAATGTACAATTCGTGAGAAAACGACATATTTCTCACGAGCGCAGAGGTTTGTTGGCACGAGCCGAAGGCACTTGTACAATATACTATTGTGTACTTTATTCTGTAAGTAAGTAAGTATTACCAAAAACAGAAAACATCATACGAGCAAATTTATGCAAATAATCAAATTGTACCAATGGAAGACTCTTATTAAAGATAAGTTTTGATATTTGTTCTTATTATATCACTGCACTGTAAATCAATAATTTCCGTTTGAAGTTCCGGGGCTATGGTTTCAATGTCAGTATTGAAAGGATTTTGAAAAATCTTCATTTCATTCGCAATGATATCAAAGTCTGAGAAACGAGTATCAAAATTTATCTTCAAAGCACTCAAAGCTTCGATTGCAAAATCGACGGGAAACTCAGTCTCAGTAGTGTGGCTAAAACATTTTTTACGTAATTGTGTATTAGTATTATTTTCTGGTCCGGATTGCACAGACCTCGGCCTGAAAAACGGTTACGTGAACGTCCTCTGGTTTATCAGAATGTGTTTGGAACCTATCGCATCCTGCTTCAGTCGGAGAATCGGGCTTCCAGCAGCCCAATCCCAAATTTTGCCATGACCGCTAGGCACGGACGTACTGACCCACCCACTGGCCCAAACCATCAAACCGATACGTTGTACCCGCAGTCATTATTTGACATATTAATAATTTGTTCCTGTAGATAAAATTAAAAAATCATTAACGCGATACCAGGCTATTGAGAACTTAGGGTACAAAATAAAAATAAAAGAATCTTGAAAATACCGTAATTACGGTACGTAGAATTCTCATGATACTTCAGAAGTTCAGAGAGTTTGCAATCCCTTTTATGGCAGTCTATAGCTTTTCAGCTGTTTACTAGGGGATCGTGAAATTACTTAATGATAAAACCCCTACATCCCTACTATTAGAGCTTATTTACAATAAAATACACATGGTTTGAACCAACACTACAAATGTTGGAAGGTCTTACCAAAACAATGAAAAGGCTAAGAAATTGAACAATAAGTGATTAGATGAAGAGTACAAAAGACATAGCGCGAACCACTGGAGTGGAACCAAGTAATTAGAAAATCAGCAGAATCCCGAAAAGGAAAAGATTGGCTGGAGAAATGGCCCTAGTACTAGAAAATGTTGTCGATGTGATACCGATACAGTGTATTTGTTTAGGGGCAGCGCCCCAATATTTTCCACATATGCGTCTGCATGTTCCTGGGGAAATCCTTTCCTTGTGGATCATATTTTCCCAATGGGAGTTCCATGTCATCTTTCTATCTGGGGTAACTACCAGATATTTAGCTTTTTCCGCAAATGGTATAGTTTCACCCAGCAAGGATGTTGGAGCTAGATTATCCAGCTTGTTTTTCCCAGTGGATTGCACTATAACTGTTTTGTGGGGGTTAATAAACATTTGTTGGCTCTCAAACCAGCCTACCACCATGTCTAATATTTCTTGCAGAGCACCTCTTCATATTAGTTTTTATATCGAACATATTGTGCAAGGAAAGCGAGCAGTCGCCCACAAGACAGTAACCACAGAAGGAGCCCTTACTGTACTGCAACTGACAGCTTGTCCTGTAGTGAAGCCAGCACAGATCTGTTTTCGGGCATGGTTCGAATCCACTTACTTATAGTTGCTTCAACTTTTCTAGCAGTAGCTGCTGTTTAGAGGGATTCAGGTAGGATTGAATGCTCCTTCGATATCTGGCAAGACACCTACCGCAATCTCCTTACATTGTAAGAATCCGTGCTAGAAATGTTATAACACTACCAGCTACATCAGCAAGATGTGAGAGGAGTTTCAGTAAACTGAAGATAATAATTAAAAACTGTCTCTGATCAACAATGGCTCAAGTCAGACTGAAAAGTTTTTCATAACGTACCCTCCATAGAGAAGCTAATTCAATAAATTATGGAGAATCCACAGTCATTTTCTAAAAGAAAATCGATGAACGGAATTATGTACACACCTTTGCCTGTTGTTTTATATCAATATTGAAATACAGTAATAGGGTCGGCATGGGTCTGACTTGTCTCCCTGACAAAATGCCCAGCTCCGGTACTGGATCTGATAATCTAGTAGAGTTCAATGCTAATGAAACTAAAGCTTGTATTTTCTCCAGGAAGACGGATATAATGACAAGAAGTCCACATAATGCAGGATCTTGGCATTTCCATAGGGGGCAGGTCAGACCCATGCTGCCACCATACCTGAATGAAGCCTGATGAACGAGACAGCGACAAGTTGACGCAATAAATGGAGATCTGGCAATGATTTCGAAATGGGGATCTGATAATCTAGTAGAGTTTAATGCAACCAAAACCCAAGCTTGCGTCGTTTCCAGGAAGGCGGATCCCACAATCCGTAATATGATGATGTCAGGTACAAATATTCCATAGTTCCTTGCCCTTCAATGTTTTGAGCTATTTCTTTTTGCAGTCTTTATCCAATCATTTGTTTCATTTCTCAGCCTTTCCATTGTTTTCATGAGACCTTCCAACAATTCTAGTGTTGGTTCAAGACGTACACGTCTTCTCTCTGGTTCGGACCATGGGTATTAGATTGTAAATATGTTGTAGCAACTATGCAGGGGTGCTGTCAATAAGTAATTTCACGATTACCTAGTGAATAACTATAAATAGCTAGAGTACCATTAAAGAGATTGCAAACTCTGAAGTAGCATCTGATAAGAATTCGTATACTGTGGTAAGAGTACTCACCATAATTATTGGTATTTCCAAGATTATACGGGAACTGCCCCCCAACCACAACGAAAATCAGTAACCACTTGTAAATCGTTCCAATCGAAGGTGAAGAGTCCCCATAATGTTTAACAAACGATGGTTTGCGTAATGTTTTTTCCACGCAAGAAATAATGTTTAATCAAGAAGCGAAATTCACTTTTCTCCATGCATACAAAAATCTTCAAGGTTGCTTGCTTTCGATGGTTATCAAAACAGAACTGTATGACATATCAGTCTGAATATTTTAATGCGTTCTAGTTAAAGATGGTACATCACAAATGATGTACCACATGGGATCTTCGATTGTGGTGCCATCTGTTTTATTTTTCAGGTACTTTTCACCTTGCCCTTGTAAGTCCCCATTATTTTTTTTAAGAAGCTGGTATTAGTGTGCTTCCCAAAAAGTTTTCTAATAAAACTTTCTCATAAGACAGCAGAAGGTGGTAATCAAAATCGTATTGGTGAAGGAGTGTTATCAGAAAAACAAATATTTCTTTCAGGAATAATTTATTTAAATACTATTGTGTTTTCAATAATCTTTTCTACAAATAAAATATAAAACCAGCATCTCATTTATTAGCATGAAGTGATGCCTAAGCTAAACAATGTCTATCATAATAAATAATTCTTAAACTAATACTCTTTATTTTAATCCCTAAAATGACTAATAAGGTCAAATATTACAGTTGTTTTTCTAAAAAAATAAGCATAATAAACTTTTAATCTTATAATCATGAGACATCTCTATTATATCATAATAAAATAAAATACTGTTATGATGGCCACAAGGCAATTGAAAATAATTCACAGAAAATTGATGTAAATATTTGATTTTTACAAAAGTATTATATAGTAAAATTTTCAAAAAGGAATATTTTAATTTACATATGCGAATCGTGTTGCATGAATAAAACATAGATTTTTACCATATTGGAGATCAGTAAAAGATAATAATATGACAAATGGGGTATAAGTGCTTAGTCAACCCCTGGACAAGCATTTGAATCAATGAAGCTCATCAACATTCTATCATGCATAAATAATAGTTGAACAATTTTGTTAATTTACCTCATAATAATCAATTAATATTAGTTCAAATTGCCTAAAATATAATTACTTGTTATTTAAATAATAATTTTCCTAGATTGTTCCTGCATAAAAATCAACATTCACCATCTTCGATCTAAGAATATTAAAATATTTGTTCCTATTTTGGCCAATCGTATAGCATAAGCATCTCAAAAACAATTCTTACAATTACTCCACATTGGCACAGCTTGCGATCCGAACTGAGTTCAAGGAAGATCAAATTATTCAAGTACCTGTTAGTTGCTTCTGAAAATTGGAAGAATCTCTAGAAATTATGGACTGTTTAATACTGATAAGGACATTTAATGTATCATGAATCTCCTACTATAAATTTTTGCAAATACATACGATATAATTATCTAAATCCATCTAGATTACAACATTATAATTATTAGCAGAGCATTATATAATAAATAATATTAGAGAGCTGCTAAAGTCCCACCTTTCACTGTCGTATTTTAAAGCTTTATCGAATTGAGCAAGGTGTTGAAATTTTTCAAATCATCTCGGTAAGCTTATTTCTTTTATTTTTATTTTTTATGCATTAACCCACAGAAATACGAAAACAGGTAAAATGTACAGACATTTTGTTTTATTTTAAGAAAATTTTATGCTTATAGCTGTCAAAATAATTGGTGACCTTGAAAATGACCTTCTAATCACAAAAACCGCCATAGTGAAAATGTGCCACAATCGATTTTTCATGTGTAGGGATCTAACTGTTGTTCAAAGTGTTTAGTTCAATCTGTGAAAAAATTAAAGTGGGTCTCTAACAGATTTTGTAGTGGGATTTGTTATTGTATCCACATTTGTTTTTGTATCCACCATTTCGAACATCTGTGTAATTCTTACTATGCGAGTTCATGAATCTAAGTTATTATGTAACTACGAATTACGTTAAAAACTATAATGTCTCTAGAAAAGAACATTTATCTTGCACCTAATATCAAAATCTGCAAAAACAAGAAAATGTTTAAACAGTTCCAGAAAAACCATAATACGATGATGAAAACAAATAAATATTTCATTATTTCTATTATTTCAAAATCTTTGAGTTAAAACACCCGACACTATAAAAATAAGAAGAATGGTGTTTTAGCAATACCAAATTTGAAATTATGAAAATGTGTAAATGTACTGGGAATTTGATGAAAGGTTTTTATGAAAGTGATGTGATAAGACTACCTAGTAGATAAAGCAAAAAGATAATTCATTTTCAGAAAATACATGTGTACATGTGCAATCTAAAAGAATTAAATTATGAAATTCCAATGCTCCAATTGGGTTTTCTAAATTAGGCCATTTAATGTCAAAACAGGAATATTATTGTTTACGTTTGTATAATCCACCAAAATTTTAAATCGATGTTATGCAGGCATAACTCCCAGATTTGTCGAAACGAGAAAGAAAATTGGAATCTTATAGTGACTGTATTAAGCAAGTTATTTGTAAAGTTCTTTTAAAAATTGTTATTTTAACGTTTGCCAAGACAGTCTTGGAAAAGAATATTCAACAGCACCATGAAGATTTCAAAATCACTTACTAATAGCATTTCCAGGCTATTGCTCATGTCAAAGGTTCATGCGACGGTGACAACATTAAAATATTCGCAGCAATAGCTTATTAGTTTCCAACTGCCTGTAAATACCTAATCAGACACTGGATCCCAAAATTTTGCCGATTTTGATATTAGGGGCAAAATAAATGTTCCTTTCTGCAGACATATTATAGTTTTTAACGTAATTCGTAGTTTCATAATAACTTAAACTCGTGACCTCACATAGTAATAATTGCCCAGTGTTCGAAATGGAGAGTAGAATGTGAAACAAAACAAAAATCCCACTGCAAAACCTGTTAGCGTCACACTTCCATTTTTTCACAAATTATACTTATACTGAACACTTTAAACAACAGTTAGATCCCAAGAAAAGGAAAATCGATTGTGGCACATTTTCACTATAGCGGTTTTTGTGATTTGAAGGTCATTTTCAAGGTCACCAACTAGCAACCGACAGCTAGCACGATAAAATTTTCTTAAAACACGACAAAATGTCTGTACAATTTACCTGTTTTCGTATTTCTGTAGATTAAAGCATAAAAACAAAAAATTAAAGAAATATAGCTTACCGACCTCATTCGAAAAATTTCAACACCTTGTACAAAAAGAACTGCCAGGATTTGGCTTAAACTTTGGTACGTCATTACCAATATTGGCAAGATTCATGAAAATAAATATGACCTTATATAAAAATATGAAGGGCAACACTTGGCATTCAATGCCCCATAGTTACATTGATTCGTACGTAACTATATATAGGTATGTATTAAAGAACTTTGATTACCTACTATAAACTTAGAGCGGAATAATTTGCCTTTATTTTGAAATAAACATTATCAACCTTTACTTTATAATTTATATTTCACTTCAATTTTTGAAAAAGCTTATTTATTCTAAGAGAGAAATTAAATAAAACATGAATGGAAAAATTACCTTATTCTACCTCTTACTCCTTAGTGCGGTAAAAATAAATTAAAATTCATTGAAATTCTTACGACAGTGAGTGGGTAGGGTTGTGACGACACTATCGGAGTCTGTTGTAAAAAGTAACTAATGAAGTCATTGGAAACGTCAAAATAGCAAATACTCCTGCTTACATACAATCTAAATAATGATTCTTATATCGCTTACAGTCATTCATAAATTCGTCACAAAATTATATTAGAGTAAGCATTCGTTTCGTTGATGTTCAAGAATTTATCAAAAACAACTGAATCTGAAAAATCTCTCAGAAAAGCAACAATACATGAAATTAGTTTTTGGCAAATTGTACAATATTCAGAATTTATTCGATGCTGGTAAACGTATTTTCGAAGCGAACATTGCAATATTGTAAAACTTGCAGCCTTCCATGCTCTATAAATCGAAATATGCGAAAAAGATTACGGATTATGGGTCGGACATTTACAACACGATTCTGATATATAAATTCATTAGAAAATGCACTTTGGTTCAATTCATAAATTTCTAATTTATAAGATCACAAGTCAACATTAACAAAGCTTTGGTTCATTGTCACAAAAAGAATTGATATGCATTGATAATCGGAAACTTATTTTACGTAACATAAAGTAGTAAAAAATACATAAATATATATGGTGTAATTCTATAACCTATTTTATAGCTATCATACCTCCACTCATTACATTGTATTCAAACTATTGCCATTACGTACCCGGAAATTCGCTGTAATCTGTACCTAAGCTATCATTTTAATATTAATGGTCACAAAACTGCGATACAATAGAAAAACGTCACTCAAGATGTCGCTAAAAATAATTATTGTTCATGCGTTAAATACAGAAACGTTGAGATTGTAGATTGAATCTTTTGAAGTTTACTTCAAGATTACGTGCTTGAAATGACCTAAAAATGTTCTCTGATTTTCAGGAACTAAATGAGAGTATGTTTCGAACATAGATAGGATCCTGAAATATCAAAAAATTCATTTGAATCGCCTGATGAACAATTTATTGAAATTTACCAGCTATTTCCAAACATCCAAATTATAGAAAAAATAAAACATCATGTTCAACCAGGCTGGAAAGAACAACTGACGCATGGTTTTAATAGCTAGAATAATATGATGAAATCTTGCAGTGTCAGTAATGTTGCATTTCATCCTAATACAAACTTACACGTATGTAGTAGCATATATGTTTATAGCACTACTACAGTAGGAAGTTATAGAATATCACCATTATGTCCTATCACTAGAAACATCTTGCAGGCAAAACAATGTTATCAATATGACCATTCATCTCCAAAACCTACCTATTTAAGCAATATCTGATGGCAGTCTCGTTCTATTACTAAAATATGCATAATCAGAATAAATAAGTAGTAAAATCAGCTATAGAATGTATTAAACTTATTTCGTTTTTATAGAATCCATGAATATACAACTTCTACAATAAGACGTAAATGTTTTTTTATTCCATAATACCTATTCATATTCTACAATATTAAACTAGTAAGTGGGAATTGGATATTTGCGGATTCCACCAAATGTTATATAGCCGGAATGATCAGTCAGATTTATACTTCAAATTTAAATTCCTCAACCGATTCCATGGGACGTTACGATCACCTAATTTTAGCATACTACCAAATTGTACTGCAGACTAAGAAAGTGTGCCTTTAAAACCAAATTGCCTATTTTTCTTGATAAATAACTAAGCCTATTTATTTATGAAAAACAAAACTATGTGGTGGTGAGAACCCACGAAATAATAAAGACAAACCGCTACGCATGGCTACCGGAAAAATGTTTGCGTTCTATTTGCGATAGAGCCGTTACCATGAAACGGTAACACTAAAAATGGAGAATATGTATGAACCACGGTCGTACATACAGGTCTGGGAACTCGAGGCTGTTTCCTATGTGACAAGTGACTGCGCTAAGCGTCAACTGTCGCGTAGTACCAAAAAGGGTGGCGCAGTAGTCGAAGATCTCTGACACTATACAACTGTCATTCTTGACTTGTAAACACAAGGAATACCGGCGTTTTCAGAAAAAAATGACGAAACCGTGCATTGTGTCGAAATGCAAAACGGGGTCCAAAAGTGTAAAGCAAAAAACTTCTGTTTTTAAAGTGCCGAAAGATGCGGAAATGCGAAAAAAGTGGATGCTTGCGATTCCGGAAAGAAATCGTTTCAACGAGGTCTTTTATGAAGTCATTTCTAGGGTGGGTAATACATTTTGACAAGAGTAACTAACAGTTCTATTCCTCTCTCAAATCAGAATAGTAAATATTGCGTTACGAAAAAAATTATTTTACTTAAAATGTGCGGTTATTATCTATCAATCTTTGTATTGTGGGGCTTGAAATTTGAACGATATGACGCCTAATCCTGACATCAAACTTCGATCCAAGCGCTAGCTAGTGGCTGAGCGAGGGACTACGAGTTTGGCGACGCGTAAGAGACTCATGTCAAACATACGAGTTCCCAGACCTGTATGTACGACCGTGGTATGAACATATCGGCGTCACTGCGAATAAAGCCCGTGACAAAATGGCTATTGTGTTGATGATTCACGGACGGATTATCTCCAAATGCGGCTAGTTTTGTTACTAGGTGCTTGTATCTCAAGTATCCACTTTTCATTTAGTCAAGTATTTATAATATTCTTCACTAGAGGACGTCATTCAACTTCTAAATGTTTCCAAATGAACATATTTTATTCTTGTTTGTCAATATATCCTTACGTGATGATTATATTGCACATAGTATTAAAATACGCTAATTTATGAATCCTTACAAAACGTGATTATTGCATCTTTTACTTATTAGCTTAAAATCAAAATAAATTCCTTTTCACTTAGGCCAGGTAATAACTGAAAAATTAATTTTTTTTGAACTCGCAAATTAAAGAATCTATCTTTTATTAGTTTTTAAAGCAAAAATGAATATTTACTAAGCCAAATTCACGAAGGTGGTGGGGTATTAGGGCGTATAATATCAAATAGTGGCTTCAGAAAGCTTAGTACGTGAATGAAGCTTATTCTGAAGAAATATTAAAATTAAAGTTTCATTTTATCCCGCTGCTAATCATCAATGATAGAAACTAGGGACAGTGGCATTCATGTATCTTAGACAATTTTCAAATCTTGTTCAAGACTGCGTACCTACTATTTTTCTGAATCAACCCTTCTATATGTCAAAAAACCTTTAACTTCGCGATAATATTGTTTTCCAAACATGGCTCAAAGAAGATATTTAAAATTATGACTTTATTATACATTTAAGACAAAAAAATTTGGGATTTTTTCATAAGACTTCCGAAAACAACATTTGTTCTATTTTAATCTTTATAATGAATGATGTTTTGAAAATTGTTTCAGGATTTGGTATCGACAGCAATTTGAAGATTTCAATTTTCGCTGAAGATAAAATCATAAATTTACTTAAATTTGGTTGGAAAAAACGGACTGTGTTCAAACTTGATTCTATTATCAGTCATATGAATTTATTCAATTCAATTGATTAATTGTATTAGTCTGAAGTTTTTTTTAACTTTGTCAAATGCCAATTATTCGAAACGAATAACCGGCGATCTCAAATGCCATACGGTTATTAAAGTCACAAATTATTTATTAATATAATTTTAAATCTTATTCAAAGCCGAATAAAATGTGAATGCAACGCCCGATTTAATACGTGACAAATTCTGCATCATGCCTAACTCTCTACTAGGCTGTGGTCGGTGTAATCAATGTAGCGATCCTCACAACGTGCCAAAAGTGCATTTGTTTACGGTTGTTATTTTAAAAAATGACAATTTTCAACGCAGAAGCATAGCACTATTTATTTCTACTTGAATACGAGTATATTTTTTTAATCAAATGAATTTTTTTCAAACGTATCATTTTTCAAAATGCTGTTAATTATGTTAATATTTGTTTAAAAAATTCAAAAAAAGAAATAAAAAAATCTTGTCCCAACCCAATTACATGAATGATAAATGTATATATTTGAGTAATGTTATGCACTTATTTTTGAAAATTAATGGATGAGAAAATCTTTGGTAAATCAGACATGAACATATATCAAATTCAATTACTTTCTTAAAAAATAGCTACGTTTATTAAACTCCTTAATTGCAATTTCGGTTTTGAATAGTTTAAACACTTAAGAAACGTCTTAATATTTAACAAAGCAATTGTTAATGTAATGGAATATCACAAAGTTACATACAAATCAATTCAATATTTTAAAATACATATAATAATTACAAGGTTTTGCAATGTGTGCTATGCAGATTTATTCATTTTAATTAACTATTGTTAATAAAAGAAAAAATCCTGGCCAGCCACTAGTATTGTTTGGTTAGAGCTTTTCGTCATGAAATCGTTGGAAGTGGTATCTCGCTTATATCACGATTGGGCATGACAAGAACATAAACGCCAGAATTAATTTGATCAAAAAACCTAAAACAATATTTTTAGGAATCATCAATTTTGGTTATAAAACCACTATTGTTATTTTCTAAATAAGAAAAAAATGGTATAAATTAATTTAGGAATGCAAGACAACATAATTTCTAGTAATAGAATTGTAAAGAATCAATGAAATTAATATATGTTTTTACAATTATTTTATAATTGAGTACTAATAAATAAATAATATTAGTTTTTTGCAAAATGTAAAATTGTACGCAGGTTGACCTCTCTTATTTCGAATTACGGACATGGTATTATTTCACATCTCACCATTCATTTCCTACATGTGAAAGTGAAAGAAAATTACTAGTATTTTTGTAGTACTATGAAAATAACAATTCTCTCAATAGTCGAGGAAATATAGCCGTAAAAAGGACAACACCTTCAATTTTTTAATGGCAACCTGTATCGAGATGCGGTTTTCGCCATTTGCTTCAGAAACACAATAGCAAAAAATGTGCCATATTTGTTTTACCAGGAAAAGCTTGGTTGTACTTGTGAATGCAAAAAATGCATCTAAACGCATTTCGCAGTTGCGTTTTGAGGAACTGTATTGTTGCTCACCTAATATTAACCAAAATTGCCCAAAACTTGTTACTCGGGGGTTTTTGGGGTCGCTGATTACGAATTTGATATTTACAAAACGCCACGCTGCATTCTGGGGCAGATTTCAGGGGCTTGGAGGGATTTTCAGTATATAGCGGAAATCCTCAAATTTTCTCAATTATTCTGTATTTTGGGCTTTTTAAGGACAGACGACTAAGTGATGTTCGTTAACTCATGTGCCCGGGGCAAAGTGCCCCACATTGCCCCACTTTGCCCCGGGCACTTGAATTAACTAGCATCTATTAGTCTGTGCTTGAAAATCCCAAAATACAGAATAATTGAGAAAATTTGAGGATTTCCGCTTTATACTGTTTCACTCTTTTCCTCAATTATAACAGCTATATCTGCGTTGTGATGGGTGTTTTTTTTGGCGTGATAGAACTTCTGATCGACACAACTCGGAGATTAAATATCATGTGTCAAAGTTGTAAAGTTATTTTTATTCAGTAATGTTTGCCACTTTTCCAAACGTCAGAGAAGCGATTGGAAATAGTGCAAATTGATCATGAGAATTAGTTTTCTTCGTAAAGCTCACAGATCGCTGCGACCATTTTAGAATCGACATATCGTCCATTCGAACCATGGAACGATTTCGCACCTTCTTTATTCTACTTAATGTCGTTCGCCCTGTGAGAAGAGAAGAGTGCGTAGTGGAATAAATATCGCCTAAGTGGAGCAAAGTATCGAAGAAAACCCATATTCGACACTGTGTCGACTTGGTTTAACACTCTACATGAATCAGTTCATTTCAGACAAAAATTGAAGCGACTAACCATGACTCACGTTTGGGGATTGGCCTGCAAGTTGACCCATTGTTTCATCGCGATGAGGCTCATTTTTGGCTCAAGGGCT
The DNA here is from genome assembly GCA_958510875.1 of Endomychus coccineus. Classification (NCBI taxonomy): domain Eukaryota; kingdom Metazoa; phylum Arthropoda; class Insecta; order Coleoptera; family Endomychidae; genus Endomychus; species Endomychus coccineus. The sequence goes on along the minus strand of OY294067.1, from coordinate 29,063,389 downwards.
ATGTCAATAAGCGAAATTGTCGCATTTGGAGTGAAACAATTATTCAGAAGCCATTAGAACCAGAAAAATGCAACGTTATTCTAGAAATCAGGCGACGAATGGTTGAAAAAGTGGTCGAAAATAGGACCTTCAGGCTCCAGGTTAAGCTTTATTAGAACCAGTCGGGGGTTATATGCCCGCAATAATATTTAAATAATAAACGAAATAAGATTTTCTATTAAATGAAGTAAATTTTCGTTCTTTTGATCAAATAGCATGTTTTTACCTCTTTAAATTTAATCACACTAAAAAAACACCCTTTACATTTTTCCTATAAACAACTTTTATGTTTATTTTGTATGTTTTATTTTACAGCCTCTAAAAAATGCAAGTTTTTAGTTCTTTGCTCTACAAATCTTTTTTGTTTTGATCAGATTATTGAGGGGTAAATTGGACAAACTAAAAATACAAAACTCATCAACACTCATTACCTCTTGGTAGCATTCTTCTCATGAGATTATGTCAGATCTAATTTCCGTTTTATTCAGCATTCAGTGAAAATCTTCTTCAGATTTATAATTATCTCGCAATGTTTACTCGCTTTAATCAAAGAGATTCATGTCAAAGGAAATATACAATTGCATAGACTTTTCTCACCTACAAGATTCTTTTATACCATTTCAAGTTTACAGGTATATTTATTACCTTTAATAAATAATTCATTAATTACAAATAAATAAAACTAGTGTAAATCAGGACAAAGGAATAAGCCCTGGGATCTTTCCGTATTTGGTCCAATACACAAATCATAATACACTTCATGAAGCCTAGGTGGATTTATTGTATTATCTTTTCAGTACTTTCACAATGCCCAAGATATATACCGTTCCGTTAAATGATAAGCAAATTCTAATAAATGATGAACATATCACAAAAGAAACATGGCTTAATTTATTCCTTCGAGAATGAAAATAAGTTTTCAAAATTGTCCTATAAGTAATAAAATGATGTTATGAGGGTGATTTATTACAAATTAGGTTAAAAATAGTTTATCTGCCAAGTAAAAATTTCCAAATTCCACCCAACTGAGAACAAATGCTCTGATTAAAAATCCCTCAATCAGTTCATTAGTCTGGAAAAAAATGACAATTTACTTGATTATTCTATAAGATAGGCTAATGGAACTAGAATACACCAGAAGTGTCACTGATAATGTGCATGGTATTGAAATTGCAATGTCATAATATTACTCATAATAATCAATAATAAATAGCAAGATACCTAAAGCGTGATTTTCTTTCTGTCAACCGTATACAGAAATTTTTGGAACATTGCAAGAAACTAATATAGCGGAACCAATGAGTTTCATTTAAAATAATTGGTATGTACATAATAACTCAATTTGAGGAAGTCTATAATTTGGACTCGGCGAGCCATGGATGATCCAACACATCTTCAGCTGAAAACCTCAATTCTGGAGCTAGTTGAAGCATATTTTGTATAAGCTCTTTCGCTGAATTGGATACTTCGTGCCAGTATTCGTCTGGGAAATCATACTGACCTGATAGAATGCAATCAAATAATTTTTCTTGATCATTATCTTGACTTACAAATGGGGGATAACCACATAGAAGAATGTATAAGATCACACCAGCGGCCCACACGTCGATCTATAAATATTCAATTTCATACTGAAATTATACAACAACTAGGTGTCTTACTTTAAGTCCATATCCGGATTCAGCCAAAATCTCAGGAGCAACATAAGTGGGAGTACCACAAACTGTGTACAATGGTCTAGTTACCTCACACGCTAACCCGAAATCACCAAGTTTGAGAGTTTTGATTTTGCAGTCATCAAATTCGACCTGAAATAGAAAGCATCACTATCAATTACTAAAAAGTAATAAGATTTACTTCTTTCAGCTTGTCTCTGAAATTCAGTGAATTTTCTGTAAAATATCCATCAATTTTAACAATGCGTTTTCACTTCACTGCAACGAAAAATTAATGAAGATTGTTCAAGGCAGACTTAAAAGTTTTCAATTTCTACCACATTTGCATAGCAAGAAACTGAGGAATACTTGCAAAATTTGATCTAAATTCAATCAAAATTTAATCAGGAGAAACTTTTAATTTATCAGTGTATAAAGATACATTTGCATAGCAGGAAACTGAGGAATAATTGCAAAATTTGATCTAAATTCAATCAAAATTTAGTCAGGACAAACTTTTTAATTTATCAGTGTATAAAGATACATTTGCATAGCAAGAAGCTAAGAAATAATTGCAAATCTTGATCTAAATTCAATCGAAATTTAGTCAGGACAAACTTTTTAATTTATCAGTGCATAAAGATACATTTGCATAGCAAGAAACTGAGGAATAATTGCAAATCTTGATCTAAATTCAATCAAAATTCAGTCAAGACAAACTTTTTAATTTATCAGTGTATAAAGATACATTTGCATAGCAAGAAACTGAGGAATAATTGCAAATCTTGATCTAAATTCAATCAAAATTCAGTCAAGACAAACTTTTTAATTTATCAGTGTATAAAGATACATTTGCATAGCAAGAAACTGAGGAATAATTGAAAATCTTGATCTAAATTCAATCAAAATTTAGTCAGGACACACTTTTTAATTTAACAGTGTATAAAGATACATTTGCATAGCAAGAAACTGAGGAATAATTGCAAAATTTGATCTAAATTCAATCAAAATTTAGTCAGGACAAACTTTTTAATTTATCAGTGTATAAAGATACATTTGCATAGCAAGAAACTAAGAAATAATTGCAAATCTTGATCTAAATTCAATTGAAATTTAGTCAGGACAAACTTTTTAATTTATCAGTGTATATAGATACATTTGCATAGCAAGAAACTGAGGAATAATTGCAAATCTTGATCTAAATTCAATCAAAATTCAGTCAAGACAAACTTTTTAATTCATCAGTGTATAAAGATACATTTGCATAGCAAGAAACTGAGGAATAATTGCAAATCTAGATCTAAATTCAATCAAAATTCAGTCAAGACAAACTTTTTAATTTATCAGTGTATAAAGATACATTTGCATAGCAAGAAACTGAGGAATAATTGCAAATCTAGATCTAAATTCAATCAAAATTCAGTCAAGACAAACTTTTTAATTTATCAGTGTATAAAGATACATTTGCATAGCAAGAAACTGAGGAATAATTGCAAATCTTGATCTAAATTCAATCAAAATTCAGTCAAGACAAACTTTTTAATTTATCAGTGTATAAAGATACATTTGCATAGCAAGAAACTGAGGAATAATTGAAAATCTTGATCTAAATTCAATCAAAATTTAGTCAGGACAAACTTTTTAATTTATCAGTGTATAAAGATACATTTGCATAGCAAGAAACTGAGAAATAATTGCAAAATTTGATCTAAATTCAATCAAAATTCAGTCAAGACAAACTTTTTAATTTATCAGTGTATAGAGATACATTTGCATAGCAAGAAACTAAGGAATAATTGCAAATCTTGATCTAAATTTAATCAACATTTAGTCAGGACAAACTTTTTAATTTATTAGTGTATAAAGATACATTTGCATAGCAAGAAACTGAGGAATAATTGCAAATCTTGATCTAAATTCAATCAAAATTCAGTCAAGACAAACTTTTTAATTTATCAGTGTATAAAAATACATTTGCATAGCAAGAAACTGAGAAATAATTGCAAAATTTGATCTAAATTCAATCAAAATTTAGTCAGAACAAACTTTTTAATTTATCAGTGTATAAAGATAATACCTGTGTACCTGAATGTAGTTTGATAAAGAATTGACATAAATCAAATGCATTTAATTTTAGAAAATGTTTCATGTCCAATTTTTCCTTTGATCTGTTGTTACCAGAGTTCTTGCAAATTTCTTATCCCATTGACCCACAAGTTCAAACTCTAAAATTGAATTGAATTTTAATACTATAACTTACCAAAAGGTTTTCTGGTTTTACATCTCGGTGAACAATATTCAAGTTATGTAAATAAGCAAGTGCCGAAACTAAGTGATTTATCATAAGAGATGCTTGATCTTCGCAAAACTTCTGTGCTATTGTAATTGCATCAAATAAATCTCCTCCTACAAATTATAACATTACAATAAGTTTTAAATGATCACTATAAAATAAATGTACCTTTAACATATTCACAAACTAAAAACAACATTTTTAGTGAATCCTGATCCACTATAAGGGACATTATATTTGGATGATCTACTTTCCTCAAGATTTTGACTTCATTATCAATCATGTCTTCCTATTATAGAATAAAAAGTTATTAATATAAATATTAATATTGAGACACTCTATTAAGAACAAATATCATATAAAATAGATCTTACCTTTCCTTTACATTTTGACTTATCTATAATTTTTAAAGCATACTCTTTATCATCACTAACGTCTTTACATAATCTCACTACAGCAAAATTACCTTGAAAATACATAAAAAGAATTAGTAATATACCATAAGAACTATAAGTAGTATGTTACCATCTCCTATTGTTCTACCAACAGTATATTTCTGTCTTAACAAAAGTGGCAAAATAAGATTATTGTCTTCACTCAGCTTCTTTAATAAACTTTCTTCAGATTCATAAGTTCGATTCAATTCCTTTTTGGGCATCTTAGGCTTAGGACCAGCTCTGAGAAATGGGTAAAATTGAAATTATATTCATTAACACATTTTAATTATTCCTTTTTAAACTGGTAACTATGTAATAAAACTATTGGGACATACCCATTTCTGGGCCCTGGTGTTTTCTTATATTGCTGTATAGCTTTACTTTCTTCAAATTCCAATTCAAAATTTTCTTGAGAGCATCTTTCATTGCCACAAACAAAAAACACATTTTCGGAAGAGAAAAACTGAGGTAGATTTGTTACTGGTTGCCCAGACAGTGAAAACACTTTACGAACAGCACCAGAATCTAATTGAGCAACATCAGTAAGAGCACTCAACACTTGATCCATACTGGATGAGTTACGCTTATTAAGCAATAACCGTAGGACCTGAAAAAATGTTTCGAATAATTAGACATGAGACATTATGAACATACCTTCCGAGGCTTGATTCCATTTCTAATGAGTGTAACTATTCTTGGATGTACGCAGTCTGGTGATATAATTTTAGGTGTGGTGAATGATTGCTGCAGTGGGAATTTGCTATTAAAAATTTTTTTTATACGTAATGTATCAGTTTTTGTATATTCGATTTTCTTAAATGTTTCACCTTTGCCTCCACATACATACTCTTTCCCATCTTCCAAATCTTCGATGTTGCAGATCTGAAATGGGATATGTCATAAACATAAGTTATAGATAATCATAAACTCTTTTAAACTATTACAGGTCAAAAGAAATCTAATTGAATTAGTAATATATCATGCTTTGAAAAGGAAAATTATCATTTATTTCGTATTTGTATACATATTAGAATTAAAAAGTAATAATAAAATAATATAATAATATGTCTCTCCTGAGTAATAAGTTACGCCGAAATTTTATAATAGTAACATTTGTATGTGTAAATAGATGAACAAATATAATTGAAAAAAAAATGATAATTACAATAAGATTAAATTTGACATTATTGTTAAGCTACTGCTTGTAAAGTAAACTATACAACCATGAGAACAAAAAAGTTTTCTTTGGGAATTAATTATGTAATTATCAAGAATACATATATCGAAAATAGTTCATATTTTACATCCAATGTTTTCGCTGGATGAGCTGATAGATTTTTTCAAAAGAATATTCAATTCTCGAGTTGGTAATGATAATGATTACATGAATGATATTCTATTTTGAGGATTTGAATGGAATATTTATAAGAATGTGTAAACACTGACAAATTCATTATTGAAAATAATCAATGTATATACTATAATTAAGGATTTAAAAATTAAAGATGAAGAACCAACAAGTCACCCAACAGAATTAAGATTAAAACTGTTCAAAAGGGCATCTAGAAAATAAAATATTCAATGAAGAATGCATGTACTTCTTTCTCACAAACAGTAAGTAGGATCTATTGTATCACTGATGAGTCATCAACATTATCGAATTGAGTATTGATATCATTTGCATTTCTATTCATCTTCAACACCCTTTCTGGACTACCTAGGTTATCATTATATAACTGATCATAAGGAGTTTTTTTTATTTTGTTATTCAAAAAATGCCAATTAAGACATTAATTGACTTACCCTCTTTCTTTATATACCAACAACTAATGTATAAAAAACACTGTAATACATCTCAACTTTAAAAAACTTCAACCCACCTTTTTACCATCCATAGAAAAAATGTATCTGACTCCATTTGGTAATGTAACATTTTTCGTGAGAATGTTTGTTAATTCTGTTGTTAAACTATCAAAAGACCTATAACGCTCTGATGTCACTGGTACAACCACACCTGTGAAGAACTTGTTTCCATTATGATAAAACCTTATTCTCTTAGCTTTTTGAGTTCGAGATGTAGATGTAGATGAGGGTCTGCTGTTTTTAGAAACATTTAAATCTTCAATTCCATTATCAATTATTTCAAAGTCAGAAATTACACTATTACAACTTGCAGATGAGACACTTCTTGAACCATTTAAATTATTTTTAGACATATTTGAGAAATATTTAGCAAGAAATCATACTGAAATTCTTTATTAGTTCAACAATATTGATGTTTTTCATTCATTTCAATAATTTGTAACCGCCTTAACACTACCATATGTCACTTATCCAGAAGAAAATATAAAATATTTTGATTTAGGAACTATATAGTATATAATCGTTATATAAAATTACTGAAATATTTAGAAAATAACAATATTTATAAAAGTAACTGTTTATTATTACGAGAAAGAAAAGTAATAACCTCTTTTCTATCGGCAAGTAGGAGGGATTATAGAACATGGATCATACACAGAAGAACTATAATAAGCTAAGCATAGATCAAATTGTAAACTATGAATATAGATCGATGGTTTGAGTATTTCTATGTAATATTATTCTTTAACGTTACCATCACAGTTGAGTTAATAACATAGACCTATTATCCTAAGGACACGGTCGTATATAAAGGTCTGGGAACTCTATGTTTGGTATGAGTCTCTTACATGTCGCCAAACTCGTAGTCCCTCGCTCAGCCACTAGCTAGCGCTTGGATTGAAGTTTGATGTCAGGATTAGGCGTCATATCGTTCAAATTTCAAGCCCCACAATACAAAGATTGATAGATTATAACCGCACATCGCCATATCGTTCAAACACGGTCGTATACATAGTCAAAGTATACAGGTCTGCCGGAGCCTCCCTTCTACTCTTTTTAAAATTTTAGTGCAAGCTGATTGGTCGTGTATTTCGTTTATTTAATGTTATTGACGACGACATAATATGATGTTGTTACTTGCAAGGCTGTGATTGGAGGAGCTAGGTGACGTCACCTAGCACGAGAAACGATGGAAGGGAGGCTCCGGCAGACCTGTATACTTTGACTATGGTCGTATACGTGCCAGAGAACATCCCCCGACTCATGCGCCACCCTTTTGGTACTTCTTAACAGATGACGCATAGCGGACTCACTTCTCACATAGCAAACAGCCTCGAGTCCCCAAACCTGTATATACGACCGTGCCTGAGGATAATAGGCCTATGGTTAATAGGTTAAGGACACGGTCGTATACACCGTGGTTAAGGATAATAAGTCGACCGTGGTTAAGGATATTAAGTCTAAGGTTAATATATAACAGTCTATGGCTACCATTTACCAAGCTCATTACCTCAAGCGGTCTGGTCTTTGACATACACATACGATCACTGATCACTTTTGGGATGGTCCTAGCACAAATTAAGTTTATTTGTGGGCCGTAAGTTCACAAACTTGTCTAATATTTTCTCAAATCATACCAAGTACATAAAATAGTTCGGCTCAGAAGAGAACAGAAGAACAGTCTCTAGAAAGTCAAATGCCTGTCCATTTCTAACAATTTTTATTCTACACACTATCCTTACCACCCGGTCATCTATACTTGACAACACAGTAAATCGAATTCCCACGTATTCGGTCTCAGCAGAATCTAGTCAATAAACTTAGTATTACCTACATCTTACATATTTGCTCGCCATATAGTTAATATTTTGTGTGTGGCTGAGATGCCAGGAAACTTTCCACCTGTTCCTCTATATTGTCTATATGGAAAGAATGGCTTATGTAACCTGTCATTACCAACGACATTGTGAGGTGGCAAAGTGATGCCAACATATCACGTCAAACATATCGTGAAGGGTGTAAAATTATCGCACATTATTGTACCACTAACCAGAGATAACTTTATTTTTCGAGGGGCATTAGCATAGATAACTCTAGTAGTAGTTATCTATGGGTATTAGTATTAAAAAGCTATGGCAATAACTATGTCTATAAATTTTTCTTAAGTGCGTTTGAAAAACTTTCAGAACTGAATCCAATATACTTGAGAATTGAAAATTGGAATTCGACATCCATTCTTTCCTAAACTTTTGGACTTTCAAGTCTTGATGTAATCTTTCTTTTTTTGGTTGGTGTATTTGCGTTAGCATTATTCTCATCCTTTAAACTGTGAAATCATTTCATTTTAGATCATTTATCAGAATTACTAGACCTCGGCGGGATATTCATCACACGACACAAACAGGAAGCTGACCCTGACCACATAAAACGACATGAATTGAAATTGAGCAAAAAAATTCACAAATTAATAAAAGAACAAAATGTTCTAAGACAAAACACAGAGCACATTAGAGCAGAGTACAAAACAGTAAAACATGACAACTACAGGAATTACTTTGATCCGCTCCCTTTGTGAGCACAGCTAAAAATTCTGAAATAATTTTTTTCTTATATATCTGAAATGCTGATATCAAGTTTTATTGGGGGCATTCGGTTGGAACGAAATTATCGTATTTTCGCGAACGATATCAAATATGGTATCGTACATCGTACAATAAGCAAAATTATCGTATGCGTACAATAGTTATCGTACGGTTGGCAACATTGGTTGGCATCAACAGGTTATGGTTGTCAGATTCACAGAACATTTGTCGATCTTTGAATAAATATATAGGAACATTTTGCCCTTATGTGTACTTCACCCGAACTACTAAAATTTGGTAGGAAAATTTATTTGGGCGCAATGTAGAGTGAAATTTAAATTGTCAAAAGCTATTGATTTTCAAACTTTGAATACATTTATAAATAAAAACATGTTTAAACTACTTTTTTATAATCTATTTAAAAAACTTACAACATAAAATTCTTATAATGTGAAATCGTCCCTCTGTAAAAAAAGTCAAGTTATAATGTGCTATAAAAATTAAAATAAAAATCGTTTACCATTCCGTTATACTCCAATATGTGTTGTTTTATTTTGGAACTGTCAACCCAAGTGACAAAATCTTCCAATGTTCTGGTAACTAGCAATGCAGGATCTTTTATCAATTCTGGTCCAATTCTCACATGTCCTTGCTCAATCAACTTTGTAGCTGATTTGATATTTTCAGACATTTTATCTAAAAATTCAATTTTGAACACAAAGTTTAAGGAATTAATTTCACAACTTACTCCTAACCATTACAACAGGTAATCTTCTTCTACAAAAACAAGAGGCAGTAACTTTTTCCACCAAACCTAAATCCCATCTTGTTGCTATCAAACCCATTAAATATCTGTAACAATAAAAAAATTTGTTACATTTTTAATAGAATAACATGAGCTATTACCATTTAAATTAATGATGTACAATTTGATCGAGATGAGACTATTCAAGTGCTAGGGTCTGAACTCTTAAAACACTTCCCATATAGGAAACATAATTGCTGAATTAATAATTTTATGTATAATTATGTGCCCACCTATTTTGCAATAAATAAATATCTTATAATGTATGTTTTTTTTCTGTAAGTTTAAAGTAATATTTCTTTAATTTCCCTGCTTCTTTCCTCCTGTACCAATTTGAAGTGAAATTAAGCATGATCTAGATGAGCCAGAGCAGGCAGCGAACAAAACATTTCAACTGCTTGTGTCAAATGAGCTTGTTTTAATCAGAAGTACAAGGAGGGGAAATTCATTATCACCTAAGCAAAGTAGCAGGGATTCAGCTCAATCTGAAGGACTTACAATTTTTCCAATAACTGTGCACTGCATACTGTTCTAAAAGGGTCTTTTGTTTCTATCTCCTTGATTTTTTTACCCAATTCCCTTATATTCCTAGCCAATTTATTGTACCTGAAATTTATAGTAATGTTATCTATTTTAATAATTTTTAATGGAACTGTACTTTGTGTAATCTTCCCTCTTTTGAATATGATATTTCCTTAAGATTTTCACTTCATGTAAATTATTGTCTACTTCCCAAGATATGAAATCAACCTTCTTCAGCAGTTTTTGTTCGTGATACTTCAGTTTTCGAACCATGTTTGATTTTGGTTTGAATTAAATTGTTGTATAGTTGTACACTATACAGAGAAGCACGTTTTCGTTTTGACAGCTTTGTTTTTTGTATTCTGTTTCTGACATGACAAAATGACAAGAAAGAAGCAGAGAACATTACGCAAATTTAAAGAGTTAATTTGTCACCTAGTCTGTTCTGTAGCAGCCACGGTCGTACATACAGGTCTGGAAACTCGAGGTTGTTTCCTATGTAAGAAGTGGGACCGCTAAGCGTCGACTTTCGCGTAGTACCAAAAGACGCCACGTAAGAGTATTCTCTGACAACTGTCAGTTGACTTGTCAATATAAGGAATACCTGCGTTTTTAGAAACAAATTACGAAATCGTGCATTATGCCGAAATGCAAAACGGGGTACAAAAGTGTAAAGCAAGAAATTGCGTTACGAGAAAAATTGGCAGTTTCAACATAGCCGAGGTTTCCGGACCCTTCGAGTGTACAGTACCGGAGGTTTTAGTGTATAATGTATATATTGTAAACATAATGAAAGACAACATACTAAACTAGTATACACGTATTTTGATTGTAAACATAATGAAAGACAACATACTAAACTAGTATACATATATTTTGATTATAATCCTAATTTAATTTAAAAAATGTTTAAATGCGATCGATTATTTTCATACATTTCCTTTTTAAATTACTACCAAAAAAAGCCTTAGATATTATTATCTACATACTCCGGAAAGAATGTGTTTTAACGAGGTCTTTTATGTATAACGAGAAAGGGGAAGTTATTTTTAAGGTGAGTAATACATTTTGACAAGAGTAACAGTTCTATTCCTCTCTCAAATCAGAATACTTAGTAACACTACTTGCGATTCCGGGAAGAAATCGTTTTACCACTGCGTGATCCAAGCGCTAGCTGGTGGCTGAGCGAGGGACTACGAGTTTGGCGACGCTTAAGAGACCCATGTCAAACATAGAGTTTCCAGAGCTGTATGTACGACCGTGGTAGCAACTGTATATTTTATAATTGTTCTGTGAAAATAACCTAAAAAGCAAAATAAAGTAAACATATCAAATCTTATAAGATATATGGGTAAACAAAAGCGATGAGATCCATGAAATTTTTTCCACTAGTGAGACGATGTTTTTCACAACATATAAGTATAAGACCCAAAATATGTGTTGTAGGAGCTGGTCCTGCAGGTTTCTATGCAGCTCAGCATTTAGCGAAAAAATTAGATAGCTGTGAGATAGACATTTATGAAAAATTACCTGTACCATTTGGGCTAGTAAGGTATGATAACCCCTGGAAACAATGTTTAAAACCGTACATTTTCTTTAACCAACGTTTTATCGTAAAATCTTTACCCAAATCAAAAATATTGCTTTAGGAAAAAATAAGTCAAGTTAAAATTAATATTTTTAGTGAATGAACCATAAGACTTAAGTAAATTATATTACAGGGGTTAGTGAAATGTAGGATTGCCTCTTAAAAATGTAAACTAGGAAGAGTAAATTTATAAATGAAAGAACTGGCTCATTCGTGAATTACCTACTCTTCATAATTGCAAAGACAAAAAAAGCTATGTTGTTTTGAGTGAACATCAAATAATATTAGTATAGTAATATAGTATAGTTTTAAAATTCACCCAATCTAAACTGATACCACACAAAGAAAGTGATTTTTTCCAGATTTGGTGTGGCCCCTGATCATCCTGAGGTGAAAAATGTAGAACACACATTCACAAAAACTGCTGAAAATCCCAAAGTTAAATTTCTTGGTAATATCAATCTGGGCAAAGATGTTCGGCTTGCCCAACTAATAGAATCTTACCATATAGTCATATTGGTAAGATATTGCATAATATTAATGGTGTCTTCCAATTTATTTCTATTCAATGGATATTCTTGACTAGATTAAATTAGAGAATACATGTTGTGTATGTTCAATAATAGTTCTGCTATCACACTAATGATAAATATTGTTATCTGTTAGGCTTATGGTGCTGAAGAAAACATGAAACTGAATATAAGTGGTGAAAATCTGAATAACGTTTTGACAGCAAGGAATATAGTTGGCTGGTACAATGGTGTTCCATCTGATAGAAATATTGTAATTGATCTTAGTGCAGAAAATGTTGTTATCTTTGGTCAAGGAAATGTGGCAATAGATGTTGCCAGAATACTATTGAGTCCTGTAGACAAATTGAAGGTTAGTAACCAAATGAAGTATTCCCAAATATTTGAATTAGATGAATACACAAATTCAATATTTCTCAATTGGAGGTAATAAAATTAATATGATACGAAAATATAACTTACATATAAATATTGATCATTATCTCAATAATTAATTTATCCGATATTATTTAACCGACCTTTGAATAAAGAAAAATCAAGGGTTAGTTTTCTGATTGTCAATTTTTTTACTGAAACAGAATTTTGTTCGCTTTAATTTTTTTCATATATGACACAATTCCAGGTTATATTCGCACTTCATCCCAGGTGAGGTCTTTGGATTGCGCCGAAATTTTGCGGGTGGTTTCTGCCTCAGCAAATATTAGGTTTCCCAAAATTCCAAGCCATATACTTCAATAATGCGCCGGCTAGAATATTTTTAATTTTTTGTTAAAATTTTATTGATTGAAAATGAAAAAACTGCATTTCTTCTCTAGAAAGGCTGTACTGTTACAAAAAAATATTTCAAATCATGGATTTGATGGTAAATTTTCTAAGGAATCCAACGCCGTCTTCAGAATTGGTCTATCGTATCGCGCATTGATTTTTTTCTTCAGAAATGCATATCTCCGATGTTGTTACTCCGATCAGGCTGAAATTTTGTGTGAAGGCGGTTAAAGGTGAATACTTTAAAGTGGTTTATCAATGGTCATGCATAAATTATGAAACAAAACCGCTAGAGTCAATTATCTGTATTTTCAAAAATTCTTAGGCCATTTCTTTCAAGTTAATACTGATGGGTGAATATTAATCCCTAATCTGATTTCAGATTCGGATTGTTCGGAAAATTCTCGATCGATTATGTACTTTCTAAACATTTTTTAAGTCGATTCAATCGATATTGCGAGCATGTTTTTTTCAATATTCAAATTTGTTTGAAAGCGCAGGGTATGTACATTTCTTGATAAAAATTTAATTTCTTCTTCAAAAAAAATAATCAAATAAAATGAGTTTAATACTAACATTTTTTTTTCAAAGAAAAATAATATTAAAAAAAAATAATTAAATAAAATGAGTTATATAATAAAAACTATTATCAAATATTAATTTAAAAAAAAATACTTAAATGAAATGAGTTATAATATTTTAAAGAAGAAATTGAATTTTTATCAAGAAATGTACACTGCGCTTTCAAACAAATTTGATTATTGGAAAAAACATGCTCGCGGGACACTTTAAAGCGTCCCTGCTTGCTGTACTATTTATTTCTCCGCAATAACCGACAGATGGCGTCACTTCGCTTAACACCCCGAATATATTTAGAAAACAGTGTATAATCTAGACATGATTTCTTTGTGAGCGCGTAAATTTGATTGGATGCCGCAGTCAAGTCAGTGAGCGCGCTAAATTCAAAACTTTTCCGTGATAAATAATATTATTGCTTTCTTCCAATTCGTGATGAATACAAAACGGAAGTGAAGATCAAATGATACGTCGTGCCCTTGAATCGTTGTGGTTAAGTAAAAAAAATTCTATATTTCAAAAATTGAATGCAATTTTCCACTTCTTAATAAATATCAATTGAATCGACTTAAAAAAATTTTAGAAAGTACATAATCGATCTAAAATTTTCCGAGGAATCGGAATCTGAGGACAGATTTGAGATCAATATTCACCCATCAGCATGAACTTGAAAGAAATGGCCTAGGAATTTTTGAAAATATAGATAATTGACGCTAGCGGCTTTGTTTCATAATTAATGCATGACCATTTTTACACCACTTTATGACGTGTCCTTGCGACTTTTCGGTAAAGTGCTCATTTCAAATCCTCGGGCGCCAGATTTTTCCCAAACGTTTACTCCTTTTGATTACTTCTGCTAGGGTCCTCTCCACAAGGCTTGTCACTATGCTATCTAAAGATAGCCTTGTCCCTAGGGTAGCTACAGTGAAGTATAACCAGAGTCCAATGGGCAGAAAACAGTATCGAAATTGTAAGCTTTAATTACAATTGATACCTGGTTATAACTTAGCTCGTTAAAGATGGAGCAGACATAATTCAATAAAACGGGGAATTCCAAATAATAAAATATATAATAACTATAACAAGTACACTTTCAGAATAATCAATATAAATGCAATTGAACGGTATTATTTCACAAAATTACACCCAGACGGAAAATGTAATGAAGCTCAAACGGTAAATGAAAACTCTTTCAAGATATCTACTCTACGATAAGTTCGGTAACTAAATTCAATTCAGTGGTACGGGATCGGTTGATGAATGATTCAGAATGATCAATTTGCGGAAAAGAACGAATCAAACAGGTCCTAGCGTAATAGCGGTATTCGGTAAATATTCAGATAGCCATATTACTTGAAATGTTGTTAAAACGCACTACGATATATCAAACGGTTTAAATACGGTCGGTTCGGATTCGGAAGATATATCGTAATGCCCGGATATAAAATATTAAGCCATTTACCTTATACGAAATTTCACTTAAACGGAACACTATTGTTAATTCACTTTTTCAAATCTGACTTGAACTCGGATAATAATTATTTCACTTTGATTCTAATATGATAATCACACTTTAACGGTACCGATTGAAAATCGAAATCACAAAAGCGGGCAACGGTACTGATTCTAAATCGAAATCACAAGAGAGGGCAACGGTACTGATTCTAAATCGAAATCACAAGAGAGCGATCTTTTGGATGTCACGGCTTTTATATGCTTTCCGAGGTTCTGGACAGGTCCGCTCCACCAATTCCTTATTTTGTGCCAAAGGTTTTTTACTTATGCCCCGAACAATGTATAAAAGTGATGCTACTTTTTAGATCTAAAATTCGCGCACATGACGCTCCGGTAGTTTCTCTCGGCGGACTAAGCAAGTGTTATCGGAGTTTTTTGGTTGTTCGCCCCTTTTTTATACATAAGGTTGCACAAAGTTTGGTGTCTTAACTGGCCAGACCCCTGTTTTTGCAACATATTTTATCGGAATGAAATGCAATTTTGAACGAGCATGAATTTGATTCATCTATTTGAATAATTATACTTATTCGAAATTACGGAGATTTAGACAAGTGACAATCACGGAATACACATTCGGAACTCACGCATATCTATTGAAATAATGAACTGTTCAAACTGAAATTACATGTAACATCCGTATTTATTGCCTGATCTAAATTAAAATGATATTTCAGAATTTAAGCTTCGTTACAACTTTAAAGTGCTCACTTATAACTTGGAAAATTCCCCATCAAATCCATCATTTGGAATTTTTTTTGCCTTAGTAATGCGTTTCTACAGAAGAAATGCCCTTTTTTCATTTTCAATCAATAAAATTACAAACAAAATGAAAAATATTCTAGGCGGCGCATTATTGAAGTATATGGCTTGAAATTTTGGGAAAGCTAATATTTCCTGAGGCAGAAACTTACTACCTGTAAAATTTCAGCGCAATCCAAAGACCTCACCTGGGATGAAGTGCGAATATGACCTGGAATGCGCCATATAGTATTCACAACATTTCCTTGAAGTGAAAAGTTCTTGCATATTCTTTCTCTCCTAAAAGAGTTACTTGGTTCTAAAACATCAAGAAGCTTGACTATTTTTAAAATCTTTCAGCATGAATAATATGAGAAATATTTTAATGTACAGAAAACCAAAGTTCAAAATGGATAAACCTTCTTTTATTTTGTTCTTGTAATTTGATGAATGAAGTATACACCAAATTATTACCAATCATAGGTTTTTCTATGGAATTAGTCTTATTGCATTCAGGGAGCACTCACTCTCCAAATCTTCAAACTTCAAACTTTGGTATTTTATTCTAGAATACAGACATCACACAACATGCTCTAGAAGCCTTATCTGATTCTAAAATTAAGACAGTCCATATGATAGGGAGGAGGGGACCGCTACAAGCTGCATTCACTATTAAAGAGCTAAGAGAGGTTCTGAAATTACCCAATTGCTCAACGCAGTGGGTATCAAGAGATTTCCAGGGAATTGCTGAAATGGTACCAAATTTAGCCCGTCCGAAGAAACGTATCACCGAATTAATGTTAAAATCCCTTGAAGCGCCTTCCAAACAACTTGGTAAAAAGTTTTTACCAATATTTCATCGTTCACCCTTGGAAATACATGGTAAAAATTCGATAGAAAATGTTAAATTAGGAGTTAATAGATTAATAGGAGAAGATATTTTAAAACAACAAGCCGAATTGACTGATGGGCGTGAGAATATTGAGTGCCAGTTAGGTATAGTTAGTGTTGGTTATAAATCAGTTTGTGCAGATAACCTTATTGATTTTGACGAACGACAAGGGATTGTCAAAAACAACTATGGTAAAATCAAACCTGGCTTGTACACTACAGGTTGGTTAGCCACTGGTCCAGTCGGTGTAATTCTATCAACTATGAATAACAGTTTTTCCGTTGCTGAAATGATACTTGAAGATATAGTGAAAGATGGCTTGCTAACAAGAGACAAACCTGGCTACAAATCTATCGAAAATTTATTGAAAGCCAAGAATGTTCAAGTAGTGAAATGGGAGGATTGGCTGAAAATTGATAGGTACGAAATACAAGAAGGGAAAAAAGTTGGTAAACCTAGGGAAAAAATAACAGATGTAAATAAAATGTTACATATTGCAGCTTCATAGTCTATATATGTAACATTGGATTGATTAATAAAATAATTCAAAAATGGAATATAACAGACTCTGATGACATAAGCTTGTTGAAATAAGCTTTCCAAGAAATAAATCTGCAAAGAATAGAAAAGAGTGTATTTCATAAAACAGAACGAGCCATTGAGAGAAAAATATATTTAAATTTTATATAGGATGATCCAGGGCCACCCTTATATACTAACATAACACTGCCAGTACTGCCATAAGCAGGTACCTCAACCAACCAGAATGACAATAGTATTTGAGAAGAATTAATAGGTGAACTGTGCAATGTGCAGAGAATATCTTGAACAATTATTATTATTCATTGTATCCTAGCAATATGGCTTACTCCTACCATTATTTAATGACATGAACTAGAATAAACTGTTTGTTGAATCATTTATTAATGGTTTGTTTGAAACAAATATGTATCTCTAAGAGTTTTAAAGATACAAATCAAAAGGAGAAAATACTCAAAAAGTTTGTAAATACTGATTGATATTAGAGATAAAATTGAAATAAAAGACTTGATAAATAAAGCCTCATATTCCGTTGTTACCTTTCCACAACTAATTTCATGATGTATCATGTAATGTTCACGAAAACTGGTTCAACTTAGAGACTGCAGTGAACTAGCTGTCATAAATACCCTTGATTATGCTAATATTAGTTGAGAAAAGGACTGAATAATTGTTAATAGGTGTATTTTTTATTTTTTTTACATAGAGGAGGGGAAATTTTACATAGTATTATGATTAGAAAAGTTGATTTATGGAACATACTCTAACTCCGTTAAAATACAAAAATTAACAAAACAAATGCAGAATTAAAACAAAATAAAGACAAGTACTAAGTTATTCAAATATGATCTTTTGGTACCTATATGCAATATTTTAAAATTTGTTTCAACTGAATGGGTTCATCGAAAATCCAATATACAAAATGTTACATGAAAACAAAATCAATATTTTAAAATTCATTATATATAAGATCCCAAATAATAATTAATATTCAAACTTCTCAACCTTCAATTGATATAATTTACGCTTTGTAGTTCTATGGTATAGTTAGGGCAATCCACACCACGTGACCCAATATGGCGGTTAAGGGCACACAAATTAATAATCGCCATAAGGTGGTCGTTGGGCTAGTGAAAGTGTATTTTTGGATATTTTCGATGCCTTAGTGTTGTTAATCAATAATATTCAGATGGAGAGTGATTGCCTGAAGGCCCTATTGTTGAAAAGTAGACACGTTGGTGAACGGTATGCTTGAAAATACATCCCTTTCTTGTGATCTTTATTAAAAAATAATATTATGTCTCTACATGAATCTATTTATTAGTCCAGGCTATGAACCGGAAAATAAAAAAAAGAACATGTAAGTTCGAATCAAAAATTTTTTTTACATTAGCTTCAGGAGGTTCTCAGGATCATTTATACACCTTAAAACCTCTTGGGAACCCCAACCCCACCCATCGGGGGCGAAAATGGCCCGAAATCTCCAAGTCTTGAATTGTATGTTCTACGAAAAAAGATATTTTGGCATTTCGAGTGCACCCAGGGGGTTTTTTGGTCGCTGAACACGAATCCGTAGCCAGATTTACTTGCAATCCATCGTAGGGGTGGTCAAATCGACAAAATTGGCCAATTTCGCACCCCTAATATGTTATTGTGCAATTTGCGTGTCTTTGGCATTTCGAATGCACCAAGGGGTTTTTTGGGTCGCTGAATACGATTCCGAAGCCAGATTTACTCCGAAGTAATTTTAAAATGCAAAAGTAATAAAACTTTAGAAGCGTGTCAAATTAGCCATTTTTGTAAATTTCTCACCCCTACGATGATATTCGAGTAAATCTGGCTTCGGAATCGTATTCAGGGACCCAAAAAAAAAACCTTGGTGCGTTCGAAATGCCTAAAACACGTAAATTGCAAAATAACATATTAGGAGTGCAAAATTGGCCATTTTTGTCGATTTTACCACCCCTACGATGGATTGCAAGTGAATCTGGCTACGGATTCGTGTTCAGCGACCCAAAAAACTTCCTAGGTGCACTCGATACGCCAAAATATCTTTTTTGTAGAAAATAAAATTAAAGACTTGGAGATTTCGGGCCATTTTTTTTTTATTATAGCTAAAATCCCGGTTCACAGCCTGGACTATATACTGTTTGCTTTTGATAAGAATACTACATACAGATGAGATGTGTTATTATTATAGGTGCAAAAGATTAGCTGCCTAAATCTAAGAAGTTTCAATAGAAACCAAAGTCATGAAAGTAAAATAAATTCAACTATTCAAATCAATATGATCATTCAACAAATATGTTTTTTGTGCTTATTAATTTAAAGATTCAGCACATCCATCATAAAACTTGATTGACTCTTTCCACATTTGGCGGAAATATCTATAAAGAAAGGGTTCAAATTGAAAAACACATATTTCAAAATATTTCTGTTTATTGAGTCACCAGAATCCTAAAGAAAATTTTTATTACATAACAAGTCTGCAATAAGAGGAGGAGGTACATGAACATTCATTCATAAACTGGTTTGAAAATTTGGAACAAAGAAATGTTATTAGGAACTTTGGAAAATAAAATTATTTTATAACTTTTGTGCCCTTTGTGACAGGGTATTGCCAAAGCGATACCATTCACTCTAGTTGGTTTGATTTTTCTCTTGTCCAACCTCGCTTTTCTTTCGACTTCATCAACATTTTGTGAAGAATGTCCCATGTTCTGTGAGAGAACCCAGTCAGGATTGGTTTTGTCCTCTAAAGGAGCAGGTTTTCCTGAAAATAATTGAATACAAATGAATAAATTTTCACTACACACTAAACATTTTTCAGTGTACACTCAAGTTTGCAACGACTCACCTGTTATAAAATGTCTGCTGCAGACTCTCCGATATTTGATTTTCGAATCCGTGAGATCCTCTCGCTTGATTGCAGCTAACCACAAATCTCGTCTCTTCCTCGATAAGTCATTTTTACTGGTCACAAACTTGTGATTTACAACTGTACGAACAGACTTTATCCCTGTCGTGGCGAGACCCACAGCCATCACAATGCAAGTAACTGGCGTTTTTCTTCAGTCAAAACACTAATAGTAATCCAAAATTAAAAAAACTACTCAAATTCGCCCAGAAAATAACACTCTTATCACTATGGTGGCTTATGACAAAACACAATGTTTGCCCTCAGCCGCCATATTGCTTTCGTTTTGACCAGATCTCTGGATTACCTTATAAGCCCCCATTGTCTAAGCATAGTATGGTTGTATGGATTGCGCAGCAAGGGAACCCTTTTATCCCTTTTATCATTTCTAAAATCTCGGAATTTACGCTTTTTGCTTTTATCGTTTGGGAAAAATTATTTCATTTATGTTATATCTTATATTGATAAACATCAATAAATTGAAGTACAATAAAATATCTTCATTTGGCTATATTCAAACTATGTTAGGATTCTTTTTCTTTTTGTAACCTCATCTGTTCTTTCAGATCTACAGTAAGATCATGTTCTTTATGGAGTTGTTCTTTCACAGTTCCTGGTATACCAGACAAAAAATAGTATATTGCTCCCATAATAGCTATTATTATATGCTGAAAAATATGAATGGTTATATACACTCCTAATCTGATATTTGAATGAGAACGAGGTGCATCAAACATCGCACCTCCACTCCCTTCTCAGCAAATCTTATTTTTGTATAGCATTGTCGTATGCGTATGATGGAATAACTGCAATGACCTTGGAGCCATTCAAATCATTCTTCTAGTTGGATATGTCTGATGTGACTTACTTCAGCCAAAATTACGAAAATAAGTCTCCATAATAGAACCATATGATGTTCATCGGTGAAACGATATTTTTCCGGATGGTCAGGTGGATGCCTCAATCCAGGATATGAGCAAACCGTTATATTAATAGAAGGTGGCTTCGTGTAATCGTTGGTATCAAATTCTGGAAAAGTCAAAGAATAATAGAACGAATAAAACTATTTCCTTAACATCCCAAATAATAAATAATTAAATTAAAGTTTGGCTATAATATCAAAACGGCGAATAATAAACACTGAATAGAAAATTTGATCAATTTTGATAGTATAAGGTTGGATAACAAATTGAAAAGCCTTCTATAATTATAATAATAATAATAATAATAATCTTTATTTGAAAAATAGGTAACCCTAATATACAATAACAATACATAAGTACATTAACATTTATATTATAGGTATTATAGATAAATGTAAAAAAAAAAAAAAAATATTAATTAATTATGAAAAAAAATGTAGGTACAACTCCAATTTCACTTTGAAAATCAACACATGCATATACCATTGAAAATCACAACATTACAGTATAAATCAATATGAAAGATATATCTAACGTTTTGGATCGATTCCAACAACTGGTTTTTTATTTGATTAATAATGATGGACTAGATTTAACTATATTGTAGAATAGAACTTTATTAAATAAATAAATAGGAAACCCTAATATACAAACATGATAAGCATCATAATTACAATTTTAGATTTTTGTACACTTTATAATTATAATTTAAGATCGCTAAAAAATTACAAACTTTAAAATGAAGAATGAAAAATTGGACTATAGAATCACAGACAACAGCAATACAACACTATTATTTATTTTCTCTCACAAAGTCTGCTAGTTGTTGTTTAAAAATCCTTAAGGATGAACTCGTTTTGACAATATTAGGTAAATTGTTATAGTTCACAAAACCTTAAAAAAAAAAACAAAGAAATCATAGAGCACTTTTTTTTAGTTGTAGGAATGTAAAAATTGTTATTATGTCTTGTATCATAGTTATGAATATCACTGATGGTATTATTTCGTGAATTGTTAAATTACTGTTTCAAATTTATACCATGTAGGTATTTTATTTCAAGACTCCCTAAATGAATCTCATACTTCAATGAATTCAAAAGGAATGTTAGTAACCAGGACAGAATCAAAACCCTCTGGTTCGCGGAGCAGCATTTCAGGTTAGTCATCCTGTCGAGGCAGGAATGGGAAAATGGCCACACGCCAAAGCACGGCACAATTTAGTATACGGATGGCTCTAGTCTAGAAGTTCTAGAACAAACAAGAGTCTGAGCAGGCTTTTGCGGTCCTAGATATAGTGATGCGTATATGTCAAAATAAAAGAAACTTTAATGAAGAAAAAATTAAAAGGACTTTGCAATAACTATATTGTTTTAAAATACGTTATTAAAAAAACCATAAAATGACATAAAAAATTGCAAAAATACACCTTTAAATTTTCATCTAAAAACGATAAAGATTAAAAATTGTATTTACTAACAACAAATGAATGAACACATATTTATTCATTTTAAAATTTAAATTATAATAGTAAATATAAAAGAAAAAATTCATAAATTTAATAAAAATTTTCCTCAAATTTTCACCAAAAAAATGTTGGTAAAGACAATTTCTTACATTAGCAAAACTTTATTTATTAAAGTAATATTTATTGTTCAAAATTCTTTTTCAATACTAATAAAATAAAATGAAATTAATTTCTTCTTAAAAATAATAAAAATTAGAATTATTCTCTTAAATTTAAGTCAAAAAAGTTTTTATATTCTAATAATAAATAATTAATTTATTTAAACTTTTTATTTATTTTATTAATAATATAAAAACTAATAATTCCCTGCAAATTATTTAAAAATTTAATACTCAATTATGAATATGAATAAATTTGTTATATTCAAAAATCATCAAAATTTTGTAAATTCATTATTGAAATTACTTTTAAAAAAAAGTGTACAAATATTCTTTTAAAATTTTGTCTAAAAACGATACAGATACAGTACAGTATTGCAATTTGATGACGAATAACAAATTATTTTTGAAATGTTTATTTCAATATGTTATTTTGAAATCATACTTAACGCTTATATGATTTTTTTTGTTTTTCTTAATGTTGATTTTAACCGTTTTCATAGGGCACACCATCGATATTCGCACCGGGTACCACCCATGTTAGCTATGCCACTGGAAAACTATTAGTTGCATTGGTACTGGTCGTTCTAAAGAAACCTATTTACCTTTGTGTGAATTTGTATTTTGTATTGTATTATTCACTTTTTACTATTCAAGATTATTCACTCACCAGACAATAGAAAGTTGGAGAACCTTATCCCCGCCCAGTCATGTCCAATCAGTGGTATAACATTAGTAGTGAAAGCAACTATACATACCTGAATGGAAATGAAATCGTATTATACCGTAATTTTTTACATCAAACCAGGAATAACTTACATTACAAACTATACTGACAAAGCTGGCGAATCTTAATACGTCAATCCATGCTCCTATACCTTTGACCATGCTGGGTACTATTCTTCTGTGATGTTTTACCAATTTTATAGCATCTGCTCTTAGTTCATACATGTTGTTAACAAGTGCACATAACGGCGCCAGAGGAAACGCGGCCATAAAAAAACTCACGTATCCAAATTGTATTACTAAAAATCAATTCAAAGTATCCTTAATAGTTTCAGTAACTATATATATTACAGAATCAGAGATAGTTCTATCCCAAGTGGATGATTTAACTACAAATTAACCTTACGTAAATCTGCAAATTCACATGTTAGGAGTTCCCTACTTGAAAATGCTAAAAAGTATTCAGTTTCCCATGAAGGTAGAGCATAAGCTGTACCAATCTTCTTGACTCCCAACTGCCTCAGTAAGATCCGTTTCACCTACAAAATGGAATTTGTTGATTGTAAGTTAGTATGACATATGGGATTAACATGAAAATGTCCCCTTAAGGTAGAATTTGAAGAAGACAAATATCATAAAACTATATCACAGGGACTGGCCAACACAATGCTACTAAATTGAAGGTACCGAAATATATTTATAGATAAATTATGGATTTTGGCAGTGGCGGATCCAGAAGATCTCTCAGGGGCGGGCGAATAACTTATATAGTCATATCTGCTAGCTTAAATAAACAAAAATGATGCAGGAAAAATTAAATAAACAATAGGTGAAATTATTTAAAGAAAAGGTTATTATTTGCTTTCCTTTCAGGTTTCCCACAGTTTTCTGCAAATTTTCCTGATTTTCGTCTATTTTGGATCGAAATACGCGACTGCCAACATATTTTATTAATAAAACGATAATCCTGTGGAAAATTAGCAAGTTTGTATGAAAATTACCAAATTTCCCTGATTTCCCGCTCATTGAATGAGTTTTCCGGGAAAAGGACCTCGGATTCGTGTTCTGCGACCCAAAAAAACTCTTAGAACCCAATTTGGGGGCTTAATTTTCATTTTTTATAAATACAAAATTATCTTCAAAAAGGGGGTACAATAGGGTTAATTTAGTGTTTAGGGGTGTATACCACGCCCTACTTTTGTTTAGAAAGTTTCCAGATCATTGGCTGGACTAATATTAACATTTTCCTGCATATGAATATTATACTATAAGGGCAAGGTGAAAAGTCCCTGATAAACGAAACAAAAAATGATTTATTTGGTTAAAAACTTGTTTTATTTCTCAACATAATCTCCTTGAAGCCCGATACACTTCTTTCAGCGTTTTCTAATTTTTCGATACCTTCCAAATAGTGCGATTTAGCTTAACCTTCAAAATAGGCGTTTGTTTCAGCGACGATCTAATCGTTGCAGCCAAATCTCTTTCCGCTGAGCCAATTTTTTAAGTTTGGAAATAGATAGCAGGGGGCCAAATCTGGAGAATAACGTGGATGACGAACCAATTCGTAGCGCAATTCAAACAATTTTGCCATTGCGACTGCGGACCTGTGTGTCGGTGCGTCGTTTTGGCGCAAGAGCATTTTTTCAAACCAAATGCTGCCGCTTTCGCTTCAAATCGGCGTCGAATCGATCCAACAGCTCTGCATAATATACGCCGGTGATCGTTCTGCCCTTTTCAAGGTAAGCAATATGGAAGAAACCGTGTGCATCCTAAAAAACTGTCGCCATGACTTTGTTGGCCGATAAACCCACTTTGGCCCTTTTTCGGCTTCGATTTGCAAAGACAGGTCCACTGTTTCGACTGTTCTTTGGTCTCTGGTGTGTTGTGATTGATTCATGTTTCGTCCACGGCTACAAAAAGTCTTTATCGCGCTTGGACATCGCCAAACACTCCTTTGAAGTTGTCACACGGTCGCGCTTGCCAAAAATGTATGCAAAATGTTCCGTAGCCATTCGGTTGAGGTACCCATAGCCTCGGTAAACTTGTGCACTTTAACTCGCCAATCGTCCAATATCATCAAGGATTTTATCGACTATTTCTGGCGTTGTAACCTCAATTGGACGACCAGAACGTTCGGCGTCCTTTGTGGTCATACTGACACAACAAATATCAGCAAGCCACTTGTGAATCGTTTCAATTGATGGTGAAGAGTATCCATAATGTTTAACAAGCGATGCTTTGGTTTGTGTTTTTTCCACGCAAGAAATAATATTTACTCAAGTCTCGAAATTCACTTTTTTCCATGTTTACAAAAATCTTCAAGATTGCTTGCTTTCGATGGGTGTCAAAACGGAACTGAATAACATATCAGTCTGAAAATTTTAATGCGTTCTAGTTAAAGATGGTACATCACAAATGTCACATGGAATTTTCGATTGTGGCGCCATCTGTTTCATTTTTCAGGGACTTTTCACCTTGCCCTCGCATATATACATAAAAATAAAGATTGCTATGCTAAGAATGGTGATAGTCATAAATAGGAAACTCGAAATAAAGATAGCTTCCGTATCGAATAATTTAATCATATATATTATAAAAAATAACCACTACATGCCGGCCTCACCCTATACAATTGTATAACTAATATAAAACAGCTATCAAAGCCTATTTCAAGAAAAGAATTAAAATATGCTGATAACGAATGCTTTTTATAGCCTTGCAAAATTTGTGAACTATTGCATAAACACCTAACTCAGATTGTTCGTTTTGTACGTCTCCAGTTTTTTTTTTCCATAAAAATATTGTATTTTCCTTTTTAAAACGTTTTACTTAATATTGCCAATATGCTACTAAATGTAATGACTTTCCATATCCAAGCTTTACATGGTTACAAAGGTTAATTAAAAATTTGTATTTGATATTGGGTCTTGTTACTGTGACGCGCGATCCATTCGGAAGGCAAGAATTTTCATGATTAACTGTCCGCAAGAGTCAATCAAAATAAACATAATCTTAAATTTTTGAGATAGGAACATAATGTCCTGCCTTTACGGTGTTTCCATTTATAGTAAAAAATCGTCTGTAGCCAGTCCCGTAAAGAAACGCTAAAAATGATTCCATTCTTACCCGCAACATTATTGCTGTTCCCAAATTTCCACCTCCAGACTTCAAAACTAATACTGTCACTAACTGGATACAAAGGGACATCGTGCAGCCAGATGGTAAGCAGTAGTCCATTTGTAAGATATTGTCATGTTTTCCTCGACCTGGTACCCTGAAAAAGCGCCCCTAAAAGAAAATTGTGCATGTTGGTCTAGATTCTTCTTCAATAAAAAATAGTTCTTGAAGGCAGTCGAGTTCCTGAGTAGGTTTTGGTTCAAATTGCACCACCTCAATGAAACAGACGAACTCGCAAAAAGGGGGCCGAAACACCATTTATGGGGCCTGAACCCTTCTGCGGGATAAGTTCCAGCACAATACTGGAAGAACTTAGAAAAGAAGTAGATAACAAAAGATCCCACCACTGGATAGCTCTAGAGGGACTGAGGCAAGCAAAGATACTTCTGGGAAACTACAACCAAAAAGGATCTAATGACTGCTTCAACCTAGATAAAAATTAGCTGAGGATACTAACGTGGATTCTAACAGGGCTCTACCGGTTGAAAGGACCTTAAGAGGCTCGTATTAGTAGAAGAAGAGAAAAGGTTCCGCGAGGAAGGGCGAAACTTCTACCCACATCCTCGCAGAATGCAAAACCCAAGGGCGCGATACCTTGGGGCATACCGAATAAAATAGGCAGACTTACCTAACTTTCTTAAATCCACAGGGTTGGAGGAACTGCTACAGCCGCAGCAGCAGAAGGTGCACAATAGATCTTTATCGCTTACTATCGAGTTTTCTCTCGAATAGATCAAACCATGTGATGGTTGACCGAGTATCCTTCGAAACAATGGCTATGAAAGCTGGTGTTCCGCAGGGTTCTGTCTTGGCACCAACTTTGTTTCTGCTCCATGTCAATGATCTGCTGGAAGTGACCACCTGCCCCGTCCACAGCTTTGCAGATGATGGTATAGGGCCCCTATACCATCGTTTGAATCCAGAGGAGCGAGACAAGGACAGGTTGACGCAATTAGTGGAGATCCGGCAAGGAAATTGAAATGGGGATCTGATAATCTAGTAGAGTTTAATTCAACCAAAACTCAAGCTTGCGTCTTCTCCAGGAAGACTGGCACACACGATGTTCTTCGAACCTTATAGGTTTCCTCCGTGTAGTAAAAAAAACTTTTGCCTTATGCATTATTTGAAGTGTACTCTGCTTTTTACTCTCACTAAGTTTATTATTAATAAGCTCAGAAGACAAACGAAAGGGAATTGCAACAGATAATGAAACAGACGGAGCGCAGGCGGGTAACGGCTAGTTCCTTATGAAATGAACTTTGATATTCATTGTATGGCATTCATTTATACTTACCCGCACAAACGCTGTATATAACATCGGTATATAGTTGGTCACAAATCCAAAAAAATAAATCTTGTAAATCACGTTGTCATCAAAGTTTTGTTGAGTTCTTGGCACTTCTATTTGTGTGAGCCATACTCCCATTCTTAAGTAGTACTTGAAAGAAAAGAAATGTTGAAATGTTTTCAAACATTTTTTGTGGTTTTTAACGTTTCATATTACATTATGTGGAAAATTCTACTCAAGTCCTAGTCTGCAAAATGCAAATAATCATTCAACATCGAATCCTCTCAGAGATATTGCGAATTACAAAGAATATATTCACCGACATAAAAACATTACAGATATGAACATATACCATCCAACAACAAAAAAACACCAAATATTCAATGTTATGATCACTAAACTAGTTTAAACTTGTTATAACAAATATACCAATGTATGTCACAACAAAGATACTCACACTTGAAAATATTTTAATAAAGAATACTTGAAGCACAGCGCACGTCCATGCAGATAATAATAATCGTGCAGGCTCTCCAATTTTAAACGCTCTAACCAATAGTAGTCTTAGTAATATGAGAAATAGCTCATATGAAGAAACCATAATTACCTGAAAAATTAAACAGGAAAACAATTCGCTCCCTGATCGGAATACTTTGTACTAAATTAGGAATATCTAAAGAAAGGTCGTCGACATGAATTATGTGATCATGCAATTCAGGGATCATATTCGAATTCCTGGTAATCCGCTCCTGGAGGCTCGTTCTGTCGGGGCAGCGAGATGCTTTTGTTTTATAGAATATTATCATAGACTTCAGTATATGATTACTCAACGTAAAGTAAACAGATTATAAACCTTTTGTAATTCTATTTGAATAAAATATCTTTTAAAACCAAAAAACGAAGAGTTAATAAGTTATTTCATGTGGTAATTTAATTCAAAATAATATAGAAAGAAAGGATTAACTAGACGTTAATAATCGTACTTCGTTTGTGCAATTTTGATTGAATCAAAAAATACATGAAGACTTATGTTGGCAAAATAAATGATCTTGTCTTCTGAGTGTAGGAATATATTAAAACTTACTGTCAGTATACATATGAAGGAAGTGAAGGCATATCTGATAATTTTAACTCGGTAAGGAAGGAATGGTACTTTTTTCCCAGAATGTATCCGAAAGTGGGATTTGTCGATGAAGTCGTATCTAAAAAAATATAAGTATTGTCAAAAAATCGATGGTAGAAGCCGTTACTCTATGTTAATTTATCATTATGATTAAATATAAGAACAATTTTAGTTTGTTTTTATACCACTTTTAATAATAACTTGAAAACGTTACTCGTTTCAACACCGAACAGATACAAAAGTATGAAGTAAATAATCCTTTTTATACTTGAGCTATTTATTGTTTACATAATAGTGATGAAAATTCTTGGCTTCCGGATGGATTCCGCGTCACAACAGCACGACTTGATGCGGACGTTTCCTCAACCATTACAGGTAGCACCTTCAGGGCAGACTTGATCCTTGAACTGAAACTGATTCTTCTTATTGTAGGATAAAACTCCTCGCTACACAGTTCACTGCCTTTATTCCGGTGGTTAACTCCGTTCTGGCACCTGACCCTGCCGTTGTGTGATCATGTGCGAAGTGGAATTTTCGAAAATGGGTTTCCAAACGTCCTGACTCACGGTTTAGATTATTTGGATATTTTAGGATTTCTATAGCTTCAAGGATTTTTCGCTGATAGAAGTTTGGGGCTCTGGCTAGGATTTTAGTATTTTCGAAAAGGATTCGATGATTAGTGTCAAACTTGTGTTCCGCAAGTGCAGATCTACTGGTGTCACGAAGCCTTGTACAGCGCTCATGTTCTTTCACACGAGTAGCTACTATACGGCCTGTTTCACCAATGTAGAATTACCTCAAGAACAGGGAATGATATAAACACCTTCCAAATGAAGAGGAGGACGGTGATCTTTGATAGGTTTGAAATTTTAGGCGATAGGTATATATCGATGTGAGTGGGTTTTTGATACACAGAATGTCCCAAAGTACCGTCAGTCTGTCAACTAACTGATACATATAGGAACGGTAGTGTACCTTTCGATCCAACTTCCATGGTGAAAAGGATATTAGGATGTAATGAATTTAAATGATTGAGGAAGGGAACAAGATTTTCGCGACCATGTTGCCAAATAATAAAAGTGTCGTCGACATATCTAAACCGACATTTCCGCTTGAGAACAGATGAGCCAATAGCATCTTGCTCAAAAGTTTTCATGAAGATAATAGCTATGACCGGAGAAAGTGAAGAACCCATGGCAACTCATCCCGAGGACTGCTTGTAAAACTTGCCATGTAGTCTAGGCAACGAACCTCAGGAAAATCTCAAATTTCAAGAATTTTCCATCTGGAGAGAGTTTTTTGGGAAAAATAACAACAGAATCGTGATCAGCGACCCAAAAAATCTACTAGAGGTCATTTTCGGCTCTTAATTCATTAATTTTGGATTCTTTTCATAAGAATGTTCCTCTGGGTGGTTGAAACCCCGTTTTGGGGGGGTAGAAAGGTCGACCCCCTCGGTCTTGATAGTCATGAATGATCTATGGGGTATTAGGAACAAAATGCAAAAAAAAATTTGAAATTCTAGCTAACTATATATATTTCTTTTATTATGGCATTTTTCCCGGCTTATTGCCTGGACTAATAGTACAGAAAATATGTGGAAGATAGACAAAAATCAATTAACGGTAGTAAGTTCATTGAAATGTTTTTGGCAGGTAACAGTTGAGAAATTATGGAAAGGGTGTTTGGAATGGGACCATTGGTAAAGAGTGATTCGACGTCGAAGCTGACGAGCAAATCGTCTAGGCCAACTTTTAGCGTTTGGAGTTTTTCAACGGAATGAAAGGAATTCAGGATAAAACTGTTGGAATTACCTACAAGAGGTTTAAGAATAGATGACAGATATCGAGTGTTTATAAGTAGGGGATCCGATAGTGCTGACAATTGGTCTCAGGGGAACTGAGGGTTTATGAATTTAAGGCAAACCATATAATCGGGGGCATCTTGTACAATGGTGAATAAGAAATTTTTTATTTCGATCAGGAAGAGAATAATGAATGCCAGAACGGAGTAAAGGCAGTGAATTGTGGCGTGAATGTTTTTTTCCTACATAAAATCCGCTACAGAAATCAGAACAATCAGTTTCAGTTCAAGCTTAAAGCCTAACCTGAAGATGCCACCTGTAATGGTTGGCGAAACGTCGGCATCAAGTCGTCTACTATTCATAATAATAATTCTTCACTGAAATATGAATTATATATACATTTTCGGGAAATAGGTTACACTAACACATATGCTTATTATTTACGTCTTTACGTACGTTTCGGTCTTACGACCATCATCAGAAGACGAATCAATGTCTGAAACTGGATTTCTTAAACTAATTGTAACAAGCACAAAGCGTCCTTATCGCACTAATTTCAACTAAAAATGTCCACGTCACCGAAACGAACAGAAACACGAGTAATCGAAATTAATATGAGAATTTATATATAATTTATTGTTAACTTCATACTTTTGTATTTGTTGAATAACGGCACTTATCGTGAAGAAGCTTTACCTTACCCATACCTCACCTAATTATCTGATCCACATCGGAATCGGTTACATTCCACCTCACTCGTAGAATTTGCTCTTGCCTTTTCCATTTCTCCAAAAAATATGATGCTACAAGATTTAAATTTGAATATAAAATTTTTCTGTAACGCTGCATCGGTGCCTATCGAATAGTCATACCGATGAAGGAAGAAGAAAGAATAGAGTTGCTGTGAAACTGTGAGAACTCGTTTCATTTAAGGTTTAAGGTCGTGAAATGGTACTTCCATTGTATGAGTAATGACCCAAAAACTCGTTCGATATGAGAATCGGAATCCACTGTTCACTTGAGAAAATACGAGGGCAAGGTGAAAAATCCCCGAAAAATAAAACAGATGGCGCCACAATCGAAAATCCCATTTATGTTACATCTTTAATTTTAAAAATAAAAATTTCCAGACTGATATGTTATTCAGTTCTGTTTTGACACCTATCGAAAGCAAGCAACCTTGGAACATTACGAAAACCAAAGCATTGCTTGTTAAACATTATGGGGACTCTTCAAAATCGATGGGACCGATTCATAAGTGGTAGTATCACCACAAAGAGGCGCCAAACGTTCTGGTCGTCCAATTGAGGTTACAACGCCAGAAATCGTCGATAAAATCCATGGTACCATGGTAAGATATTTGACTATCGGCGAGTTGAAGTGCACGAGATTGCTGGGGCTATGAGCATCTCAACCGAACGGGTACGAAATATTTTGCATAAATTTTTGAATATGAGAAAGCTATCTGCCGATGGGTGCCTGTTGCCAACAAACGCGACCGTGTGACAACTTCAAATGAGACCAAAGAACAGTCGAAACAGTGGACTTGTCCTGGCGAATCGAAGCCGAAAAAGATCAAAGTGGATTTATCGGCCAACAAAGTCATGGCGACAGTTTTTTGGGATGCACACGGTATTACCTTGAATAGGCAAAACGATCACCGGCGTATATTATGCAGGGTTCTTCACGCTATCACGTTCATTCTAGTGAGAGCAATTGGTTTTTTTATCGGAGATTCGTGTTAATGTTCGATAAACATATTAAAATGATGATATTTACTTACCCCATAAAGAAATAAATATCGCATGGAAAATAGTGGAATAATTATCGAGCACATAAGTTAGTGCCGTTGTTCCACAATAATTAGAGAAAGGGACGAACTTGCATATAGTGTCATCTTCACATAAGGGACAAATTATTATTGTGTTATTTTTGTCACAAGTTTGTAATCTGGAAAAGAGATTTAGCATAATTGCGTGATCGATATATAGTATCATATATTATCTACAAAAATATGAAAATATTGATTTGACCAATGAATAAAGGAAGAGAACAATGAGGATAAAAGCAACATTGAAGAGACCAGACCAAAACGGATGCATAAGATGACTAACAGTTGTTTCCGTTCTATCTAATATATAAAATTCTCGTGTCACAATGTTCGTTCCCATACTCTTCCGAAACGGCTCGACCGATTCTCATGAAATTTTTTATGCATATTGAGTAAGTCTGAGAATCGGCTACTATCTATCGTTCAAACCCCTAAGTGATAAGGGGTGTCCACCCGAAAAAATTTTTTCTTATTTTTTGGATAAATTTTCATTTATTTATTTTTTTAATATGTGGCATTAAAAAATACATATAACCATAAATTTTCATTCTTCTATCACCAACCCCTGCTTTTTAATAGTCATTTTAATAATTTTATCATTTTTTATCCCGCTCGATAACATCAATTATTATCACTTGCTAAGTTATCCCCTCCATGTGTCTACCCGATGTACACACGAATTACATAAATCTCGAGTGGCTTGCAGAAAGAGCAATTTTAGCGGCAAAAAATGTGGACGTTGACATTTTGAATCTAAAGATACAACAGTTATTGCCAGGGGACTTGGTATCATATAATCTATCTGTATCTATTGATACAGTTTGCGATGCTACTGAAGCTGTAAATTTTCCAACAGAGTTTTTGCACTCACTGGATTTGCCAGGCATGCCACCGCATAACTTACAATTGAAGGTTGGATCTCCAATTATTTTGCTTCGTAATTTGAACCCACCACGGCTGTGCAACGGTACGCGATTAGTCATTAAAAAATTAATGAAAAACGTTATCGAAGCCACCATTTTAAATGGCAAGTTTCGAGGTGAAAATATATTGATACCACGAATACATACTATACCCACAGATGTGCCAAATCAATTTAAGCGTATTCAATTTCCGATTAAATTGGCATTTGCAATGACTATTAATAAATCCCAAGGCCAAACAATGTCTGTTTGTGGCTTACATTTGAGCACACCATGTTTTTCACACGGACAATTATATGTTGCATGCTCTCGAGTGGGTAAAACATCAAGTTTGTTTGTATTAGCTAAAGACGGGCTAACAAAAAATATTGTTCACGCTGTAGCATTGAGAGATTAATATTATGTAATGAATTAATGATATAAATAATTATTACTTGAAATATATTATAATAAATTTAAAAAATTAATGTTTGGTGTTTTGTTATTTTTATATTCCCTCATCGTTCACAGCGCTTCATGCCTTTTTCACTCATATACCACATCCTTCACACTTCCAATAAGTTAGTTATTTTTTTTTTAATTAGAAATTCTCTAGGAATTATTTACATGGCAATACAACGTTTGCCGGGTCAGCTAGTAATACATAATATTGTAAAACAAGAGTTACGTTTGCAAACTAATACACACTAGTTTAGTTCTGGCCAGTGGCGGAACTACAATGCGCGGGACCCCGCAACGCGGGGGGCCCAGAGCTATAGGGGCCCAAATGAATCATGAAAAGAGTGAAACATTATCGAAACTGATAACCGACTTTACCAGCAAGCGCAAAAAAAAAACAAACAATTCTAATACAAAACATTTTAAAACCCTTAGCAAGTATTGCAACCTCCCACATCTGTTTGTCATTACTTTGTTTTGACGCACTGACTCGGCTGCCTGAAAACAAAGAAAAAGGCCCCTCTCTGACACTCTTCAGAGCACTTATCGAAAATTGTTTGGGTAGGTTGATCAGTGACAGTGTTACGTCGCTAATTAACGCCACTATTTATTATTTTATATTATTTAATTATGTATGTACTTCCCAATTTTACAACCGTCTCGTCACCGTCTCGTCCCCTCCGGTAGGTACGTTCATTTGTTTCATGTTTTCAGAACTATACAAACCCAAATATTTATTATTTATGATACCTCTCCAGATGTTATTTATGACCATTTCTTGGCGCATCGACAATTCGGGTTTTTCCATTTGAAGTATTTGAACCTTTCTTCTTACACATTCCTCAGTAATAGCATGTTTTCCACCACTTCCTTCCTGTCACCAATAAAAACCTACCAATTTGTAAACTCCACCCTCTTCTACTTTTCTATTAGATTTTAAGTTTGTTAATTTTAAGATACCTATATCTTGTGAATGTGTGGGTAACTTTGAAATTTGCATTCAACTCGAATTCGTTACAAAATATTAAATAAATATTAAGTGTGAACTGTGAAAGTAGGTAAGTTATATTTTCAGCTTTATTTTTTAATTCAAATATGGAAATAAAAGATGTGATTAGAGATTTTACAAATTTGAAATCCAGGAGGAAGGATTTTAAATTTTAAATATATTTTCTTTTGTTAATTTTTAATTGTTAATAATGCAATTTTGTTCCTTTTTGTTATTTTTTAATAAAAATATCTATAAAAATTTGTGTTTCTTTTGTAGTAGGGGCCCGAATAATATTTTGCGGGGGGCCAAAAAATTGAAGTTCCGCCACTGGTTCTGGCACATCTATAACTGTCAGATGACAAATTATAAGTCTACTAAGATGGCGACTTCCATCATCTTCCTTACCAATTCAAATTAGTGCTTGTGCTCCTTCCTCTCTTTCTTTAATCAATGGATTAAGTATTTGACAACTGTTTTTCGAATACACATACAACGAGGTCTAGTATGTATAGACCTCGTTGTACACATAAGGTTAGTTCTGGCCACGGTCATATAGGTGTATACGACCGTGGTTCTGGCACATCAATAGCTGTCAGATGACTAATTATAAGTCTACTAAGATGGCGACTTCCATCATCTTCCTTACCAATTCAAATAAGTGCTTGTGCTCCTTCCTCTCCTTCTTTAACCAATGGATTAAGGATTTGACAACTGTTTCTCTAATAGATCAGTCCAGGTAACTGTCAAACTAAATCCAATATGTCTAACGGTGGCAACCCTTTTCCTTATTTTTGTATTAGCTAGTTTACCTTTGAACTTGCTGTGAAGGATCAAATTAAAAGATTCTACACTGACCTGTGTAGGGGTATATCCTACTATTCCCGTAAGCTACGGTAGGAGCAAGACACGGCTCATCAGGCTCAACGATTGTAGAGAGAGAATAAGAAATAATTGAATATATGAATATACTCACTTATCTCATGCTGGCTTTTGCCACATAACAATGATAAAGTCTTTCTAGTCCAGATATATCAGTAACATCACAAACTTATAGTTCCAGACAACTGTTCCGCTTTTCTCATAGAGCTTATCAGTGGAACGAGCGAAGAAATCTATCACTGAAATGCACTTAAATTCGGATATTTAAAATATTTTTTTTTTATCAGAAAGCAAATCGTAAAGTTTAATATGGATCACCCTTTACTTTCTTAAATTTGTTAAAATATTCAAGTTGTCTTGAAATAGATTCCACGACAAAATCTAATCTTCATAAAATACATCAAACCCACTTTGATATTCGAAAATTCATCTAACAGTCTATAAATATGTTTGAAATTAAAAACCTACACTTCATTTGGGGTATAAAAAATCAAAAGCATTGCATGGAACAAGAGAATTATCAATCCAACAAAGGCTGCAGATAGTAACATTTGATTGTAAAACCCCATCCACGCGAAATAAAATGCAACTTCGGTTCCATAATATTTAGCTATCAAATTTATAGGTTGTTCTTTGTACCACATTCCATAGCATGCCCAGTATTTTGCCAATAGCTGGAAATAAAAGAAGTTTCAATAAATTTATGCCAGTCGAAGAATTCCTCCGAATTCGAAAGCTAAAAATGTATCCCTATAAACTGCAACTGCTGTTTGAATTAAAGGATGCAGATTTTGCTGTCAGGTACAATTTTTCATTAGACGTATTGGCTCAGGTGGAAATTGAACCCGACTGGTTTTCCCGTATTTTATGAGCATATGGGGCCTATTTCTCTCTTTATGGTGGAATTAATATTCGAAACTGTCGAGTTTGGTCATCAGAGAATCCACATGAATTCGTTCAGCAGGGGCTTCAAGACAAAAAAGTCACAGTTTGGTGCGGATTCACATCTAATTTCATCATTGGTCCATACTTTTTCGAGTACTACAGAATGGGGAGGCCATATCTTTAACTGTTACTGGTGCGATACCTGCAAATGTTGAGGGATTATGCTATTCTACAGTTGCAAAACGAGCACGAAGGAATTGAAAATATGATTTTTATGCAGGATTGAGCATCTCCGTCCATTTACCGACTAGTTAAAGAATTGTTAAATGAAATTTTTCAAGATCGTGTTATAAGCAGACATTTTGTAAATTCATGACCACTAAGATCGCCTGATCTTAACCCAGCGGATTACTGGCTGTGGGGTTATTTTAAAAAGTTGGTGTTTATAACTCGGCCAACAATGGAGGAATTAAAGGACAGATCAGAGAGCAAATTCATGCAATTCAACCAGAAATTTTGAATAGTGCTGTATACACTTTGGAGGAACGGTTGGTAATTTTACAACAAAATGGAGGTCATATCGAGCATTTGCGGTAACTACTGTTACATTACGTAAGCAACCAGATAAAAATATATAATAAGTTGAAATATATCCCTTACTTTATGATAACCTTGTATATATGCTGCGAAGCGCAAAGGCAAAATCGGAATTATGCAGTATATGAGTAGTTCTTTTAAGAAACAACTATGAATTATCAAGCAGGTTCAACCGCATCCAGAAGCAATGATTATTATTATTCATTATTAATATGATTATTATCAGTTTCATCTATCGGTTAATATAGAAACTATGTCAGTAGGAGGTTTGCAGACAACTGATAACTTCAAACCGTGTTCTTATTCTTTTAGAACATAGTGTATACCCGTAGTGTCATCTAACGAATAATATCAAAACTAAATCAGTAGGTTTGGAGAAAACTCAGATAATTTGGAACAGTTATTTTCTTCTTCTTTTATAAAGGCAATCTGTGGAGGCACGTGTTGTACGTATATACACAACTTTTTTCAATTGTATGCAGATGAATTAAGAATGAGATTTATCTCGTTCACCTTTGTTCAGTTTACCTGTCTGTCATTCATATCTTGTCTTCGCTGGCCATTTTCCCAAGGGCCATCGTGTACAGGAAAACAATCATGAATGTAACCCAACTTAATCATTTTCTCCATACTGTAAATTTTTTTTTCATATAAATGCGGGTCGGACAGAACTTTCATTATTATGGATATTTTTTCACAACTAGTAGCAATTCTGAAAGATAAAATCGTAGTTCAATAAATAATTTATCCAGACCTTTACTACGTGTATATTCATTACAAATTGGATTATAAAATGTGAATAAGACATGAATTCACATTTCGTTAATAATTATTTTTTTATCAAATAATAGTGATATCTTCAGAATGAGCTGTCAAGTGCATGCAACTAAGATGTAGTTAGGCATAGGATGAATAAAAAACACATTTTCAGTCAATAGGCAGATATAATTTGTCTCTAGGCTGAACAGTGACTTGCCGCTTGAACATTTCCAAACGGGGTTTCTATACTTCTGGGGAAGGTGGTCGAATAGTGACATCATCGTCCTACTCGTCCCACTATAATGAGCGTAAGAGCTGCCTGGAACCGATACACGTGTTGTCACTGTTTAACATAGAGAAACAATAACTGAAATGTAACTGCCTAAATACTAATTGAAGTTTGTAATTAGGTTAAAGTTGCAAATAAAAAAAATTATTGAGTTTATTTATGGTTTTCTACAAATTATTAGATAGTTACCCAGGTTTTCTTTTGAAAACATCTCCATGATTTGCTGTCAGACGTGTTCGTCTGAACCTGAATCCAAACGATTCAGGAACGTAATTGTGTCCGGTATTGTCAATGTCTATATCATATAAATTTGCCAGATTCTTCGTCGCTTGATTTGATAAGCTTACTTTTAAAAATTCCAATTTGTCTGCCTAGAAAAATATCAAATTGTTGCTGAACCATCAGAAAATGAGTTTGTTCTCAGAGTTCACGATTAGAAACACTTGTACTGTACAGAATATCACACAATATGCACTTTCCATTTGAAATTTTCGTTCATGATGTTCTGATTCATATAATAAACACTTTCTATCTAAGCTGTTCAATAACATATTCTTTCTTTCTTTATTACTGTAACGTGCCCTCGTTACTTATAAATTAATGTACTCCTCTGGTGAAAAAGAAATAACACCGACGAGGCTGAGATTCTAACGCATCAAAGTTTTGAACATTCTATGTAGAAAAAGTTGAAGCTACTATCAGATAAGAAATTTCTTATTCAATTCACTGCTGACTGCCAGAATCTCATACCACCTCTGACGTTTTATTTCTTTTGGCCAAAAAACCAGTATAAAAGGAGAATGGATTTCACACGAAAGGGATTGAAGAATCAGCCGTCCGACTGCTAAGCCACTACGATTCAGAAGTGTGAAAAAATAGTGGTCATTACTAAAATTTTATAGCCCGCATGAAAATGCAATATTCGTTTTGCGTCGTGTTCAGGGTGGCGTACACATCGCCAATTAGAAAAAAAAAAGGGGGGCTCGTGATTATTACTATTAATTAACAATGAAAAACCATTTTCACATAACAAATGGAATATCTTTTATAGCAAATGGAATATCTCGGGCTGTTTTAATCCAAAGTTTCTGAAATTTCATATCAGGGTTTTTTTGGTTCGCTGAACCCGAATCTAATGTGGGAAAATGGAAAATCCGGCCTGTTTGCTGTAAAACCCGGAGAACCAAATCTTAGCAACAAACAAATTTTTTCTCAGACTTGAGTGGTATTGAAATAATAAGATGCCGTGATGTGTCTTTGTACAAATGTCACTAAAAGAATGAAAATTGCGTCGTTTTTCCTTCATATTCCTATCACGACATGTCTAATTATATGTTTTCGTGGTCGCCGAGTATTATTTTATGATCATAAAATCAAAAACTCCGGAAAATAAAAAAGTTTACCATTTCTACACGACAAACTTTAATTATTTTGTTTTTCGAAAAATTTTAGTCAGTGTTATTGGAATAATAAGGTACCGTGATGCTCCCGGTAAAAATTTCACTAAAAGAAGGAAAATTGGTGGAAAATGTTGCTAATAAAAGTGAGGGAAGTCAGTGATCCTTCGATCACAGCTTCTTCAACATAAACCTATATTTAAGTTTAAAGATTAATTCATTTGCAACGAGAGGCCTCCGACGTTTAATTACCATGAAAGTGAAAAAGTAAATTTGATATTTTGATGATGAACATTATCCATAACTTATACTCACTAGGTACCCAGTTTCAAATTCAAACTTCAAACCTTGCTCTTCCAGAATATTCAGAAATTCCAGAACTTTCTTAAGATACGCTGGTTTGAAGATCGCATCATCATGAATCACTATAATATAGTGAACTTTCGTTACTCCATCACGAAAATAATACGGTTTTGCCTCGATATCACCCTTAACAAATTTCCTCAATTCAAATAATTGTTCCTCTAAATGTTTGATTTCAGTCATTGTCAAAAGTAAATGTCTGAAAATCTGAGGAACGGAAATGTAAAAACACGTGTTAACATGATCGAATATCAAAATATATAACAATTCGCTGTCAAATAAGACGAAAAAGTCAAATAGAAAGAAAAATGGCTAAAAAATGTGAAACTTGTACTCCGTGTTCTTGTCATCTAGATAAGATCCCACTTGTTCGTTGATAACCGGTTCTCCCTCGAATACCAGCGCGATCTTGACGGTTTCAGTTTTCACTTTTTTTATGTCAGTGGCGGCTGATACTAAAGGGCACCCAACCACCAACGTGCCCACCCCACCAACAAGATAAACACAGAAAGAAAGTAGCATGTAATTCAGTGCATTATTTTATTCCGCACGTGAGGCGGAATGCTAACGCTCAGAACTATGTTCCGGGGAACGTTCTGGAGTATACATATTTCAAGTATGATTCGGCTGACCACGGTTATCTTCGCCAAACGCGCTTATACTGTCGGTTTGAGGCACAAAGCATCGTATCTCCAGTAAACGTCTTGCCTTCATAGTGTACAGTGTGTGAATTCAATTCGAAGATGTCAAGTCTGAAGTGCGTCTATTATCAATGGATCATTTGAGGAAAAACTTTTAATTAAAAAGAAAGAAAGGCCTATTCCTGATCTTCAAATAAACTACAATTCCACAAGTAAAACCTGAACTTACAATAGAGTATTTTACAAGAATATCTATGAAAAGTACGAGTGGATATGCGGATGTCCAGTAACGAATAAACTATTTTGTTTTATATGCTTAATTTTTAAGTAAGAGGTTAGTGCGTGGAATAAACAAGGGTTGCATGATTTAAAACACATCGCAGAGAGGGCAAAGAAACACGAAAATTCAGTTTCTCACATGGATGCATGCATAGATTTTAGTGTTCTAGACAAAGTGGACATACGTGAACAGTTAGAAAGTGCTTATTTGTAATATAAAATTAAGTACAACGAAGTTGTGGAAAAAAATCGAAAAATAATATATATTGCCAAAATAAAAAATAAGGGTGCAAAAATGGGCAATTTGGTCGATTTTCTACCCCCAGAATTGATTTAAAGTAAATCTGACGTCAAAATCGTGATCAGCGACCCAAAAAATCCCCTTGGTGCATTTTAAATTCGATATTACCCTTTACCCAATGGGGGGGGGGAGGTTGACCGGTGAGGTTTATGAATAGAATAGAATAGAATTTATTTCTAGAATATGTACATGTTATAATATACTTTTTACAATGGAAGGATTTTTCATGTATGCTGAAGAAGCTCATTTGAACTATTGAGAAGTGTAGTTCATTTTGAGCGTTGGCATGTGGCCATTGAAGAATTCTCTGGTATCGTAATGAACGTGAGTTTGAAAAAAAATTTTGACCTTAATTTTAAAAATGTTAGAAATTATTCCTGTCATTAAGGACGGTAGGTGATTGAATGTTTTTATTGCCATACATAAGGGACCTTTTCTGTTCACTGTATAATTGAATTGGGGTGGTATATACTTGTTTTTGTTTCGAGTGTCATAGTTGTGGATATCCGTGAAATGTTCTAGTTCATGTTTTTTTTTAAAGCTTACAAGGAAAGACGATGTAGATATTTTTTTTTGTGATTGTCAGTACTTTCAGATTTTCAAAATGACTCCTCTGAGAGCTCTTTTTTGTATTATGAATGTGCTGTTGATATCTACTGAATGTCCCCAAAACTCTATACCATATTGGACTAGACTGTAGAAATAAGTGTAATATACTATAATTGCTGTTTCTTTACCAATGTTTTTTCTTATGGTACATATTGCGAATGTAGCGGAAAGGTTTTTTGTTTAGGTTATGAATATGTTCTTTCCAATCCAATTCTTCGTCAAGATGTTTCGATATTGATTTGGTTTGTATCATTATTTGGATGGAATGTTATGCTATGTGTTTTTTCTGTATTAATACATAACTTATTTGAGGAGAACCAGTGCATTATTTCTGTAAGCTGTTGGGATGACGATACCGACAAATCTTCAGTTATGCTTGAGTCTATTACACTCGCATCGTCAGCAAATATGCAAAATTCTACAGACGGAAAATTAGCAACTAAGTTATTAATGTATATCAAGAATAATATTGGACCCAGAATTAATCCCTGGGGAACACCATATTGAAGTTTACCGTTATTAGAGTGATATTGTTTTATTTGTGAATTACGATTATGTTATTCGGATAAAGATTTCGTGTTATGAATGATCCTGATAACCCGACGAATCAAATCCCACAAAAATTTTCGCATTCTGACGTGCATGTCTTCCTTTTTATTATAGCTGAAATTCCGGCTCATTGCCTGGATTATTTTCAGCTTTCTGATAATTGTTTCATGAATGTTAAATATCGATTTCTTTACTGTAATGTTAGTTGTTACCCAAGCAATGTGACCACGCTATAATATAAACCATATACAATTGACAGTAAATTCTTTAAGAATTTACTTTCTTTTCTGGTGTTAATTATAAGAAACTTCCATAACCTGGCAATCAACAACAAGATCCAGATATTTTTGTAATAATTTAATTTATTATTTATTCCTGAAAATCTTCAACTATGGAAGGAATAAAAGAAACACTGCAACTTGTGGAAACAATTTATACATAACTCATTTTACATAAATTTTTCGTGTATATATAAATTTCTTAAAGAATTCATATTTCTTTGTTTAAAATTAAAATACAATCGATCTTCGAGAAATAAAGTCAAAATAATTTTACTTACTTTTTATAAGTACCTAGCTATACATAATAATTTATTTACAAATCTTGTCATAAAATTAAAACCTGAGATGTGGCTTGTACTGTAGAATATGTCTGGAAAAAGAACAATAAAAGTAAAGCGAATTGACACACTATCAAGAATAAAGGGGACGTAAACAAGTCATTCTAAATTACCTACTGTACCCAAGGACAAATATCTTGGTATTTTAGAAGGGAAGAAAATGTATAAGCAAAACGCAATTTATCAAATTCAGACTCATCTCCAGATGAGGGGAACCCCTTGTTTACATTTTTAATCCCAAATAGCATTTTTTAATTTGTAATTTAGTTTACTCTGATGATGGCTATTTGGTA
Organism: Endomychus coccineus; assembly: GCA_958510875.1. Lineage (NCBI taxonomy): Eukaryota > Metazoa > Arthropoda > Insecta > Coleoptera > Endomychidae > Endomychus > Endomychus coccineus. Next base: position 29,019,825 of record OY294067.1, on the reverse strand, counting down.
ACTGATAGGCCCTCAGTACTCAACAGTATTTTTAGTGAATAAGGGTGATAAGTATCAATATTGTAGGACAGTTAATTATTAAGCAACAAAATTGTGTAAACAATACAAACTAAATTACCTTGCTGAATGTCTATAAAATCTGACAAATAATTTTCTGAATATTAGATAAAAATTAAAACAAACTGTACTGAATAATCTATAAATAAAGTTCGATTAATGTGACGATTCATTGATATCAAAATCAACTTCTGAAGATTAATATCTACTCGAACATTGTGTAATTCCCAACCTGGAATATTGATTGCAAAACCAACTTACCTGTCCAGTTTTTCCCAAAATACCATGAGTGCAGCTCTGTCCAAATGTCTTTTTGTTCTAGAGAGTTCTATAACTGTTACTGCCCACCTTGCCACATTTGCATCTAATTTCATTTCATCATATTTTACATGGAATGCTGCAACTGTAAATATGAAAAAAATTATAGTTTCTAAAACATAAGTATAATAATAATGTAAATAATGGAGATTATGGTCTTTCGTAAGCTACAAATAATGTAACTTGATATTGTTACAAAGACTGAGGCCTGCACAAATAATATAACTCAATGAGGTGATGGTGCCAAACACAAAAGTATCAAATAATTGAAATCACTATACTTAAAAATACATGTACGATCAATAGCAGCAACCAGTGTGAATGGAATCCAATAACGTCCAGTATCTATTTTAAACGTCTTATCGAAAATAGTTGAAAGAGTTGTTGCAAATAAAATATTAATATTTTTAAATAAATATGGCATAATTAATGAATCGCAACATGGTTTTCGTGCAGGCAGATCAACAGAGAGCGCTGCATATGCCTTCACAGAGTATGTTTATGAACACCTATATAAGGGCAACAAGGTAGCAGGTCTATTTTTTGATCTGTACCGTGCTTTTGATTGCTTGAACATTGAATTCACATGTACGAAACTCTACTCACTGGGACTACGAGGACCCATGTTAGATTGGTTTAAATCTTACATAACAGGTCGTAAAATAAGTGTGAAACTGTATGACGTTTCATCAACTGAGTTTGAGATGAGTGCAGGGGTTCCCCAGGGATCAGTGTTGGGGCCACTCATATTTTTGTTATTTGTCAATGATCTGCCAGATCATATCATTTTAGGACTGATAATAATGTTTGCAGATGATACGTCAATAGCAATTTCAGCACGGACTTTTGAAGAGCTGAGCGTTATCGCAAATACGGTTGCTGTTCAGTTTCACACTTGGTGTAAGGCAAATAGTCTAATACTGAATGAGGGAAAAACCAAAATTGTGAACTTCTCTTTTTGTTCAAATTATGAGAATTGTAATTTTCTTAGAAATAATGTTATCTTGAAGCCACAAAAGTGTTCGAAATTTCTAGGCTTATATTTAGATAATACACTCTCATGGTGTGAACAGATTGAGCAACTTTGCAAAAAAATTAATAAAAGTTTCTATGCCATATCTCAATTAAAATCAATATTAGACCAAAAATGTCTCATAAATGTTTATTATGCAATGGTATATTATCATCTTTCTAACAATGTCACTTTGTGGGGGAACTCAATAAACCACCAGCGAGTTTTCGTCGCTCAAAAGCGAGTGATTAGACTAATATTCAGCATGGGAAGAAGGGATTCCTGTCGACTTATTTTTGTATTTAACAAATTGATGACCTTCCCCAGCATCTATATCTATAAATGCCTATTAACAATAAGAAATAATTTGGACAACTACAAAACAAATGCCAACTATCATTCTTACGAGACTAGGCAAAAGTCAGCATTAGCCATCAAATGATACTTGTAAATATGAAAAAGCCACTTCCTATATAGGCATCAAACTATTTAATGATTTGCCCGAAAATATAAGAACTCTGGAATTGCAAAAGTTCAAGTCATCAGTTAAAACCATGCTTCTCAAGCATGCGTTTTATACTGTAGATGAATCATGAACCAAAAAAAATTAAATTTTTAGTGTGTCAAAATTGTCCTCAAGATTTTAGTGTGTCTAAATTGTAGTATCATTGTTATAATGTCTATATTTTATCAATTCTAGTTGTGTACCTCATTGTAACTTTATAATCTAACTTTATGATTGTAAATGCCACTTTTTATTATTCTATATGACATGTCCTATGGTTCTATTCTATTCTATTCTATTCAATACAACAGCAACAGATACATAAAAATACCAATAGAATATTTCAAATGACAGTTAAATTCTTCTCTTCAAATTACTTCCAATTTATACATTATACAGGTTGTTAACGTTTTTCCTGGGAATTTAATGTTACTAATCCCCGATATCTCTGCCACTGGGTTAAAATTGAGCCATCTCATGTCACCTCGTGCACTCATGATTCATAACTCCTACAGTTTTAGAAAAAGATAAAACCAATTTTTTTCGAAAACTGGAAAACGAACTGTTCACAGATCTATGTTAACTGAGCATTTTTTGATTAAAATTATGTACTCTAACATGTTAAATTTTGTGCACTCGCTCATCACGAAATATTCGAAACTATGAAGTCCTTACAGAAACTCGCTAAGAATGGGCTAAGAATGAATTTCTTTTAAATTTAATTCGCATGTAGACGCAGGGGAGCCGATATATTTTGAAATTTTTTACTGTTTATATAATTAAGTCGTGTTTACATGACAGACATCTCATAGATTGATGGCTCTTGGCTCATCATAGCTCCACTGATCTATATGATAGAAATCATTGCACACCTCATAGGTACTAGCTGTGATAAACCACATATTCCTATGACAAGACATCATATATTGTTCACATAACAGACAACGGATACATCGACAGTCTCCCATAATGTACGTGACATAGATATCCATGTCAATCCATATGATTTTCAATATGCATTCAACTCTTGAAACTATGCTGATGACATCGTGGAGGCCAATCCGACGTCCTTACTTATTCTACTGGTGTAAGCTAATTTTAAATAATGCATTATTTCAAATGAAATACATGTTTTTTGTGATAATCAGTTGGATATTCAAGATGTACTTTTAGAAATTTCAATTTATTTATGCCCGTGAATATCCTGCAGTATTGTTAAATGAGTTTAACTTATCGTTTCATCATTAAAAATGTCTTCTAGCACACACACAAATTATTAGTGTGAATTCTTTTTTAGTATGCCCTAACAATAATAAATTATTTGGTAGCGGATGTGGTGTTATGACACATATATTGAAGGTAAAACTAATATGTTAATTCGGATATAACTTACATTATTGACTACCAAAGGCAGAAAACTTTACAAGTTGAAACAAATCTAGTTCCAGATTATTTTAAAATTGTTCCAAAAAAAACTTCTTAGGTTTCATAATGGAAATTATATAAACGTTCAAAAACCTTACCTTTGGCGAAGATTTCTACAGGATTCTCCCAAGGGTATCCTTTGAATTGCCACGCAGGTCCCATGACAAAAACTGCAACAACCCTATCCCAATCAATAGGTCTCAATTTAGCAGGATTATCTACAACTCGATAAGGAACTGTTTGCCCATTTCTTTGCCTTTGAATTAAAACTTCACTGTCCCTTTTACCACCTTCTGCTTTCTTCTGTTCAAGAGTTACAAATCTGAAATAAATATTAATTATAAAGTAAATCAAAATCACAGTCGTCACTCTTCAATTATATTCGTTCCAATTGCACTTACTTCAGGTCTTGAAGTATTTCCTTGGCATTGTACATCGATACAAGAGAGTTGGTTCCTGCAGGAATAATGATGATAGGTGTTCTAGAAGCCCTTTTTGATAAACCACCAGGAGGAGGTCGTGCAGCATTAATAGGAAGAGGCGTTTGTGGTTGTGGAAGTTGTTGTCTAGCTTTAGCAGAGCCTTCAGTCACTGATTTGAGAGTCATTCCATGATAAGTTCCCATAGTGTCAATTTTGAAGCCCTCAGTTTCTGTTGTGAGAAATTATATGTTATTGAGATTCAACATTAGTAATTTTAGATTGTTATACCTTCTTTTGGTTTGTTGAATCTTTCTTGATCGTATCTATTGTATACCGCAGGTTGTGTAGCTGGTCTGATTGGTGTTTGCCGTGGTGTTACAATTGGTGCTTGTTGTGGAGGTCTTTGCCTACCCTCTTCTCTTGCTTTTATACTGTGGAGCATGGCCAAGATATTTTTAGAAAAAATCTGGAAAAATAAATATTAACAAACTCAAAATAACGACAATTAATATTATGGGTGGGTAGATACATAGATCTACTTGAGCCAAAATTGTTATCAATTAACTAACCTTCCCATTTGATTGTAATATTGTTGTTCTTGTTCGCCATTGCCTTTCTCTACTTATAATATCCTTAGTTATATCAACATCCAAGTCAAGAATAGCTTTAATATCATATTCTTGGCCTATATCATCATTTCCTTTAATTGTTGTCCTCTTTTTAGCTAAACGTTTAGCTTTGATAGCGGCAATTTTTTCTACAGACATAGCTTCAGAAAGAGATCTAAAATGAGCATAACATTAAATACAAAAAAAGAACTTGATAATTATATGAATCGATTAGTTTAACTAACCAATCGTAAATAATTTAAAACATAAAATAGATCTGAACAATCTAGAAAAGGTGCTACACATCACGACTAACATAATTATTATTAAATATTTCTTTTTTGATATTAAACAAAATGCAAGGGTAAGGATAAAGAATTGTATGAATAATAACTAAATTACTTGATATTATCAACAGTAACTGTTGATTCTTTTGGTGCATCAAGCCTTGCGGCCAGTTTCTCCCTGACTTTCTGTACATGAGGATCTTCAAAACGAGGTTTTTTTGCAATACTTTCTGGTCCATCATAATCTGCTGATCTTTTCATCTATAAATTAGAATTATATAATAATAGCTACATATTAATAAGCTATTCCCTACTTGTGTAGGCAATTCCAAGGGGGCACTTTTGTCAATTGCTGAGCAACTTGCAGTGTCTCCATTTAAGTATCCCAGCAGTTCTTTTCGGTCAGGTCTTCGGACAACTGGTATACTTTCCTTCGCCGCCTCCCGGACATAGACAGGATGCGTAAGATGTACATTTTTCAAAATAAATAATAAACAAGCTAATGTGTAATAATCCTTTGATGTTCCATCCTTTCCAGACCTAAGTAACTATAGGTTAGTACTTTCACAACAAAGTTTACAATTAATTTACATACCCCCACATCAAAAAATTCGTTTTCACATTTTCTGGCCATGAAAATTCGCCAAAAATTATTTGCCCATCACGCTCAATAATTTGTCTTTTATTCACATTATATTGACGAAGCAAACTCAGAGGGTCCGCCATCTTACTGGCTTACAAAATATGTTAACAACAGGGAAATAAAAATCAACAAATTTTCACATAAACACTTAAGACTTCACAAAAGTCTAACCATCGAACAAAAAAATCTGTCATAGCCATAGACGGGACAATGACAAATATTATACAATAGCACAGATCATCACGTCACCGGGGCGGTAGGGGACTCCTTAGACTGGAGGGTCTGCATCGAAGTGTGGTTTTAAGTATAGTTTCTTAGGAGTTCGGTCTCCCTCCTGTACCTTGTCAAAAGTCACGAATTGACCGTTAGGGAAACACAAAAAGCGGAAGAACTTTGTCTCGAATTTCACATTAGTCGAGAAAGCCAACTAGAACGCAACCTCAAGTTTCAACCTTCTCGCCTGAAAGCCCAGATAAATGCCGCAGAGCAGGATTTCATGCTCAGGTGGCATGTTGACAACCCGATACAGGGTGTTTTCTATCGAAACTCTCGGCTTTCACAACCAGGCAAATCTTCGGTTACATAAGGTCATCCGTGCTAACATCCAAGACCGAGGAATTTACCGCAATTTGCCAAGATGACGTAATCAACACCTTGGTCTATCACCACAACGTGATGGGTGTGCAGGTTTCTGATATCAGCTGCAGGGCCTGTTGAAAGGCGCCTGACACTCTTTTCCACCTGCTGTCGGCCTTCCGGCAAAAGCCGCCTGGACGTACACTCATCGTCATATGCAGCCTTACGGACTGGACTAAGAGACGGTGCTTGCTGCCTTACATGCCAAGAGATATTGAGTCCGTTGTCGGAAACGAAAAATGCCGCATCTACTGGAATTACCCGTTTCCGACCGTTAAATCACTCATGACGTCCAATTCCCTCTCATATGTAAATCGACAGTAAAGGATAGCCAGATGTTAGCTAGATGTTACTTCAAAGTGTAGTGTCTTTATATTCAAGGCACCTCTATATCTTTTATTGCACTGAGGTTCTATTTTCTATTTATGAAGGTGATCATCGTGATAGCACCAATGAAATATAGTAATACTGTAACGTACATTGTCTATGTTTCCTGTGCGTACAAAGCCAGCCGAGGGATATAATGAGCAACGGGAATTTCTGTCAATGTCGTACAATTGTATGCATGCCCATTGTACGACAAGGCCACAAACTCCCGCTGGTTGCTGTCTCTCGGCTCGAATTGGCGCCGTTAGAGCACGTTCCAGTATTACTTATATTTCAGTGGTGCTAAATGCAAAACGTAACGAAAACGACTACAGAACACAGATTGAAATTAATATTTCTCGTGAATCGTAAGCATTGAGTTTGAATACTACCCTCTTTGCTCGTAAGGTTCCTCCAGAAAGAAATAACATAAAGACGAATAATTTCTCTCTGTTTCATTCGTTGTTCTATGTATTCGTCTATGTTTGACAGTAAACAATAACAGTTCCAAGATGTAAATTTTTTATTTTATTATTTATCCCCAATTCTGAAGCAGTGTTCAATTATGATTTATTATAATCGTACCTTTGTATAACAAAAACAACTCACAATCCAAGAGTAATTTGAATCAGGCATCATGGAATTCAGTGTGGCTTTCAAAGATTTCCATAAAATTTGTAGAGCTTGCCTAAGAAATGGTCCTTTGCAGAATTTGAAGAACTCTGATGTTTATAATTTATTCCAATATGTGACCGACCTAGAGGTATCTTTAACATCTCCATAATATTAATGTTGCCATCAATATAAGAGATAGTTGACTTTTTGAAATTTAGAACTTATTATAATTTATCAGGGGTTTTAATGTTGATTTTTTTATATGAAACTTAAAGAATTTCTTGGGAATACATGGCAATGCGGATGTTAAATATCAGGTATTTAGCTTTTGTTATTTTACAAAAGTTAATTCTCTATTTTTGATTATAGTTCAGCCAGTTACGATTGCCAGTTTAAAAAGTATCAGGTTCTTTCAATACTATCACACTCAAGAATACTAGCATAACTGTATCAATGTTCTTGAAATAAGTTTTAGAAAGCTGAACTAACCAAGTATATGTCACATCTCTTGCATTGAAAGTATTAGGTTCCTTGAATGCTTTGAATGCTATCACTATCATGAATACTAGGATAACTATTAAAGTTTTAGAAATTAGTTTTAGAAAGCTGCCGAAACCAATTCTGTCACACTCCAAGTTTAGAAAATATTATGTTCTTTGAATACTATCACACTTTCAAGAATACTAGGGTAAATATATCATAGGTTTTAGAAAGCGTTTATGCTCCAAAAATAATTTTCAAATTATTCCAAAACCTGGTAAAAAAATGTAATTCTTTTTCTAATCATAATATCCAAGTGATTCAGATCATATTTTCATCTAGAAAGTTCTTGCTAATTTTTTATGAAAATAATATGATTCAAAAATATTCAATTTGGCAGTATTCGTGATGTGGAACCAATTTTTAAAAACATGCTTGTGCATGTTCATTGAAATTCAATATCTTGTTAAGTGATAAAATACAAAATAGAAGAGTTTATGTTTCAGGCTAACACAGAAGATAATTTGCCTGAGAATATATGTGATTCGTGCTACAATAATTTAAATAGCATTAACTCTTTTGTGGAAAACTGCAGAACTTCGGATAGAATCCTTCGTGATGTTGCTTTGCGAGAGAAAATTCAAGAAGATAAAAAGGAAGTTGATCTGCTTAATGACACTCTAGTAGATTCATCTTTTGATAACCCAGTAAAAAGTGAGGATGATGTCTCAGATCACGATTGGGGAGAAGGGAAAAAACAAATACCAAAACACGTAAAGAAAACTAGTAAGAAAAGTAGCAATGAACTGAAACCTGGAAAAGTGAGAAAACAATCTTCCTTGGTATGTGCTACATGTGGTGAACATTGCAAAAATAGAGAACAAATGAAACTTCATTATCAACAAAACACTGATTGCAAAGCTAAGTATTTCAAATGCAATTTATGCAATAAAGTTTTTACAAAAAGGCATAAACTTAAGGATCATATGAGAAGTCATACAAAAGAAATGCCTTTCCAATGTCAAATATGTTCAAAAATGTTCAGATTTTCCCAAAATCTCACAAGACATAGAAAAATACACGCAGGGATCAAACCATATGTTTGTGATGTATGTGGAAAAGGTGAGTTTGATTTGTACACTTTAAATATCCTCAGGGCATGATAGAACTGGTTCTGAGTTCAGAACTCAAAAACAAACTTCTCGTTCTCTCATATCGAAAACGTTGCTCCTACAATCATCTCAATTTTACAGAACACACACACAAAAATTGTCTCAAAATGGATGATATATCCGCATTATTTTTTTTGGATCGATTACAATATTTCCTATACACTATATACTACCTATAGTGGGGGAAGTAAAAACAAATACTTTGTTTTTATACAACTTGTTGAAACTATAGCAATTATTATTATTATTATTATTATTAAGCAACTTTATTTTTCCAAATTAATTATAGATACACGAATTTTTAATTTAACATTTATAATCTACTTAATTATGTTTGTACAATTTGATGAAAATATTCATATGTAAACAAGTAAAAATTAAAAATTATTAACAAATACATAATGTTACTATCACATTTTCACTAAAACACTTTAAAAACCAAATTCTCACAAAGCCTGCAAGATCCAGAGCTCCAGCTCATTAACCCCATCCTCACGTGACACATCGAGTTGAATGTTTTCATGTTATTATTAAAAGTGGTATAAAAACAAAGCAGTTGTTTTTCATTTAATCAATGGGACTAGATATCTCTCGTAAAAACCATGTATCACATTCAGATATATCCCTGAGGGACGGAAAGAGGTGAAGTATTATTTTTACCGAAACCAGATCGTTTAAAACCATGGGGAAATCAAACCACACGTTAGACTACTAACGTCTTCTCTCCTAAATATGTTAGAAAAATTATGCACGAAGAATAATTCGGTAGATTATCCTTTTCAAGAACCCGATTTACAAAAACCAATATGCTTGACACCTAAGGAAGGTCAACCGAATCGGTTCTGCATATTGTTGCTGACATACGCAATATGAGTCTAGTGGGTGATCCCCTGTGTAGAGCATTCAAAGAAGACGGCGAAGCACGTGCTGAGCACCTGTCCTCAACTCGCCAAAATAGAGAATATTTGGGGGAACTCTAGCCAAGCATGGTCAGCGTTTGGGAGAACCATTCGAGTGCTGTGCTCCTGTTTTCCCAACACCTAGGGGGATTGGACAGGAAAAAAAAACATCAGTGGGCTATCCCTAATGGGGGGTGGGGATGTACTATGGTCCTAATGTAACTAACTATTATGACCTATGACCAATATATCACCCTCTCTCCAATACAGAACCCTCATGTAAGAGATATTATAATAATAATCTTTATTCACCTCAATAACATACAAAGTGCAGAAGGTAAGTCAGACAAAAGAATTGGTACAATGATTACTAAGACAATTAGATGTAAGTAGTGTATGTGTAAGAAATATGTATAATACAATATAATAAAAGATTTTCCTCATATATAATGCATGTGCATTTTCTGCCCAGAAAAACATGCTTATATATCATCAGGAAACAACAATTCCCTGATGGAGTAAAAAGGTTTTTGTTGGAAGAATGATTCACGCCAATCTTGAATGAATTGTAAGTGGGTTTTGATTTAACGTCATCTGGTAAAACGTTATAAAAACAATACATTTATAAACTGGAAATTTGCTAAACATAGTTGTTTTATGAGGAGGTAAATGGAGATTTTTGGTCCTTATATTATAGTCATGAACTTCAGATTTGTTGATGAAAAGTGTTGAAATATTTCCTGGTAAAGTCAACGCACTTCATGATGTAAATAGAAGGGACAGTCAAAATTGAGTATTTCTTGAATGCTTCTCTACAACTTGCACGGTAGTCTAAGTCGAAAATTAATCTCTTTTGTGATACAAGAACTTTATTAAGATCATTGCACAACCTGAAGATATATTGTAAGAAAGATGACAGTAAGCGAGTGCATAATTTAGGGTTATCAGAGTTCGTTCATTAATATATGATTTCAGTTGAAGAATTCCATAAAAAGCCTTGTTTAATTTGTTGCATACATGTTTTATGTGATTGAAGCTCAAATCGGAGTCGAGCCTGGTAAATTGTTCCTTTATTAACTTAGGAATCATTCTATGAAGATGAAAATTTACACATACAGTTTTTTCATTGTTCAATATCAAATAGTTTATGTTCCACCAGAACTCCATTTCCTTGCATGTCTTATGAATTTTGGTTTGTACTTCCTCAAGAGACCTGCCTGAAACCATTATTTTTGTTTCATCTACAAACATTGTGACTACTCTCGCTGATAAAGTTTGGTAAGTCATTCACAAACAGGAGGAACAATAACGGTCCCAATACTTATTCCTGAGGAACTCCTAGTGAAGCAGGGAATTCTTCGTTGTTAATTTTTACAACAAGGTGGCGGTTTTTTAGGTATGATTCAATCCAATTTGATAAGATACCTTATGCCAAGGGTGGATAATTTTTTTACTATAAATTCAGAATTTAAACTGTCGAAAGCCTTAGACAGGTCGAAGAGAAGAGAGACGACGTAGTTGCCTCTGTCAAGTTCCATGTAAACATAATCCATGAGTTGATTTGTGGCAGTTTCCATTGACTTATTTTTCCTAAAGCCATGTTGGCTCGTATTAAGAATATTATATTTATCATTGAAATTCGTAATTAAGTTGTAGAAGCATCTCTCAAGAATTTGGGAAATCTCAGAGAGCAATGAAATTTGACGGTAATTCTCTATATTAGTTCTATTTCCTTTTTTGTGTAAGGGAAAGATGATTGCTAATTTGAACATATCTGGAAAGGTACCTGTTTCCAAGGATAAGTTTATCTTGCGTGTCAAAGGAGGGATTGTTTTTGAGATTTTAGAAGAAATTTCATCAAATCCCGATGATTTTTTATTTTTTGTCTTCAGAATAATCCTGGCCACATCACTTTCTGCAATATGAGGGATGAAAATTGAATTTTGGACATGATGTGCTACTGTACAGGAGCTTGATGAATTAACACCAAAATTTGCCACTACAGTATCATGGCATATGTTTGAGAAATTAGAGGCAAACGCATTACTAATGTCTTTATCATGAAAAATGTGTAGATTGTTTATTTCTAATGAAAATTCTGTTATATGTTGTTTCGTTCTGCCCAAGTTTTCGTTAATTATTCTCCATGATTCTTTAATTTTGTTGTCTGATAATTCCAACCTTAATTTATTAAAATTAATCTTTTTTAGGATTCTTAATTTCAAATTTGAAGGCTTTTTTTGCATTGCAAATATTGAGATTTGATTTCACATGAGTTAAAGTATTTCATAATTTGATGAAAATTATTAAGATGATTGTGGAGTAGAGCAATTTCTCTAGTATACCTTTTACGATGTGTTTTAGTTTTAGAAGACAATTTGATATCCACTAAGGGACAGCTAATATCTAAACACCAGCGAATATCATCTATAAAAGTTTTACAAGCTTTGTTAATATCAGTAACTTTATAAAAGTCTGTCCAGAGCCCTGGTGGGGGCTCTCCTCATAACCCCCGTTATTCCCACGCAAAACCGTTTCTGTCGCCGGCCGCCACACGACGGCTGCGTAGGTTATGATTGGGCGGATCGTGGTCGTGTGTATCCAGTGCAGAACCTGTGGCCGTATACCCCATGTGTTCGCGAAGGTACTCCTGCATGCCCATAAGGATGCAACGGCCTTGTTTACCCGGGTTCCAGGTGCATTTTCCAGCTCAGTTTAGCATCTAGGATAACTCAAAGGTACTTCACTGAGCCTTTCATGAGCAAGTCTGAATGTCTGGTAGGGGTCCCAGTTTCCGTTTCCTAGTGAAAAGAACCTTTCGGTCTTTTCAAGATTCACCCTGAGTCACGATGGCAAGTGCAGTGTTTTGGAGCTCGCACAACGTAGCCGCGTGTCTACCTAGAGTTACAGCTGCCAAGTCGTCTGCGTAGGCTTGGGTATAAAAACAAAGTAGTTGTTTTTCATTTCATCAATGGGCCTGGATAAAATTTTATCACATTGAGATATATCCCTGAGGTATGGAAAGAGGTGAAAGCCTTGATCTGATTTTAGTTGAAATGAATTTTTTTGTTCCATGCAGGGAAGCGGCTTTAAAATTTTTTCTCAAAAACCAAGTAAGATACGAAAACAATTGTATTTATAGCTTAATCTAGAAAATTTTGATTTTTTCTAAAAACTTTGACATCCAATATCTCTGAAACGAATAATGTTAGGATACATGATTATAGGGGAAAAAATTATTTTTTCCTAAGGGACCGATCCTAAACATTTGGCGGTTCAACCCTTGGTCACCCTGTATATCAAATGTTTAAAAATAGTTAGACTCGTACAGACGTCAAATTATACTTCATGTCATTGAATTAAAAGTTTCTTCGAATTAACAGAATGTGTTTCACAAGAGTCGATAACAACACCTATGCGGATTGGACAGCTAGATAAACACCAGAGGGCTGTCCCCAATGAGGGGGGGGGAGTGTACTATGGTCCTAATGTAACTAAGTACTATGGCGTTAGATTATATAACAATATATTCTAAGATTATGGCCAATATATCACTCTCCCAACTGAATTAGGAACCCGCATCTAAGAGATATTTAACTGTGCAGGTTCTTTTGATTGAATGTTCATTATTCAGTTATTTTTCGATTATTGAAATTGTATAAGAATTTAAGAATGATATTGATAATACAAGTAGAAACTCCGTGGTAGCTACAATCTTACTCATTAAGGTAACATGAAACTGTTTTTTCTCTGAAATTAAACAACTCCTTAAATTGTTTCAGCATTTTCAAGGGCCACACTGAAAGAAGAACATGTTAGAACACATACAGGAGAAACACCGTTCATTTGCAAGTACTGTGGAAAAGGATTTAAAAGATATTCCAGCCATTATATTCATATCACTCGTCATAAGATAGAAAATGGAGAAATATCTGAAGAACAAAAGGAACTTTATGAACAAATGGAGTGTAAAAAATGCGGAAAGAAATTCTCATCAAAATCCGCATTGAGATCACACGAACTGATACATTCCGGAGAGAAAATGTTCTTATGTAATGATTGTGGAAAGGATTTTTTCACGAAAGGTGCTTTACAAAGTCATGCAAAAGTACATTCTGGTATAAAACCGTATGCGTGTCCAAATTGTGATAAAAGTTTTTCGCAAAAGTGCGGATTAAAAAATCATGTTTTAACTCACATGGGTGTAAAACCTTATACTTGTAAAATATGTAATAAATCGTTTGTTCAAAGTACTCATTTGAAAAATCATATGCGTACTCATAGCGGGGAAAAACCTTACACGTGTTCATATTGTAATAAGAGTTTTGCGCTTAATTGTAACCTTAAGGTTCACGTCAGAATACATACAGGAGAAACGCCATATCATTGTCCTGAGTGTGATATGGGATTTTACGATTCGAGTAGTATGAAGAAACATCTAAAAGGACATCTTGTTATCAGTGTTAATGATAATTTCAAGGGAGATGACAATATCAATATGAATGTACAAAGTGATATTATCAATATGAATTTACAGTCTGATATTAGTATGAATTTGATTAAGTAATGCTCGAGAATTCTATGGGGTTATTAATTTTCATCATAACAATCCAATAAACATATATACAAGATAAGATGCTTTGAATTTTTTCAGTCCCATAAGAATGGCTCTAATATATTTTTCTCATCTTAAGAAATAATGTCAATTATGTTGTATTACAATAAACTATAAATCTTACTATTCTTACTGTCATTTATTCAATAAACTGGTTTCTCAAGCATCCCAATTCCAACAGTATTGGAAGTGGCCTAAACATTTTTCAGGATTTTCGCGGATACATCACAGTTTTGAACATTTTTGAATCGATCTAGACTATTTTTGGCATGATGTCGGTATGTGCGTGCGTAAAAACTGGAAAAAATTGCGCCGTTCATACTGGTTGTATGGCCTTGAAATTTTGAAGTGGTGGAAATTTGAATTTTTAGGGGCGGTAACCTCGTGCCAAGTGGTATTTTTGACATCCATCTTCAGTTTTTCAAATGAAATTACAGTATGATTAAATGAAAGAACAATTACTTTGTTTCTATACCACTTTTAATTTTATTAAAAGTGCTTTAAAAACAAAGTAATTGTTCTTTTATTTAATCATAATGATAAAGTAACTGCTTCTACTATAAATTTTTTGAAATTATAGTATTTTATTGATCCATAAAGACAACGGTTTTTTCTGGTTATAATAGTATATTAAAGAACCAGTTTCATTATGCGTGATTTTTAGCGCACAAACGTTTTTTTTAGTTTACTCTGATGATGGCTACTTGTAGCTGAAAGGTCCCTTGGTACTTTAATATTATTTTTTGTGGATGATTATTTCGTTATAATGTATCCACAGTGGGGACTATTTTTCTTTCAAGTTTTATCAATATGAATTTACAATCTGATATTATTATGAATTAATTAATAATTGATGCTCGTGAATTTTATGGGGTAATTAACTTTCATCATAACAATCCAATAAACGTATATACAAGATATTTGTCAACGTATATGTCGTCTCTCTTTCCAAAGGTAACTCCCGTTCAAAAAATTAAATTGTAGAATATTTTCTGACGGGCAAACTTTGTCGGCCTTATTCACATCGACAAACTCTAACAATTTATAATTTCCATTGCACGAGTCATCGCTAGAGAAGAATTGCCGTATTTCTTGAATGTGCTCTAGTTCGAGAACTAAAATTGTAAAATATTTTTTGACGTAAAATTTGTCGGCCAGGATTCTCACCGACCAAAATTCTAAACTAACATATTTCATGACACGAAAACGCGTTATTGGATCTTTCTGACATACAAAATCAATAATGCTCATAATCGGGAATCGATGTAAAACTCAAACTAAACAAAATGTACTTATGATGCTTACATTCTGTTGTTTTATTAGATCTGTATTTACATCTGAACGGAAATAATGTAACTACAACGTGCTATAGCGAATGACATTGGGCTTATGTTATGTTCCATGAGAAATTTTCCCACTAGCCATATAAAAGAGTACGACTCAGACGTGTCGACCACGGTCGTACATAGAGGTCTGGGAACTCGTATCTTTGACATGACACTATACGCCGTGTTCTCTGACAACTGTCATTTTTGACTTGTAAACAAGGAATACCTGCGTTTTTTGAAAAAAATGACGAAACCGTGCATTGTGCCGAAATGCAAAACGGGGTGGTGGGGTACAAAAGTGTAAAGCAAGAAACTTCTGTTTTTAAAGTGCCGAAAGACGCGGAATTGCGAAAAAAGTGGATGCTTGCGATTCCGGAAAGAAATCGTTTTATCACTTCGATCCAAGCGCTAGCTAGTGGCTGAGCGAGAGACTACGAGTTTGGTGACGCGTAAGAGACCCATGTCAAACATACGAGTCCCCAGACCTGTATGTACGACCGTGATTGCAACATACTGATACCACGGTCGTACATACAGGTCTGGGAACTCGTATGTTTGACATGGGTCTCTTACGCGTCGCCAAACTCGTAGTCCCTCGCTTGGATCGAAGTGGTAAAACGATTTCTTTCCGGAATCGCAAGCAGTGTTATTAAGTATTCTGATTTGAGAGAGGAATAGAACTGTTACTCTTGTCAAAATGTGTTACTCACCTTAAAAATAACTTCTCCTTTTTCGTTATACATGCTCGCACACATAAAAGACCTCGTTAAAACGATTTCTATCCGAAATCGCAAGCATCCAGTTTTTTCGCATTTCCGCATCTTTCGGCACTTTAAAAACAGAAGTTTCTTGCTTTACACTTTTGTACCCCGTTTTGCATTTCGGCACAATGCACGGTTTCGTAATTTGTTTCTAAAAACGCAGGTATTCCTTGTGTTTACAAGTCAAAAATGACAGTTGTCAGAGAACACTCTTCGACCACTGCGCCACCCTTTTTGGTACTACGCGACAGTCGACGCTTAGCGGAGTCACTTCTCACATAGGAAACAGCCCCGACTTCCCAGACCTGTATGTACGACCGTGACTGATACTGAACATACAACCATAGAGATCATATAGTATAGAGGAGTAAAGCCCCGTCTTAACGCGAGAATGTTTCAAAAACTTATCCGTTCCCCACTCACATTTGAAATATGAAAGTAACTATAGTTACACGCGGTCATCTAAGCGCTCGGTTGTAGGCGAGTAAGGGGAGCGAGTTAAAATACCGCAGAGTGTGGTACGGATAACTCATCGCGTAAGATCGAACATGGTACGCTACGAATACATAGGCTATATAGGAGCTTTACTCCTCTATATTATATATTATATGATCTCTCTCCATGCATACAACATACCCGTCGATGACAGCTATTGAGAAAACATTCTTCATCGATACCAAATATCGGAGATGTAATTCAGATACATAGACATTATATATTGATATTGTTATATATAAAAATTCTTGGGAAATAGGTCACAATAACAGTTTTAAAATTTTTTGTCTTTACGTACGTTTCGGTCTCACGACCATCATCAGAAGACTTATTACTTCAATAACCTGATTACTCAGAAATAACTGTATTAACACGAAGCGTCCTTATCGCACAAATTTCGTTTAAATGCCAACGTCGCCGAAACGAACAGAAACATGAAATCGGAATTATAACACAGCGATAATTCCGATTTCATGTTTCTGTTCGTAATATCAATGAAGATTTCTTCAATAGATACTTTCATCACGTGTATGATAAAAATATGGGGTTGGTCCTCATGTTAGATAGGCAGTTATGTATAATCAACGTACATTTGACAATTTTCATGACATGTTGGGTTGCAAAAATATCCAGGACCGCCGTAAACCAGAAGAATCTCGGAGAATAATTGCATAAAGTTACAAGGTTACAAACAGAATCGAGATGATGAAAATTACATTCAGTTGGCTTATGAATAGCATGTGAAAAAGATTTTTCTAACTTTAAATGTAGACACAGTAGTAGTGCTTCTGTGTATTTAGAAAAAAAAATCCTGTATCTTTAAGGAGGCAATGGACTGAAGATGTATACTTTCAATTCGTCAACTTTGATTTTCACAAGTGATGCATTACTCAAGGTCATTGATTAAAATCAATGCTCAGATCAATAGTGATATTTTGAAACAAAACAATTTTGAATAATGGAAATATTGGAAATAGATATTTGTTACTGGTATTGAAAAATGTATAAATCTTCATTTTTTTATTGATATATAATGTACATTTTTGTTGGAAATACATTTTACAAATTGTATTACAATTAATTCATAAATTATACAAAATTTCAATTTCTACTAGTTTTTGGGTGACATCTTCAGTTAGCTTTCGGTTTTTTGGGCTTTACAACGAGATAAGTTATGAGGAGTCCCACAACTGCATATGTGGCTTTTGCAACCTGTAAAGAAAGAGATTATCTTTATGTGAAGCTGAGCCAAGCAAGTTAGAAGTACTACTGGGGAGATTGATGTTACATTTAAGGTCAAACATGTTTGTCCAATTGAATAGAGTTTGATAATAATATATTTATTGCCATATAAGATTCTACATAACTAGAATATCAGCAATGTTAAAATAAAACTCAAATAGTATGTACATCAAAAGCTAATAATTACATCTGGGTATAATAAATAGTATAACAGTAAGCAATAGATACAAAATTGATTTGCAATCAATTTAGGTTAACTCCCTGCAAATTCCCCAAAGGTATGAAAACTGACTTTTTATATACCACTGATAGTTATATGCTCTAATGCCTCTGTATTAGGGTCTCTTCAAATAGAATATTGATTGACATTGATTCACTACAGATATAACTACAAGCACCCCATTCCACTGAACTCAAACTAGCCGTACAATTGTTAATACAGCTCATGTGAGAAAAATGTTTCAAAGTCAATAAAATTGACCAACAATTTAAACAAGCACATTAGATGGTATCGAAATATTTATATATAGTACCTACTGGATGATTAATAAGCTGCCGAAATATATAATATAGATCCTTGATTTTGATTCCCGTGAATAACAGTATTATTGTAAAATAATGAACGATACATGATCTTTTATAAAACAATTAATGAATCTGGGGTTGTGAAGTATGTCAGAAGATGCCTATTGAATCATTATGTAACTGTTCTAATCTAAAAAACTGGGGCTTGCAATGTTACATAGTCTAGGGAATCAGCATAATCTACAAAAATAATTATTAACAATATTGAAACTGCAAAAATATATAAGAAGCAATGAGCGTTCCCTAAATGTTCTTCAATTATAATGTAGTTCTAACCTTGTAACTGAAAAATAATTATGCAACAGTAGATAAAATGAACTTACATTTGCTCTACCTACGTTAGTTTGTGAATTAAAGATTTTACTTAATCCTGTTAGATTTGCACCTTCGGCACTTTCAGCACCAGCCATTTTCTAAAACAAATTTAATTCAACTTCTCTTCGTTTTGGAAATCAATATGAATAAATTATTTATTTCTTACCTAATTCAGCAGTTCGGAATGAAATGGAATTGAAGCATAGATTAACAGTCAATGTCACTTTTCAACCATAGAGTATTCATTCGAGAGAATTCGAAATTTATGAAATAAATCTAAATGGAAATAAAATAAGCATGCGCTTTCCAGAAGGTTTCAAAATTGGCACCTATTTTAAGAAAAATATTTTTTTATAATATCTTCTTCATCAGTGTCTTTCGATTCTGATGATTTTTGTAGCGTATTACAAACAGATTCAAGTTCGTGTGAAGGCCGACTTCTATTGAGATAATAATACAAAAAACCTGCTGCTATCGACGCATAAGTGGCAATTGCTACCTGAAACCACAATTGCTTATACCTGAGAAAATCAATTGAAAAACTATGAGTGCTTACATTTGCTCTTCCTCTGTTTGTAACACTGTTGAAATGTTTACTCAATCCTGTTAATTTAGCATCATCACCTGCTGGTTTATCATGAGACATTTTAATTTTATTAATAGTTATAATTTTACTATTGATTTTTGATACTGAAATGTGAAATGAAGCGGATATGAAATGCAGTGCCCAGATTATATGCTGATTTCAATTCGTCTTGTCAAGACAAGTCAAACATAAATATAAACGATTGTCTGTTCATGAGTCATGACGTCACAGACACAGGTTGGGTGGTTATTTAGTATCATAATATCTCACTATAAATATGAAATAATCAAAGTTATCCAGTAAAAATACTCTTAAAGTAGTGAGGACCTTTCGGCTACCAAGTAGCCGTCATCAGTGATTACTCTAATATTAGTCTGAGAAGTATATGAATCCGCCATATATCTAATTATTATTAGATATATGGAATGCATCGATCAAGAAGTCTAGACTAGCCGCTGATTATTTGACTCTGTAATAACCATCGACATATACATATGTATATGTCGATGGTAATAACCTATAAACTGTCATAGAGGCATGATTCCAATTATTTTTACTTCCAAATTTGTATGGCAAGAATGAATTGTGACATACAAATAGTATTGCGACATTGCTAGATGATTTGCGCCGTTTCATAGCTGGGCGAAGCATGTTCGTTTCATAGATTAAAAATATTGTTCGATGGATTTGACTTGACGTCACCGACTAAAGTCGTTATTGTTCTGTGCAATAGATGTTGTCCTGTAACGCTCTCTTTTTCGTGAAAATCCGCAGCCATGAAAGCCAAAGGAGAGGTTTGTGTTTTAGAAATTTTTAGTTATTTAACCATATATCATGAGTTTTTAAATGAAAGTTATGTCTTCTGCAATGATATTCCTTTCACTGGTTTCCAAATAATTGTGATCATTATTTTTAATTTGTTCCGTACACGTGTATATTGGTAGGTTATGCTTTACCTGATTTTTTTTTTAGCTTAAGGAATATCAAGTCATCGGTCGCAAATTGCCGTCCGAAAAGGAAAAGACTACACCCTTGTATCGGATGAGAATTTTCGCACCTGATCAAATTGTTGCCAAATCAAGATTTTGGTACTTTTTACGTCAGCTCAAAAAGTTCAAGAAGTCCACAGGTGAAATTGTGTCCGTTAAACGTATTCCCGAAAAGAGTCCAATCAAGATTAAGAATTTTGGTATCTGGTTGCGTTATGATTCTCGTTCAGGAACCCACAACATGTACAGGGAATATAGGGACCTTAGTGTCTCTGCAGCAGTAACTCAATGTTATAGGGATATGGGTGCTCGTCATCGAGCCAGGGCTCATGCTATTCAGGTAAATTTCTTAATTTGAAATTTCCCGCTTACCTCGCTCTTTGACTGAACTAATAAACTATGAATGTATGAACTTTTCATATTCAACTATGCTATTCAAGTAAATTTAAATGTTTTATTTCACTATACATTATTTTTATAATGAATTTGCATCACATAAAATGCCAAATGCATAGTGATAACTGTTCCTTCTACTTAACTCCCAGTCATAAGAAGTATGTTTCTACTGTATAGGTATATAACGAATATGTTCAAATGAATGTTCCAAACTTTGTTTCTCACACATCTGAAGAATTGAATTCAAATAATTAAAAAAAATTGATGTAACTTCTGATAACTAATACTAAATATTTTGTTTTCAGATTATTAAGGTGGAGCAAGTTCAAGCTTCAGCAACGAGGAGACCCCAGGTTAAACAATTCCACGATTCGAAAATTCGTTTTCCCCTACCAAAACGTATTCAACACAAATCTATGAATCGTTTCTCTGTCCGCAAGCCAAGAACTTATTTCCTTTAAGTTGATTATGTTGGTTAGTTGGATAATAAAAAGTTTATAACATAATGTTTTTATTAGCGATCCTTTTCATACCATTAATTATTCGACATATAGGTTGAGTTTAAGAGACTGATATATAAGTGTGATGAGAATTCGACAAAGATTGGTGTAAGTTAATAAAATGTCAGTAGCTTATCTGGCGATATGACTATGTTTTCGAATGTTTTATTTCAATTGAAGTGTTTTGTGTAAAGCATAATTTTTGGAAATTACTGTAGGATAATATAGCTGTGAATAGTCTGAATAAAACAGGATTGATTACGGCGAGATTTTCAGATTGGGTTGACTTGGTAATTACGTAAATCGTAGACAGCAACTACACTTGCATTAGTACGTGAAATAAAATTTATAATACAGACTGAATTAAATATTTTTGCTCATTCATTTAATACAAACATTTTTTGTTATTAAATTCTGAAATTGAGCAAACTTTTTTCATAAAAAATCGTTGCTGTTCAGTGACGAACCCTATTGTTTTTCATAAAAAATCTTGTAATAAACACCCTTTTCTGAAGGGTTGAAAATTAAAAAAATCGAAATTCGCAAAATATGTATTGAATCAATTTAAAACTGCTTTGCCTCAAATTTGAGCAAAATGGTGTGACAACAACTATACCATATTGAAGTAAACATATTATCCTAAAGAGACGAAACATATCGTTCATTAAAAAAACTCCATTTGACTTGTCGCAATGATTACATGAAGTATGACAAAGAAAACCAACGAACCTCTTTGTCGTCGAGTCATAATTACTCATTGGCAACACCGCTTCGAAATAGCTACGAGAAATACGGAAGCTGTCAAATTGCGTAGTACAGAACAAATTCCCCATACATAAAAGGTGCGGGGCGTTGTCGCCTTCTGGATAAATAATGGAATGGAATAGTTTTGTATTTAAAAATTTAAATAATCTATAATTCGATTCTATATTCCAGGTTACCATAAATTATGGAATATTTTTCAGAGAAAATGACATTTCAACAGTATTGCTTCTAATATAACAAATAAATAATGCTATGGACGTTTTTATAATAATTACAAATCTCAATCCAGCACACAGAACAACTAATCCGGCAACAGTAGATTCCATACGGCCAACTTGCAATATACAACGGTCTGAGTGTCCCAAAATTTTGGCAATGTCTCATCGTGTTTAAATGTAAACAATTCTGTCTCCTTAGGATAATAGGTCTATGGCTCCCACTCAGTAGGCTCGGGTTCGATTCTCATAAATGGAAAATGTTTTTTTTTATTTTCTTAAAAACAATTTAATTATTTAGTTGTGTAAAGATAATGAAATAAATAGAGTTAAGATGACTCGAGAATTCCTCCCTTTTTATACGAGGCGTTAACAGGCAAGCACTTTAATAACATATAAAAAAGGAACATCAATCAACTAAAACAAGTGCATTTGTGACAAGTTGGTCCACCAATAATGTGTTAGATCTGAACAGTTCACAGAAGCATAGTCAAAGTATAAAGGTCAGTTGGAGCCTCCCTCCATCGTTTCTAGCGCTAGGTGACGTCACCTCCTCCAATCACAGCCTTGCTCTCATCGGCTCGTCGCCGGCACGTTACAATATCATATTGCACTCGAATTTTAAAAAGAGTAGAAGGGAGGCTCCAACAGAAGTAGATCATTTTCATTTGCAATACTACTATATATACCCCTAACTTGGAATGATCATATATTGCATCTCTGCAGTTTAAAAACAGGGTATTGGGAACAATTTGTTACCAAAAAATATTTACTGAAAACAACTAGCATCCTGATAAAACATTTATCAATTTCTGATCAAACTGGAAGTCCTTCCAAAACCAAAAGCAGTTATAATTATATTAATAGATAAGCTAAATCTACTTACCAATTTTCATATTAATATTAAATTTCACCCATTTTTAAAAACATTGTGAACTTTCAAAAGTTGATACTCAGACTTGATAAAAGTTTATCAACTAATGTTATTAAATTGAAACCTACATTGACTGATGTATGCAGAGACAAATTTTGAGGCAATTTTGAAAAGTTAATAATAACTTAACAATTTGAAAAAAAAATTCTTTTTATACTTTGACTACACGATAGGGAAACCTATAATGTTCGACGAACATCGTGTGAACCAGCAGTGAAATGTAGGGAGAGGAGATAGGCATTCGTATTTTTCTTGAAGGTTTGGAGGTTATAGGCATAGGGAAAGACCTCACTATGTTAAAAGTCTGGTGACTAGTTTGAATTCGTCTAGTACGCCTATCTGGAATCTCTCGTGGTGGAACAACAGACGAAATTTCTGATGAACACTGACCATGGAAATATCTATAGAAAAGGAATCTCCCACCTTTCTACGATGATCTAGAGATGTTAATGAAGTCGTAAGTGTGACATCATAATTCAAACGAATAGCTCTTTTCTGGATAGAATCCAAGAGCTTCAGAGTATGTTTGGGAGCCGAACTCCAAACATGTGAACAGTACTCCAGGACAGGTCGAATCTGTGTTTTGTAGATTATGAGGAGCTGTTGGGATGTAAAGTAACTCTTGGCACGGAATAGAAAACCAAGATTTTGTAAAGCGGTTTTCGCAATGGACCACACATGATGGTTCCATGAGAGGGTACTGTTGGTGGTGATCCCGAGCGTTTTTATGGAAGACTTCATAGGAATAAGTTGTACCTGACATCATCATATTAGGAATTGTGGGGTCCGCCTTCCTGGAGAAGACGCAAGCTTGAGTTTTGGTTGCATTAAACTACTAGATTATCAGATCTCCATTAATTGCGTCAACCTGTTCCTGTCTCTGGCGCCAATAGATGGTATAGGAGCTCTAGATGAGAGCGGTAAGAAGTGTACCATTATCTGCAAAGCTGTGAACGGGACAAGTAGTCACTTCCAGCAGATCGTTGATATGGAACAGAAACGCAGTTACTACCAAGATAGGTCCCTGTAGAACACCAGCGTTGATATCCGTTGTATCGGACGATATTCCGTTAACCACCATGGGAGTGATCTATCTGAGAGAAAACTCGATAGTAAGCGACAAACCATATAACGGAAGTTTCCCAAGAAGGCTTTGGTGCCAGACTCGGTCAAATGCTTTGGAGATATCCAATGATACAGCTAGAGATTTCTGATGTTTTTCAATAGATTTATGCCGTACGTGTGTTACGTAGGCAAGTAGGTCTCCTGTTGATCTCTGCTGACGAAAGCCATATTGTCGTATTGTTGGAAGCGATTCTAACATGCCAAAAAGCTATAAAGTCCTGTACTGAACTTTATAACTGGAAAATGATGAAAAATTTCATCAATTTTCAAAAATATTTGGTGTAGGTACTTGTATAGTCTTAACCAATTAATTAACTACACCATAATTAGAAACAATCACCCTTATCCACTAACAATACTGTTAAAGTACTGAGGACCTTTCAGCTACCAAGTAGCCATCATCATCAGAGTACACTAAATTAGAACTAAAATTATGTCTGTCCTGTATAAATACTATTTGGAATTAATAGGGTGTATAAGAGATAAATCTGAATTAATTAAATTTTTCACTTATACATTCCTATCCCTTCTAAATTACCTAGATATTTATGTAATAAAACACTTACTACTTATGTGTCATTTCCAAAACGTTACTAATTTATGAATAAACATGAGAGATTTTAAAATATTTATAATCCAAATGAGGTAAAGTAAAATAGGATAATAGGGTAGAATTAATGAGGAAGGTAAGTGGATTACGGGGAACTTTATGTTATCAAAACATCGGAAAAAATGCTAGCATTCTTTTTGATGTTTTGAAATCATAAATTGCCCATAAGCCACTTACTTGTACCTTCCTAGTGCATCTCTGTATTAAAATATCCTAATCACCTCATTAACTCTACCCTATTATCCTATCCCAGCAATGTATTTCAAAAGTTTCACTCATCATCCTTCAGAAATTTATAAATTCCATAATTTGTTTTCTAAATTTCCAACACAACTTGTTTATAGATGTAAGAACAAACTAAAAAACCGTTTAAACAACATCTTTGATAAAATGAAAGAATAACTACTTTGTTTTTATACCACTTTTATTAATAATAACGTGAAAACGTAACTATAGTTACAATTGGAAAATAATTTTCTAATTGTTTGATAATGGCACTTCGGTGTTGAAACTATAGTTACGTTTTGAGGTTATTATTAATAAAAGTGGTATAAAAACAAAGTAGTTATTCTTTCATATAATCAAAATATACAATTACCATAAAGTAAGGGCTTCCACCTTCGATCTTTAATAAAGTTTCCTACTTAGACACGTCCGGCATTTACAAAATCAATTGTGAGTCGTGTTCAAAATGCTTTGTGGGCCAAACTAAAAGGAATATTCTAACTCAGTATAAAGAACATTGTGCCCACATAAAGAAAAATAATGGTGAACAATCAGTGTTAGCCAATCTCAAGAAACTTTATCACTCTTGAAATACAGTAATGATTAATATTTAGGTAATTTAGAAGGGATGGAAATGTATATGCAATAAAGCAATTTAATGGATTCAGATATATATCCTGAGGGATAAGACACAATCACCCTTATATCCACTAAAAGTGCCGAGAACCTTTCAGCTACCAAGTAACCATTGTCGAAGAAACTGAATTAGAAATTAAGATGTACCAGTTTAAAAACTATTTGGAATTAATAGAGTACATAAGGATGTACCCTATTAATTCCAAATAGTACATAAGGATGTACCCTATTAATTCCAAATAGTTGGCACATATTAATTTCTAATTCAGTTTTCTCTCTTGGTAGCTGAAAGGTTCTCGGCACTTTTAGAGGATAAGGGTGATTGTGTTTTATTATAGTGTTGTGTGTGCACAGTGAACTCTCTTTTATAGCTTCTGGCCACATTTCAGTTGCTCAAGTGGATCTAAGCCCTCAATTTAAAAGCACTCTACTACTAGTGCCTAACGTTCAACTAATTTATTTTAAAAATATTTGATGTGTAGATACAGACATAGACATTTTTAGAAAAGCTAATTTGGTTTCAACAAGATCTTAAGCATGTGACACCAACAAAATTTGTAGGTGGATTATATTCACAATTACAATTCAATACTCATATACTACTACAATGAACTTGTTTATTTACAGATACTCTACACATAATGAATTAATTTAATCACCGAGAATAGATTCTACATAATCAGATGCCTCTTTAGTTCTTCTGTGATATTTAGCCAACACAGGGCGATAATAGTAGGCTTGGAAATCCCCTCTTTCTTTAATTTTCTGACGAACTTGGTGCTCCAACATTCTGAAAATTTCCGATTATTACTGGTACAATCTAGACAAAAATAGTAAGGCAACATCTAATCTATTGTTATTACTTAATTGACAGACTTTTTAGGATATGATTAGTGATAATTGTGTTGATAGAATATGGTAGATATAAAATTAGGACTACCAGAAGGAAAATCTGCATAGTTAATAAATAAAAATAATTACTTCAAGATTCCATTAGATTTATTGCATTATTGGCTTACCTCAAACTTCTCTTTTCTGATTCTACAAAAGCATATGCCATATACTTTTCATACTCTTGTTGTGGATTAGTTAATATATATCGGGCAATAAATCTTGAAATGGGATGCTAAAAGTTAAAGGAATATCATCACTGCTCTTCAAAACAAATTCATTATATTTATTCATTTGCTTAATAAATGTGTTTTTTAATGATTTCAATGTTATACTGATATTAAAAGGCAGTTTTATTCTAACCAATGATTAATGATGAGAATTAAAAATACTAGAAATTATTGATTAAATGATCTAGAGTAAATTATGTAATGGAAAAAAAACAAAAGTTATGATCTTACCTTATAATATTCCCAATGTTTAGGTTCATAATCTGGTGGAATTTCTGACAATGTTGCAGGTCCAATGAATACATTGGTATAAAATATTACAGCAGTTGCTGGTATTATTCCAAGCATTGCATAGAAGTGAATAAGGTCTTTGAATTTTTTATATTGGAATCTACTGGGTTGTAATGGAAAAACTTTGTCATGGCCTCCAGACATGTTCCGTACTTGTTCAAAGGCTTGAAAAGTAAACCAAATTCATTATCAAATATATAATAGCAATATACATAAGTTACTAATAATAGATCGATTGGATATTGGCTACCATCGAAGAAATGATCAATGTTTAAATTAATACTAGATTTGCATTGTTGAAGGTGAATGAAAAGTGAAAACATATCATAACAATATTGAAATTAGAATATGAACAAAAAAATGATCGTTTTGATACAGTAGAATTGAATTAATTCTCGGGTTACAAGCTACTGGATGTTGACAATTATTTAGATTTTAATAATAAATCATTATGTAAACCCAAATGCAACAACTCTCACCTGAAGCATTTAACTTAGTTCCCAATCGGGAAATGCTTCTTAATGTACTTAAGATCATCGTTCTGCGTTATTACGAGCAAGACTATCCTTTTGTTTTGCTGGTTATTAAAGTATTGAAGATTTAAGTAATTACTTAAAATGTATAACAGATATGTCACATCTCTAACTATTATTCAATCATTTCAATCCGAAACACAGAACAGAAACCTAAATAATCGAGAACCGAGGTAAAATCAAATGTGATCTATAATCCCAACTTCATTTTCCAATTTTCCGCTTTCGGACACTTCTGCAGTATGATTTTTATATACATATAAAATATATAAACAAGTTTAAGGATTCTTTGCATAATTGGCTAAAATTTCATGTAAGTTTCTTGTTTCCCCATTTTTTAAAACTTCAAGAGCCAACTTTCTTTAATGTGTGTTTTTTTTTGAATTTCTATATTTCTGGTAATAGTAGGTTGGTAGGTAATTTGGAAGTTTGTTTGTTAATTGATGTTCCTTCTTTAAATATTATTAAAGTGGTCTATATTCGATCCGAAACAATCACATTGCCATCGATATACCTAGTTCAATATTCAATTACATCGGTGGATGTGGCCGAGGTGATTGAGTCGCCACGTACGCATTTTGTTTCACGATTTCAAAACCACAAGCGGCAAGGTCATCGCAGGTTAGGTTGAGGAGATGGTAATTTTATTATCTCAGTTCTGACGGGGAGGTAGACAGATCCTAGACATATACACATAGCACATAGTTATTCTGTGGTAAATACTAAAGAATTAGACGTTACTACTACTAGGTTAGATTAATCATAGATATTATATGTATATATAAAATACAAATTAAAAAATAATACAAATTTCTGCATAACTAAACTCGAATTTAAAACCAATTGATTCAGTAGGAACTTGTTATTTTGCAGTTTTATCATTTATAAATAATGACTTGTACTATGAGGAATATCATAAAATTGAAACAATATCAAGGTTTTTTTCAAAGTAATTATATGATGAATTTCAACCAAAGTATTTATACATCGCCTAGTAAGTTAGAACATTTATTTTATGGTAATAGCTAGCTCATTTCAATCCGTATAACAAAATTAATCTTTTCCAGAAATGCAAAATGGTGAATATGAATGGCAAGACCCAAAATCGATGGAAGAAATGTGAGTAATATGTTATAGTTTGTGAACCTTTCAGAAATTCGATAGGGGTCAAATATCAGGCTGAGAAATGAGAAACCAAATAGTTTCATAACGAAATTTATACCAGATTTAAAGTGAAACTTGTAGGAAAATTTATGTTGGTCAAGAACTCAGGATCTTTACTGCTTTATTGAAAAAGCGTACAATTAATGATTATGATTATTAATGATAATGATTAAATGTTGGTACCTTATTTTGCATTTAATCCCTTAACTCAAAAATATTTAATTCCCCTGGCATTAGTGCTAAACAATCATAACTTGAAACAAAAGTATTGTGTACATGAAAATGATATAATTTAAGTTCAAAATTATTTGAGCCAATCACTTTCTAAATTCAATTCTAATATCTTTTTCAGTGTAAATATAGTTTATATTACTAAAGATGGTGAACGAGTCACTGTGGCTGGAAAAGTTGGTGATAATTTATTATACCTAGCTCATCGACATCAAATACCAATGGAAGGAGCATGTGAAGCATCATTGGCATGCACAACATGCCATGTATATATCAACAGCAACCATAGCCACTTATTACCTGAAGCAGAAGAGAAGGAAGAAGATTTATTAGATATGGCACCATTCTTAAAAGAAAACTCTAGGTTAGGATGTCAAATAATATTAAGGAAAGAAATTGAAGGTTTAGAAGTAGAACTTCCAAAAGCTACTAGAAACTTTTATGTAGATGGTCACACTCCTAAACCCCACTGATAATCTCC
Organism: Endomychus coccineus; assembly: GCA_958510875.1. Taxonomy (NCBI): domain Eukaryota; kingdom Metazoa; phylum Arthropoda; class Insecta; order Coleoptera; family Endomychidae; genus Endomychus; species Endomychus coccineus. The sequence goes on along the minus strand of OY294067.1, from coordinate 28,990,237 downwards.
TACAGAAGTGAAGAAAACTGCCACATATTGGCTCGAATGGTTAGAAAACTTTACCCCTCTGGATTGTTGAAAATATTTTGTGTAGGAAGATTATTCTGGATTTCAATTCCATATAACTTGAATATCTTGAAAAAATTTCACATAACCTGTATTAATTCAAAATTTTGATGAGTATCTTTTTTCTTCACAAGTATTTCAGACATCAACAGATTAATAAAAAAATGTACTCTGTTGGAATTTGACTGAAGTACATATATTTATGATATAATAACATATATGAGGCATAAGAGCAATAATAATCTAAGCCCTAAATTAATGTTTGAAGAAAACACATTGAAAATTGACCATTAGCAATATACTGTTTTCTTAGAGAAACCAATAGGTATATTTTTGTTGAAAGCATGTACCGGAATATCAAAAATTATCTTGGTCAAGGGTGGTTGTGGAATCTAAAACGTGTGTCTTACTTTACGTTTGAAATAATTATGTCGTAATTAATTTGAAGTTTCTAAAAGTGCGAAATTTCGCAATTTTATACGAATATTGTAACTCAGAAGTCTTTAGCGCTTTGGACTCCCGGATTTTCACGTGGCCTATCGAAATTAGAAGGTTCGAATTATCTAAAAACATAATTGCATGAACGCCAGACGTCCTATGTAATTCGCTACGAACGAAATCATTTTGACATATGCCTCGAGGAGCTCGCTGCGCGTAAGTTAGAGTTTATACATTTTACCTCGATCTTGTTAATTTGGGTCCGTTTCTTGCCCCGTGCTACCGGCGCCAGCTGTAATAAAGTGTTTTTGGCTATGGGCCGCTAGCTTTTACCCGCTTAGTGTATATTTTAGTCGCGAGAAAATTCCCTTTGGTACGTCGCACGTTAGACGCGCGTAGCTTAAATCTGAGAATGGCTCAAACTGTTTTAATTAAAATTTTCCTATTTAATGGACATTTATCGAAAAAAGAAGGGCCGTCGGGCACGGTCCGATACTAAATCTAACTACATGGAGCGAAAACGGCACGCGAAAAGTCGTAAAACCGAATTAGGTACAACCAGTTTGCACAACTCGCGTGCTACGGGCTTCTCACGTGAACGTCATTCGATTTACGGAAAATTAACTATTTCAAAACAGTTTTTGACCCGGATTGTGGCTATCACGACCTCTGAAAAGGTTCAAAGTTCACATAATTATTTCATAATTTGTAGTTCATTATTGTTTTACAACTGAAATAAATAGGTATGAAATTTGTAGATTATTGATGATGTCAGTGTAACAGTGACATAATTATTTCAAACGTAAAGCAAGATACACGTTTTAGATTTCACAACCACCCTTGACCAAGATAATTTTTTATATCCCGGTATAATGGTTGGCTTCCATCAGAATAGTTAGGAAGTTACGAAAAATGTGAAATCATGATTTTGATTTGAATCAGGCCATTTGGCATAGTATGTACACTGGATTATGACCTATCCTACACTATGGATGTATTTTCTTACAACAGCATACTAATATTCATTTTAAAAGAAAACATTTATTGGTAAAAGCATCAACAACATATTAGGAAATTTTATTCTATTCAGAGTAGCATTCTTCATCATCGACAAAATCCTGTGCTGATGCAATAGTATGTGAATTATAATAAAATGAATTGGTGGAACACAGGGTAGAAGTTCTTTGAGATTGACCATTTCCTTTTTCTCTATCGGTCTTCCAGTCGGATAAAGTAAGTCAAGATCCTCTACTGCCAACTCAATAACACTGTTCCAATGATCTGTCACATAAACATTTTTGTGAAACTTTTTCCTTTTTCAATCAATCCAAAGTCCCCAGGGCAGATTAGAATGACCGGACATCAGGAACTTATGGTCTATTTCAGTTTTGACTTCGGTTTTTGGGATGTAGCAACATAATAACACAAATAAGTGCCATCTTGATATTTCGGTTTTGCCATCCACATTGGTCACTGTATAAAATTAGTTTCATTGTGTTGATAAAATGTTTACAATAATGTAGTAGACAAAAGCCAATTTCTTGCGGCCCTCGTGACACTACTGACTCATTCCAAACATACATAGTGCCTGTGTTTTTTATATAAGAAACGAGTAGTATTCATTAATTGACTGACTCAAACAGTAAGTCCATAACTGACGCTTGTAATATGTTATGTCTGTTGAAAGGACAGGAGTAGGAAGTGTTTTCATCAGATCAAATGTTATGGATGTCAAATCATTTTCTTGTATTGATGCTTCACCATCTCTTTTCTAAGATGGAGTTCTTATTCTGGAGCATTTTCCTCTTCTTTATTTTCAAACCCATCACACTTCCCACAGCTATTACTGCTTGGATCATGAAAATTTTGGTTTTAAAGATGTTTAAATTTGGGGCCAGATATTTTCTGCTACCACTTTTGTGTCTCTTATAATGGGACTCGAACAGGAAATTGGTTTATGAATTCTTTAACTTCATTTGATTTTACACTAGGCGTTTTATTAGCTGGAGTGTGCCTTCCTGTGGTTATCTTTAGAAGGGGTTTCTGTTGATTTACTCTTTAGATACTAGGTCAATCGACCATCAGAAATCTGTAGTGTTAGTTTGAAGAAAGTTTTACATACTTTCAAGACATCCATTATCATCTTGTAAATAAAGAGTCCTAGTGAAACTGCGTATACTATTTTCTTTATAATCATAGCTTCTTTGCTTGTCTTGAACTTTTATTTGACCAAAAGTATAAAGAATCTGAAAAAAAATGCTAACTTGTTTTTTCTACATTATTCGCCGAATTTTTTCATGACAATGCTTGGAACAACCACAAATTGAGTTTTGATAACGTCTTCCAGGCACTACATTAATTTTAGCATTCCTATTCCGGAACTCCGCCCTATTTTTCTCTTGTTACGTGCCCAATCCTTTTCTCTCCTCATCATCTTTCTACTTATAACTCTGAATCACAGCAGCATCTGAAACCTTCTGTATCAACAATATTGTCCTCCTGTTCGTCTTCTCCAGACAAATTTGCTGATGAATGTTCTGATGCCTAGTATTCAGAACCACTATCGGCGAAAGGGTCCTCTACAGAATAGCTATAGTCTCTTTGTGAAAATTGATTTCTGATAAGCATATAATGATAGAAACATAAGAGTACACTCAGTTCACAATTACTAAGGAATGAAGTATAAAATAAACTTATTAATTCCTACTGATAAAAACAAGAAATTTTACTTTGTTAAATATCACTTTATTTAAAAGATCTTTCATTGCAATTTCGAAGTTAACGGTTCATTATCAACATACAATCATTGTATGTTTTGATAATGAACTGTAATTTCTTGTTTTTAACTGTAAAAATGAAATATCACTAAGTAACGGACAGCTCAATTCAAATTATTACACTTTTGGTGGCCCATTCATGGTCTCATCTGAAAAGCGGCAAAATGTGACTTAGGCCGCTATTGCTCCCAACGCCTCATGTGTAGTGGGCAGAAACTAAATATTTTCATTGTCAATATAAATAAATGAAGTATTTATAAAGTTGGCAATGACAGTCTTTATTGAAATTGTACTGTTTTGTGATATAATTTTGATAGTGAGGTTTCCGTTATGTATCGTCATTCAAATTCAGAGTCAGTTTGCGGCTGCAGTGAACTTAAAATGAGCATTATTTTTTTGTAAATACTTTGAATATAGTTTATAAACAAGTTGTATTTTCCTTATTTGCCACCATTAATAAGAAGGATCTCAATATTTGTCACATACAAAGGTTTGGCACCATTCAATTTTTGTTAAACTAGAGTTATTGCAACGTCCGTTTTACTGTTTATTTAATAGTTTCTTTTATTTTGATATATAAGCATGCTTATTTGAGTTCAACTGTCACGATAAAGAATAAAGGTGAGAATTGTTTATTTAGTCTCCTTTATTTTGACATTTGTAATTATTTCTATTGCTTATACGATATGCCATCTTCTTTTCGAGGAATATATATTACCAGAAGAGTTAATGTTAATTTTGATAAATTTATTTTAATAATAACAATATTTAATAAAGACTCTTGACCCAGGTATGAATAATATATAAATTCTCGGGAAATAGGTCACATTAACACTTATATGCTTTATATTTTTATAATTTATTAATAACTTTTGTTGCAAGTACTCTAGCTCTAGCTCTAGCTTGGTGCAATTCTCATCGGACAAAATTCCCTAGTGAACAACCTTAATTTGTGCTTGCAATCCAAGAATTATGCTTTACTCTTTGCTAGCAATAGTTCAATTTTAAAATCGCATGAGACGACTGTTCTAGGATACTTTATTCATAGAAATGTATAAATCTATGGTGCATTTGTGTTGTCTACTCCACGGTCGTATATACAGGTCTGGAAACTGTAGACTGTTTCCTATGTGATAAGGAATCCGCTAAGCGTCATCTGTTGCGTAGTACCAAAAGGGTGGCGCATGAGTCGAGGAATGTTCTCTGGCACTTATACGACCGTGTTTGAACGATATGGCGCCTAATTCTGACATCCTGATAACATACTTCGATCCATGCACCAGCTGGTGGCTGAGCGAGGGACTACGAGTTTGGCGACATGTAAGAGACTCATGTCAAACATAAAGTTTCCAGAGCTGTATATACGACCGTGGTCTACTCCAACGAATCAAAGCTTATAGAACTATAAACCTTGCCTAGACCGTAGCCGTGTCTACAGTGGCAACAATACGCCATGTCATGTCCATAGAGATCATATAGTATAGAGGAGTAAAGCCCCGTCTTAACGCGAGAAGGTTTCAAAAAATTATCCGTTCCCCACTCCGCGGACATTATAAGTAAGTTACACGCGGTCATCTAAGCGCGCGGTTGTAGGAGAATAAGCGGTACGGATAAGTCATCGCGTAAGATCGAACATGGTACGCAAAGAATACATAGGCTATATAGGGGCTTTACTACTCTATACTATATGATCTCTGTGGTCATGTCACATAATGTAGCTCATTTGTTTTGTACATAGAGAATATACAACATAAAGTCTTGTCAGCTATGGGATCGGTGTTTGACTTGACACTTTGACTTTGTTCATGGCTATATTTTTGTATTAATTTATGCGTCCTATATGTTATTTTTGAGAACGATAAACATTTAATTAATAATATTATCTGTATTTAGTGTTCTTGTCAAGGATTATTGATTTTTATATTCAGTGGTATGTATTTATTTACATTTTGCCTATTAATTTAAGACGAGTTCTTATACCTAATCAACTTAATATATTAATTAGATTAGGTTACTTATTTTACTGTTCGATTAACTGACAATAATCCTTTATTGTGTTTCTAGTTACACTTACTTTCAATATGCCTGGTTGTGCATTTATAAATTGTACAAATTCTACCGAAAAAGGTTTTCAGACGGAAAGTTTACCAAGAGATCCTGTTATGAAGAAGCAATGGCTTAGTAAGATGGGTATGAAAAACTGGTCTCCTACAAGCAACTGTCTTCTGTGTAAAGTTGTATTGTTGGTGTTATAGATATACCAAAACAAGTGGAAGCAGAACTGACTCTTAACGTAGTTTCTGGTTCGGTTCCCAAAAGTGGAAAATTTGTTTTTGTACCTTCCTTAATAACATTATTAATTTCAATATCATTTACTTATGTAAAGATAATGAAAGAATAATTTATTTCATTATCTTCTCATAAATGGGAAGAGTGTCGTATAGAATGTGAAACAATTATATAAAAACCATTAACCAAATCAAATGATTTGTGAAGAGGAACTTTGCCAAGCACACTATTTATCTATACTCCAAGTGACAACACATTTCTAGTTTATCTTATAAATGCATTAATTTTGTTGCTGGTAATATAACTGAGTAATGATGTCATTAACAAATTTGAATGTTAACAATCATGTAGAGGTACGTGTTTTCAAAGTATAATAATAATATACCTCTGGACTACCATTGCTATGTATGTGTATGAAAGTGCCGCCTGTTGCGGACGCCTCTTTGCATCATAGCACCGCACGGCGCTGGGTATATCAATCTAAACCATAGAGATCAAGAATAGAGTACTCGAGCAGCCAATTTCGTGACCGGCTGTAAGAAAATTTTCGGTGCTCTTTCCTTTTCTAACTTATCGGACCTCTCTTCGGTATATTAAAAAGAGACAGAGCACCGACATTTTTCTTACAGCCGGTCAACGCAATAGCGTTACGCTTACGGGACTCGAGTACTCTATTCTTGATCTCTAAGATCTAAACCAGCCATCAACTTATCAACAGGGTAGACAAATTGGGATATTTTTCAGCATCTGGGCTACTAAACCTGACGATTTCGCGATACAAATTACTGGTTGAGGACGTTTTATTGAAACAAGTTCCTATATAAAAGAGGAATCAAAACTTCACGTGTATTTATTTACTTATTTTGACGAGTATGCCAGACTTTAGCTACCTGCGTTAATTAGAATCATTGTAAATTAAACAAGTATTAGAGATTATTGAAAATAAAATTCATTCAAAACAAATTCTTGAATAATTTTTTTTAATTTGAGGTAAAATTTAAAAATTGTCTGCAATTTTACAAATTGCCGATATTGGGCTATGTCAAGCGCTGAAATAGTCTCCAATATATGAAAAGCATCTGGCAACACTGCTAATGTAAGAAGTCTGACTTCTTGGTTTAATGTTTTTAGCAAATACGACGGAATTCATAATTTCTTACATTTAATAGAAAATTAATTATTTCTATGTCGAGAATTTTGTTTTGATTTTGGTAGGACTTTGATACTTTACAGTTATTCTGTGCTTTAAATTTGAATTCGATTTTAAACAAGGTTGTGAATTTAGTAGGGATTGGAGTTGAGAAAAAAACTAGAATATTTTGAAAAAATGCCTCCAATCACAAGAATCAGAACATATCATAACACCTCAAGAGCTCAACAAGGTTCTAAATCAAAAGATGCTTTCAATGCCTTGTTCGCAAAAAACATAACCAAGAGACTTCAAATTTGTCCAAAAAAGTATGAAAAGTCATCAATTATCAAAAGTATAAATGAAAATGATGCTTCTGTTCAGTCCAGTGAAAATACATTCGATAGACTTCTTAAAGGGAATAATTTCAATCGAGTGCAATTGAAGAATGGACCAGTTTTCAATAATACAACAAACAGTGATTTGTCTGAATCGAAATCCTCATTCACCAAAATTAGCAACAGTTATGATTCTCCTATTATCACCAGAAATAGAAGAAAAAATAAACTTGCTTTTCTTGAAATATCTGACAAATTTACAAATGTTACTGAACTGTTACTCAAAAGAGGAAAGAATACACCGGAAAAATCAATAAATGAGAGCTTAGCATTAGAGGTAGAAAATAAAATTGCCAGTTTTTCATATAATCACTCAGGATTGCAAAAGATGGGGGAGAATGAGATATACCATGAACATTTTAAGAGCCCGAGAGTTCCAAGTAAAACAGTAGAGAAGCCAGCACTAATTTCGAGTACACCACTACCTTGTATCTCAGGACCTCGATCAAGTTCAATAGAACCATTACATATTATTCTGGATCATACAATGCCATCTCCCATAGATGTTAAGACTGAAAAAAAAACGAACTTGCTAATAAAATCTTATGAAGTTATTGGAAATTGGGATCACAAACTGCCTCCACCTGATGCCTTTACACCAAGAAAAAAAAATGGACATATTGCTCACAACATTTTCAAAAAAAAAAGTAGAATGAAGAAAAAAATAACTAATAAAAAGAAAGTAATTAAACATGAGAGAGATAAAAAATTGTATCTGAATCCAAGAGTATATTTAGAATGTTTGCCATCATTAGAGGTTAAAAGTTCTTCTACTGATATAATTAAAACTTCAAAAAATTGTAAGAATGAAGACTACATGCTCAAGGAGCACTCCTGTCAAGTACATTTAGAAAAATTTGTAAGTAGAAAATGCTATGTTAAACTGCATAATATATCACCCATTGACATGATAAGAAGTAGAGTCTACGATCTAAGATCAAGAAGTATTGATCATAAATTATCATCATCATCCAGGCACTCTGATAAAGAAACGCCCATGAATTTGAATAACATGGATTCAACCAGAGAAGCAGTAGTTTGGCTAACTAGGTGTGATGTTGATGAGTTACAACATAAATTTACTTCAAATAATGACATAGAAAATACAGAACATTCAAAAATTATAAAACTTAAATCTTCCAATACTTCAGACTATGTTTGTGATACAGGAATTATCGAAGATAATGAGCCAATATATAGAAATTTAGATCTAAAATTACCTATAGAACAGTCTGTTTGGTGCTCTCCCTTATCTTCAAAACCTCAAGTCACTAACGAAAGTATTCCAATAAATTTGATCACTACAGAATTCTCCTCAACCAATTCTTCTGGGATATCTATACAATCGAATATTTCACAGAATAAGTTGACAAATCATAATTCAACTTCAAAGTGCAACACTAGTTTTTATTCAACAAATCATTTCAAAACAGAACATTCTAAACTTGAGAATGAATCACGAGATATGGACTTCAATGATGAATCAAATTTATCAAGAAAATCTCAAAACGTTGAAATGTGCAATAATTCAAAGACTAGTTCACAATCTCTGTTGTCTAACAATTATTCATCTTATTTTAACATATCTAAAGATGTTGAAAGTAATATGGATAAGTTATCCTCTGATAAAATAAACAAAATCACATCACCAGAATTGAGGAACTACCACTGCAATCACATATGCTCCAAAGAATGTAAACAGTTTATATTAAATCCTAAAGTTATGTTAACAAGAATGAAAGATCTCATGCTGTATAAGCAGCAAAGTTCTAAAAGCGTTATAGATTTGACTGAGACATCTACTGAAAACTCGCATCATTTGCCAGAATATAGTTCCTACTCTATTCATCCGAACGTTGATAAATCTTCTGATATTATTGATTTGAGTTCTGACCTTTCGTTAGATATGAATACAAATAATTTAATTCGAAAAATTCCAAAACGCTCATTGAATCATAAATGCAAAAAGGATATTGTAAATCATCACAAAGAAGAAATAAACAGATATTCAAGAAACTTAAATTCAATTAATTCTTCTCTCATAGAAGCGGTTTCTCCCGATTCTCAGGAATCGACTAATAAAATCCCTATCTATCCTAATCACACTCATGAAGAAACTGAAAACAATGGAGCTATCAGAAACAATCATCATTATGAAATGGACTCATCACATGTTACTGTGCCTCATATTTCTATTAATTCAACAAACTCGTCATACTTTACTGTGCCCCTATCCTCTAGTCAACCTGTAAATGAATCAAAAACCAATATATCACATTTACCAGATATTATAGAAACATCATATTTGGAAAACAATGAGGACAAGTTGTTGTTTCCAAATTACAATATAGGTCATAAGAGGACTAATAAGCAAACCACATTATTGCCTGGAAAGTTTTTCAGAAGATCACTCTCACTTTTACGACGCAGCACAATTGGCTTTAGAAAACTCAGTAATCGTTCTTCCATAAATGGTAAATGTATTGAATTAGTTATTTATCAATATATGTAATGAAATTAGATTCTAGATACTATTTATGAAGATACATATGGCTTATCAAATAGGAGAATGTCAATTCGAATGGTTCCTGTTTCTTTACAAAAATCGAGATCACAATGTACTCCATTAGAAACTTATGCTCAACTAAGTACAAGTAAGTTAATTTTTCCACTCCAAAAATATATATGATCGTGAAATTATTCAATACGTTGTTACATCTTGATGCAATTATAAAAAATTGATGTTTATGAACTAGGAAGTGAATATTTATTTGAATTTAATATACGACCTGTATTATTATAAAAAATAATATTGTTGAAAATTTAGTATAATAGTTCTTCTAAGTGAAATTACACTAGAAGAATTTTTAAGTGATTATAGCTGATCAGAATAATTTTTATATTTATAAGATTAAAGCCATTGGGCACTCATAAAATATTAGTTTGTCTAATCATTTTGACTTATATTAACATAATATTATTATGTTTTAACATAACAGCAACAGTAATATTATGAGCACCCAATGGTTTTATTCTTACAAATGTTGAAAATTATTCTGATTAGCTTATAATCATTGTAAAAATATTATGTTCTGCTTTTGGTGCAATTAAGAACATCATTGTTAAAAAAATATGATTTATTTTTCCTTTTTATAATCAATGAAAAAATATTATTTTCCACTTTTTAGTGCAATTTAGAAACCCATTGTTTTAACAAATTGTTTATTTTATCTTTTTTAGTATTAATTAATTATTTAATTTTAGATATTTGGAAAAATAATGTAAATTCTTCAATTTACAAAAAATATAAACTCTTAGTTTGGTAATAATAAGCTAATCCATTTTATTAAAAATGGTACTCTTCTCAGAGATCTTTTAGAAAACCATTGATTAAAAAAAACCATGAAAGATTACCAAAAATGTTGCAAATGAATTCAGTGTAAAGAATTGTTAAGAATATTTCTAAGTTAAAAATGTTGTTATTTATTTATATTTTATTGAAAGAAGTAACCATGTACTTTATTTTGAAAGGATGGGCATCATAATAATTTGTTTTAAATCTTTATGCGAGTCATCTTCAATTTGCGGTTCTTGTTCAGATATCCCAGTTGATTTTGCACTTCAGTCGTTATCATATTTCAAATTATTATTTGAAGTAACTTTTCAAACACAATAAAATGAAAAACTATTTCTTGTTCCCAATAATTATTGTTCAATATTGATTCTTGACCCAGGTATGAATTATTTATAAATTCTCGGGAAATAGGTCACACTAACACATATGCTTATTATTTTCGTCTTTACGTACGTTTCGTTCTCACGACCATCATCAGAAGACTTATCATGACAAGGCGTCCTTATCGCATTAATTTGAATTAAAAATGCCCACGTCGCCGAAACGAACAGAAACACGAGTAATCGAAATTGTAACACAATGTTTTAAGTATATCAATCCAGGATCCACTGCTTAGCGATTTTCTTATAAGCTTATAAGTCATCTCGAATTTTCAAATTTTAGGGACGGTCTTCTGGGTGGAAGAATTTTACCGCGCGATCTGTAAGGCTGATAACACTTTTTTATAACTTGCTGGTGCAACGAAATTGAAGTGAAGATAACGTTGAGACCAAACTTCTTTAGTAAACCACGAAGTTTTATTTTTCCATCTGCATCATGCCTAATGTTCATATCTAGGAAATTTATGTTTTTGCTCACTTCCATTTCACAAGTAATTTGAAGTTTATAATGGAAATTAAATTTTTTAATCACGTATTGAATTTTATCATTGGGAGCATACATTATAGTCCAGGCAATAAGTCAGGAAAAAGGCCATAATAAAAAAAAAATATAGTGAGCTAGAATTTCAAATTTTTTTTTGCATTTTGTTCCTAATACCCCATAGATCATTCATGACTATCAAGACCGCGGGGGTCGACCTTCCTACCCTCTCAAAACGGGGTTTCAACCCCTCAGAGGAGCATTCTTATAAAAACAGTCCAAAATTAATGAATTACGAGCCGAAAATGACCCCTAGTATGTTCTTTGGGTCGCTGATCACGATTCCGCAGTTAGTTTTCTCGGAAAATTCCCTCGAGATGGGAAATTTGGAAAATTTATATATAATATATAATTTATAACTTTGTTGCAAAAATGACCTCTAGTAGGTTTTTTGGGTCGCTGATCACGATTCCGCTGTAATTTTTCCAAAAAAAGTCTCTCCAGATGGGAAATTCGGGAAATTTGAGATTTTCCTGAGACGGTTATGAATAATGACCTCTAGAGGTCATTTTTCTAACAAAATTCTACTTTATTATTCATAACCGTTTCAGGAAAATCTCAAATTTCCCAAATTTTCCATCTCGAGAGACTTTTTTGGAAAAAATTACAGCGGAATCGTGATCAGCGACCCAAAAGACCTACTGGAGGTCATTTTTGCAACAAAATTATACTTTATTATTCACAAACGTCTCAGGAAAATCTCAAATTTCCCAAATTTTCCATGTGGAGAGGGTTTTTTTGGGAAAAATAACAGCGGAATCGTGATCAGCGACCCAAAAAACCTACTATACGTCATTTTTCCAACAAAATTATACTTTATTATACATAAACGTCGCAGAAAAATCTCAAATTTCCCAAATTTTCCATCTGGAGAGACTTTTTTGGAAAAAATTACAGTGGAATCGTGATCAGCGACCCAAAAAACCTACTAGAGGTCATTTTTGCAACAAAATTATACTTTATTATTCACAACCGTCTCAGGAAAATCTCAAATTTTCCGAATTTTCCATATGGAGAGAGTTTTTTGGGAAAAATAACAGCAGAATCGTGATCAGCGACCCAAAAAACCTACTAGAGATCATTTTTGCAACAAAATTATATATTATATATAAATTTCTCATCTGGAGGGAGTTTTCCGAGAAAACTAACTGCGGAATCGTGATCAGCGACCCAAAACACATACTAGGGGTCATTTTCGGCTCTTAATTCATTAATTTAGGCCTTTTTATAAGAATGCTCCTCTGAGGGGTTGAAACCCCGTTTTGAGGGGGTAGAAAGGCCGACCCCCGCGGTCTTGATAGTAATGAATGATCTATGGGGTATTAGGAACAAAATGCAAAAACAATTTTGAAATTCTAGCTTACTATATTTTTTTTTATTTTCCAGTTCGTTGCCTGGACTATTAGACATACCGTTTAAAGAATACGGATTGAAAATCTAATGAATTTATTACAGATTCCTCTAGGCATTCCAGAACTAGGTTAGCAATAGTAGCTGAAATAGGAGATACCAAAATATTGCTCACCATATTGAAAATAAGTGCATTGTAAACAAAACTTTACTGAATTTATAAATTCAGATTGATCTAGAGGTTTGTGGTTCTGACTCTGTTTAATGCTATTCACTGCTAAAACGACTGGTACATTTGTAAATAAAGAAACAACGTCCAAGGAAATTAATAGATGATCTACGGGTACGGATTGATTTTTTATAAATTCATCAAAATGCGGAAATGAGTCTTTCACGTGAAATGCATGTTTCTAATAAGGCCTGACAACCTTTTTCTATTACCGCATAAATCTTCAACATCTGGTTCGAAAGTGGATTTCAAGCGTTATATTTTTGGTACAGTCCTTCAGTCGTATTACATATTGTGATTCGATATGACTTATAAGCTTATAAGAAAATTGCTAAGCAGTGTATTGTTTATTGATATATTTAAAACATTAATGTGTTACAATTTCGATTACTCGTGATCCTATTCGTTTCGGCGACGTGGGCATTTTTAATTGAAATTAACTTAGTGCGATAAGCCCCATTTGGCCGTGGCGACTGTACGAGCGGGAGGGGTGGCGGAACAGGTTCAGACCATTTCTACAGAATTTGAAAACTGGGAAAAGGAGGATTAGTGCATTTGAAAAAACTTCATCAATTTGTATATTGAACTATATTTCAATCAATCGATCAAAACGGGGGCGGATAAGTTCGGAGCACTTAGACCGCTTGATTGGGTCCATTGTGCTCCCCTTGATACAAGAATCAGCCCAGCAGGCCTAAGGCAGTGCCGAAGGCTAAGATTTTGCATAGACTGATATCTCTTATGGCTTCAAGCGGCATTTGTTTGCTGCCGAGGTGTTGTAGCCTAAGAGAAGGCAGTGCTGGACATACTGCTAGGATGTGAGAAGCAGTTTCATTCGCTTCTCCACATCTTCTAAGTTGGGTCTTCTTGTGTGTAGATGTTTATTCAGATGATAGTGTCCTGTGAGTTTAAGGCCTCTCCTGCTCATAGAGAGTTTAGGCGCGAACTCCCTAATGTGGAGCTTCGCTTGCCTCATGCCGGGGCACTACGCCAGACCGAGAGCCACTGTCTATCCAGTAGCTTCTTGAGAACGTGGAGCCCGATGGTCGATGAAATTCCGATCGTTGAATCGGGGCCAGGGGCCCTCAAGGAACCCCATTTGGCCAGTTCATCGGCCATTTCGTTTCCCTTCATGCGAGAACTATATTTAAAAAAAATGCACATTTAAAACTATTTTCATAGCACTGTTCCCGAAAGCTGCAGTTCATTCAATCGAAAAAAGCAAAATAATTCTGACGGTACATTTTTTCCGGAATAGCAAATGCTGATTTTCAATATTTGAATAGGATTCTAAACAATGTCCCCTGACCGCCCGAGTATAATAATAAATAAACAATTCAATAAAAAAGTAGTATTTTTTAAACGTTCCTTTCAAATAACTATTGGTATCTATCTATCGTTTCTTACTTTTCAATAGTTAGGGAATATTCTATGTCGGAAAAATATATAAAACATATTAGAAAATATGTCCTGAATAACAAAAATCGTTCAAAGAAATAAACAAAATCCATTCTCTTGAATCGTTCAACCAAATTCAAAACTGTAGTCCAAGCAATAGACAGAAGTGCATGCAGAAATTAATACCTGGAAAAAAATAGGAGCGTATAGGAAATTAAATTTAAAGGTGATTTTCTGTGTCATGCAACTCGATCCGAAATGGCGAACATAACCTAAAAAATTGACAAAGTTGCAAAAAGCGGTTTTTCTTAAATAAGTAAAAAACCATATAGTCCAGGCTGTGAACCGGGATTTTAGCTATAATAAAAAAAAATGTTCGAATCAAAAAATTTGTTTGCGTTAGCTTCAGGAGCTTCTCAGGATCATTCATACACCTTAAAACCTCTTGGGAACCCCAACCCCACCCATTGGGGGCGAAAATGGCCCGAAATCTCCAAGTCTTGAATTGTATTTTCTACAAAAAAAGGTATTTTGGCATTTCGAGTGCATTCAGGAGGTTTTTTGGGTCGCTGAACACGAATCCGTAGCCAGATTTACTTGCAATCCATCGTAGGGGTAGTAAAATCGACGAAATTGACCAATTTTGCACCCCAAATATGTTATTTTGCAATTTACGTGTTTTAGGCATTTCGAATGCACCAATGAGGTTTTTTGGGTCATTGAATACGATTCCGAAGCCAGATTTATTCGAATATCATCGTAGGGGTGGGAAATTTACAAAAATGGCTAATTTGACACGCTTCTAAATTTTTATTATTTTTGCATTTTAAAATTACTTCAGAGTGAATCTGGCTTCGGAATCGTGTTCAGCGACCCAAAAAAAAAACCTTGGTGCATTCGAAATGCCAAAAACACGTTAATTGCAAAATAACATGTAGGGGATGGAAAATTGGCCAATTTCGTCAATTTTACCACCCCTACGATGGATTGCAAGTAAATCTGGCTACGGATTCGTGTTTAGCGACCCAAAAAACCCCCTAGGTGCACTCGAAATGCTAAAATACCTTTTTTTGTAGAAAATACAATTCAAGACTTGGAGATTTCGGGCCATTTTCGCCCCCAATGGGTGGGGTTGGGGTTATCAAGAGGTTTTAAGGTGTATGAATGATCATGAGAACCTCCTGAAGCTAATGCAAATTTTTTTGATTCGAACTTACATGTTTTTTTTCTCCGGTTCATAGCCTGGACTAATAGCTCGGATCGAAAAAAGTTAGATGAGAAAGTTGTAGGAATCAAATAGATCTATCGATTTGCGCATATGATAATTATCGATATCTTTCATACTTTTCGAGTTATATTGGAAAAACCGTTAAAAATCAGGATATCGAGAAGTCGTTAACTATTATGTTTCCATACTTGTTATTTACTGTACGTATAGCCCATGGCAAGCTTAAAAAGTGATTTTCTTTTTAATTCAAATATTGATAATTTTTCTAAATATATCGATTTTTCGAAAAAAAGGTGCTCTCATAAATTGGCTACATCTTCTCAGCGGATCGTCCTAGAGTAACGATTTCGGGCTTATTTCCTTCTTGGAGAGTTGTACTATAATGTTATTGAAGAAGTATAGCGATTTTTCGAATTTTAAGTATAAAAAAATTACTTTAAAAAAATTGCACCTTTTTTGAACATGTTTTTTTGAAATAAGTTTTATAATTTTTATTTCAGGGAAATTTCTTTGACAGAAATTGATTCCTTACATATTTTCACGAACTACCAAAAAAATGTTTCATCTACGACCTTCTGGACCAGAGATAATTTTTTTATTTCAAAAAAATCTGTGAGACGCAATAAACATTTTACAGAAATGTACTTATGGATGTTAATGATAAATACCTACATTTTCAATAAAAAAAATACTAGGATATGTTTTATTGATTTATAGTATTAGAAATTGAGTTACAAAGTGAAGCGTACGCGGCTGCCGGAGCGTGCGGCGAAAGAGGGGAAACTGATTTCGTGCGTTCAAAGTGACTTGTGCTTGCAAAATCTTCAACATGTCGGGTTTTAAATCACGTACGAAAATCCTTTTGTACTTAATCATATTCGTGTTTATGTCTCGATATTGGTAATGTGATCCAAAAGCCGAAATATTGAAGTTTTTGCAAGCACAAGCCACTTTGAACGCACGAAATCAGTTTCCCCCCTTTCGCCGCACGCTCCGGCAGCCGCGTACACTTCACTTTGTTACTCAATTTCTAATACTATGAATCAATAAAACATATCCTAGTATTTTTTTATTGCAAATGTAGGTATTTAACATTAGCATCCACAAAGCACACTTCTGTAAAATGTTTATTGCGTCTTACAGATTTTTTTGAAATAAAAAAAATTATCTCTGGTCCAGAAGGTCGTAGATGAAAAATGTTTTTGGTAATTCGTGAAAAAATGTCAGGAATCGATTTCCGTCAAAGACATTTACATAAAATAAAAATTGTAAAACTTATCTGAAACAAACATGTTCAAGAAAGGTGCAATTTTTCAGTAATTTTTTTATCTTAAAATTCAAAAAATCGCTATATTTCTTCAATAACATTATAGCACAACTTTTCAAGAAGAAAATAAGCCCGGAATCGTTACTCTAGGACCATCCGCTGAGAAGAGCTAGCCAATTTATGAGAGCGTATTTTTTTCGAAAAATCGATATATTTCGAAAAATTATCAATATTTTCAATTAAAAAAAAACCTATTTTTAAACTTGCCATGGGCTATACATACAGCAAATAGTATGGAAACGTAATAGTTAACGATTTCTCGATACCCCGATTTTTAACGGTTTTTTCAATATAACTCGAAAAGTATGAAAGATATGGACAATTATCATGGACGCAAATCGGTAGATCTATTTGATACCTGCAACTTTCTCATTTAACTTTTTCCGATCCGATCTATAGTTTTTTACTTATTTGAGAAAAACCGCTTTTTGCAACTTTCCTAATTTTTTAGGTTATGTTCGCCATTTTGGATCGAGTAGCATGAAACAGAAACTCACCTTTAAATTTAATTTCCTATACGCTCATATTTTTTTCTAGGTATTTAGGTATTAATTTCTGCAAATATAACATTGGGCCGTCGTCTATTGCTTGGACTACTAGTATGGATTATGAATAGAAGTGGTGTAGCTATAGAAAAATAACCTATGAGACGCATAGGGTCCCCCGCTTTTTACTTATTGTACCTCCAAGTTTTGAAATTTTTTGTTGCGGTTACAAATAAATCTAATGATATTTCCTGAGCATTATTTAATTATTTTCCCCTTCAACATAATACGTAATAAATGAATTACCCCAAAATTCAATTAGGTACAGTAGCGAGGCCGAGACGATCGTGTAGCAAATTGAAACTCTATATTGAACTATTTGCGTTCGACAATGGATCAAAACAAGCTGTCAAACCTGGATTTGCTGTCGTTTGAAGCAAATAGCACGGCAGAGGTAGATTTGACAAATCTTGGCTGACGCCAAAGATCGGAAGTGACATTTTTATTTTAATTAGTTTACTTCGCATCGGGGCTTCGGGACCCCTTGCTACGCCACTGCCTAAAAAACGGAGCTTGCTGGTAATTGTTGCAATGAATATCCTCGAAAGTCGTCAATTTTAAAAGTTATAATCAGTAGTTTTTAAAATGAGAAGAATAAATGGTCAGTTTCGAAAGTCAATCCAACGAATCATTTTTAACAAAGTAACATGACGCAACGATGACTCATCTTGGAATCAGATGACGACGATTCGAAGAAAATGAAATGATTTCACCTGGGATCATTGTTATTCGAATTTCAATTATGAATACCTGGAATTAAGTGATACTGATAATTATTGTTCCAGTTTAACGGTCGTTATCTAGGAATCGAATCCATCGGTTACGCTTACACGCAAATCAGGGCGGCTGGTGCGGACATTTTATGCACCCGCAACGTGAATCGACCAATCAGCATCGCGTTCTCCTTTCACAAGGTTGTTTTGCCGAAGTCGATTGACGTGACGTGGACTTTGTACGTCGGCCTTTTGTCAGTTAATTGCGTTTCAAATTCGTGCAGTGAAGCTTTCAATAAAGACTTGTTACTATTTGTGAGTTCTAACGAGGCAAATTTGTTGAAAATTAATTCGTGTACTTGCATGTATCTCTGTGCAGAACCAGCCCTTCTTATTGAAACCAATTGCATGTGCTTAACTACTTATGATACTTTATCAGGTTATGTCGTATCAGGTCAACATCGTATATCTGAACATTTGGAAAGCAATCTCAGAAAACTTTCGATACGTCCTGAAAACTTATCGTTAGAAGAACCTATAACCACTGCGAAAGATATCGTACTACGAAGATGTGGACAAACAGAACCGCTACCCTTCGAAAAATGTTATCCGCCAAGGTCAGTATCTTACAAATCAACCTAATTTTGCTTTATTACATTTACAAGTGACTTACAGTTTGAAAGAGTTCACCAAAAATAATGTTTAAGAAGAAAGATGATAGTTATGTTCAGTTTTAATGTTATTTAAGATGTTCTGCTAAAGTACCAATTATTAAAAGTAAATATTCATTGAAACATGGGACACCTTTTCTTATGTTGTTTGGTAGATTAAAATTTGAAGAGTTATACATTTCTATCATTAATTCATCCATTGAAATAACAATAAATTGTTTTGTCTTCGACAACTTATCCTATCTATCAAAAATATGAAATGTGATTTTGTCACTATTTTTCTGAATACTTGAACAAAACATTTGAATGTACAAATCTTGTTTTGCATACATAAATCACCTCTCTCATATCTTTAATATCAACATCTTCCGAGACATCTTCTTATTTGAATTTTGTGCAAAGTACAAACTTAACCTATAGTAAAATGTTTGTTTAATCTATGAGCTAATGCCAGATGAATAATTTCTATATAATATTGAATATCAACCAAATATTTAATCTGTATTATTATACTCTTCGTAGACTAAGTCTGAAGAGAGTATATTACATTTACTCAAGCTGTTTCTAAAATAGTTAAAAAGGTCGTGGAGCAAAAATTCCTTCACTATGATATTTGAATTTTAAGCCACTTTGAAAAAATCCATCTGTCTGTCAGGATGTATGTCACAAAAAACTTGTCTACATTATAACTCTAAAAGAAATTTTCACAAAAAAGTTTGTGGTTCGGTGACAAATCCTTATTGTTTTTCAGGGAAATTGTAACACTCCCTTTCTGGAGTATTGATAATTGAATAAATACTGGTACAATTTATACAAGTTGAATAATCTAATTATCAAATTAGGTTTTAAGAACAACAATAATAATAATCAGAATGCTTTGTTTAGTTAACTAATCACACGAAAATGAATTAATATACTTAAATATGAATTATGTACCTCATAAAGTTAAGTATATTGCAAGTTTTCTATTATCTGACTTGACTAATAAATTAATCATCCTCTGATAGTGTCATACAATTGTGCAACAACTGGGTTAATATTCTTTGTAAGTTTACAAAGAAAGTGGTTAATGTTAATGATCAGTAAACATTACTCACACATTGTACATAAATTGGAGAATATTTGAACTTCTTCCTCCTAATATTTCATAATATTCAATGGACTTTATATATCCTTGTAATTTTCTGGATATGAATAGATTAGTTGATTTACAAATATTCATGTTCAAGTGTTTTTAATTAATAGAATTATTATAAGCAAGATTTATTAAAGAAAAAATGTTTTCAAGTATTGTACCTTAGAAGTTAACATTAATTCTTTAAAAAATATATATATAAAGGTTTCTTTGCCTGATTGGCCCCAATTCCTTGTAGCTCATTAAGAGGTAGAGAATTGAATTTTTTGATTCAAGAAGTTAATTTAACATAGGATTATCACTTTTGACAGTACTCATTCAATGACAGCATCCCTGTTCTTATATATTTCAATAGAACTTATGAGAAATGTTCTGACTTAACTATAAACAAATTTAAGGTTTCTTTGCATAATTTGCCACAAGTACATTAAGAGGTATCAACTCACATTCCTGGATGTCTAGTTCAGTGTGTTAACCAATTGCAGGGCATCGGATCGTATTCTGTTTATCAATGATCTACTATCCTCTCAGAGGTTTATATTCACAAAAATATGACGCCCTGAAGGGATCAAACTGGTGCAATTGGTCAACACACTCAGGAATATTCATTGTTTTACGTAAATTATCTTGATAATCCTATGTTAAATTAACTAAGTTATCTTCATAATTCAAAAAGTCTAATTCTAACATCTTAATGTACTTACACCGGCCAATTGGCCAATTTGGCAAAGAAACCTCAAACTTGTTTATACTTACCTGGAACATTTCTGTCAGTTCTATTGAAATATATAAGAACCGGGATGCTGTCAATGAATGAGTACTCTCAGAGTAATTGCCCACCATAGTACTACTCATACCTACACTCCTCAATAAAAACGATTGAACTTAAGATGAATGAGCGTGAATAGTTGATCTATGGCGGGGCATCGAATCGCATTGTGTTCATCAATGATCTACTATCCTTTTGGAGGTATGACGGGACCAAAGTGGGGCTATTGGTTAACACACTGAACTAGCCATCTAGGAATGTGGGTTCGAATCCCACAATGTTTTACGTTTATTCATGTTGATAATCCCATGTTAAATTATGTAAGTTATCTTCAATATTGGCGTTCCCAAGGAAATGTTATCGTCCTTTATTATTCATCAAATATATTGAGCTCTTCTGAGTAACATAAACCAAGGAATGTAGGAGAATTAGAAATAAATGAATATTTGAATCCTGTTTGCTTTTGCCAGATAACAATGATGAGCTCTTTCTAGTTCAGATCGATCAATAACGTCACAAACTTTTAGTCCCAGACAGCTGTTTCGCTCTTTTCATAGAGTTCATCAGTGGAAAAAGAAAGTTTGTAACTTTTACTCATGGTAAAAAGACTTGTAAAAATGGCGGAAAGACATTGAGTGGCAAAAAGACGTTCTCAGAAGGCTCATCCCTATCAAATTATTTCTGAGAGTTTACTTGATCGATTATTAAAATCAAACTGAATCTACACCAGAAAGAATTAAATTACGAAAAATTAACTTTCAGCTTCAAGGCAATACTATTAATCCGTATTGTGATGTTAAAGTAAGCATTATTATTTATGAAAACAAATACTCAAAATATCCCATTATCAAAATCTTCTTATCAATGCACAATTCCGAAATCTCCTTTCGATAATCTCAGTAACACTATCCATTTTTGGAGCTGGAATATTATCTTTCATATTAATTATCTCCAATACGTTTTTAGGAAGTATCTATTCTATGTTCAACGATTAGATTATAACATGTATTATTCTGATAGACTGTGTCGAAATGTATATTCTATCACTTGATATCGGCTAAACCGTTTCTGATTGTTCGAAAGCAGTGATACCGGGATATCAAAAATTATCTTTGTCAAGGGTGGTTGTGGAATCTAAAACGTGTGTCTTACTTTACGTTTGAAATAATTATGTCAATGTCACACTGACATCATCAATAACCTACAAATTTCATACCTATTTATTTCAGTTGTAAAACAATAATGAACTACAAATTATGAAATAACGGTTTTAGTAACAAGAAAAACTAAATTACAGTAATTGTTGGAAATATCCCCAGTTTTGTTCGATGCACAAGTTGACGCGCATCCTCATGCTGTGAAAACCGTTTTGCAGCATTTCTGGCGTTATGGTTGCACATTCCTGAACTATTCTTTGTTGAAGTTCTTGCAAATTATTTACCGGAGTTGCGAAAATCATTGACAACTTCTTCTGTACGAACTCTTGGTCTACCAGCACCTTTTTTATGAGTCACACAACCAGTTTCGCGAAACACTTCAACACAATTTGTAAGGCACACATAAAATTGTCCGGTAATATTGCCACGTTTGGGAAGTGCTCTCGAAAATTGTCCAAACACAAACGTTGACAGTATTGCCAATTTCCATTAACTAGCGCACCCGTTCGAAAATAGGCTTCAATCATGAAAATTTTGTGCTGTGTGGTAAGAGGCATGATTCAAAAACTGGATTAGAAAATTTCAGCACAACAAAACATATTCAAAAATTCAAAGTAAGATACATGTTTTACATTCCACAACCACCCTTGACCAAGATAATTTTTAATTTGTAGTTCATTATTGTTTTACAACTGAAATAAATAGGTATGAAATTTGTAGGTTATTGATAATGTCAGTGTGACAGTGATATCATTATTTCAAACGTAAAGTAAGACACACGTTTTAGATTCCACAACCACCCTTGACCAAGATAATTTTTGATATCCCGGTAGAATATACATTCTGACGCAGTATGTTAGAATGATATTTTAATAATGAATTAGTAATATTTTTCCAAATAAAATGATAACTTTTTTGTGAAATTTCTAAAATTTTATTAGAGAAAGTGTAGTCTTTTGGAATGTCATATTCCACACTCGCGAACCGATCAATTAAAACTGGTACGCCTTTTGATACAAGACTCAGTCCAGCAGGCCTGAGGCAGCCCCTCATCAGAAAATACTAAATTTAGTGTCATTTAAGAGTTTTTCTTCCTCTATCAGCTGCGTTGAAAGCAATTTCTTTATCATTCTCATTTTGACCGCTGAATGACGTTTTATGGAAAATTTAGAAACTTTTTTAATTTTCTAGAAAACTTAAATGCAACTTTTATTTTTACACCCGTAATCTAGGAAACTAAAAATCAAAGAAAAACGTGAAAACCGCTAGTCTCTATCTTACTTCTAACCTGAGATATTTAAAAAAAAAAACTAGAATTTAAAATAAATTTAGCTTCCCCGGTATGTAATTCTGAAAGAAAAGTAGGGATTGAAATAAAAACTAACACAAACTTACGTTACAAAAACAATCTTACTTCTCTCCAATTTTTCATCTGAAATAGGTATAACATTTTGTGCAAATTGATAGGTGACACTGTTGTTACACATGTCACAAATATTTTTAGTGTAATTGAAAAAACGAAAAACGCTCTTTAAATAAATCTACAGCGTTCGCAGTGCCTGCCATCTTGTCCACACATTGCACGAGCCTTTCTTCTAGAGTAGAATATACGACTTCCACTTCCGCTGTTGGCAAGCTACAAATTGCATTTAATATTCTCATATCTTCCCTGGTCAAAGGCCTTGTATGGAAGACAAGATTTCCTCTTCCTGTCCATCTGGATAATGCCTGATTCAGGTATTCTCGCACATTGATTGAAAACTGCTGGACTTCCGTCTAGTTGCTCGATCATTTAAGCCTGGTTTGAAGGGGCACATTTTCCAATAAAGCCGGTAATTCATTCCTGAGGAACTGCAAAAAGTTGGGTGGTCAAAGAAATAGGGCCCAATAATTGTACCCTCGATTACGCCACACCACATATTAATGCTCCACCGTCCTTGATATTGAACTTCTCGCATCCAGTGAGTGTTTTCAGTAGACCAGTAAGCCATGTTTTTCATCTGTCCAAAGAATTTGGGATAAAAATTGAGGGTTTCATTGATCATGCCAAAAAGTCAATGACAGTGATGTAGCCTTTGAACGAAATCCGCTTCATTCAAGAGAAAATCAGTAAAACCCTCTCTCAGGAGAACACTTCAACATCAGCCATTATTAACCGATTTTTAACTTGAGAAATAGTTTTTTTTTACCTCTACATTCATTATTACTCCAAGCAATAATAGAGACTAGACATAAAAATCAACACAAATTAACAGGTACATTTTCACCAAAAACTCCAAGATTATATTTTTCCATTGCTATGTAGGCGCTACCTTTTTTTATGAATATTTAGGGAAGGGATATAAAAAAATGAATTGTAAAACAAAGCTTACTACGATTCTCCATCCCTGGTAATTATGTCAGATCAGTTCCTAATCCAAAAAAAATGGCGCTATATTTTAAATAAAAGCGTCCTCCTAAAATAGTTTCTGAAGGAATACAGTTTTCTACTGGAATTGCTCCTCAGGTACAGAATCGGCGTCTTTGTACCAATTACCACAGCATAAAACAATATCTACACAGCATATTTCGTTTTGTATGATATTAGCAAATAGAATAGTGTGTAGCTTAATGACTTGGTTGATAGATAGTGACTAACGTGATTTCTTTTTTTTTTTCAGCTTACTGAAAAACTGTCACAAAATAGGCGAAGGAGTTTACGGAGAAGTATTTCTCTTTCGCAATCAAAATGGAGGCACCACAGTCATGAAGGTCATTCCTATAGAAGGCGACCTAATCGTCAACGAAGAAAGGCAAAAGAAATATGAAGAGATAATATCAGAAATAATTATTTCAATGTGAGTAGATTTTTTCACCGAACTTATGAAACTTATTGAAGTAATTTGTAGGGAACTGAGTAATTTGAGGAACACTAAACGAAACTGCACCACAGGATTTTCCGAAGTGAAAAATATCCGTTGCGTTAAAGGTTGTTATCCCCAAAGAATGTTAGAACTTTGGGAACTCTATGACGAGACAAGGAATTCTGAAAATGACTCACCAGAAGTATTCACAGAGGATCAGCTCTACATTGTCCTTGAATTGAGTAATGGAGGGCAAGATATAGAAGTCTACCAATTTAATAACTCTGTACAAACTGTTGCCTTATTCAAACAAGTGAGTATAGCTTATTAGTAGTACAAACCTGCTTTCTTTTGAATATAAGAATAAGAATTTATTCATCCAATAGATTACAGAAATTGAATATAGAAAAGTCATATAAATACTAAAGGATATAATAATACTTACAAATAGATAAAAAAATGTTTCTTGCAATTTATTAAAGAACACTTAGCGATGAAACACAAAAAAAATAATAAAGTAAAAAAACAGTTTTTATTTAAAAAATCTTCTATTGAATAAAAATTGTTAATAATGAGACAATTTTTGAGCTGTTTTAAAAATGTTTTGTAATTTTGTTCTAGTTTTAGTCAGTTAAGTAATTTATTGTACAATACAGTGCCAAAATATTATGGATTCAATCTATACAACTCCAATTTGTGATTCTCATGTTGCAAGTTCGAACCATGGCGTGTGTTATATTTATGAAAAGTATTTTGCAAATTGAAAGCTGATCAATTACTTCTTACAAATTTAAGAACTTCAAAAATGTACATGATTCTCTTCCTTTCAATTTGAATATAGCTTGAATGGTTCTCTTTTGCAGCATGAAAACACGATTGGCATCTCATGAATTACCCCAAAAAATGATAGTCCAGGCTGTGATTCGGGATTTTAGCTATAATAAAAAAAAAACATGTAAGTTCGAATCAAAAAATTTTTTTTAGCATTAGCTTCAGGAGGCTCTCGGGATCATTCATATACCTTAAAACCTCTTGGGAACCCCAACCCCACCCATTGGGGGCGAAAATGGCCCGAAATCTCCAAGTCTTGAGTTGTGTTTTCTACAAAAAAAGGTATTTTGGCATTTCGAGTGCACCTGGGAGGTTTTTTGGGTCGCTGAACACGAATCCGTAGCCAGATTTACTTGCAATCCATCGTAGGGGTGGTCAAATCGACAAAATTGGCCAATTTCGCACCCCTAATATGTTATGTTGCAATTTACGTGTTTTAGGCATTTCAAATGCACCAAGGGATTTTTTTGGGTCGCTGATCAGGAATCCGCAGCCACATTTGCTTGCAATCTATCGTAGGGGTGGTAAAATCGACGAATTCGGCCTATTTTGCACCCCTATATGTTATTTTGCAATTTACGTGTTTTTGGCATTTCGAATGCACCAAGGGGTTTTTTTGGGTCGCTGAATACGATTCCGAAGCCAGATTTACTCCGAAGTAATTTTAAAATGCAAAAATAATAAAAATTTTGAAGCGTGTCAAATTAGCTATTTTTGTAAATTTCTTACCCCTACGATGAAATAGAGTAAATCTAGCTTCGGAATCATATTCAGCGACCCAAAAAACCTCCTCGGTGCATTCGAAATGCCTAAAACACGTAAATTGCAAAATAACATATAGGGGTTCAAAATTGGCCAATTTCGTCGATTTTACCACCCCTGCGATGGATTGCAAGGAAATCTGGCTACGGATTCGTGTTCAGCGACCTATAAAACTCCCTAGGTGCACTCGAAATGCCAAAATACCTTTTTTTGTAGAACATACAATTCAAGACTTGGCGATTTCGGACCATTTTCGCCCCCAATGGGTGGGGTTGGGGTTCCCAAGAGGTTTTAAGGTGTATGAATGATTCTGAGAACCTCCTGAAGCTAATGCAAAAATTTTTTGATTCGAACTTAAATGTTTTTATTTTTTATTTTCTGGTTCATAGCCTGGACTATGATGCCATATCTAATAACCGATTCAAAATTTGAGTGATAAAATGTTCTGACTACTTTGGTACTAGTAATTAGACTTTGCCTTTTTAGAACAAAAATTGTACTGGCTCATTTTTGTACTACAGAATCGACTTGTGGCCTCGTGACAAGTGACATTTCAATATAGATTCCTAGAAGCTTAAAATTTGATATTTGCTGAATAGTTTTCTTCTGAATTTTTATTACATGACTTTTTTCACTAATGGGATCTAAAAAGTGCTAATTTTCTCTAAATTCATTATAAGATCATTTTGGTTAAGATATTCAAAAATTGACTAACCACATGTCAAGTTTTCTACCATAATTTTAGAATTTTTGCGGCTTGATACTGCAGAAATGTCATCAACAAATGAACATGAAAAAGTTGATTCATATTTATCCACATCATTCAAATATAATAAAAATAATAGTGGGCCAAGAAGACTACCTTGAGGTAGCCCTACTACACTATTACCTTTGTGAGAATTCACTTCATAATATTGCACATATTGTTTCCTGTTAGTCAAGTAGGATCTTAATATCTTGCTACACCGACCACACAAGCCATAACACTCAACTTTTTCAAGAAGAATACCATGATTTACGCAATCGAATGCTTTGGATAGGTCAATAAACAGAGCCATGACTTTATTACCTGTATCTATATATCTGTTCTCTATAAACAAAATTCAAAACCGATAAAAAAGCTGCAATTGTAGATTTTTTATTCTGATTACCATGTTGACTGTTAGATAAAATGTGGAAAAGTTGAAAATTTTTGAATAGCTTGATAGTCGAGAAATTGGTCAGTAGTTAGAAAGTAATTTAGGATCTCCTTTTTTGAAAAGGTAAATAACTGATATGGAATGCTATACCAATTCATCAAGTATTTAGTTGAATTGCCCTTATTTGACTAATTATGAGATGCCGCCAATACATTTTTTACGTTGCTTTTTGCCATTATTACCCAGTATTAAAGTCACGACAAAAGCAGTTTCCACGAAATTCGTTCAACAGTATACTGACGTTGCGACATCTTGGTCGCAATGCATGCACATTTTTGTCACTAAGCTTTTGGTTTTGGTTCTTAAAGGAGCAGAGATGGGTAACTCGCGAACGAACTGGTACAAGAACTATTTGTTCTACGGTTTTCCCCATTTCCAAAAAGAGTGCGCGTTGCGCATCGACCTGTGGTATCTAGTATCCTTGGTTTAACCATAGATGTTCAAATTGCAAATTGTCTGAAGTCGTTTATGCCATAATTGAATGGTTCATATAAGTCTAGACCACGGTCGTATATACAGGTCTGGAAACTCGTATGTTTGACATGGATCTCTTACGCGTCGCCAAACTCGTAGTCCCTCGCTCAGCCACTAGCTAGCGCTTGGATCGAAGTACGGCAACAATCACATTATTAAGTAAAATAATTTTTCTCGTGACGCAATATTTACATTGTCAGAGAATTTCGACTACTGCGCCACCCTTTTTGGTACTACGCGACAGTCGACGCTTAGCGGACCCACTTCTCACATAGGAAACAGCCTCGAGTTCCCAGACCTGTATGTACGACCGTGGGCGCCAAATCGTTCAAACACGGTCGTATACGTGCCAGAGAACATCCCTCGACGCATACGCCACCCTTTTGGTACTACGCAACAGTTTACGCTTAGCGGACTCACTTCTCAAATAAGAAACAGCCTCGAGTTTCCAGACCTGTATATACGACCGTGGTCTAGACTGTTCATGCAGAGTATGCTTGAAATGGAATGGATATTACATTTATGTCAAACGCCATCAATTGAGAGACCTCGTTACTAAGTGGTTTCTTTATGAAAGAAATCATTCGGAATAAGCAGAAACGACCTGAAATGTTTAAACTTGCGTTAGATGTAGCGCATACTAACACATGACAATTTATCAAATGACACAACCCCATTAAGCCCAAAATCAAATGGAAGAAGTGTACGTTTGAACGATACCAAAGAATGCGTGGTGCTTTTTTGCATTTTACGTTGATCTTGCATGCATTGATTCTCTTTCCTGGTCAGACTGAACGGTTGAAACAGCTGCCCGATACATCCGGTGCCACTGAACTAGGCATCGAAATGGTGGTATGACCACTTTTAATCAAATTCAATTATACAATCGTCTTTATTATATTTACGGTAATTTTGGCATAAAGTAGCTTCTTCAAACAAATGTTTATTTATTAAACTAGTGAAAATCGAACTTTTAATAGTTATTTTAGTTCAGTTTAAAATGGATTTTCATCACGTAATGGCTATCCAATTTTTAATACAAATGATATTTGTATTCTATGTCTGTTGTTATGGTAACAGTTGTTCTAGATACTTGAATTTAACGTAACATTTCTTGCATTTTCAGACTGTATGTGCCTTAGCCGTGGCTGAAAACCAACTTCAATTTGAACATCGCGACCTTCATTGGGGCAATGTTCTCGTGAACTCTGTTGATAAAGAAAAAAATTCTATTTTTGTAATTGATGGAAAAGAGATAACTGTACCAACTAATGGAATCGAAGTGGCCATAATCGATTTTACATTGTCTAGAATCGAATTTGAAAGGGTTGTTATATATAACGACTTGGGTCTTGATAACGAATTGTTTAGTGCCAAAGGGGATTATCAATTTGAGATTTATAGACTGATGCAAAAGAAAAATGAGTAAGTCACTTTTATTTATTAATATTTTATTTTAACTCTTGTATTTTTGTAAAAGACCATTTTTGTCATTAATTTCGGCGATGACGTTGTCTTTCCTTTCAATTATTCGCGACGAAGTCGGAAGAGTATGCATTTAGTCTAGCTATCGTTGAAAAAAATTCCTAGAAAATTCCTGCATCATAGGATTTTTTATTGAATTTGAAGCAACTTTGGAAAAATCCTTCCAAGGATTCCAGGCATATTCAAATTTTGATCAAAAATCTTTTGCTCTTAGGTAATGAACCATATTGTGATTTTCAGGGAAATCGTGTGATAAACACCCTTTTCTGAAGGGTTGAAAATTTAAAAAATCATATCTCCCAAAGTATACATTGAATCGATTCAAAATTTTTACAGTAAATTAAGTTAATTCAAAGCTGCTTTTATTCAAATTTCAACAAAAGCGTTCACCAAATCCAAAAAAAAACAATTAAGCAAACTTTCTTAAAGATAACATCAATCATTAACAAGTTTATAACAAAGGGTGCTGTGTCTAGGAGATGGGATACCTGGTTCCCGCTCAGTAGATTCCGCTTCACAGAGACGGAAAATCTATTTTTATAACAACATTTTCTTTTTTAATTTGGATATTATTTAGTTGTGTAAAGATAATTAAATAAATAATTTATTTACTTCATTATCTTCACACAAATGCGAAGAGTATCTTATAGTCCAGGCTATGAACTGGAAAATAAAAAAAAACATGTTAGTTTGGATGGAAAAAATTTTTTTGCATTACCTTCAGGAGACTCGGGATCATCCATGCACCTTAAAACCTCTTGGGAACCCCAACCCCACCCATTGGGGGCGAAAATGGCCCGAAATCTCCAAGTCTTGAATTGTATTTTCAACAAAAAAAGGTATTTTGACAATTCGAGTGCACCTAGGAGGTTTTTTGGGTCGCTGAACACGAATCCGAAGCCAGATTACTTCGAATATCATCGTAGGGGTGGAAAATTTACAAAAATGGCTAATCTGACACGCTTCTAAATTTTTATTATTTTTGCATTTTAAAATTACTTCGGAGTAAATCTGGCTTCGGAATCGTATTCAGCGACCCAAAAAAAAACCTTGGTGCATTCGAAATGCCAAAAACACGTAAATTGCAAAATAACATATAGGGGTGCGAAATTGGCAAATTTCGTCGATTTTACCACCCCTACGATGGATTGCAAGTAAATGCGGCTACGGATTCGTGTTCAGCGACCCAAAAAAAACCCTAGGTGCACTCGAAATGCCAAAATACCCTTTTTTGTAGAAAATACAATTTAAGACTTGGAGATTTCGGGCCGTTTTCGCCCCCAGTGGGTGGGGTTGGGGTTCCCAAGATGTTTTAAGTTGTATGAATGATCCTGAGAACCACCTGAAGCTAATGCAAAAAAAAAATTTTGATTCTAAATATAGGGATAGCTAAAATCCCGGTTCACAGCCTAGACTATTATAGAGTGTGAAACAATTATGTAAAAATCAGTGACCAAATCAAATGATTTGTGAAGAGTGCCACACATATTATTTATCTAATGACCAAGCAGCAACACATTTCTAGTTTTATTATATTGACTCAATCTTTCCCAATACTCCCAATGTTCATCTTTTGGTGAAATACCTGCTTTAGCACACTCGAAATTCATGAATTCAATCTTTAAGTAATTTATTTTCTTACATTATAATATTAAATTGATTAGATACTTTTTCAAATTGTGGAGTTAATTTTTCCGTGTGCGATTTATCTACAGAGTTGGTAGGTAAATTATTTCATTCTCATTTTGTTCATCATTTTCTTTCTTATGTTTTCTATTTAAGGTCATGAGTGTTTCTATCTCAAGATTTTTATTTCAACCTAAAGATTCTGTACAGAAATACCTCAATGCTCTATTCTTTAATTCTAGACACCAGAGTTCAATTGAACATACATCTATATATTCTTTGCAATAAGTGTTTTTATGTACATTACATTTATAATAGTAACAATGTGTTGAATGAATTTCTTTTTCTTCAGAAGTGATAAATTCATAGGCCACTTTTTCAATTTTCACTGGTATTTCTCTGGAAAATGTTTCTCTTATCTGCTGATTGTTTTGTACATAATTCTCAAGATATCACAAGCCTACATGATATGATAAGATAAGAACATATTTATCAACAGTAAATATTATTCAATACTATAAATAATGAATCACTTATATCAGACATATAAAATTTGATAAATTACCATTGTATTATCCAAGTAAAGATTATCTAAAACAAGTAATTGAGGTTAATTCATTTTATTTTCAAGTATTCTATTTTAGAAACATTGTTGCACTTTATATTATCGTATTATTGTTGATCATGAGGGAATACCCCTAAGATAATTACAAATTTATCTCTCAATATATTCAATTATTTATCAGCCACATGACAACTGGTGTACATTGTTTTATTTACCACCATTGATTTCTCTTATCTTGTAACAGATGAAGCTTTGGTTGAATGCTAAGAAGATGAGTGTAGTAGTAAATCTGTTTTAATCAGACATATTCTGAAGGATTATACACTTCAATTTTTGCTTTATCATACATTCTATTTGCAGCAATGAGTGGCAACATTTTGAACCATACACGAACATTTTATGGTTGCACTACTTGTTGGACAAACTATTGAAAGATGTCCATTATAAGAACCCTCACTCAAAACTACACAAGGAGCATCTACACCGACTGAAAAAATATAAAGAAGAAATTCTGGAGTATGGAAGTGTTAATGAATTTGTGATAAGTAATTTTTTAGATTAATTTCAATTTCAGTTCAATAGATTTATGTTTTTAAAATTGTTTTGACTAAATAGTTTTGTGAACATTGTATTGTACCATATAAAGAATAGAACGGTTTGGAGACTGGTGAAGATAAAATCTTCAGTCTCTATTTTATTATATTGTAGATCCAGGATTATTAATTAAATGTCTAAATATATATATCATTTATAGTTTTTACATAAAAATATATCATATCGAGTTTTATTTGATTAATAAATTTCTGTAATGCCAAGGTAACCTTGTGCAAGGGAATAATAATTGGGAGTGGACATATTCATTTAATGTTATTGTCTGATTAAATTAATATTCTAACATAATAAACAATTACTTGATTTGAGTAACAACCTCTTATAATCCAGGCTATGAACCGAAAAATAAAAATAAAAAAACATGTAAGTTCGAATAAAAAAATTTTCTTTGCGTTAGCTTCAGAAAGTTTTCAGGATCATTCATACACCTTGAAACCTCTTGGGAACCCCAACCCCACCCATTGGGGGCGAAAATGGCCCGAAATCTCCAAGTCTTGAATTGTATTTTCTACAAAAAAAGGTATTTTGGCATTTCGAGTGCACCTAGGAGGTTTTTTGGGTCGCTGAACACGAATCCGTAGCCAGATTTACTAGCAATCCACCGTAGGGGTGGTCTAATCGACAAAATTGGCCAATTTCGCACCCCCATATGTTATTTTGCAATTTACGTGTTTTAGGCATTTCGAATGCACCAAGGTTTTTTTTTTGGGTCGTTGAATACGATTCCGAAGCCAGATGTACTCCGAAGTTATTTTAAAATGCAAAAATAATAAAAATTTGGAAGCGTGTCAAATTAGCCATTTTTATAAATTTCCCACCCCTACGATGATATTCGAGTAAATCTGGCTTCGGAATCGTATTCAGCGACCCAAAAAACCACCTTGGTGCATTCGAAATGCCTAAAACACGTAAATTGGAAAATTGGCCAATTTTGTCGATTTTACCACCCCTACGATAGATTGCAAGTAAATCTGGCTACGGATTCGTATTCAGCGACCCATAAAACCCCCTAGGTGCACTCGAAATGCCAAAATACCTTTTTTTGTAGAAAATACAATTCAAGACTTGGATATTTCGGGCCATTTTCGCTTCCAGTGGGTGGGGTTGGGGTTCCCAAGAGGTTTTAAGGTGTATGAATGATCCTGAGAACCTCCTGAAGGTAATGCAAAAAAAAATTTTTGATTCGAACTTAAATGTTTTTTTTTATTACAGCTAAAACCCCGGTT
The DNA here is from genome assembly GCA_958510875.1 of Endomychus coccineus. Taxonomy (NCBI): domain Eukaryota; kingdom Metazoa; phylum Arthropoda; class Insecta; order Coleoptera; family Endomychidae; genus Endomychus; species Endomychus coccineus. The sequence goes on along the minus strand of OY294067.1, from coordinate 28,956,728 downwards.
CACAGCCTGGACTATTATAATTTGTTTCAACAAGTAAGTAGTATCCAAAAACAAGTTTGGAAGGTTTAAAACCAATAAGATATCATTACTTTGGACATCAACAGTTAATTAAAAATAATCATCCCTAATGTACAAAATGGCTAATTTTCTGTTGAAAACACCACTATCCTAATGGGACCAACTACATACTATGCTGCTGGCTTGAGAGTCTACAAGATGTTTCATAATGAATGGGTGAAGGAGCATATGCAGTTCCTTTGTTTAATTTTTTTTAAAGATGACCTTAACATATGGTACATGAGGTTTTCTTGGTCAATGAGTGTAATTTTGTCATCAGGTTTTCATAACTTGTGGGTTTAAACATACCCTTTTTCCTATTATAATTTCTAATACTATCAGTTTTTTTTTGATATTCATATTTTAAATGGGTTGTGTCTTATGATACAAGTGCATGATACGTTTTTTGAATATTGAGAAAAATTAACTTTTTTGTAAACTATTACATTACATTTGACTAGTTGATTTTACGGGCTACGCCCCGCTGACGTACAGTTGTTTTCATGTGCAACGCCTTTGTAAGGGTTTAGTCCTGGATAGTGCGTGGTAAACTTTTGTGAGGCGTGTGGGCACCTTTAAGTCATTCTGACACGTCACTTTGGCAGTTGTATGTTATATAGAGATAGGTATGCGTTCATAGAAAAATTTACTATAAGCATATATACGTTATTCTATGGTATAGATCGTATGTCACTGACATTTATATGTATAGAGTGGTGGGTATTCATAGAAGAGTATGAAATTGGAATGGAGTGAAATCTTGGTCTAAGGTGTAGTTCTAAAGCACTCTTGAATTTGTGACGTACGTCACTTTGCCAATTCTAGGTTATATAATTCAATCAATGAAGTTGTACAACTATTTGACTGGATTTAAAAGAACTTTGTACTACTTTACTCGTAGAATAATTAATATTCTAATGTCGCTAGGAACAAATTAAAACTGTTTTTTCTTGTAGAACCGTGTTCAATGCGCTTTGAAACCAAACATGTTCTTGTCGAACCAGTGACGTGAGCATTGAATACGGTTCAATCCACGGTCGTACATACAGGTCTGGAAACACGAGGTTGTTTCCTATGTGAGAAGTGAGTCCGCTAAGCGTCGACTGTCGCATAGTACCAAAAGACGTCACGTAAGAGTATCATAAAAGGCGTCACGTAAGAGTATCATCTTGATCTCTATGAAGAGTATTCTGTGACAACTGTGTTGTAAACACCACGGTCGTAGTAGTAAACACAAGGAATACCTGCGTTTTCAGAAAAAATTACGAAACTGTGCATTTAGGCACAGTTTCGTGTAGAACAACAAAATTCTGTTTTTAAAGTGCCAAAAGATGCAGAAATGCGAAAAAGTGGATGCTTGCGATTCCGGATAGAAATCGTTTTAACGAGGTCTTTTATGAAGTTATTTTTAAGGTGAGTTTGACAAGAGTACGTTATATTCCTCTCTCAAATCAGAATAGTAAATATTGCGTTACGAGAAAATTGGCAGTGTCAACATAGTCGAGTGTACAGTACCGGAGGTTTTAGTGTATAATGTATATATTGTAAACATAATGAAAGACAACATACTAAACTAGTATACATGTATTTTGATTGTAATCCCAATTTAATTAAGAAACTGTTTATATGCGATCGATTATTTTCATACATTTCCTTTGTAAATTACTACCAAAAAAAGCCTTAGATAGTAAGTACATACTCCGGAAAGAATGTGTTTTAACGAGGTCTTTTATGTGTGCGAAAAAGAGGAAGCTATTTTTAAGGTGAGTAATACATTTTGATAAGAGTAACAGTTCTATTCCTCTCTCAAATAAGAATACTTAGTGACACTGCTTGCGATTCCGGGAAGAAATCGTTTTACCACTTCGTGATCCAAGCGCTAGCTGGTGGCTGAGCGAGAGACTACGAGTTTGGCGACGCGTAAGAGACTCATGTCAACCATAGAGTTTCAAGACCTGTATGTACGACCGTGGTTCAATCTAATTTGAATGCATCCCTAAGAACGGTTCGAAATCCAAAAGCAATAGAAAAGATGGGAAATGTCAGATCATTCGTTCGTGGACAATTTTTCACAGAAGAGAAATATTGAACATAAACAATTTTCTTTGTTAATGGGCAGATAACCTCCACTATGAGGAACAGTCATCAGTCAATATGGGGCCATCTATCGGATAGATAGATAGACAGAGTAAATCTCTTACTTAAGCTGTTTATGGAACCTGAACAGCTGGAAAAAGTCGTAATTCAGATAATTATCCATCCATTATTCGGCAAAATTATCAAACTGCAACTGATTTATCAGAAGTAATACGTTAATTTGTCGATGATCAACCAAAATTGGAATAATATCGTGCAAATTCATTTTTAATTTTATAATAATCTTTAGCGACGATTAATATAAACAATAATTATTATATTGGTGACCATTGACCATAGATAACTCTACTACCGGTTGTAGAGCAAAAAGTTCTATATAAAGAGTAGACAACTAACCCTTTCACTGGTATCTTAACGGACATTTTGTCCTCTCACTCGCACGATGTGCGCGCGTTATACATATTCTTGTATTCTTATACTCTTTGTGATAGATGGGGAGACCGTGCGAAAGAGAGCGCACTAACATGTGCGAGAAGGACAGAATGTCCGACTAGTTATCAGCGCTTTCCTATGTTTGACACACTACTTGTCTACTCTATATATAGAACTCTTTGTAGTAGAGTTATCTATGCCATTGACGTTTCAAAACGGTCTATTTTCTTGATATACATTATTCACCACGTCATATTGAATGCGGTTTGAAAACAAGGTTCAATCATAGTCAAAGTATAAAGGTCTGTTGGAGACTCCCTATCATCGTTTCTCGCGCTGGGTGACGTCACCTGTCTCCTCCAATCACAGCCTTGTTCTCGCAGGCTCGTAACAACATCATATTATGTCGTCGTCAATAACATTAAATAAACGAAATAAACGACCAATCAGCTTGCACTCGAATTTTAAAAAGAGTAGAAGGGAGGCTTCAACAGAACTGCGGTTCATCCAAGAAAAGACACATACAGTAGTTGCAATCTTCTTGGTATTTATAGAATCTACCAGAGTCCTAGTTAAAAGAAATCGTAAAGATATTCGATTTGGAAATCATTTCCAATAGTGGAGGAAATTGAATCGAATAACTTATGATATGTAAATTGACTCATTCTACCATACATCTTCCCATATGTTATTCAGATTTTCAAAATAAGAAAACTATAAGAATACATTGAATATTTAATTTGGGAAATCATTTCGCGACGCCACTGATCGATCGGCAATGTTCGGAAATTTTAGCAGCCAACTTTGGCAGCCAGCTTCACGTTGCTTCAAAGAGTACAGAAGTACAGAAGGTATATCTGACATCGAAAATGAGAATTAATTTTAGTACTTCGGAAGGAACCGCGAATAAGAATAATAAATTAATGGTTTAATAAAACTATTTAAACAATGTTACCATCTATTTTACTCCTGTAAAAGATAAAGGGACAGGGTAGGATACCGAATTTTCAGTGAAGTTCGTAAAGGTGATATTTATTCTAAAAATACAACCTAGCGTCTTTAGAAGTTTTGAAAATATAACCTTTCCTAAGTAAATACATCATTACATATACAAATAGAGAGGTTTGATTAACAGTCTATAATGCATATAAAACAAGTAAGTTCTCAATATATATGTATATTTGTGCAGTATCATACTTTTTTATTCAGGTGATCATACAAGGATTCAAAAGTTATCGAGATCAAACTGTTGTAGATCCTTTTGACAAACGTCACAATGTTGTAGTGGGACGTAATGGGTCCGGTAAAAGTAATTTTTTTTACGGTAAGTAAATACTTTGCAACAAGCAACATCTTTTGTATTGAACATTTTGATTTCATTTAAATTCATCCTTCCACGTTCATCAAATCTTGTTTCTCAATGAGTGTTTACATCATCCTAAAATTATAGTATGTGCAATTATCCATTGTTATATGTCTGTTTTTTAAAGCAATCCAATTTGTATTGAGTGATGAATTTTCACATCTACGTCCTGAACAAAGACAAGCATTATTACATGAAGGTACTGGGCCTCGTGTCGTATCAGCCTATGTGGAAATAATTTTTGACAATGCTGATGCTAGAGTTCCTGTGAGTATATGTATATCACTTTAATGTTGATAGATTAAAGAATTTTTTGCTGAATTATTCTTCTAGAAGAGGAAATTAAATTATTTTTTTTTCACAGATTGAACAGGAAGAAATATACTTGCGGCGTGTCATTGGGGCTAAAAAAGACCAATATTTTTTGAATAAGAAAGTTGTACCCAGGACTGATGTTATGAACCTTCTAGAATCTGCTGGTTTTTCAAATTCCAATCCTTATTACATTGTCAAACAAGGAAAGGTATTTAAAAGTAGTTATATGATATCTTGGTTCTTAAAACAAGGGTTTTAGATCAATCAAATGGCAACAGCACCTGATGCACATCGTTTAAAATTATTACGTGAAGTTGCTGGTACAAGAGTGTACGATGAAAGGCATGATCTCTCTATTACAATTCTTAAAGAAACAACTGGGAAAATAGAGAAAATTGAAGAATTTTTGCACACCATAGAAGAACGTCTTAGTACACTGGAAGAAGAGAAGGAGGAATTAAAACAATATCAACATCATGATAAAAGTCGTAGAGCTTTAGAATACATCATTCATGAAGTAGAATTGAACGAGAATAAGAAAAAATTAGAGGAGGTAAGAATACGTGAGAAGAAAAGATATTTTGAACTATTTTAGAGACATCATTTTTTTAAAAAGTAACAGCTTCTTAAACTCTTGCTGGTTACTATGTCGTAGTAAGTGGCTCAATAATAACTCTTATAATATAATGATAATAAGTTCCTCTAATTTTTTTTGTGTTATAACAGTTGGAGAAACAGAGGAATGAATCAGGCAGTGAACAAGAAAAATTGGCTTCTAACTTGAAAAAGGCACAAGACAATATCAAAAGCTTGACGAAAAAAACGAAAGATACCAAGAAGGAATTATCATCAGTGAAAGAAGAACGTGATATTTTAAATAACGACCAACAGCATTTGCTGAAAGAGAAAGCTAAATTAGAATTGACAATAAAAGATCTTTCTGAGGAAGTTCTGGGTGATAACAAATCAAAGGAGCGTGCTGAAAATGAATTGGCTCGCTTAACACATTCCATTAAAGAAAAGGAGGCAGAATTGGAAAAGGTATTCATCTCACTGCCTTAATCTCAATTTATTGTGTCTTGTGATTTACTTTTAAAAAAATTTATAGGTAAAGCCACAATATGAAGCTATGAAACAACGGGAAGAAGAATGCACTCGCGAATTAACGCTAAAAGAACAGAAACGAAAAGAATTGTATGCCAAACAAGGCAGAGGCAGCCAGTTTACTTCGAAAGAAGATCGTGACAGATGGATTCAAAATGAACTAAAGTAATTACGTTTTATCTCTAGTGAACATCTTTCAATTTTCTTATTTCAGATCCTTGAATAAGCAGTTGAAAGACAAGCGAGATCATAGAGACAAATTGGATGCTGATTTGAAAAGAGATGCTACTAAAACAATTGAATTAACCAGGAAAATAGAAGAGCAGTCTCAGGAACTTGAAAGACAGAAAAATTGTATCGATGAACACAATAAACAATGTTACGAGCTCAAGAAGAATAAGGATCAATTCCAAGCCACCAGGAAGTAAGTAAACAAATGCTTGTACATGCGTATTTGAACTGCTTTCCTTTCAATACCAATTTAATTCGGGGAACTGATAGAATATGAATATAGTGAGACGAAGTAAGGTTGCATAAAAATATTATCTCAACAATTTTAATTGTTCAAATAAAACATCTTTCAGAAGTATTATGAAAGTAATTAAAATCACAAAGTAAAACAACTTAATAAATTTCCATTAAATTATAATTAGTAGCAATCTAATTTTCATAAAAGCAGATATAAGGAAGGAAATCTTTGAAAAAAGGAACAAGTTTTGGATTGAAGGAATTATAAAATATGAAAAACGGACCCCACAAATAGTTAAACAATTAAATATTGAAAAGTCTATAATCGGTGAAAACGGAAAACATTAATTTTAATTTTTACCAACTTCCTTCACTATGTTCACTTATTAGATTACATAAACCACATAACAATATTTGCTTAGTTGTTTTTCGTATTAGTCGGTAAAATCAAAGAAGTAGTTCTGCCCTTCCAAAGATTCAATTAAACATGTAGAAAATTTAATTATATCAAATCTCGTAAACCCATTGATTCAATAATTCAATCAGAAATCCTTACACATTATTGGAAATCGACTTAGATTAGAATTATGTTGTTTTCAATTATACCATTTTTATGAATAAAGGTTTGATTATGGGTAATATTGTAAATTATTTTTAAAATAACAAAAAATAATACTTAGTGATGGAATGTAATGCCAAAAGATGTGTTTTTGGGAGTCATTAGAATGAAATAAGCACAAATATGGGCACTAACAATGCAATCATCAAAGTAATCGAAATGCTATATTCTTACCTTGATCAAAGCAGACCATTAGCAGCTGTTTAACTTGATCTTGCGAAAGCATTCGACACAGTAAATCATACACTACTAATTTAAAAATTAGAAAATTGCGGAATCAGAGATATCACACTTGAATCGATTGAAAGTTATTTACAAAATAGAAAACAACTGGTCAGGATAAATAAAACGAAAAGTGATCTTATGGTTGTAACTACAGGAGTACCACAAGGAACTATTCTAGGTCCCCTATTATTTATTGTTTACATAAAAGACATGATAGATATCTTTCTTGAGAAATGTAATGTACATATGCAGATGACACAGTACTTATTGCATCAGCCGATACTTGAGAAGACCTGAAAAAACTATTGCAAAAACAGCTTGAAAGATTGGTTAGATCATAATAAACTAGCACTTAATATCACTAAAACTGTATGTCTTATTAAGGTGTTTGTCAATAATTATACCCAGGTATTTGGTTTTATCTGCACTGTTTATTTCAAGATTTGAGTCTCAAAATTCAAATTTTAACTTAGAGAAATCAGGTCTGTTTGCTTCTGTCGGAGAAAAGGCTATATATGACGTTTTGCCTACATTTAAAGACAGTTTGTTGAAATCTAGCCTGGTTTTAACTATGATATGCCATGTTGAGTCTTTTCCTTAACAGTGTGCCATGGGTTGTCTTCAAAAACTAGAACTGTATCATCAGAATATGATATTATAGTGCCGTCTGTATGTGTGTCTAGTAAAGAGTTGAAGTAAGTAATGAAAAGCAGGGGTCCAAGAATCGTACCTTGAGGTACTCCTATCTGCATATCATCACTACTTTGGTAGTAGTGTTTGATAAAGTCACATCGTCAACGAAACGCGTCATACAATTTTGTTTCATAATATAGAGCTTAAAGTAATAATTAGTTAAATTTCTTCTTTTCCTAGTAGCATGAAGTAATAAAAGACAAGTAACCTTTACATAAGAAAGTCTCATATAGTTTTTTTTTCAACGAATTCATGGTTGTGGAATAGCTATTACCAGTTATGTTTTACCTTCTCTACAGTGAATTATGGAGGAAGGAGAACAACGTTCAACAAAATCTCTCCTCGCTGAAGGAGGACCTAGGGAAAGCCGATCAACAGTTACGATCGATGGCTGGAAAACCGATTTTGAACGGTCGAGACAGCGTAAGGAAAGTTTTAGACACTTTCATCAGTCGTGGTGGACGTGAAGCTGAGACAACACGCTCGTATTACGGCCAAGTTATCGAGAATTTCGACTGCGAGAAAAGCATTTACACGGCCGTTGAGATGACAGCAGGAAACAGGTTATTCCATCACGTTGTAGACTCCGATAAAGTTGGCACTCAGATTCTTAAAGAGATGAATCGACAGAAACTACCAGGAGAAGTAAATTTTATGCCTCTCAATCGTCTGACCTATCGAAATATAGATTACCCCAATGACTCGGTGAGTGTTCTTATTTATAATTTCTTTAAACGCAATTAAAATTTGCCATTGATGAAAGATTTGTTTGTTCATGAAAAACCATCTTAACTTGTCATAGATTCGTATTCAAATGAAAGGGATTGAGGTATCTTGGATAGTAGACTTCCGCGGACAGCTAATCTTGAAAAATCTTGTCTTCCGGATGGATTCCGCGTCACAATAGCTCGACTTGATGCCGACGTTTCGCCAACCATTACAGGTGGCATCTTCAGGGCAGGCTTGAGGCTTGAACTGAAACTGGTTCTACTGGTTTCTGTAGCCGTATTTATTGTAGGAAAAATCCTTCACGCTACATAGTTCACTGCCTTTGTTCCGGCACCTGACCCTGCCGTTGTGCGATCATGTGCGAAGTGGAATTTTCGAGGATGGGTTTCCAAATGTTGGGAAGGTAACGGTTCAGATTATTCGGATGTTTTAGGATTTCTATAGCTTCAAGGATTTTTCGCTGATAGAAGTTTGGGGCTCGGACTAGGATTTTAGTATCTTCAAAAAGGATTTGATGATTTGTGTTAAACTTGTGTTCTGCAAGTGCAGATCTACTGGTGTCACGAAGTCTTGTACAGCGCTCATGTTCTTTCACACGAGTAGCTACTGTACGACCTGTTTCACCAATGTAGACTTTACCGCAAGAACAGGGAATATTATAAACACCTTCTGAGTGGAGAGGAGGAAGGGGATCTTTGATAGGTTTGTAAAACTGAGATAATTTTGGAAGTGTGGAAAAACGGGTAGAAATATTATGTTTTTTGAGGATTTTGGAAATTCGATCTGTTATATTTTGAATATATGGAAGATAGGCCGTGGATAAAGCAGGTGGGAGGGTTTCTGGCTCAGGTCGATTTTGAATTTTAGGTGAAGTGTATTTCTTTATGGCTTTTTGAATGTTGTAATGGGAAAAATTGTTTGATAATAAGGCAGATGATAGATGTTTTAATTCTGATTTTAAGGATTGAGGCTGAGATAGGTTGACAGCTCTGTGGACCAGGGAGTTTATGACAGATTGCTTTTGGGCAGGGTGGTGGTGGGAAAGACCATTGAGGTATCTATCGGTATGGGTGGGTTTCCGATACACAGAATGTCCTAAAGTACCGTCAGTCTGTCGACTAACCAATACATCCAGGAACGGGAGTGAACCTTGCGATTCGACTTCCATGGTGAAACGGATATTGGGATGTAATGAATTTAAATGATTGAGGAAGGGAACAAGCTTTTCTCTACCATGTTGCCAAATAACGAAAGTATCGTCGACATATCTGAACCAACATTTCGGCTTGAGAACAGATGAGTCAATGGCATCTTGTTCAAAAGCTTCCATGAAGATATTAGCTATGATCGGGGAAAGTGGGGAACCCATGGCAGCTCCCGAGGACTGCTCGTAGAACTTGCCATCGTATAGAAAATATGTGGAAGATAGACAAAAATCAATTAACGGTAGTAAGTCCGTTGAAATGTTTTTGGCAGGTAACAATTGAGAAATTATGGAAAGGGTGTCTGGAATGGGAACATTGGTAAACAGTGATTCGACGTCGAAGCTGAAGAGCAAATCGCATGGGTCAACTTTCAACGTTTGAAGTTTTTCAACGAAATGAAAGGAATTTAGGATAAAACTATTGGATTCACCTACAAGGGGTTTGAGAATAGATGACAGGTATCGAGAGAGTTTATAAGTAGGAGATCCGATAGTGCTGACAATTGGTCTTAGGGGAACTGAGGGCTTATGATCAAGCCGATCAAATTCGTACCCTCAATTCCAAACGTCATATTCAAAAATTCAATAAACTCCTCGCCTCCCAACGCCCTCAGCACCAACCTTCAAGACCAACCTCTCTTGTGAATACTGTGGTTAATTTATCTTCACATACCCTTACTGAAGCTGAACAATCGGTTCTATCTAAAGGTCCTAATTTTGTCCTCTCCCCCAAAAATATTCCTACGACATCCATTATTTCTGCTGTAGAAGCATCCCTACATAAAGTTCCCCATCTCGCAGCAGATGACATTCGTTTCGAAACTGCTAAAATTCTTCGTCATTCCAAGATTCCTAAATCAAATTGCCCTAAACCTTTAATTCAAGCTCTCAATTCACTCAAATCAAATCCTGATTTGGCTATTTTGAGGGCTGATAAAGGAAACTCCACTGTTGTCATGAATCGTTCAGATTATGATAACAAAATCCTGCAACATCTGCAAACTAATTCCTATAAGCTTCTACCAAAAGAACCTCTACTCTACCTCCTCTATAGAACGTTCAATTTCACAAATTATCCGTCATTCTTCCCTTCCTGATTCAGATAAGAAATTTCTTATCCCCCATTGTTCAAAATGTCCCCGTTTATATGGTTTGCCTAAAATTCATAAGCCCTCAGTTCCCCTGAGACCAATTGTCAGCACTATCGGATCTCCTACTTATAAACTCTCTCGATACCTGTCATCTATTCTCAAACCCCTTGTAGGTGAATCCAATAGTTTTATCCTAAATTCCTTTCATTTCGTTGAAAAACTTCAAACGTTGAAAGTTGACCCATGCGATTTGCTCTTCAGCTTCGACGTCGAATCACTGTTTACCAATGTTCCCATTCCAGACACCCTTTCCATAATTTCTCAATTGTTACCTGCCAAAAACATTTCAACGGACTTACTACCGTTAATTGATTTTTGTCTATCTTCCACATATTTTCTATACGATGGCAAGTTCTACGAGCAGTCCTCGGGAGCTGCCATGGGTTCCCCACTTTCCCCGATCATAGCTAATATCTTCATGGAAGCTTTTGAACAAGATGCCATTGACTCATCTGTTCTCAAGCCGAAATGTTGGTTCAGATATGTCGACGATACTTTCGTTATTTGGCAACATGGTAGAGAAAAGCTTGTTCCCTTCCTCAATCATTTAAATTCATTACATCCCAATATCCGTTTCACCATGGAAGTCGAATCGCAAGGTTCACTCCCGTTCCTGGATGTATTGGTTAGTCGACAGACTGACGGTACTTTAGGACATTCTGTGTATCGGAAACCCACCCATACCGATAGATACCTCAATGGTCTTTCCCACCACCACCCTGCCCAAAAGCAATCTGTCATAAACTCCCTGGTCCACAGAGCTGTCAACCTATCTCAGCCTCAATCCTTAAAATCAGAATTAAAACATCTATCATCTGCCTTATTATCAAACAATTTTTCCCATTACAACATTCAAAAAGCCATAAAGAAATACACTTCACCTAAAATTCAAAATCGACCTGAGCCAGAAACCCTCCCACCTGCTTTATCCACGGCCTATCTTCCATATATTCAAAATATAACAGATCGAATTTCCAAAATCCTCAAAAAACATAATATTTCTACCCGTTTTTCCACACTTCCAAAATTATCTCAGTTTTACAAACCTATCAAAGATCCCCTCCCTCCTCTCCACTCAGAAGGTGTTTATAATATTCCCCGTTCTTGCGGTAAAGTCTACATTGGTGAAACAGGTCGTACAGTAGCTACTCGTGTTAAAGAACATGAGCGCTGTACAAGACTTCGTGACACCAGTAGATCTGCACTTGCAGAACACAAGTTTAACACAAATCATCAAATCCTTTTTGAAGATACTAAAATCCTAGTCCGAGCCCCAAACTTCTATCAGCGAAAAATCCTTGAAGCTATTGAAATCCTAAAACATCCGAATAATCTGAACCGTGACTCAGGATATTACCTTCCCAACATTTGGAAACCCATCCTCGAAAATTCCACTTCGCACATGATCGCACAACGGCAGGGTCAGGTGCCGGAACGAAGTTAACCACCGGAACAAATGCAGTGAACTATGTAGCGTGAAGGATTTTTCCTACAATAAATACGGCTACAGAAACCAGTAGAACCAGTTTCAGTTCAAGCCTCAAGCCTGCCCTGAAGATGCCACCTGTAATGGTTGGCGAAACGTCGGCATCAAGTCGAGCTATTGTGACGCGGAATCCATCCGGAAGACAAGATTTTTCGGGATTGAGGTAGCTCATTAATTATACAAACCAATGGCTATAAAAAAGTCTATCCACTTCCAAGATATAGCGCACGTATCAAATGTTTCCGTCGTTCACGTGGACAGAATAGGCAGCTGTACTTACCGATCTTACTCCTTATACAGGATGTCCGGACATGGCGGATACAACGGAAGACCACAAGTTCCTTGGCCGAAAATATGATGATTTAACTCAACTTACCTGTATACAAAGTTAGTTAGTTTAGGCGCTGCAGGGCTTCAAAAATGATTAATTTTTCAAATATGTCTAAAAACCTTTTTTAGATTTTATTCATTTTTTAGCCACGCGTTTGTACCTGCAAATTACAGGTTTTTATGGAAGAAACGCTAATTTCGAAAATTAAAGGGTGTTTTAAACTTGGATAGTTACTTTTATTTAGAAACTTACTACTCTCTTAGAAAATTTTAGTTGGGCAAACGGTTAAGCCACTACTACATATTTTCTAACTACCTAAAAGCCTGAATCAGTAATTGTAATTTAACACAAATAAAGTTTTTATTAAAAGTTGGCTATGATTTAGGCACCTAATGTGTGTAAAGTGTAATGAACAATTAATTAACTAATGTTACAACCAGTGTTCAAAATGACCACCATTTTCTTGTACACATGCGTTAATTCTACGTCGAAAATTAATTTGTACTCTTCGTAGTGTAGCGGGATTTCGAAGGGTGTTGGCGACATTTAAAATTCTGCAATTGAAATGTTCCTGGTTTTCAATAGGAGAGGAGTTAATTTTTGTTGTCACGGCACCTCATAAAAAAATTCCAGGGTGTTAGGTTCGGTGATCTTGCTGGCCATTTTACAGGAGCATTATTCCCTCTTGCAATCCCCCTATTTGGATAAATCTTATTTAAATACTTTTTGGGACTGCTTCTGGGTGTGACAATTTTACAGCGCAATCTGTAAGGCTGTTTATAACACTTTTTTTATTTTATAACTTGCTGGTGCAACTGAATTAAAGTGAAGATATCATTGAGACCAAACTTCTTTAGTAAACCACGAAGTTTTCCTTTTTCCATCTGAATCATGCCTAATGTTCATATCTAGAAAATTTATGTTTTTGTTCACTTCTAAAGTGTATTCTAAACAAAACTTTACTGCATTTATAAATTCACATTGATCTAGAGGTGTGTGGTTTTTAATCACGGTCCAACGTTTTTTGATGCTACTCAATGCCAAAACGACTGGTATATTTGTAAATGAAGAAACATCGTCCAAGAAAATTAAGGGATACGAATTAATTTTTATAAACTCATTAAAATGTCATGAATTCTTCACATAAAATTCAGTTTTTCCCATTATATTGTTGATAGATTTTGATAAATTGTAGGTGGACGCTCCAATATAAGCTACAATGGCAAATTAATTTATTTTTCAAATCAATAGCAATTACATAGACTTTATTATATTACTTTAATTAATTAATTAAAACCCTCACAAATTCCAACATTCGTCTTTATAATGTTAAAAGTATATTTTAGGTAGAATGCTCAAATAGCAATATTTCTAATAAGGTCTGACAAGCTTTTTCTATTACCTCATAAATCTTCAACATCTGGTTCGAAAGCGTTATATTTTTTGGTTTCAGTCGTATTCAAACATTGCTTGAAATTACTTCGAATTTCGTAAGAAAATTGCTAAGCAGTGGATTCTTGATATATATTCATGTACTTAAAACATGAACCGGGATTTCAGCTATAATAAAAAAACAACATGTAAGTTCGAATCAAAAATTGTTTTTTGCATTAGCTTCAGGAGGTTCCCAGGATCATTCATACACCTTAAAACCTCTTGGGAACCCCAACCCCACCCATTAGGGCGAAAACGGCCCGGAGTCTCCAAGTCTTGAAATTGTATTTTCTACAAAAAAAAAATATTTTGGCATTTCGAGAGCACCTAGGTGGTTTTTTGGGTCGCTGAACACGAATCCGTAGCCAGATTTACTTGCAATCCATCATAGGGGTGGTAAAAGCCTCTAAATTGGCCAATTTTGCACCTCTAATATGTTATTTTGCAATTTACGTGTTTTAGGCATTTCGAATACATCAAGGAGTTTTTTTGGGTCCCTCAATACGATTCCGTAGCCAGATTTACTCGAATATCATCGTAGGGGTGGGAAATTTACAAAAATGGCTAATTTGACACGCTTCTAAATTTTTATTATTTTGGCATTTTAAAATTACTTCGGAGTAAATCTGGCTTCGGAATCGTATTCAGCGACCCAAAAAAAAACCTTGGTGCATTCGAAATGCTAGAAACACGTAAATTGCAAAATAACATATAGGGGTGCGAAATTGGGCAATTTTGTCGATTTGATCACCCCTACGGTGGATTGCGAGTAAATCTGGCTACGGATTCGTGTTCAGCGACGACCCCAAAAAAACCCTAGGTGCACTCGAAATGCCAAAATACCTTTTTTTGTAGAAAATTCAATTAAAGACTTGAAGATTTCGAGCCATTTTCGCCCTCAATGGGTGGGGTTGGGGTTCCCAAGAGGTTTTAAGGTATATGAATGATCCCAAGAGCCTCTTGAAGCTAATGCTAAAAAAAATTTGTTGATTCGAACTTACATGTTTTTTTTTTCGGTTCATAGCCTGGATATAGAGCTGCGCTATCTCTGAAGATTAGGGATAACATGTTCAATGTCAATCTGAGATGTAACCTCAAGTAATGTGTAATTTCGCGTTGTGAATAACTTTTAGAAATGACAAACTGCAAACACAGTAACGGCCATAATTACTTATTCATTCAAGCATGATTTTAGGATGCAATACCCATGGTATCAAAACTGAATTATGATGCAAAATATGACAAAGCAATGAGGTATCTGTTTGGAAAAACTTTGATATGTCGTAACTTGGAAGTGGCCACAAAATTGTCAAGAAATGCCGGCTTAGACTGTGTCACATTAGAGGGTGATCAAGTTTCATCCAAAGGCGTACTCACCGGGGGCTATTACAATACATCAAGATCACGCTTAGAAATGCAGAAGAATCGTAGCGAATTGATACTACAGGTAAAACAATGCGAAGAAGAATTGAAATCTCTCCGTGAAGAATTGAGCAAAACTGAAGCTTCGATTAATAGCATAGTATCCGAAATGCAAAAGACCGAGACCAAAAATAGCAAAGCGAAAGGTATTTACGATAAAATAAAAGGCGAATTGCGGTTAATGCGCGAGGAATTGTCGAACATCGATAGATTTAGAGGTCCGAAAGAACGATCTCTTGCTCAGTGTAAATCGAACCTGGAGGCTATGCAATCGACTAGGGAAGGTTTAGAATCCGAATTGCACCAAGAACTGTTGTCTCAGTTGTCGGTGGCCGACCAATCGGAAGTGGATTCATTGAACGACGACATCCAGCGTTTGCAGAAGGAAAATAAGGAAGCGTTCAGTACCCGCATGAAACTCGAAGCCGAAAAGAATAAGTTGGAAAATCTTCTCACCAATAATTTGATACGACGTAGAGATGAGGTTTTACACGCTCTTCAAGAAATTTCGCTGGAAGATCGTAAGAGGCAACTCGTGAACAGCAAATCTGAGCAAGAGGACATTGATAAGAAGATCGAGAGAGTGAACAAAGATTTGATCGGAATGGAGTGTAAGGTTAAGGAAATGTCTAAGCGGGTAAGTAAAATACGAATTCTAAGGTGTTTTAAAATATTATGAAAAACATTGGGAACCTCTCATCTACTGTGGTTTGTATTGCCGGGGTTCAAACAAACGCCTTTTGAGTGTTCAACTAAGGCTTTCCATTTTATATCATTTTGATGAGAAGGTTTACATAAAATTATATTTTTATTCTAATCAATAGTACCAAATATAAAAATTGTTCATCACATTTTCACAGAATTGCGACTCAATATCGCAAATGATTGTCTGAGCTCCTAAATCGGAACATTATCTTAGGTAGTGCAGTCAAATGGGTATTAAAAAAAGGCCAAATCTCGAAATCCTTGGGAAATGGACCGATTTTATCAGAAACAAAGTCTACCTCGTCTATAGTTGCGCAAAAATTTTGTTTATAAACAATAAATTAACAATTTAATTAGCGTATTTATGAAATGACATAAAAATTCATAAAAATGATCGGGTAAAGACTATTTTTGGTCAGTGAACAAATGAGAATAGTTAAACAAGTAGTTGAATTAACACCTTATTTGTTATAAACAATTTATTTATTAACAAAAAGAAGAATATAACCAAAACTACGAGTTTAGGATGGTTTTTGAATAATTTTGGCCTTCTGAGTTCGATTTTTCGTCAATATCGTCGAATAAATACCCGCTAATTTGTTATAAACAAATTAAATTTATTAAAAAATATACGAATTTGACCAGAATGTCGAGTTTATAGTCGTTTTCAGCTAATTTTGGCCTTATGAGTACGATTTTATTGTTATTATGGTCTTTAAATGCATACATTAATTTTTTAAAATGGTCTTTAAATGCACACATTAAAAAAAATTACTTAATTCTAATTTTGTGGCATTATAGCGGGAATTTTGAAGTATTATTGAATTAACTATTTTTTTTTCTTATTAATTGATTTGTTATTTTACTATGACTTAATTTTTTTTTTTTGATATAATTTATTTGACTATTAATACATTAATTTTAAAAACACTTTACACTTGGAACTTTGGCGCAATTCGTATATTTATCAATAATTTATAACAATTCAATTCAAAAATGTATCTGCGCATTTAAGGACTATAATAACAATAAAATCGTACTCAAGAGATCAAAATTAGCTGAAAACTACTATAAACTCGACATTTTGGTCAAATTCGTATATTTATTAGTAAATATAATTTGTAGTCTCACATTCCCCATTAGTTTGAGAAATCGCTCAATGTGGTACATTGCTTGATTGATTTCTTAGTGGGACATCTATTTGTAGATGGCGTGAGATAGTTTCCCTTTTACCACTTTGTAGGTCGGGTATCTTCAACAGATATACTTCAGTAGCATTGCAAACTTGCTCGTTTCACTGATGACCTCTATGAGAAGAGCGAAACAACTATCTAGAACTATAATTAACCTTCGTATATCGCGTTGCCTGTTCTATATGAAACATCTGACAAAACATTTGAAATTAAAAAGTGTGTAAAGTACTAAACTTCAGCTGAAAATAATATGCTTAGGCCCTGACACCCCTTTTGAATTCACTATGATTAATAATACAGATTGAAAATTCTACTTCACCATAGTTTAGAGTCACCAGCCTCATTGATTGTTTATATTTGAAAATGCCATTTCCTTACGAAATTGTTCAAACTGTATCCGATTATAATTCAAACTTTTCAGAAGAAGGGAAAAAATCGACTATCTAGCAGGGTTAAAAAGCCCAAACTACTTTTTACATACAATGCCTATTTTTTAACTGCCTTACCAATCCCACCAGAGCAACTGCCTTATATTGTAATCCGTTATAATTTGTAGTTAAAAACTGAACAAGGAGATCTGGAATCCTGGAAAAAGAAAGAAAAAGACGCGCAAGACAGAATCGATGAAGATGCAAAGCATTTGGATAAATTCGCTACTAAACAAAACCTACTAGAACAAAAAATAACCGAATCAGTGGATAAAATTAATCAGTTAGGAGCTTTGCCAGCACAAGATTTATATTCCCACTACGTGAAGATGTCTTCTAGAGCGGTAAGCCTATCAATAGACTGTGATTTCCTTCCTGTTTTTGTTAAAATATTGATGCTTCTAAAGCACCTGATATCTCTTCTAAGCAAGCATTTCGCTACCAAGATATTGTTCATTCCTTCTACTGCTGTGTATTTTGCAGTGATTCATAATTTTTTGTTTCAGTTATTCAAAGAACTTGAAAAAACCAATAATCAACTGAAAAAATTCAGTCATGTCAACAAGAAGGCCTTGGATCAATTTATGAGTTTCTCTGATCAAAAAGAAAAACTACAGAAACGGAAAGAGGAATTGGATAGAGGGTGCGTCTTAACCATCACCATTATATGTTACGTCGGAACTTATTCTTATTCATTACAGGGACGAAAAAATCAAAGAACTGATCTCAATGTTGGAACAAAGAAAAATGGAAGCGATTCAGTTTACGTTCAAACAGGTGTCCCGTTATTTTTCGGAAGTCTTCAAGAAACTGGTACCCGCCGGTAAGGCCAAGCTCGTCATGAAAACCGAAGACAGCGAAGAAGGTCGCGGCATAGGGCCGGAGGACAAGCACTGCGACAATTTCAAGGGCATCGGTATCAAAGTTTCGTTCACCGATTCCGATTCGGAAATGAAAGAGATGAACCAGCTTTCCGGCGGACAGAAATCGCTGGTGGCCTTGGGACTGATCTTCGCCATTCAGAAATGCGACCCGGCTCCGTTTTACTTGTTCGACGAGATCGATCAAGCGCTCGACGCGCAACACAGGAAAGCGGTGGCGAACATGATACACGAGCTGTCGAGCGAGGCCCAGTTTATCACGACCACTTTCCGACCGGAATTGTTGGAGCACGCGCACAAGTTTTACGGTGTCAAGTTTAGAAATAAGGTGAGTCACGTGGAAAGTGTCAGCAGAGAAGTGGCAAGAGACTTTGTAGAAGATGACCAAACTCATGGTTGAGTTGGTAATATTGTTCAAAGTAACATACTTTCATCAGTAATAATATATTCGTTGTTGATTTTGAATTTTAAAATTCACTATTCATGCGTTCATTTAACTTATCGAATGTATTTTTACATACCCAACATAGATTCAATTAGGATAGTTATCTGGTTAAAAAATGTGAGTGACCATTCAATTTTGCATGATTTATTTTTTTAATGAAAATTACTGATGAAATTTAAAATATAAATAGAATAATTTGTAAGTTATAAAAAGAATTTATTCAAGTTATTTATTTACGAACGTAGATATAAACCAATTTTACTTATAAAAATGTTGGTATTTTATTTTTGATTGATGTTTTTTAAACTAGAAGTATAGTGTAAATAGAGAATTTGCACATTTTATAAAAAAATTTCAATAGTAGGTGAACTTTCTTTTATTCTTGTTTTATAGGACTTTAATTTGTAACTGTTTCCGCGTTTTACACCACCTTCAGATTACATTTAAATAACGGGAATTTATATTAATTCCCAAAGAATTCTTCAGCGTAGGTGTAGAATAGAGCCCAAACAAAAATTTATTCGAATAATCTTCATATAACCCCTACCTTCCCCTATGCTATTTTTAAGCTATTGCATATAGCTTTTATCGCGGGCTTTGAGCGCGGCGACCGAATCAAGAAATTCCGTAACGAAAACGGCCGAGCGTTCGCTTAACGTATATGTATATGGTACGACTGTACCAAGCTCGCACGGATCGAGACGAGCTCCTCCGAAATCGGACGAATACGTAAGCAGCTGTTTGTGAGAAAGTATATAGGTGTATAGGTATCTATCATATCTTTATAATGCCACAACACTGAATAGCAGTTGCTGGTGAATAGCTGTACGCGTAAAATTTGTGTATAGTGTTTTAAATATGAATAAACAAAGTGCATTTATTAATGAAGAATGTGATGAAAAAATAGTGAAAGAAAATGAGTGAGTACTCTATATACATACATTTTATTTATCACAAATGCAGTATTTATCAAAACTTGTGTCAAATTAATTAATTTGAAGTTTCTAAAAGTGAGAAATTTCGCTATTTTATACGAATGTTATAACACTAGCGCTTTAGACTCCGGGATTTTCACGTGGCCTATCGAAATTAGAAGGTTCGAATTGTATAAAAACACAATTGCATGAACGCCAGACGTCTCATGTAACTAGCTACGAACGTAATCATTTTGACATATGCCTCGAGGAGCTCGCTACGCGTCAGTTAGAGTTTATACGTTAGACGCGCGTAGCTGAGACCTGGGAGTACCTGTTTCAATTTTAATTAAATTTTCCTATTTAATCGACATTTTGGGGCCCGAGTCTATGCTGTTTAGTTGGCCCCGTTCATAAACTAACGACATGGAGTGAAAACCGCATGCGAAAAGTTGTCGCAAAGACGTTATATGTTCCGAAGATTTGCACTTTTCTAACTCGCGAGCTACGCGCTCCTCACGTGAACATCATTCGATTTATCGAAAATTAACCAATTTAAAACAGTTTTCGACCCCGTTTGTGGCTATTGCGACCTTATGAAAGTTCAAAGTTAACATTTCGTTTTACATTCCACAACCACCCTTGACCAAGATAATTTTTAATTTGTAGTTCATTATTGTTTTACAACTGAAATAAATAGGTATGAAATTTGTAGGTTATTGATGATGTCATTGTGACAGTGACATAATTATTTCAAACGTAAAGTAAGACATACGATTTAGATTCCACAACCACCCTTGATCTAGATAATTTTTGATAACCCGGTATAATACTGCTATAAAAACAACCTAAATTTTTGATATTAAAATGAGCGATCTTAAAAGTGGCCCTCTTTTTTACAAACAAACACACACACACACATATAGTTTAAATTCTCAATATGATAAATAATTATAATTGCATACGTTGAGAAAAAATGCTATGCAATAGCTTTACCGCGGCAGTCCCCGAGTGCCACAAGTTCCTTTTTTAACTCCAGAAATGTCATCAAATTTAAAGTTTATTGTACACCCGGTAAAACAAAAAATGGTGCTCAAATTCTGTATATACTTACATACTTTGTGTGTAAACAGTTGGATAAAGGATAGGATGGGCGTGGTTTATAGATTTATAACGCTGCAAAAGACCGCTGAATATTTGACCACTATATATTCACAATAAACTAAGAGTTCGCACCGTAGTTACAGTATAACACTATGAATAAAAAACAATCGCCCTTATCCACCAAAAATAATGTTAGTGCTTATGGTCTATCAGCTACCAAGTAGCCATCATCACTGTAAACTAAATTAGAAATCGAAATGCGACTGAATTAATAAGGTAAAGTATATTAGGATTACTGGAGATGAATGAAAAAAGCAATTCATTGAATTGCGATTGCTTTTTCACTTATACATTTCCATCCCTTCTAAATTACTTAGATATTTGTCATTACTGTTTTCAACAGTGATAAACTTTCTTGAGAAATGGTGTGACCTGTATATAAAATATGTTCGACTAACGCTGATGTTTCAACATTTTTTTCTTTTATCTGCAAAATGTTCTTTATACCGAGTAAGCTCTAGTTTGGCCCACAAAACACTTTGAACACGACTCACAATCGATTTTGTTAATCCCGGATTTGCCATGTGGGAAACTTCACCAAAGATGTCTTGCCTGAAAGGTTTCTTACCTTGTTCTTACATCTATAAATGCAAATTTAGGAAACAAGTTATGGACTTAATTAATTATTGACGGATAAGGATACTTTTCAGTTTTATTGAACTATTTGCGTGGGGGGTCTATATAAAAATGCAATGGA
Organism: Endomychus coccineus; assembly: GCA_958510875.1. NCBI lineage: Eukaryota > Metazoa > Arthropoda > Insecta > Coleoptera > Endomychidae > Endomychus > Endomychus coccineus. The sequence continues at coordinate 28,935,171 of OY294067.1, read as the reverse complement.
ACCTCTTAATTCTCCAAAACAAAATGTCAAAATAGTTTTTCCTTCAACGGACCAAAAGTCTATAACAACTTCCGTTATCCTTGAGATCAATTAATAATAATGTTAAAAGATTTAAATATGAAGTCTATACTTATCTCATTGATAACGCCCACATATTTGTGAGTTGTCTCAGCGTTTCTTAATTATTGTTATATTGCTCACTCGAAATATAAATTATATTTATTATCTGACTAATAAATCGAAATATTCAATTCTCTATTGTACTATTGTAATAAATTATACGACACAATACAAACCTCTTGGGGTTTAGGTGTCTATTTATTATTCACATAATACCAGTTTTGTTTCAATAAACATATTCTCATTCTTATTATTCTTATTTGAAGTGGCTGGTTGCGTTCCATTTTCCTTTTTTTAGAAATTAAGTTAATGTTCAAATATTTGTCGCAACCATTGTCCAACGCTATTTGCTGAAGTTAATACCGTTATAATTTCGCTGGCTCAAAGGGACGTTTATTAATCTATAAACAAGAATATTAAATGGAGCTATTTTATAATTAATTGGTATAACTGAATCAGCAGGAGAATACCTGTTTGTTTGAGTATGTGGTGTATATGTTGAATTTCAATTGATTATCATCTTTGATAATGTAAATCAAAAGCATTACTTTAATCGCGAAAATATCGACATTTTATGTACCTATCATCGACATATTTACCAAACTTTTGAAAAATGATTTGATTCTGATTTTAACGTTTGTAGCAGTTTTTGTTAAAGGTGAAAAAATATTGCTCCATACACGTAACGATCACGTATTCTGTGCAGTTTGTATTGGGGATATTAATATTTGCAAGCCATTTTTTCAGAATGTTTATCGACTCAGCAGTTGGGGCATTTGTAAATTGTGAAATCAATGCAATAACTTTCAAAGGTTTGTTTTACAAACTTGGTGTGGCTTGAAAGTTGCCAAATTACTTAATCAACTATTTTGCTATGTTATATGTGGGATAATTAGTGTTTGAAACGATTGGTATTATGGAATGCATTTTAGGTGAGCAATACAGTATTGTTTATAGACGTAACAACTAGCTAAAAAACAGTTTAGGCATCACCTTTGATAATGTTTCGGGATTTACGAAATCGTCTGCGAGTCTTGTTCAAAATGCAATTGGGTCAAACTAAAAGGAACATTTTAACTCTGCAAAAGAACATTTTGCCCATATAAAGAAAAATAATGGTGGAAAATCAGCGTAAGATGAATTATTTCAAATACATGTCACCATTTCTTAAGCAAGTTTATCCCTTGTTTCAAACAGTAATGAAAAATATGTATGTAATTTAGAAAGGATGGATCTGTGTAAGCGAAAAAGCAATTTAATGAATTAAATTTATCTCCAACTGAAGATAATCCCTTATATTCCCTATCAATTCCAAATAGTATTTAAACAGGCACATTTTGATTTCTAATTTAGTTTACTGATGGTTACTTGTTAGCTGAAAGATCCTCAAATTTTAGTGGATAAAGGCGATTTTTTCTTATTTACAGTGATTAGTCACCACTACACTGACATTTCTGGCTAACACTTTGACAACTGTCTTAAATCTCCGTTTATGGTGAAAGCATGGCGACTAGAAAAATTTGAAAATGAATACTTCATTCTGTGTAACCTAGAAGAGATGTGAGCACATCCCACATGGACGTCCAACCAACGAGTTCTATAACTAGAGTGGACAAGTAAGATCCTACCAATGTATTCAATGTATTACATTCATACGCGAGTAGGTATTCTGTCCTTGTTTTTCATCATGCGCACTCGATTCGTATGAATAAATGCCTTACTTGTCCACTCTAGTTATAGAACTCTTTGCGTCCAACCACCTAAAACCTTCCCAACTGACAAAACTATAGAATTTTAAAGAGGAGTCTCTTACATGTCGCCAAACTCGTAGTCCCTCGCTCAGCCACCAGCTGGCGCATGCATCGAAGTAAGTTGTCAGGGGATTAGGCGCCATATCGTTCAAACACGGTCGTATACTTGCCAGAGAACATCCCTCGACTCATGCGCCACCCTTTTGGTACTACGCAACAGATGACGCTTAGCCGACTCACTCATCACATAGGAAACAGCATCGAATTTCCAGACCTGTATATACGACCGTGGTCACCCCCAATCAACCACTCTAATGTTTCCGTTGACTTTCACTTACCATCAATTAATACCCTTAAAGCATCCACTGTACGAAATTTGTTAGTTTTAAGTAAGATATTTTTTTTGAAATTTGAAATCTCCCTGACAACTTGGTATTCAGGCAATTTTGCGTTAAACCACCTTGGTTTCTCCGCCTCACCTCACCTGTGTTGATTCTCATCCGGAACAAACTGTATATATGTATGAATTATAGGCTCATTTAGAACACTGAAAAAACAGTTCACAGAATAATCAAAAATACAACAATTAGAATTACATAAATTATATTATTTATATTTTTCTCAATATAATTAATAAATCACATATAGAAAACTCTAGTTATAAATTATGTAAGAAAAGTACCAAAGACTATATATTTTTGATGATGAATTTGCATGTTTATCTTCTTGAACTGATTGAAACAATAGTATTGTTCGCTGTTAATGTCCAGTCTGGGTGCATGTTGTCAAGAGAAGAGGTTAGTATGTTCTTATTTCAAATTACAATAAAATACAACCATTTGAACACAGATATAACAAAGAGATCAAATCCGTCATTCATCTAAGCATTACAATGATCAAAGTATCAAACAAATTCTTAATATAGATTTAATGGATGGGAATAATTAGAATACCAATCCCTTTCAAATACAGACTGCAATTGACTGCGGATTGTTGGGTGACTAGAATTCCTTTCAAATACTGGATCGTGTAGAATAAATGAGACACCAGCTGTATATCTAAAATAATCCGCTGCCCAATTAGAAGTACCTATAAAGGCTGTGTTGTCTGTGACCATAAATTTGCTGTGACTCACCCTGGCAAACGGAATCTTTTGTTGGGTTTTATTGGCAGGAACGATAAATCTTCGCTGAAAACCAAACGGAATATTAGACGATGCTCAAAACAAGTTGCAATCAGTTGTTTATCTTCAGAGAATTATTTTATTACCTGCATAGTATAATTTAACTGTTACATTATCACACTTTTTCTACTTAAAATTATAACTTATCTAAACCACTCTTCAACTACGATGCAGCCATTATCAAAGATACCGGGATATCAAAAATTATCTTGGTCAAGGGTGGTTGTGGAATCTAAAACGTGTGTCTTACTTTACGTTTGAAATAATTATGTCACTGACATCATCGATAACCTACAAATTTCATACCTATTTATTTCAGTTGTAAAACAATAATGACTTAACAGATTTTGACACAACAAAACATGTTCAAAAATTTAAAGTAAGACACACGTTTTACATTCCACAACCACCCTTGACCAAGATAATTTTTAATTTGTAGTTCATTATTGTTTTACAACTGAAATAAATAGGTATGAAATTTGTAGGTTATTGATGATGTCAGTGTGACAGTGACATAATTATTTCAAACGTAAAGTAAGACACACGTTTTAGATTCCACAACCACCCTTGACCAAGATAATTTTTGATATCCCAGTATAATTGTAATACACATCGAGGTTAAGGTTATAGAGTTAGTCAGTCTCAACGAACTCGGATATATATCCGAGTTCGTTGGTCAGTCTATTCGTAACTACGGAAATTTTGTATCGCCAACATGACGTGTAGAAATCCAGTACGGATAGAGGAATAGTACCCCACGGCATAGGCGTGTATTGTATAGGGTATTTTAAACAGATTTCCAGGGTACCCCACGCCACGGGCGTACTATTTATAAGGCAGTAAGGTACGTTTTTTTTAAACTGTTAAAACATCAAAAATAAAAACTTTATAACCAATATTAACAGTGTAGCTGTAGACATAGAAGAAAGTTAATGACAAATGTGGGTTTCTTCCATGTTTTACAGAAAAAGACTGGTATTTTGGCAATTAAACTGATTCACTTACTGACCACATTTGTATGATAGCAATTTGAATGGTTTTCTTCTTTTGGTGATTGCCGTTCACCGATTTATGTGTGCGTGCAAGTAACTATATTGAAGCGCAGACTATGAGCTGCTTATTACTTTGTTCATCTACATCTGGGCAATTAAGTATATTTTTATATATTCTTAACCAGTGAAAAACATTTGTTTCTATCGAGGACATTATTAGATCACAATTATTCAATTTATATTGCAATACAATAATAGTTTCACTTTTTTCACCACTACATCAACCTATAATTTGGTGTCAAATCATATCTGTATAAGTATATTCATACAAAATCCATTGTTAGGCCCTATATGGAAAATTTCATGAACAAAAACTTCCGAAAAATGTTTAACATGATTATATACTTTTATTCTATTCTGTCTACTGATATTAAAGTACAGTAGGTATAACGCCACTACAGCATTTTTGCTTTTATTTCATCCATATTGTCAGGAAGCATTTGCAATAATCGGACTATGAGGTGGGAGCAAAATATGCGTTGATTTTCTTGATTTCACGATGTAAGATGGTATATAACTTTTCTTGACAGTAGGTCAACACGATTAGCGGCGGCGAATTACGAGTGCCAATATCGGAGATCTCTCTATTCAATCTTTATTTCTCCACACGATTGCTGGGAAGCTAGACGACAGTATGGTGGGAGAGAGACATGTTGACGATACTCAAAAATGACTTTAGCTTATTCTAGTATATCCGAGTTCGTTGGTAATACAAGTATAATGTGTACGAGGGCAGGGGCAAACATTCCCGGCCTGGCTATGAGAAAAACGGGTAAACTCGATTAAATTTAACTTTTCATTGCTTAAACACAAACATTTGTATCTTTGTGTCCTTTGCTATTCGCCATTACGAAGAGAGGATTTTCAAGAGGAATACCGAAAACATTTAAATGTTGTTATGTAATTAAATAAAATGAATTTTAATAACACAGCTCTACAAAAAAAAAAAAATGTTGTTGCCTTGAATATCTTAGCAAATTTTGATGTTTTCAACTGCCCAGATTACGAATTTATTCATGAAAGTATTGAATGTGCTTTTGTTTTTATGATAATTGCATATCTTATATTTCGATCAATTATCGGCTTGTTAGTAATAAAATTTATTTTTCCAGTCATGATTAGGGTTCTGCGCACCTTTTTCGCGCATACCAACATCATGTGATCCCCACTCTCAGGCCCCTTACCCAGCAGAACAGCTGAGATCTCAGTTATTTGACAATATTGAAGTACTTACACGTGAATCTGTGTAAGTTATCATGTGTTAACACTTTGTTTAAAATGCGTCTTAAAATATAAAATTGTTTTAGAAAAAATTAATTACTCGGAGCATCAATGGCCGATCTGTGTGGATTTGAAAATGGTTAATTTTTTACTCGGTCAACGAAGTAGATACACGAAATACCCTTGCTTCATTTGTATGTGGGACATTGGAAACAAGATGTTTGGCGTGTAATAAATTTTTTAACGGTCGGTAAAGCCAATGTAATAAGAGAGCCGTTGGTAAGCAGAGACAAAATCATACTTCCACCATTACATATCAAGTTAAAAATGATAAAGCAATTTGTTGGACAAGGAAAGAGATTGTTTTAATTACGTTTGTAGAAAATTTCCGAAGCTTAGTATGGAAAAGTTGAAAGGTGGAATATTTGATGGTCCTCAAATACGGCAATTAATGAAAGATACAGATTTTATCAAAGTTATGACTGTTCCGGAAAGTGAAGCTTGGAAAAGTTTTGTGTTGGTAGTCAAAAATTTCCTAGGTAACCATAAAGCGCCAAATTGTGAAGAAATTGTGCAAAATATGCTACCAAACTTTCAGACTCTAGGAGCTAATATGAGTATCAAGTTACACTATCTCCGCAATCATCTGGATACATTTCCTGATAATTTAGGGAATTATAGTGAGGAACAGGGAGAGCGGTTCCACCAGGATCTAAAAGTGATGGAAGAAAGGTATCAGGGTCGGTGGGATCGTCACATGATGGCGATGGCAGATTACTGCTGGTTCTTAAAAAGAGATTGTCCACTGGAAAATTATAAAAGAAAATGCGTTTTATTGAAATATAACATATATATTTTCGACATTTTTCTCTCTGTTTACTTCGATGTATCCTTATTTTTCATAACAACACTGACATAATAAATATATCTGTTATTTTGTTTCATGTTTTCCAGATTTTTGTAATGTAAAATGAAAATAAAGATTTAAAAATAAACGAGAGCAAATCTTACAAAATCATTGATAGTTTCATGAATTCTGAGCATAAATATATCCAAAATCGATCTTATATCTAGGGCAACAAAACCACTGTAGACCAGTGTAATAAATTGAATGAATTTAAATATTTAATTTATTTTTGTGAACGGTTGTTTTGTTATGTACTATATCACCCTCAAACTCATTTGTTAAACGTCAAAAAAAAATCTACTATAATTTTGCTTCTCTACCCTAAAAGAAAAAAAATATCCGCTGAAATTTTTTCGTTGGCATGGCATCAAGTCAAAATAAAAGTATTTCATTGGTCGAAAATTGTCGGTGTGAAATTCTCCTTTAAAAATCTAAGCAATATTCGAAATCAATAAAATAGATCTACAGTTACTATCCTTATACTATGTTTAGTAATGACTGTAAAAATTGATGATAATTAACACACTAGACTAGAGTACTTACTACTTCTATAGAAACTGATGGGTATGCTTCATTAAGGCTCATTAGCGACTTCAAGAAGAAGTCTTCAGCTGGTAGTGAATGAGGCCACCAACTAATCAGCAACTTGATTTGTACACGATTATCAATAGCTGCAGCTTTCAAGGCATCATCTATCACAGGCCAATATATCCTCTTTGGAGTGTAAATTGTAAGGGGGACATAATCCATAACCGATACATAGATGAACTTTTCAGCATGCTGAATAACATTCAAAAGAGCATCGATGTCGTTTGTACGACCATCTGGATTGAAAACAGCAGGTGCACTCTGAAATATGATATTTATCAATCAATTAGGGCAGTTGCGATTTCTTACCGAAATGTATGTTTGGAAGGTATCGTTGGAAAAAGTTAAATTCAACGGATTGTCCATATTATATTCAGTGTTTAAGTTAGACGGCCAATGAGTGGGTATTTGTGCATTCTCTTCTCCCAAGAACCAGTATACCTGGAATTAAAAAAAAAACCTCAGCAAAATATTGTAAATCAAGAAAACGTTTTTTCTTACCTCAAATATTTTTGCAGCATCTCTAGCCATGCAAGTACAGTTATAGAAAGATACTCCCATTTCTTGTATCTAAACAAAATAACTGCTTTGCAAATCAATAATAAACATTTCTACCTTCATCTACACTTTACGCCAATAAATCAAAATCTATCATCAATAGGATGAACCAGTATGAAGAAATTATGATATTTAGAATCATTTTCCACGGTAAATTTTACATTATTATATTTGATTGTGTAAAATGAAAAAATTAAAATTATCTCCCTTTGGGAATATTCATCATCATCATCATCATCGTTTGAGGGGAGGGGGCTTAGCCTCCAAATGCACCTAGGCCACTTAGTTGAACCCATTGTTCGCCCCGTGGTCAGAAGCCTATTCTATTCTAGCAGGTTTCTGACCCACCAGAAACCCAGAATATTGCCAGTGCTGGCTTCCATAAGTTCATCAGGGGAGCAGTTTTAATTTTCCGAAGTGTCGGTGCCTGAGGGATGCTAATGCTGTGCATTCCAACAGGTTAGGATTCCAGTCATCTCTCTGATGTCCCTTCTGTTCAGAGAAAGGAGTTTCTTTGAGGGCCTAGGGACAGGTTATTTGATGAAGAACTTGGCCTGCCTCATGCGTGGTGATTCTGGCCACAGCTCAAACCACTCTGTATTCAGTTGGCCCAGAAGGGCGATATTCCCCACGCAATTCGATAAAGCTACCATTGGTTCCGGCACGATAGGGGCGCTAGACGACCCTCGCCTGGCCAGGGAGTCGGTCATTTCCTTTCCTTCAACTCCACTGTGTCCAGGGACCCAGATGAGTTGAACTTTATTTCTCCTGGCTAGTTTAGCCCGTGTATCTCTGCAAATATATATGCGCCTATTTACAGTTTCTTCGCAGGTTTTCCATGGCACAAGTCAATTTTGCGTTTGCTCATCTGGTGGCAGTAAGGTGATAGTTTCGTTACTCCAATCTCCTCTATCCAGGATGAGGATTTTGGGAGAAGTGAGACTTATAGCTGGGATCATTCAGAGATTGCCTCACTTAAAATCGATCAGTGTCAATGACAGTAGTGTGTTTTGATCCAGTGCCCTAGGCCCTTTAACCTATACGCAATTCTCATGGCCTCAGTTTTTATGTATAAGTGTAGAGGTGGTAATCTGGCAAGAGCTTCAAGGGCTCTCGTTGGAGCCGACCTCGTACCGCTCAATATGCCTACGCATGCAAGCAGCTGCAGTCGGTCCAGGGGGCGCTGGAACATACCAGTCCTTGTCCCCAACCACCACTCTGCCGCAGCATAGGTAACCATAGGTCTAATCACAGCGGTATAGATCCAATAAAGAATCTTTGACTGCAATCCCCATGTGCTGCTGAAAGCTCTTCTGCACGCCCAAAATGACGCAGAGGCCTTCCTCGCTCGATATTCGAGGTGTTCGCACCAGGTGAGGTTAGATTACTCCCAGAAATTTCACCGACCGTTTGAATTGCAGGCCCTTGGCAGTGTGCCCAGCTTACGTTTCTTTGTAAACAGTACAATTTACGTTTTGTCTGGATTTACCTTGAGCACCAGCCATCCACTATACTCAGCAGAGTATTTTGCAGCCCGCACAGCGACCCCAAGCCTGAAAGTGACGCGAACCAAGTCAACGACATAGGCTTGGGCATAAAACCCACAATCTTCCAGCTCCTCCAAGAGTTCCTCGACTACAAAGCACCACAGAAGCGGGGGTAGGACACCTCCCTGTGGACAGCCTTTTGTAGCGGTGGTTTGTACAACGCTTCCATGATGTTGCGTCTTTATCGCACACGTAGATATTGGGAATATTACAAGAGAATCTTTTGGGTTTGCTAATAGGAAGGGAACAATTAAAATATAGCAGAAATGAGGCTTTTGAATATGGAGGAAAACATTTTTGAAAAATATAGATCTTGATCCTCAGGACACTACAATAAGGATTGTGATTACTACTAGTGACATACAATGATGGTCGTGAGACCGAAACGTACGTAAAGACGAAAATAATAAGCATGTGTTAATGTGACCTATTTCCCAAGAAAAATAATACATATAAGCTAATATAATACATATAAAATTTACAATATAAATAGTTCAAATTATGTGCTAGTTACTGATTCGTGTTAAAATGGATAAAAATAAACAGTTACTATAGAAAACAACAGATTACTTACAAGACCAATGGGTTTTTTATAGTGATAAGAAATAAATAAGTAAGGACATTTACATACAGGATGTCACACTAAGGTCTGCTACCGGCTGTATCTACAGCTTTAGGAAAAAAATAGTCTTGATACAATTGACCCTGAGAGGTCTGTTTAAAAATATTTTTCACTTTCAAATTTCCCCGCTAGAGGGTGTATTTTTAAATCGAACCGAAAAATTAAAATTTCTTCATAAAATCAATAGAGACGGAATGTTTTGTGGATCGGTTTTAGATTCCTCTATAAAAACTCTAAGAAGCATGTTTTTGACATTTTGATCTAACTCTTGAAATTACGGGTGGGGGGAGATCGGAATCGTATCGCAGAAAAAGTGCGATATCTCCTGATTACGTTAGCTGATTTTAGCCAACTTAGTTTTGTTTTCAAGGTATTGGATAGCTTAATGCTAATCTGGAAAAATACTCAAGTTTGTGTTCAAATCGAAACCGCCAGATAGCGTTCTTTGATTACTTCCAATCAATCAAGACCTGAGCACTTAGACCGCTTGATTGGGTCCATTGTGTGCTCCGTTGACACAAGAATCAGTCCAGCAGGTCGAAGGTAGTGCCGAAGGCTAAGATTTTGCATGAACTGATATCTCTTATGGCTTCAAGTAGCATATGTGTGCCGAGTTGTTGTAGCCTAAGAAAAGCCAGTACTGGACATTCTGTTAGGATGTGAGAGGCAGTTTTATCCGCCTCTCAGTAAATAATAATAAATAATAGATAAAAAATGTAACAAACCTTATGTCGCTATTATTTTTTATACTTGACTTATGAGCGAAAATACTTTTTTTTACATATTCTCAAATTTTTTAACGAAATTAAATGTAAAACTAACAGGCGTGTGAAACAAAAATATTGTCAACATGAGATAGTAACAAATTGAATAAAGAAGTAATACTCAAACAGACACGTAACTTTTTTTCTTAAAAATACATAGAAATTGACAAAACATTACTTCAATTACCTATTCTAACAAGTATACTCAATATTGATTTTTTTAATTATTTGGACCCTTATTACTTGTAACAAAATTTAAGTTTACCTGTTCCAAAATAAATGAAATTCAGTTCTTAAGAAAAATCTGTTTATAAACATTTATTTCACGAATTTACAATATAATTATTAATAAATATTTACATTATAATTACTTTTTAAAGTAATTTGAATTATTTTATAAAAACCAAATTTCTACATTCAAAGAACCAATTTGAAACAAATTCATGTTACTGTATGCGTGACCATAGGCGTACTAGATTTGTGTTATTTTGGTATTACACGAATTAATTAAAAATAATAAGGTAGAAATTGGGTGTCTGATACCCAATTTCTGCGTAATTCTCAATATTATTTTGTCACCCTTTTTTGTTTTTTTTTTTATTTAAAACTAGTAGTAATCACAATCCTGATTGTAGTGCCCTGATGATGACTTTATAAAACTCGAACCGTCGGCAACAGAGCTTAAGTGGTTTTAGTTATTTGACCTCTCCCCAACCAACTCAAAATCTTATTAACCAGCAAGGTTAAAAATCATACAACTAATTAAAAGTACCTGGGTGAGAGCACGCCAATCCATGTTTGCGCTGCCAATGTAAAGATGTTTTCTGTCAATAATCCACATTTTTGTATGCAAAACCCCGTTACCTAAAATCTTTGCGAAATTAACACTGCGCACTTTGGCGGCTTTCCTTTTCGCCAGCATTTCTGTATCGATATTTGGAAAGTCTTTACTTGGAGCATTTTGCGCAATTTTGATATCGATTCCTCTTTCTGTTCCAGCTTTCATTAATGCCTGGAAAATTTCTTCACCCTAAAAACAGGTCATAATAATTATCGGAACATACGAGGTGTGGCAATTAAGTTCCGAGACTATTGCTATAACATCTTTATTTTTAAATTTTGTACACTTTTTTATTTTTCCCCTTCAATATACTCTCCTTCCGCATCCCTACACCGCTTCATGCGAATTTTCCACTGTGCGAAGCAGTGCTGCAGGTCTGTCTTCCGACAGATTGTTGAGTAGCTGCGCCGATTTTTTTTTACGTCTTCTAATGACTCATGGCGGGTTCCTTTCAAGCAGGATTTGATTTTTGGGAACAGGTAGAAGTCGCAGGGTGCTAAATCCGGCGAATATGGTGGGTGTTCCATGACTGTGACCTGGTTTTTGGCCAAATAATCCTTGACAGAGTACGCGTTGTGAGCCGGCGCATTGTCTTGATGGAAAATCCAGGAGTTCTCTTTCCACATTTCGGGCCTCTTTTTGCGAATCTTTTCTCGGAGCCTTCGCAATGGCCCTTATACTTAATCGACGGTCTTTTCGAACAATCTCGGTTACTTTTCGAACGTTCAAGTCACTTTTTGAAGTCACAGACCGCCCGTGGCGCTCGTCATCTTCAACATTCTCCCTACCCTCCTGAAAACGTTTGTACCACTCAAAAACTCTGGCACGGGATAGACAATGATCCCCATAAACCGTCTGCAAATTTTCATAGGTTTCCGTCGCGGACTTGCCGAGTTTTAACAAAAACTTTATATTAACTCTTTGCTCAATTTTTATATTCAACATTTTTTCGGCGAGTGTAATTTTTTCACGTTTGTTATTTCACGATTACAACAAGACTGTTTATTGTAGCCACTTGAAAATTTTACCCAAGGTCAAGGGATAAATACAGATTAAAACCACGCCCTTTACATTCTTCTCGCTAAGCTGGTTTTAATTTTAAAAAATCAGTCTCGGAACTTAATTGCCACACCTCGTATCATCAAGAAGAAGAAACGCGTATTAAAAATGATATATTTTAATGCACATAATATACATTTGTAGAATGTTATGAAGCGCAGGGAGCGAAGCGGTATAGCATTCACTGAAATAGGACATCCGGCTTTCTAGTCGTCTTTTAACCGATCAACTGGAAATTTTGTACATAATTAAAACTCGACAATCACATCGTGACGGAGCTCGAATTTAAATTCAATCTGTGGCCAAAGAATCATAAGTTAAACTTAAATATAATAACTAGTTAGTTATTCTAAGTTTATAATGGATTTTCATCACGTAATGGCCGATTCTATTCAATCATAAGTTATCGTTACTTTTCCGGTACTAAATCACAAAATATTTTTATATAATAATAAAATTTTTAATATTACAGCTCTTGATGACAGGTTAGCAAACTTATCTAGCATGATATGCTACAAACCAATGTCTATAAACTAAAGTCATTGCTAATTCACAATTTTTCGAAATTGATGCGTCCTATCAAAAAGAGACAAGAGTACCTTTTTCATGTAATTTGCACTGGTCTTCCAGAAAATACTATTATTTTTGATAAAATTACAGTGGCGTATAAGTCCTGCTCGTAACAAGATGACAGCATCTCAGAATCTCCGCCCCTGAATATTCTCATTCATCAGCTCCACATTCAAACTGTGCATACTTATAATTAAGCTGATGCCCTCTTCCAAATTTCATTGAAAACATTTAAGAATTATAAGCTAAATAGTAATTTTTTTATTTAACTTTGATGCCCTCTAGCGCCTAAACGAAACCACTTGGAATATAGGTAAGTCTAGTTTAAACGACTTATTTTGATACCAAGAGTATGGTAGCTTACACGGAATATTGGGACACTTTGACTGGTGATTGCTGCTAGATAAGTTTGCTAACCTGTCATCAACAGCATAATATTACGAAATTCTTTCTCATTAGGATAGGCATATTGTTGTTCTATATTCAATAGTAATAGAATCAAATCAACATTACCTGTACGGAAGATGGATCTGGATAAACTTCATTTAGACGGAGAGTCCAATATAAAGATGCTATTTCTATACTTTCATTAGCGGAATTAATTAAATGTAACCATGTATCGTAAGTGGAAGGATGTCTGATTGAGCTATTATTGTAAACAAGATCTTCTGGTATACTTTCAACCAAGGACAATCTAAGAACATAAGAAAATTTTGATAACAAGGTTATTTAGTGCATCTACTTCATTGATCCAAACAAATATCATGTCTGAATCTTCTATTTCAAACAATGCCATCACCATGATGTTCTATTACACACATTGTACACTTCAATGCAATTTTTTTAAATTGAAGACTGACGGCTAATTTTACTTGCTAATCCAAAGATCTCCAAAAATAACCAACAAATAGCAAATAGCAAATATATAAATCGAACAGCTTTTAAGGCATTGATTTGCCATTTTATGAAGAGTCAATCAAATGACAATACTACCCAGGTTAGTCTCAATTCAATTTAAAACAGGCAATTAATTAACGATTAATTGACATGTTTCTGCAAATCAGACAAAAACACAACCTGTGTCCTATTCATGAAATAACTGAATTGGTCACTTCCTTCACTATCATTCTTATTTTCCATTGATTTATTCTCAAAGAAAATTGGGAGGTTTTTTATAATACATATGCACTGCATTTCCTTAATTTATTTTATGAAAATTCATCCATTTCATTAAAAAAAATTGAAATGACAACTTTTATAAGAAAAAAATTCAATTAACCTGCAGACAACACTACCTGTATTATATGTGTAATACACTGTTCGATTTTATGGGCAACAAAGGTCCCATTATGATTAAATATCTAATTTCAGTTGTCTAAAATTACTCACCTACAAGTATTGTAGCAATTATCAATAGAATGGGAATTAATTTCCTCAAGTGCTTTTTCTGTAGCATGATCTAATAATGGTAAAAGAACTACAAGGAAGATCAAAATGCAGATTATTGAAATCGGAATACAAGAAGGACGACACCATTTGTTTTTCTGGCCCCATCTGAAACACATCAAGAAATGAAAAATATATTTCATCAATATCAGGAATAAAATTGATATAGTCTCACACATACTAATCCTAACAGGAGAAACCAATACTAAGTGATAATTGCGGAAATGTAGTATTGTTTTCAAAACTTCCAAGATTATTCAGTATGGGGAACTGAATCCTCAAATGATAATAATTATTATTTACTAATGATTAAGTGTCTAGACATAAACCTTTGGGAAGGGAAAGGTTTCAATGGCTAATTTACCACTGAATTCTTATTATTATTTATTTCAAGATAATACTCTCTCCAAATTAGTATTTTCAGAAACATATCCTTCAGAACTTGCTTTCTAACTCTAAATTGACCCTAACAAATTTCTGGCCTGTTTGAACATCAATCATATTTTGGTATAATCATATGTATTACTGAGAACAGTGACAGTGGCTTCTTTATAGTCACTACTATTATGTAGATTAAAATGTTTTATTCCATACTATTATCCCTTTTTGATAGAAAGAATTCAACTTAGATTTTTGTTTATGCAAAGTAATTAGATGTGCATGGAAATACTTTTTACCTTCGAATGGGACTCCCACCATGGTCAGGTGCAGGCATGAAACCTGGGCCCCATAAATCATTATCCTCTCCATTATTTGTTGCAGGTCCCTCTAATACAGCCTGGAATTGCAAATATTAAAATTAACTTGGAATGAACAGATAAAGAATGCTTTTTTTCACTCAATTGTAAATAGCATCATTATTAAATTAAGAAGAAAATATCAGATCCTAAAATATAAACCCTAAAAAACGATGTTCGTAACAAAAGAACTATTGACATTAAGCAACAAAATAAAAGCAAAACGTTCTTCTCATTTGAGTACACATTTTTAAACTAAATAATGTTATAGATAGTTTGGAGTAGAATTATTATGAACAAAGAATTCAAGTTTAAAATTATGTGATAAAGAAGCTTACATTCAATTTTTTATCCTTGAAAGGAAAACTTAGTGATATTTTCATGATTCTCTAGTTTTCAATGTGATAATAAATTCTCATAGTAAGCACAAGTTATTAAAATCATGTCATTCCTTTTTATTTATCTCTAAATGTCATATTTGTAATTGTAACTTTGTAAACAGTAGTAAACACCATTGAGTGGCATTGAGTAATTTTAACCTAGAGCTCTAGGCCAGGTATGGCACCTCCCACCCGTATAATTAATATAGTGCTTCTCTGCTTCTCTTAGACTAATATATAAAAGTCTCTGAGGATCTCCTAGCGACGAACCTGTTTTCCCGATTTATAAACTCCGGGGGGCCATGTCATCGCATCGGTATTTTTTTTTTTTTACTTCCTTTGACTACACGAGAGGGAAACCTATAATGTTCGAAGACCATCGAGTGAGCCAGCAATGAGATGTAGGGAGAGGAGACAGGCATTCGTATTTTTCTGAAGGTTTGGAGGTTATAGGCATATGGACAGATCTCTCTAGGTAAAGAGTTCCACAATTTCGCTGTTCGATAACAAAATGAAGTCTGGTAAGAAGAAGTTCTGCAGGTCTCGAGTTTGACAGTGAAGTGGTGACTAGTTTGAGCTCGTCTAGTTCGCCTATCTGCAATCTCTCGTGGTCGAACAACAGACGAGATTTTTGATGAACACCGACCACGGAAATATCTATAGAAAAGGAAGAGATCTCCCACCTTTCTACGATGTTCTAGAAAGGTTCAATGAAGTCGTAGTTGTTACATCATCAATCAAACGGATATGGGTGATATGAGTCCATATTGGTAAGCTAGTGTTATTAAATATGATTAATTACTTAAGTTATATTTCATACGCAATCTGTACAGCCCAAGGTCGTACATACAGGTCTGGGGACTCGTATGTTTGACATGGGGGTCTCTTACGCGTCGCCAAACTCGTAGTCCCTCGCTCAGCCACTAGCTAGCAATTGGATCGAAGTGGTAAAACGATTTCTTTCCGGAAGCGCAAGCTGTGTTACTAGTATTCTGATTTGAGAGAGGAATAGAACTGTTACTCTTGTCAAAATGTATTACTCACCTTAAAAATAACTTCCCCTTTTTCGTTATACATGCTCGCACACATAAAAGACCTCGTTAAAACGATTTCTATCCGGAATCTCAAGCATCCACTTTTTTCGCATTTCCGCATCTTTCGGCACTTTAAAAACAGAAGTTTCTTGCTTTACACTTTTGTACACCGTTTTGCAATCCGGCACAATGCACGATTTCGTAATTTGTTTCTAAAAATGCAGGTATTCCTTGTGTTTACAAGTTAAGTATGACAGTTGTCAGAGAATTTCTACTACTGCGCCATTCTTTTTGGTACTACGCGACAGTCGACGCTTAGCGGAACCACTTCTCACATAGGAAACAGCCTCGAGTCCCCAAACCTGTATGTACGACCGTGGTACAGCCTAATGCGCAGTTTTTCAAGATTTCGAAGTTTTGCAGATTTTAAAATCACCCCCCCACTGCTTCGTCTTATTCCTCATCATAGTATTATTCTTATTACACCGTAACTGGGTTTTATAAATTACCCCAACTGTTCGCGAACCTTATACGTTCTTCATTTCCTTATCGAATGCCATCTATTATGAACAGAGCAAAAAGCGCAAGTTGCGTTTATTAATAATTACTTTAAGCCATTCATCAAAGGAACTTTATAAGTACCGGAAAAGAGTCGTTATTATAATAATTATAATACAAGGCGTATACCTACATTTATTTTGTTTTATATATAGAAACAATTAATAGATGTATCATAAATATGAGGAGCCCGAATAGAGCAATTTTTGGACCGGCCAGCGGGAATCGTCCCCGTACCCCGTACGCCTGTCCTCTGAATGAAGCTTATATACCAGAAATGGTATCGATGACAATCGAGCGATCTGTACATATAGTGTATACCCGATATACCTTACTCTGAGCGATATATGATATACATAACTTTGAGAACAAACAGATGTCCTGATGTCACGCCATTTCTCCCTGGTCAAAAATCGCATTTAATAACAATTCGCTTCGTGTACGCTTT
The DNA here is from genome assembly GCA_958510875.1 of Endomychus coccineus. Taxonomy (NCBI): domain Eukaryota; kingdom Metazoa; phylum Arthropoda; class Insecta; order Coleoptera; family Endomychidae; genus Endomychus; species Endomychus coccineus. Next base: position 28,917,785 of record OY294067.1, on the reverse strand, counting down.
TATGAGAAGTAGGTTAAATTACAGATTGCAAGATAATTAGTTTGCAGAAGTATCCAAGTTTGTAAAGTCAAGGTCGGGACTGCAAATATTTGGTAGGTACTGTATGAACAGGATCAATATTGTTACATATTACTTTCCAGTTCAGAACACGCAAATGTATATCCCTCTATAATAACATTGGGAACGTTTATTTTGTTTAGCCCACAAATGAAGAAATGAATTTATTATCATTGATTTAAACATCAAGTCCTTATTGTTTGCCTTGAAAATGTCAAGGGGACCTATTTTATGACTAATAACAGAATCGACTAGCATTCAGAGAAAATTCATTATTGATTATATGTGACTGATGAGCTAAACGGAAAAATATTATTACTGGGGTATTTATATCACTTATACAATTGCGTACAATATGATAAGTATGTACTTAATACATGATATGTTGATGATACTTATAACACACCTTCAGAAAAATATTCACACACATTTCACACATTCATTCACATTCTATTGTGGTAAAAATCCCACTTGGAACTAATAAGATGTTTTAAGGTATTCAGAGGTATTACAATACAACTGGTGCATTGATTTGGTTTTGTTCAAATATAGGTTATAGCTTCGCTTGTTAAACATTATGAGGATTCCTCACACAAGTGATTTACTGATTTTTGTTGTGGTAGTATGACCACAAAGGATGCCGAACGTTCTGGTCGTCCAATTGAGGTTACAACGCCAGAAATTGTTGATAAAATCCATGATATGATTTTGAACGATCGGCGAGTTAGAGTGCACGAGATTGCAGAGGCTATGGGCATCTCTACCGAACACGTACGGAACATTTTGCATACAGTTTTGAATATGAGAAAGCTATCTGCCAGATGGGTGCCGCATTCGTGTTGACAACAAGCGCGACCGTGTGACAACTTCAAAGGAGTGTTTGGCGATGTTCAAGCGCGATAAGAAGGACTTTTTGCGCCGTTTCGTAACTGAAACATGGATACATCACAACACAGCAGAGACCAAAGAAGCAGTGAACTTGTCCTGGCGAATCGAAGCCGAAAAAGACCAAAGTGGGTTTATCGGCCAACAGAGTCATGGCGACAGTTTTTTGGGATGCACACGGTATCGTCCATATCGATTATCTTGAAAAGGGCAAATCGATCACTGGAGTATAAAATGCAGAGCTGTTGGATCGATTTGAAGCAAAAGCGACCGCATTTGGCAAAGAAAAAAGTGATCTTCCATCAGGACAACGCACCGGCGCACAGGTCCTCAGTCGCAATGGCAAAATTGCATGAATGGCGCTACGAATTGTCTCGTCATCCACCATATTCTCCAGATTTGGCCCCCTGCGATTTTTATCTATTTCTAAACTTGAAGAAATGGCCGGGCAGAAAGAGATTTGGTTTCGACGATGAGGTCATCGATGAAACAAACGCCTATTTTGAAGGATTGCCGAACTCGTATTATTTGGAAGGGATCAAAAAATTAGAAAAACGTTGGACACTTCGTCGGTTTACAAGGAGATTATGTTAAAAATAAAATAAATATTGACCCAGTAAATCATTTCTTGTTTCATTTTTTAGTGACTTTTCACCGTGTCCTCGTATATGCTCTTAACTGTAGTATTGTAGATACATTAGGGAATGTTAAAGAGCATAAAATAGTATGTCATAGCTGTGACGAACATATCTTGAACTTTGGTCATATTCTGCCGATTCATTCCAAAATATCAGCGGTCTACCTAAATCTTTCATATTTTGAATTTAAATTTCAACTAGTGTGATGAAATCGTCTTATTTTACAATGAGGATCAAATGACACATCCGCGGAAAGATAGTTCAATTCTAAGTTTTATTCTCAATTTCAGTAAAAAATTATGTCTGCTCAAATGTAGAAGACTTCAAATTGTTGAATGTCATTACCGTTAATAATTTTAAAAACCACTTTTCACAAATGATTTTTTAATCGCACGATCGCATGTTGTCGATGACGTCACAAATATGACAACTTCAGGTTGTCTGTTGTTTCGGATGATTAAACGAATACTTTCATTTGTAAATACATTTACACTGTACACATATTGGATCTACTACTTCCACTTCATTCTTAACTGGAGCTAACACTATTTCGAATATAAGTTATTTTGTATTGTTATAAAAGCTGATATATCAATCAATCTATTTTTTCAAATAAGTGGATGGTTAATTTGATCTATCGATAAGTATTATATAATAGAGGTCTGAAATACACCGTCAATCTTCAACCCTGACTTCATGTAAGACTTCAAATAAAGTTCAATTCAACATAATTTGTCGTTTGAATAGATGTATTTAATCGATAACTATCACTCTGGGGTATGGGTCTGGGACAAAAGAATAGAGGCTTGGGTGACAATATAACCGAATGGAGGTCATTTTTATAATTCTATCTTGTTTGTTTTTCAGAACATTTTTATGTATTCTCTATTCCTTTTGTTGAATATGCCTTCTAGTTCTAGCTATTTGCATTACTCTTGTTTGTTCCAAACCAAACACGTAGTGCTTTGAAAGATCCATAAAACGTAATTCTAAATATTCATGTATTATATATTTTATATCATAATTATTTAAGTGTACCCCGAAATGAGCTTAATCCGTTCATAATGGGTTTAAGAGTAGGTATGTTGATACACAATGACACTGGACTTTCCAGTCGTAAGTATATCCTAACATTCCGCAGAAAGGTTCTCATCATAAATGATAAATGCCTACCTATAAGCGAGAGGCGGGTTTTTCCAATAAGATATATCAATGAACTTCTAAATATTATACTGAATAACAAACAACCCCATGTGGAGTGTAGTAGGGATAAATGTTTAGTTTAAAATTTCTATTAGGTTGTAGAAATCAAAGAGTATAGAACTCTTTGGTAGAAATTAGTACATTTCCAACTGTAAAATATGTCACTTGTTTCTCTCTTTCACCATTGCTATTACTAAATACAACCAAATATAATCAAGTCGTGTTTTGTTACAAGTGTTGGGAAGAATATTCAATCAATTCAAGGTGCGATCAACTGCTGTCGCATCTAAACATTTTGCATTCAATCATTCTAAGGTGCGATCAACTGCTGTCGCATCTTAACAATTCTCATTCTAGCAGTTCCTATGAAGTCTTCCATAACAATGCTCGGGATCACCACCAACAGCACCCTCTCATGGGACGATCATGTGAGGTCCATTGCGAAAACCGCTTCACAAAAACTTGGTTTTCTATTCCGTTGCAGAAAAGGCGGTCTTCACTGCACCTCTGCGTGTGTTAATTGTGTGTTGTTGTTGTAGATATAAATAATGAAAACTTACAAGATTAAGGCTCAATAAATGATATAATAAGAACATTATGTAAATAAATTTTTATATATAAAAATTCTCGGGAAATACGTCACATTAACACTTTGTTTTAAACTTTCGTCTTTACGTATGTTTCGGTCTCACGACCATCATCAGAAGACTTATTGTGTCAAAAAGGGTTTATTAAAACTAATTATAGCACAAGCGTCCATATCGCACAAATTTCAATCAAAAAAGCCCACGCCGTCGAAATAAACAGAACCACGAATAATCGAAATTGTATCGTCAATATTAAAGTATAAACATTTTTGTAACATGAATCCACTATTCAGTAATATTTGTATAATATACAAGCGCATGTAGTGGATTCTTGTTACAAAATTTTTTATACTTTAATATTGACGATACAATTTCGATTATTCGTGGTTCTGTTCGTTTCGACGGCGTGGGCTTTTTTTGATTGAAATTTGTGCGATATGGACGCTTGTGCTATAATTAGTTTTAATAAACCCTTTTTGACATAATAAGTCTTCTGATGATGGTCGTGAGACCGAAATGTACGTAAAGACGAAAATTTAAAACAAAATGTTAATGTGACCTATTTCCCGAGAATTTTTATATATAATTCATACTGGGTCAAGAATCTTTATTAACAAATTTTTATAATGAATTATTGATTTTTTTAATAAACACGTATGCGTTATAATGATTTCATTCCTTTCATGAATATCCCTATATTTATTTTTGATAATATGCTGAAAAATAATAAAACATATCAACTTCATAAATTAATAATAAATTTTTTTCTAATGAAATATGAAAAAAAAAGTTCATCTTATATATTTTTTTTATTTATTACATTTTTAAATATTATTCATACTTTTTTAAAAATTAAAATTACTCATCTTCATGGAGAAACACAGCTTGCTAATAAGGGATGATCACCAACCAAGGGTAAGTGACCATGCAAATTTATTTATATAGGTTAATTTTTTTTTCTTTTTTCCTCAAATGGAATCACCTTAATACATAAAGATATGTTTTAACTGATATTGTAAAGTTATTATACAAAGTATTTTCAAGATGAAGTCATTATTATGTTATTTATATTTTTTATAAAATTTACTTATTTTAATGCAAACATCCGGTTTGTTAATATACGAAATAGGGATGTTTACCCGCTAAGGATGAAGAGGGGTTAGGAAGTGTCCATGCAAATGTATTTATATTATGCAAAACTAAATTCTACACTTTTTGTCTTGACAAATTTCTCTAAAATTGATAGCCTAGCTACAAAATGCAGCTTAAAATATTGGCGGTGGGGGTAAATGGACGGGGGAGGCGTAGGTGTCTTTCAAGATAGTTAATTTCTATGAAAAACTGAATTTGGAGACTTTTTGTATCTTGCAATGCTTCTACAAAACCAAAAGCCAGACTGCAATTTCAATTTTTCTCGATTTCTGAAATGCGGGGTGGGAGTGATTAACGGCTCGGGTAAGGGGTAGTTAATAAATGCCCTTAAAACTATACAAAATTGGGTTCTAAACCCGTTTTGACTCCTAATATTTCTCTCTAAACACAACCGTTGGTCTGCAAAATGCATTTTTATATATTATTTTATGCATTTAGTAGCCACCATTTTGAATTTTCTCATTTTCTCAACGGATTCGTAATCAGCCAACCCTTAAAACCCCGGTTACGTAATTTTAATCCTGGGAAGGTTAAAAAAGTTTATTGGTCTAATTATGAAGCGAATGCAAAAGGTTTCATGAAAATCCATCCTACATCTAAAAAGTAAAAGTTTGGGTCTTTTTATCCATTCATTTCCTCTCCTACCTACATTGAAACCATTACTCCCCTAATATAGCAGATTCCTACGGTGCACAACAATAACTTTATTGATAAGGTCTAGTCCAGATCAATCAGTAACTTCACAAACTTATAGTTCCAAACAGCTTCTCATAGAGTTCATCAGAGGACCGACCAAGTTTGCAACATTACTGAACAATCACTGTTGAAGGTAATCATAACCGGCCAGCAACATGATAAAAAGACCATATAACTTTATTCCTAGAATATTTTTGATTTTCTTTTCAATCCTGTATAATAAGTCTATAAAGGCATCTGAATCTGAATGGAAAGTAAACAATGAAAAATACATCATATTTCTCTGCAAGAATTAGCAAATTATAATAACTCAGGCATTGACTAAAGCTTAGTTATTAAAATCAAACTTTTAATACTTAGGCAATACTAAATTTTCGAAAATATCCCATAAAGCCAGCATTTTGGGACTGTCTCCAATAGTGTTGGATTCTTGAACAATTTTCTGAGACAAAATGACATTTCGAATAATTCAATTATTTTTTCTGATGTCAAATTCATTTTCGAATTTATTCGTTTAGGTGCATACCAAATTATATAGGAAACACGAATAACACGTCACGGCGTTCAGAAAATATATACAGGGTGTCCCAGGTTTTAGTAGCAGAACTTCTACAGTCGATAGAAAATTTGATTTTGAGAAACAAAGTTCCTATTAACATAACATATATGCACAGACGCTTAGTTTTTGAGATACGGTGTTGAAATTGAAAAAAAAATTTCGTTTTTCGCAAATATCTCCGGAACCGTTCATCGTACAGTAAACAGCTTTTGCGATCGTTTTCTACTCATAGTAAGCTATGTTCTGCGCGATAAAAAAAATTTTTTTAGTCATAATTGGTGAAGATTTTGAAGGGGTAGTGGGTGTTTTTCTCCCCAACTTCTACGCCACTGAAAGAAGTACGGTTTTGACACGACCAATTGAACCGCCAATATTTTTCACACAAAAGAGGTACTCTTGGTTATAAGCTCTAAAGTTGACCGTTTTCGAGAAAAATCAACTTTAATGTTGAAAAACATGGTAAATTTTTTGGTTTTGTTACTTGTTCTAACGTTTGAATAAATTTTGTTTAATTAGTAAGAATTTACCATGTTTTTCAACATGAAAGTTGATTTTTCTCGAAAACGGTCAACTTTAGAGCTTATGACCAGGAGTACCTTTTTTGTTTAGAAAACATTAGCGGTTCAAATGGTTTTCTCAAAACTTCACTTTTTCGAGTGGCGCAGAAGTTGGGGGAGAAAAACACCCACTACCCCTTCGAAATCTTCACCAATTATGAGTAAAAAAAAACATAGCTTACTATGAGTAGAAAATGCTTGCAAAAGCCGTTCTCTGTACGATAAACGGTTCCGGAGATATTCGCAAAAAACGAATTTTTTTTTTCAATTTCAACACCCTGTATCTCAAAAACTAAGCGTCTGTGCATATATGTTAATAGGAACTTTTTTCTCAAAATCAAATTTTCTATGGAGTGTTGAAGTTCTGCTACTGCTGGGACACCCTGTATAATTTCAATAAAGGGATGCAAGTTTATAGAGAGATACTAAATACGTGTTATTTTAAACACTGAAAATTAAAAATATGTGAAAACAAATTTTCAATGAACTTACCAATCACAAATGTCACTTTCCAGATCCAAGAGTGTAGATTTGGACACAATAATACACTGTGCCTTGGAGTTGCTTAGCTACCCTTGGCAGTCAACCGTGATTCCATTCTTTTGTTTATGATGATGTAATGACTTCAGAACAATCAACATTATGATAGGTACCTTGATTTTAAGTATGTCTATGATAATCGACTATCTTTATTTTGATAAGCAATGTATGTAGTTGGACTTAATTGCAGTCTGAGAATTCATTCTTATTAAAGTCAAAATCAATACTGAGTTGAATGGGTAGAAACATTATTGATGATGCATTTATTACGAATTGTGATTATAGTTCTACGTCGATGACATAATTGCATCTAATAGTGATTATTTTAATCTATATGCACCCAAACATTACTGTATTTATTATCACATAATTTATCAACAAATGTATTATATATCACAGTAAGTGAAATTAAGTAATAGTTAACACCAGAGCTAACAGGCTGTTCAAGGCCATCTCCCAGATTTTAGTAGATATGTATTTAGATTTTCTATTTGAAACTATAGATACTCCAGTAGAAAATACGTAATGAGTATGAGTATGAGTAAGAATGTTTTAGTTGATAAGCCAATATACTGATCTTAAATTTATCAAACTTCAGTTATCGGATATTTTTTAAGGAACGTTAGCCCCATATAATACAACTTCTGTCTGATCTGTGAGTAATCGAAAGTGTAACACCGTTAATGTTCTAAGCACATGTATCAAAAACCACTGCAAAGCAATTTATCCATAGTGATTGAAGTCCTCCCATGAAATATGAGAATAAGACTGACAAAACATACTCTAATACGTTCAAGTATTAACTTTCAAACCAGATGTTAAAGATTTATGAGGTAATAGGGAAATGTTGTTAGAGCTACTAAGAAATATGACCAAACTTCTTTTTTTAAGTCACGATGTTTATTAGGCATGATTCAGATAGAAAAATGAAAACATCGTGGTTTACTAAAGAAGTTTGGTCTCAACGATATCTTTCTTCACTTTAATTCAGTTACACCAACAAGTTATACTACTTCACTACGACATCGTACTCGTTCGCTATGACGTACGCTCGGTCGGAGTTGTCCAACCAAATTTCACGAAGGCACTTCCATCCGCTTGCACCCATCGTTTTTGACCGATCATAATGGACAACGAACTCGTACGACATATTTACCTTGAACTCACTGACCACGTCGAAAAAGGTATCCTCGATTCGATTCCGTACTTTGTTCGATACAACTTTGTCGTAGAATTTGCCCATTTGTGTCGATCTGATTTTGCCAGTCGGTGAACGTCTATCAGCGCCAATATAAATTTTCCATTTTGTAGGAACCCCATCGGCAAATTAGCTAACACCTTCCGCTGAAATACCTTGGAAGCGATCGCAGTGAACGGTAATTCTTCTCCACATCTTCTGATAGCCAATCTCTTCTGATACGCATCATCGTAGGAGCGACGTTTGATTTCGTCTTTCTTTTGTATCACGGCATATCGCAACGCATCGTGCAGGATACCAGTAATGTCGATGTAAAGGCATTTCGTTGTAAGCGGACCGCTATCGTTTTTGTCGTTCCAATCTTCGAATACGAAATCGCCGATCGCACCCAAAATATGCTTTAGTCTGCCAACAGTGCCAACACCCATACCGCCAGTTTTGATATTAGACACACAGACACAAGACTCGACTAACTGAACGAACGAAGAATTGCAACTGACTGGATGAGCAGTAGAACGCAAATATATATATACGGTCTAGCGGGGTGCTCCCGGAATATCCGGCTTCTGCCACTTGTCAACAATAATACTGGTTCAAACTATACGCTGAACTAGATTTACCAACTTATCTTCTGCTTTACGACGTGAAATGTACGAGTCCCAGCCCAAGCGCGTATCTTTCCGCGTAGCGTAAATTTCTCGACTGGAAGATAAGAAATTGAGATGATATAAATGTACTTCACATAAGAGTTGAAAGTAGCACCACATTTAGGCGAAATAATTAATTTTTTCTCTCTGTTTATACTTTCGCGATATTCAAGCAGACGTTTTTCAAAGTTTCCAAAAATTAGAAAATTGTTCGTAATACTCTGGAAATGAATGGCTACCCGAAAACATTTTTCAACCCCATCATTAAAGAAACAATAAACAAAATCTATCATGGTACGTCATATATAAATAATATTAACGGTAATAAAGATTATTCTATAACGTTACTATACATTCCGGAGACCTCAGAGAAAATTTAGAAATGTTTTAAAAATGTTTGATATAGATGTTGCGCATAAACCTATTAACTAATGTTAATATTTTTCAATTCTAAAACCTTTAATACCGAAAGATAAATAAACCCACACAATATATAAATTAAATTGTTTAGATTGCGTTGAGACTTATACAGGAGTTTCTAAACCATATTTACAAAAAAGAATGTATGGTCATACGAGTATAGTACTAAAAGCAAAAACTTCCATCGCCCTTTATTGTTTTGATTATAAAAGATCTATCCTGGAGATGATTCACATGAAACGTGACTCTAAGTCTGTAAATCATAGAACGCACGTTCAATCATTGAGTTAAATCTATGCAAATTTAATTAATTAAAGCCTTGCAAATTCCTACATACGTCTTTATAATGTTATAAGAATATTTTAGGTAAAATGCTGAAAAATCAATATTTCTTAGTAAGATCTGATAATTTTTTCCTATTACCTCATAAATCTTTAACATCTGGTTTGATAGTGGATACTTGAACGTATTAGAGTCTGTTTTATCAGTCTTATTCTCACATTCCATGGGATGACTTCAATAACTAAAGATAAATTGCTTTGCAGTGATTTTTGATACATATTCATATACTGAAAGAACATTAATGTGTTTGGCATATAATAAATGAATCAACGAGACCTCCCGCAGTTGAATAATGAATGTATAACAGCTACAAAGTTGTAATTTGTTAGTCAGTCCAGAAAAGCCATTGATCAGAATACTATGAAGAACGGCGTTCGATAATCCTTTGCTATGCCAGTTAACAAAATAATTCATTATCAGGACAGTTATAATATCTACGCACATTCTTTGATTTATCAAAATGGATATATTGATTTTAAAGCACAGTGATAAGTATTTTTCAATGAAATGCCAGTTTCTTACTATCCATGCATAAGTTATGAATTTTCAGTATAATTGATGTGTAAAGAATAAGGGCCGAAGTCAGGTGCCAAAGACTTATTACATGTATATGTGCACCTAGATATGTTAAGCTTATGAAATTAGACTTCTAAATATTTTCGTTATCAGATTCGGATTGTTCATCCAAATTACTTACATTAAAAATGCCTCCCATTGAATGATAATGAAAGTATATGTCGTTGCATTTTTCCACGAAAACTATTCAACTCAAGCAACATAGTGACGTCCCATTAACGTCAATTTTTGGTCACATAATTTCCGATTGGACGCTTTTAAATCACGTCTGAGAGACCTCAGAATAACATCATCAAAATGTCAAATCCACAAGACGTCATATTTAGGCATTAAAATGACGGCTCGAAATATGATATTAAAGACATCATTTTAAAGGACCATGAAAGTCACGATATAGAGCTTTTTTCAAAATATGTGTAAAAAATTGCTGCAATTTATTCTTTACACAGAAACTCCGCTAATATACACATATAAAATCACCTATTAATTTTGTTCATGTGTACTCCTCAAAACGTACAATGGATCTATAATTATTTAGAAGGGTCTTTTTTTTTCCTTTTTTTGGAATTGGTTGGACTCTAGCTGTCTTCCAGCTGGAAGGAAACACACCAAGTTTGTATGAAACAACCTGCAGGAAACGGGTGTTAATTGAGGCGCATATTCCTTAATAACGACAAGTGGAACTCCGTAAGGCCTCAAAGACTTTTTGGTATTGAGATCAAGTAGAATGCGTCTAATTGTGCGCTGACCAAAGTCGATTTCGGGCATATGGCTATCGATGGCAGCGATATTATGAGGGTTCTTCCCTTGTGGATCCAAAGTGGAATTTGCTGCAAACATTCCAACAAAAAGGTTGACTTTTTCTTGTTGTATAGTATCCAGTGTGCCATCATCTTTGGTTGGGGGAGGGAATGAACTCGAAGTGAAATTTCTACGAATTGCTTTGGCGAACTCTGGTGCCATTCGGGCATTCGATAAATTTTGATCTTATTTTGGCATTATATGCCTCTTTTGAAGCGTTTATTGTTCCATTGCACATATTTCTGGCTTCAACATATTCTATTCTGGTCTCCAGACTGGGTTAGCGCGCCAACGATGGTATGCTGTTTGTTTTGAAGCGACCCCCCTGATTTGTCGGTATGGGATATGTAAGTTTCCATTCCTAGCCTGATAATATCCGAGATCTCTGTGTAACATTGTGTTGGGTCATCAGATTCAAAATATACGCTTCTCCAAGGAAACTGGGAGAAAAACATGCGAAGACCGTCCCAGTCGGCTGAGTTGTAATGCCAAACTGTGCGTAGAGGTGTTGGGTTGATTCGTGAAGTGATATACGGACAGGTCGTGGTGATGAGTGAATGGTCAGAGTTTCCCAATGGTGCACGGATACTTCATAGAGATCTGGATTGTTAGTGAGGAATAAGTCAGACGTATTGACATAATGATTGTTGTTATAAATTCACTAGAATTTCAACACATATTCTTCAAACGGTAAATTTAACAATTTCTACTGTAAACTTCAATTTACCTGTAAAATAGAAGTGAACAAAAACATACATTTCCTAGATTCCTGGTTTACAAGAGAAGTTTGGTCTCAACGGCGATATCCTCACTATACTTCAGTCGCTCCAACAAGTGTTATAAACAGCCAGAAAACCGTCCAAAAAATTTGAAAAAGTTCGTAATACACTGGAATTGAATGACTACCCGAAAAATTTTTTTACCCCATCATTAATGGAAGAATAAACAAAATCTATAATAGTATATCTTGTACAGGATGATCCCGAGGTAATGGGCCAGAATTCACCAGTAGATTCCTAAGTGAAAAATATTGTGATTTAGCCAAACTTACCTTAGTCCAAAAGTTGATAGTTAATGAGATACAAGGTATTAAATTTAAAATATAATTTTAGTTTTTTCCATTTATTTATTTATAAATGTGAATATCCAAACAAAATTTTAGGGTGTCAGGTTTTTAGGGGCGAGGAATTGAAATATGTGTACAGTTTGGTTATAGTTCATGTAGGTTGAATCTGTTGAAAACGATACAACTTTTTTATACTTCAAGATATCTCATCTCATTCCCCAACTTTTTTGCACAAAAAAGGGTTAATGTTATGAAAGACGTTATCTCCCGTTTTCGAGATATTTGGCTTTGATACTTCCAATGCTGTTAGTTGAAATAATTTAAATAATTTAGAAATTTCAAACACGTGGAAGATGAGACACCTATGCATGTGCTGTGTCCTGTGTCAGTGCACGGCATACACGGTAGGTCGTCGGACATACCTCGGAGACGATAAGACTACACCCGAGGAAATCAGAAGTATCCCCTATATCAGGCTACTGAAATTCATAGAATACATCGGACTGATGAGGGGGTAGAAACAAGTGAGGGCACAATAGGACTATAATGACCGTAGGATGGAGAGCCAACCTCACGGAGGAGGGGTTTTAGTCGGTAGGAATCCGGCACACCCGGGGGCACGGGCACCCGAGGCGTCTATGCAAACACACTGATTTTCATCAACATGGGAAAGTTCTAGCTCTTATAGAAAGAGGTGGCGGCTGGTACTAACGGGCACAAGGGCACGTGCCCACCCAACCACCAAGGTTAACACAGAAAGAAGTTCTCATGTAATTCAGTTGACTACGCTTATCTTCGCCATACGCGCTTATTCCGTCGGTTTGGGGCACCAAGCGCCGTATCTCCAGTAAACGTCTTGCCTTCATAGTGTACAGTGCAGATACTTTGAATTGGCGTTACGAGGCCATGATGAGACATTGACGTAAGAAAATCCAGATATTTATGTAGGCTTAATCAACTTTGCAGCTGAATTAGACGCTGTACTTGCAATATATGAAAGGTTCGGGTTCACAAGTGTTTAAAGGCGTCTCAAAAACTATTCAGAACGAATTCCTAAATGAAATGTTGCAAATTTCATTGCTTTGGAGGCCGATAAAACTACAGACACTTCTAATCATCAGCAAATGGTTGTTATTATTCCATACGCAAATTTTTGAACGCTTTTGGTCTTTTTTTAAGCCGGGTGGACATAATGAATTGCAAACTATTTTAAATTCTCCTCCTGGGTCTAATAACAATAAGCTAATCACTCAAAGTTTCGATGGGGCGTCCGTGATGAGTGGTAAGACAAATGTTGTCCAAGCCATTATCAAAAGAATATTTCCACATGCACATTATATTCACTGTTCCGCGCATCAATTTAATTTAAATATTGAACGAGCGGCACAGTGCAATAAAAAAGTAAAAAATTTTTTTGCAAATTTGCAATCATTTTCAAACTTTTTTTCTCAATCGCCAAAACGAACGGTAATTCTTGATGAAATAGTCAAACGTAGATTACCACGCGCTGTTCCAACATGCTGGATTTTCAAAAGTCGAACCGTAAACACATTATTTGAACACAAGGATTCTTTCAAAGAAGGTTCAGACATAATTATTGACAAAGATGGGATGGATTCAGTTACTACTAGTGAAGCAAAGTGGTTTATTGAAACATTTGAATTGCCCGAAATTTCTCTACTGGTTGAAAATATTTCATTTCATCATCCCACATGTTGCAATATTATTTAATCAGACTCAAATGCGCGGGATTGACAGTACTCAACTGCAAAAGGCAATTGACCAATTCCAACAGCAAATTATTCGAATTAGAAATTTCACTGACAATGACAATCAAGAACGCAATAATGAAGAACCTGTTAGGAAAAGACAAAAAACGAAAGCTGGAGATAACAGAGATGTTATTGCAAAGGAAGTATGTGACACTATTTTAAGTCATATTAGCCACCGATTGCTGCTTTTAAGTGCAGCAAAATTATTTGATTCTTCAAAAAACATTTTGATGAAACTGTGACATCTTATCCTATGTTGGACAGTGCAAAATTAAAATGTGAATTTTCAACAATTTATGAGCACTTTTAATGTTTATAACAAAGAACAACCTAAGAAAGGTTTTGACGGAAATATTCTAACTGTTGGATATTATTTGTACAACGCCTATGTCGACAGCTGAATGTGATCGATGTTTTTTCACCCTCAAACTCAAACGCATTAAAACTTTTCTGAGAAGCACAATGTCAGAAGATCGACTGAATGCATTGATTGTTGTTATTTTCTTCAAATTCTGAATCGATTATCTCTGTACCAGATGATTTTCATTATATATTTCTTTAATTTTATATTCCTATTGCACGAAAATACTTTAAAAATAGTTATACTCATGGCAATTAGTTGTCCATTTTGAGTAGATTTTCAAGAAAATGATGTGAGGTTTCACTGTGAAATTATTTCAAGGTTCAGATCATGATATCATAACTCTTAATGTTTCTATTGCCTTCTTCGTATTATTACAATCTTAGTTTGGTTGTGATCTTGTTGAGTTCATAAATATGATCATACTGTGTCTACATCGTTCTTCATAACAAAACAGTTGACATATTCATAAAGAATTAGGGTTTCACCGTTAATTATTATTAATCAAGCGAGGTATGCTCTTATAGCACACTTAAAATTTTCGAAGATGTTTTAATGAGAAAAAAAATGATTCGGTGTGTGACAGGTTGCCCTACATAACTTTCTCATTTTTATTACTGTTCATAATAAATTTATAAAAATCCTCCTACCGATAATCGAGGTTTTCCTTGTATCCCTGGTTTGTAAATCGTCTGATCCGAAGGTGGTAACAAAACTAATAGTTGTTCCTGATCTTTGCCCCGTCCAGGAGAGGTCATACTAGTCGGTGTTCGTAGAATGGGCGATGGTAGATTATTGAGGTGAATATTCGTAGTGTTATGCCCATAACTAATGTTGTTAGTATTATTCACTTGTACTAAGAGATTGCAAGTTTGCGACGCTATTTGAAACAGACCATCCTGCAAGTTCCTATGACTGGGAGGTTGATATCTGCTCCAAGACTCCCAGAAGTGCGGCATATTTTACCCCGGATCGAACATTTGCGTGCGACTGGTTATACCGCGACTTTTACACTAACTAAGCCCTGTCTAATAGTAAATGTGTACTTTATATTGTACTTTCCTTTAAATTGCCTGCGCTGCCAACCCCGCGTTTCAACCCCGTGTCTAATTTAATTGATTGGTTGAAGGAGGAAATATGTACCTTTCACTTTTTTGCTCGCTTTGGTTATAAATTTCGTTCATGGATATCGCTCAATGAATTTTGCCTTCAATAAGTAACCACGTATTTAATTTAATAACACTGGTAATAATCGTTTTACGATTTATACTCATTGGTTACTAAAGCGGGTGTAACTTAAACTATAAGAAGTTTTCACTTGTTGGCGTACTTCAAAAGGCAAAGTAAATTAAATTATGATGGCAAAAAAGTTGAACTGGAGATTATAATGCATGTTTCACTAACTTTGGGATTTTGGAAATGTCTGTGAATGGTAATGTGAGCCCTGAGCCTACACAGCCAAATCGACGATGAGAAGATGTTTCTTCGAAATAGGAATTCATCTCTAAATACAAAATAATAATATCAACAGAAATATTTTGATTTATTTTCAGATTACTTAATAATGATTCTTGACTCAGGTATGAATTATATATAGATTCTCGGGAAATAGATCACACTAACACATATGCTCATTATTTTCGTCTTTAAGTACGTTTCGGTCTCACGACAATCATCAGAAGACGTATTGTCTAAAACAGGATTTCTTAAAACTAATTGTATCAGCACAAAGCGTCCTTATCACACCAATTTCAACTAAAAATTCCCACGTCGCCGAAACGAATAGAAACAGGAATAATCGAAACTGTAACACATTAATGTTTTAAGTAAATGAATGTGTATCAAGAATCCACTGCTTGACAATTTTCTTATAATATAATACGAACTCATGTCAAACCAAGTCTGTATTTCACTGAAACCAAAGAATATAACGCTCACGTATCTACTTTCAAACCAAATTTTAAAGATTTATGAGGTAATAGAAAAACGTTGTCACACCATATTAGAAATATTGCTATTTAAGCATTCTACCTAAAATATACTTTCAACATTATTAAGACGTATGTAGGAATTTGCAAGGGTTTCAATTAATTTAATTAATATGAATCTTTCTTAATGACTGAATATCTATTCTATGATTTACAGATTTGGAGTCACGTTTTATGTGAATCATCTCCAGAATAGATCTTTTATAATAATTGGTTTCCTTAGTTGAAATATTAACATTTTTGTAATCGACTTGATGGTTATAATGAAAGCAATGTTGAGCAAGGGCGGTGAAGTTTATTTCTAATAATACTTATGGCCATACATTCTTTTTGTAAATATTGTCTAGAGATTCCTGTACAAGTCCCATCGCAATCTAAACAATTTAATTTGTATACTGTGTGGGTTTGTATATCTGTAGGTATCAAAGGTTTTAGATTTGAAAAATATTTCCCATCACAGTTAGTAGGTCCATGCGCAAGATTTATACATGTACTGTTAACTAAACTCTTTTATGAGTTTATTCTTTAATTATGAATTATTATTAATTCTTCCGGCTAGCTTTTATTCCTATTTTAAATCTTATGTTTGTTTTGATTTGAATAATCTAATGATTTGAATAATGAACTTTTACCTTTTCATTTTTATATCTATGGAATTAAACACAATGTTCTTTGAATGTTAAAAACTTTTATATTTAAATGTCTATGACTCTATTTTTATCTTGAGTATCAATTTTAACAATTTTATGTTCAAATAGATCTATGATCTAACCTCACAATTATTTACTATTTATCTTTGTTTACAAAGTTATAATCTACAATATTTCTTTCAGATTTACAGACAGATAATAATACAATGGAGAAATAAGAAATAAACTTACGTTTAGTTTATATCCAAGAATATGTTTTTAAAAATGTAGGCAATGTTCACTTGGCTTGATTTTCTTATTAATTTGATAATTCATCACTTTACCCGTAGGTACACAATTTCTCTGCTATTACACAATTCACAGGTAAACAATGTGGTTACTTCTTTAGAAATCAGGAACTGTTGATAATTGTTAACTTGTCTTATTCTTTTTCAAAAGATATAAAACCTTAAATGATGTATTGGAACGTTGTCGAAGACTAACTATTATACGATGCTACTTGTGAATTATGGTTATAATAACTTTTAAAAACTTTGTTTGAAGACTGGGAACACTACTTGACTTGTATAAATTACTTATTTGCTTCGGTTACTTTCAACCTTACGAAGCTACTGGAACACTTGGGTTCACCGATGTTTATCCAATAATCTAAGATTATGGATTATGAGTTGCAGAAGTACTTTGACTCTCTAGATATAATTGCTAACTAACTTGGCTTGTCTTCAGATGCCTTTTATAGGCCTTCAAAACCGACGCTAAGTATTTTCAAAATTAACCAATGAGGTGCTTAGTTTACCTATCAAGAATGCTTTGTTGATTGTTGTAAACTGACATAACTATTACATTGTTACTACTCTGACGTCTATAAAATCGCCTCGACCAATCAGAACTTAGTATTCTTTAAATTTTTAATTATTGGAGATTTTCATCTTATTTTAAATAATAATGATTCCTTCTTTTTAAATTCATATTGCCTACATTTTTCCACACACTTTGGTATAAGATAACCTATGATTAGGTTATTATTAATATAATTATTCCTATAATTATTATAAATTTGACAGTTGTCATTATTAAAAACTAATACATAATATAACATATCAATAACATTTCTTTAACATTATATAACTCAAATTTACTAATCCTAACTTATATCTACAACATTTTTCAATAGTTTGTGCTATCTCATGATAGTTTTTGTAATCATTTTAATTATGATTTCTGCCTTCGTAACACTGTACGTTTATTCACTTTCACTGAAGTTCTTGTTTTACACTTTTATTCTAATTACATTGTTGTTTATTATGTTTTACATTGTTCATTATATTATACTAACTATTATTTAACTTTTAACATTGTATTTTAATTCCATATAATATCTTTTTATTAATCTTTTCTGATTTTCAATGTTCGGTAAGTTCTAATTTTATCATTTTATTGTTTAGGAAATGAAATCATAACAGTACATATAACACTTTTTTAAACATTTCACAATTTTCTCTGAGGGCTCCGGAATGTATGGTAATGTTATAAAATTATCTGTAATACCGTTTATGTTATTTATATATGACGTTCCATTATAGATTTTGTTTATTCTTCCTTTAATTTTTTTAATTAATTAGTTTAGTATATACATATGAGGGCAAGGTGGGCAAAGTTCCTGAAAAATAAAACAGATTGCGGCACAATCGAAAATCTCATGTGACAATCGTGATGTACCATCTTTAAGTAGAACGCATTAAAATTTTCTGACTGATGTGTCATTGTGTTCTGTTCTGACACCCATCGAAAGCAAGCAGCCTTGAAGATTTTAGTAAACATGGTAAAAAATTATCATTCCTTGCGTGGAAAAAACATTACTCAAGCCAAAGCATCGCTTGTTAAACATTATGGGGACTTCACAATCGATTGGAACCATTCACAAATGGTTTACTGATTGTGATGTGGTAGTATGACCATAAAGGACGCCGAACGTTCTCGTCGTCCAATTGAAGTTGCAACGCTAGAAATCGTCGATAAAATTCATGGTATTTTAATGGACTATCGGAGGGTAGAAGAGCACGAGATTGCTGAGGCTGGGTATCTCAACACCAAACCAAAGAGTTCTATATATAGAGTAGACTACTAAGTTTTTTATTGGAAAGTTGATGGACATTCTGTCCTTCTCGCACAGATAAATATATAACCAATACTGGTAATAGATATGTATTATTCGAAGTAGAAGGGGAGACCGTGCGAGTGAGAGCGCACTACATATGCGAGAAGAACAGAATATCCATCAATTTGCCAGCGCATTCCTATGCTTAAACATAGACCTATTATCCTAAGGAGACGAAACATCTCATTCATAAAACTCCATTTGATTTGACTTGTCGCAATGATTACATGAAGTATGACAAAGAAAACCAACGGACCTCCTTGTCGTCGAGTCATAATTACTCCTTATTAGCAACGCTGTAACTATGATTTAAAACTTGGTACCACTTGTAAGGCAACACCGCTTCGAAATAGCTACGAGAAATACGGAAACTGTCAAATTGGGTATTACGGAACAAAGTCCCCATTCATAAAAGGTGCGTGGCTTAGTCGCCTTCTGAACACATGATGCAATGAAATGGAATAGTTCTATATTTGAAAATTTTATTATTCTATAATTCGATTGTATATTCCAGGTTACCATAAATTATGGAATATTTCTCAGAGAAACCATTTCAACAGTATTGCTTCTAATATAACTAATGAATAATGCTATGGACGTTTTTATAATAATTACAAACCTCAATCCGACACACAGTACAACTAATCCGGCAACATCACATTCCATACGGCCATACTTGCAGTATACCTACAGCGGTCTGAGTTGCCCGAAATTTTGGCAATGTCTGATCGTGTTTAAATATAAACAATTCTGTCTCCTTAGGATAATAGGTCTATGATGCTTAACACACTACTTGTCTACTCTATTATATAGAACTCTTTGCACCGCACGGGTACGGAACATTTTCCATACATTTTTGAATATGAGAAAGCCTCCTTGCCTATTTCACCCCCCAAAACTCCCGGCAGAATGAAAAAAAAAATTAAAAAGAGCCGTTTCGATTTGAAACCCAGCCAAAGTCTCAATAATTGACTATAATTTATCATAAAATTGGTCATATATTATCATATTATCCATATTTTTTTGGGGGGTGGTTTTAGAGGGTTTCGGGGGGTTGGAATAGGCAAGGAGTGATGGCAATAATTTTAAATCTTTATTTGACCTCCAATAAAGTTATTTAACATGGTGCCATCATGTTACCTTGTAACCCGTAAGTTTTATTCACAAAATGAAAACACTTTTGGTCCAAATAATGGCCAATTACTCGGAAATGGACCGATAACTTTTGGTGGCATAGGGTATAATAACAATTGCCAATACCAATGAACATTTTCCACCAGGTTTGGGGGTTAACTTGCAGTTCATTTTCGGTTCAATTTTAACTGGTCGGCCTGATAAACGGACACGATAAAAAATGATGGCACATGGTGGAAGTGTATAAGAATGGCATGCTTCTCAAGTAACCGCAACTTGGAAAGGGTTAGCCTCCAGGCAAAAAAAAGAAAAAATGCGGATGCTGTATCTTGAGATCTAGCAGCCGGGGAAAATTCGGTCTGTGAGATGAATTGATCATTGAACCGTCCTCTAACGATAAACCATAGTGCCATCGGGTTAACGTTCAGACCATCAATATCGCTCTGGCTCCTAGACTATATTGAACTTCACTATTTACTATTTAAGCTTGTAACTACTTATATCGTAATTCGGAATTTCTCGTTAAAAATTGAATTAATTTAAACAAGTATTTAACGACGCTTACCTCTATTTATATATTACACCTATAGTATAGACAAATATTCTACAATCGGTGTTCCTATTTCAGTAATCAAGTTTTTACCACGGTCGAACATACAGGCCTGGGGACTCGTATATGTTTGACATGGGTCTCTTACGCGTCGCCAAACTCGTAGTCTCTCGCTCAGCCACTAGCTAGCGCTTGGATCTCGAAGTACGGCAACAATCACATTATTAAGTAAAATAATTTTTCTCGTAACGCAATATTTACTATTCTGATTTGAGAGAGGAATAGAACTGTTACTCTTGTCAAAATGTATTACTCACCTTAAAAATAACTTCCCCTTTTTCGTTATACATGCTCGCACACATAAAAGACCTCGTTAAAACGATTTCTAACCGGAATCGCAAGCATCCACTTTTTTCGCATTTCCGCATCTTTCGGCACTTTAAAAACAGAAGTTTCTTGCTTTACACTTTTGTACCACGTTTTGCATTAGGCACAATTCACGGTTTCGTAATTTGTTTCCTAAAACGCAGGTATTCGTTGTGTTTACAACTTAAGAATGACAGTTGTCAGAGAATACTCTCACGTGACGTCTTTTGGTACTACGCGACAGTCGACGCTCAGCGGTCCCACTTCTCACATAGGAAACAGCCCCGAGTTTCCAGACCTGTATAAGCGACCGTGGTTTTTACCCAATTATAACAACATAGAGAAGCAACTTAATTGCAAATAGAACGGATACCTTGTCACTTAATGTGGTATATAGATCTAAATTGTAGTTGTTCTATGTTTCTGAAATAAAATGGTAGATTACTCTATGACAATTCCGAAAACTAAACAAAGTGGAACAGAGGGATAAAACATCTTATCAAAGAATAATAATCCTTCGCAATTAATTGATGAATTATGATTGGTCGATTACAATTAGTGTAAAACGTTTGCATAGCTGATAACAACCCGGAAAGATAATGATTCAAACTTTATGTGTTATAATATTACTCATCTAAAGATTATGTTTGAACGTAAAACCTCAGTTACAGGTCTTTCACAATTTGATTTAGTTGAATATGGAATATGAAAAACCTGTATTTAGTGGGTACCTTAATTTACCACCCAATGGAAAATCTGTGATTAAGGTAAACATTCATTGATTTGATTCCCTGTATATGATTTGTTACCATTTCAACTTTCAGAAATCTTCTCAACAAAAATATTGTTTATTATTCAAAGCTAGTAACTTTGGCATTGGAAGATTGGAGATATATGATAATGTTGACTCAGTTAAAAATGCCCCAAGAAGAATCATTATATTTGAAGATTGTATCAAAATAAACCCTTCACCTACTAACCAAACAAACTTCATAGTAACAAAAAAATCTGCAGTTTATGAATTTAGTGCTGTGGGAAGCCAATCTGTGACAGAATGGCTAAGTGCCTTACAGTCAGTAGTGTTTCCTGATGATATTTCTAATTTAAGTAGTGTAGAAGATAATGATTTATATTGTTCCTCTGGCGAAGGAATCTTTAACGTTAAACTTTATTCTTCACCTGCGTCTATACGCTGTGGCTTGGAACCTAAATCATATATGCTTGTGTTGGCAACACATGCTGTCCAATTACGAAGTTGCTGTGACAGTAAATTACTATTTACATGGCCATATTGCTTTATAAGACGATATGGTTATAAAAGTGGAAGATTCACATTTGAAGCAGGAAGAAGATGTGATTCTGGTGAAGGTATATTTTACATTGAACATTCTGATCAACAGGAGATTTTTAGGTAAGTGAACATACAAATGGGAAAGATCTGAAGTACTATGATGATATTACAGGCAATTGTATAATTAAATTATAGTCCATTGGATGCTATAACCAGATGAGTTGTTGACGCAACCATAGTAAATTTTATAATTTATAATCTCTTCGAAAAAATTGAACTGAAGATGTTATTATAAGTGTTTTTTCTTGGATGAACCTCATCGAACCTTGTTTTCAAATCGCATTCAATATGACGTTGTGAATAATGTCTTTCTAGAAAATAAACCGTTTTGAAACGTCAATAGTCACCAATATAATAATTACTGTTTTTATTAATCGTCGCTAACGATTATTATAAACTTGTAAATGAATTTGCACGATATTATTCCAATTTTGGTTGATGATCGACAAATTAACGTATTACTTGTGATAAATCAGTTGCAATTAGCAGATGGGAGTATCTCAGGACTGTTCAGGTTAGGGATGCATTCAAATTAGATTGAACCACATTCAATGCTGACGTCACTGGTTCGAGAAGAAAATGATTGGTTTCAAAGCGCATTGAACATGGTTCTTCAAGAAAAAACAGCTTATGTGAATAGTTCTATGGAGGGGAATTAAATCACAATGTCAATTATCAATGATCTACTATAGTTTCAAAATAGCAAAGGTCAAAGGTTTGAATCACACTCATGGTTTAATCTTTGCATTTCATCATGTTGATAGTTTCAAATCAATCTCTAGTATTGTGATCAATTAAGGGTGTATATTTCTCGTTTTTTTTTGTGTATTAAGATAAGATAGTTTTGGTGTCATTATACAGAGTGCTTACAGAAATTGGACTACATTTAAGTACCGGGATATCGAAAATTATCTTGGTCAAGGGTGGTTGTGGAATCTAAAACGTGTGTCTTACTTTACGTTTGAAATAATTATGTCACTGTCACACTGACATCATCAATAACCTGCAAATTTTATACCTATTTATTTCAGTTGTAAAACAATAATGAACTACAAATTAAAAATTATCTTGGTCAAGGGTGATTGTGGAATGTAAAACGTGTGTCTTACTTTAAAATTTTGAACACATCGATAATGTAGCAATTATCAGTGTAAAACTCGACATCGGCGTCGTTCTCCTTTTGTTTTTGTTCATCTAATTCTTAGTCAGATTTTTCGCCTGATGCTAGAAGTTTTCCACTGTAGAATTTGTGCAGGATGTGCTATTGCAAAAATAGCAGGAAAAAGCACTACAGTCCTGTTTTGCGGCAACTTTTACAATATCAATACTACAAAAAACTAATTAAAGAAGTAGAGATAAATTAATTTTCTGTAAATTTAGTTCTCATAAATGTTCCAAAAAGCAAACAGGAACGCAGTTTTCCAATATGGCGACCGGAAACCAGAAGGTACAGTACCGACTTTTCGGTTTTAGACTATCCATGTTCTCCTTCCACTTAATTCTAAATGCACTGGAGTATTATTAAATCACGTAAATTACGTTCAGATTTTGGTTTATGCCTATTGAGTTTATATTATATTGTCAAGGAATATTTCGGACCTTTCCGGTGCGTTTTTGAAAAATTCAAATTATCATATTTTTCGATTGCAATTTTTAACCCTGTTTTTGAAAATAAATTAAAAAAATTGTTGTATGAAGTGGACATTCTATTTTTTATACGTTTCCGTATTCCGTAGGTGCAATGAAATTAATAATTGTATCATAATCGACACTTTTGAAATCAGCTTGCGTAATTAAAGCCTGGGTATTGTTAGCTTTAAATATTGTTAACATAAATTTGTTTCATAGCTATTTTTTGACTTAGGTGTTTCGCATCCAAAATCAAATCCATGAAGCAAATATTGTCAGACGAATCAGTACTATTATCATCTACACTGAACATGGAAGCAAGATCAAGAAGTCCTTTGGCTGTATCTTCAGCAAGTTTCTCACTGTTGACTAATGTGGACACTAACATTTCGAGCAAGTCTCAAATATCAATTCCTGATATTGAGGAATCTGAACAGATGAATAAAACCAAACCACCTACAGTCATGCCAAAACCCGCAAAGCCACCTAGAAGGAACATTCCACAGAAGGATGAAAGTGTGAAAATGGTGTCAAATATGAGTAGTGCAAAATCTTATGAATCTGTGGATAAATATGATGAAGTAAAATTTCCCAGCGAAGCATGGAAAACTCTAGGGGTAGATGATGTGAAACACACTGAATGTATTAACGATGAAGAAGAGTACATGTCTTGGGGCACGAAAAAGCCAGCATGCAACACATTTAAGCCACAAACAGTAGCTGCACCAAAAGTGATTATGGAGATTGTGAATCCTTCCCAACGAGAAGGTTATGACAAACTGAATCATTTTGGAACCACTAGTAAGATGAATGTTCCATCTACATACAAACAGGTAAATGTATCAGTAGGAGATTCTTATACCAATCCACCTTCTATCAACGAGTACGATGAGGTACAAATGGTTATTGAAACTGCTCGTACTGCAGATGATTCTCATTTAGGGTATGCGTTGATAAGGAAAGATACTGTTAAAACCAAGGATAAGAATGTCAATCATCAGTTTCACAACGATGAACCTTATGCAATGATCAGCAAATCAAAACAGGTTTAATTTTAATATAAGTATTTTTTTTACCAATTTATCATTAAATTTTTATATGCTTACATAAATTAGCTATAATAATCTTTACAGTGTATCATGTATATCATAGTTTAACAAATTCAATTCAAATTCTTACATGAGGAGTTGAGTTTCCTTCCAGCTGGAAGTTAATTTAGTAAAGTAATAAGCTTCTGGGCTATGCGGTTTCGTTCATGGGAAAGGAATGAATACTTGAAGAGGCATTTGTTACACTTAACAACATTATTGGCTGGCAAAACGGCACATCGTATAAAAATTTATATGTAACACTTTCGACATATCATCGAATATTCAAAAATAACTTGAATCTTAAAATACATAATCAATCATACTCTGTGAATATGAATAAATTAGACTGTAATATAGAAATTAATCAATTGTTTACAATCATTGGATTATATTCATAACAATTGAATAAATATTTGTTTCCTTACACTAACAAGTACAATATTATGGGTTTCAATCAACATGTTGTTAATTCAGTTTTTAAATCAATGATGTACTCTTGGCCTGTATATTGGGTATATAGGTACTAAAATAGCTTCAGTGCAACCAACTCCTGTGATTGTAAAGTAATGGAGAAAGCAATCAAAATCGAGCTCATCCAATATCTAGGGAACTCGTGACCGACAACGTGGCTAATCCATAGGATACCTATAGCATGCCTATGTAACCCACATATATGACAGACATCAATTGAACGATATTTTTATATGATAAGTATTTTTTTTACCAATTTATCATTCCATACTTATATGCTTACTTAAATTAGCTATAATAATCTTAACAATGTATCATGTATATCTATAGTTTAACAGATTCAATTCAAATACTGACATGCTAGAGTTGAATTTAAATTTATTTTTACTTGATATGTTAGATCACCAAGTGATCAGCAAACATTGAAGCTCAATTAATGGGCTCAAGATTGACCTGTGGGTAAACATCCTTGTTGAATTTTCTTCTAAATTGAAACTAATTGAAACTTCTTTGAGGAGGTTCTCAGGATCATTCATACACCTTAAAACCTCTTGGGAACCCAATCCCACCCTTTGGGGGGTGAAAATGGCCCAAAATCTCCCCCAAATTTGCAACATGCCAAGTCTTGAATTGTATTTTCTACAAAAAAAAGGTATTTTGGCATTTCGAGTGCACCTAGGTGGTTTTTGGGTCGCTGAACACGAATCCGGTGACAGATTTACTTGCTATCCATTTTAGGGAAATTTTGCAATTTACGTGTTTTAGGCATTTCGAATGTACCAAGTAGGTTTTTTGGGTCGCTGAATACGATTCCGAGGCCAGATTTACTTATTATCGTTGGGGTGGTGAAATCGACAAAATTGACCAATTTTGCACCCCTAATATGTTATTTTGCAATTTACGTGTTTTTGTCATTTCGAGTGCACCAAGGGGGTTTTTTGGGTCGCTGAACACGAATCCGAAGCCAGATTTACTTGTAATCCATCGTTTGTAAAATCGATAAAATTGGCCAGTTTCGCCCCCAATGGGTGGGGTTGGGATTCCCAAGAGGTTTTAAGGTGTATGAATGATCCTGAAAACCTCCTGAAGCTAATACAACTCCATGGTCTGCATGAGTTTATGGGGATAATCCAAAAGAATATTTTAGGCAGAATGAATAATAATAATAAGTTTATTTGCAGAAAAGAAAACATATAAAGGTTATAATAAAAATTGAAACAAATTGTAAATAAGAACAATATGAAAGTATGTGAAAGCTCTCATTATGAACATGAATTCAGTATTACCCTTGGATGCTGTTATTATAGCTCCATGGTATTACCAATGACTCAAACAATGTGATTTAAGAAAAATATTTATTGCTCAAAAATGTACATTATTTTCTTCATAAAATGTGATGCATTATGTATAAACTATAAAACTAGTGTGCTAAATAAAGTTCATCCATCAACAACCACAACCATTTAGAATGATATGTAATTAAAAGAATAAGAATGCATTTTTTATATTGTATTACCCTATTAAAATTTTTTCTTTTTAATATATACTTAAGAAAAGCTTGTAAACGGGCATAAATATAATATAATAGTACATATTTGGATAAAGTTTTATATTTACAAAGTGAAAGATATACATATTTGATAGTTTATTTTTGTATTAGTATAAGGCCAAAGAATGTACATAAATGTGCCATGCATATTAAGATGTACTTACCTGTACATTTATTTTTTATAACGTTTCTAATATAATAAAGTATTTTACAATAATCTATCATTAATTGTTATTTTTATACAATTTTTATTTATATATGTATATTGGATGTTAATATTTTAAAATTTGCAATATTTTAATGATTGACTTGAATTATGCCTGAATTAAATGCCGTTATTTAATTGATTGTTTTAATGTTCGTTAATAATTACATTGGCTGATAATAGTGGTAATATGTCTATAGTAAGGAATCTGTTCAGACTGATAAGCAAATCCTGTTGATGTTATATAAATATGATCAACTGCCATTACTTCTCTGAAATATTTGTGGTAGTAATAGAAAAGAGCATCTATCCAGACATGCTGATTCAGTAAAGGCACATTTCTCCTCACAGGCTAGATCAATATCGGTTCGGTTTATTCCTTCGTTCCAATTTATTTGAGAAATGTAATGAATAAGTTTTGGATGGTTAAGAGTTTTTATAATTAGTTGATGATAAAAATTCAATTGTGGAAGCCGTTACTTTGTGATAGTTTATCATTTTAACGAAATAATAAATAAAACTACTTTGTTTTACTACCACTGATATTTAATATAGTCGTTACTATAGTTTCAACACTAAACGTGTCATCTTCAGACGAAAAATGAATTTAACAAATATTAAATCTACTATATATAGGTTAAAGAAGGATTTGAAACAAATTTTATGGCTATAGGAAATAGTTCTAGGAAAAACCAGAGAGGGGTAAGGTGATTAGGTAATTCCGTGAGGACATTAGTGGTGCGGGTATATTTACTAACAGACTTTAAATACTAAAATCAGGTTATTAATACATTGAGGAGATTACTGTAATATAAATCTAGTTGATCGTTTAGGATCTTATTATCATACATCTTCATTCCTTTGAAAATTTCCATTGACTAATATATTTAGTTTTAAAATTTTATCTTGACTATGTAAAATTTGGACATTATTCAAATTAGGAAAGGTATGGCCTGTTTCTAAAATATGATTTGCAAATGAAGAATCAGTTTTATTATTTTTAAAGGAACGAAAATGTTCTTTATATCTAACTGCTATGTTACGGCAAGATCTACCTATGTAAAAACTATCACACTCTGAACAAGTTAGTTTATAAACTCCGGGTCTTTTAAATTTGTCAGTTTTATCTTTCGCATTGAACAGAATATGAGATAATTTGTTTGGGGGTTTGAAGCTGATGGTCAGGTTACGATGGGATAAGATGTTTGCAATTTTTTCGCTTATAGGACCAAAATAAGTTAAAGAAACATATTTTAATGAGTTATCTTTGTATTTTATAAAGGGACAAATGCTATTGTAAATTAATTTTTGTCTTTTTCTATTTATTAATTTAGAAACTACTTGAGGACCGAAACCGTTATTTGTAGCAATGACTTTAAATGTATCTAGTTCTTTACTAAGATTTTCTTGAGATAAGGGAAGGGAAAAGGCTCTATGTATCATTGAATGAAAAGCAGCTAGTTTATGACTATAGGGGCTATGTGAAGAGGTACAAATTACTGTATCTGTGAAAGTAGGTTTTCTGTAAATGTCGAATGAGATGCTATTATTATGATGTGATAATGTTAAGTCTAAGAAATTTATTTTGTGATCCTTTTCTGTCTCTAATGTGAATTTTATGTTGGGATGAATATTATTGATGAATGATAAGAAAACATCTAATTGTCTAGGTGTACCTTTAAAGAGGGCTAAAATATCGTCTACATATCTGTACCAAAATTGATTATGTTTTTTAGTTATGGCAGAACTCATTATAGTATCTTCTATGTGAGACATAAAAATATCTGCGAGAAGTGGACTTAATGGAGAACCCATAGCTAATCCGTTATTTTGAGTATAAAATTTGTTATTAAACTGACAGTAATTTTGACTGAGGCATAAATCAAATGCCTGTTCTATTCCTGATTTTATCAAAGGATTAATATGTGACTTTTCTAAGATATTTGTGATTAAATTTTGACATTCACTGGGAGGGATATTTGAAAACATATTAGAAACATCAAAGGATACCAACATACCGGTATTAGGTATAATTTTTGCTTTTATCGAATTTGCGAGTTCAACAGAGTTTTTTACTGCAAATTTTGGTTTGAAATGAGATATATTTTTGAAAAAGGAATTAAGTTTTTCGGAAAGTTTGTGTGTGGGGCTATTGATA
This sequence comes from Endomychus coccineus, assembly GCA_958510875.1. Taxonomy (NCBI): domain Eukaryota; kingdom Metazoa; phylum Arthropoda; class Insecta; order Coleoptera; family Endomychidae; genus Endomychus; species Endomychus coccineus. Next base: position 28,888,428 of record OY294067.1, on the reverse strand, counting down.
TAAGATACTACCGGGCGAATAGGAGCGTTCTCTTTGTGATTTTTTATAAGGCCGTAGAGTTTTGGAGATGACGGGTTACTATTTATAAGCTTAATTTTTTCAAAATTATTCGTAATTAAAAATTGACTATTATTTTGACTCAAGCATATTGTCAATTTAATAATAAATTTTATGTACAGAATTCAGGTCTCGCTATGGGTAACCCATTGAGTCCACTATTAGCAGACATTTTTATGTCTGATCTGGAGGACAAAATTATGAACTGCACATTAGCAAAAAACCATATTCAATTTTGGTATAGATACGTAGATGATGTACTTGCCTTCTTCAAAGGCACATCGAGACAATTAAATTCCTTTCTTTCATTTATTAACCAACTTCACCCAAAAATTGAATTCACGTTAGAAACAGAAAAAGATAGACCAATAAACTTTTTGGATTCAACACTAATACGTGACCATAATAAAATAAACTTCAATATCTACAGGAAACCCACTTGTACAGACATCACTATTCCGAACTCATCGTTTAGCCCTCGTAGCCATAAATTAGCAGCATATCACTCAATGATCCATAGAGCATTTTCGATACCATTGTCAATAGAGCACCTCACTATTGAGTTGAACACGATCAAACGAATAGCCATCAATAATGGTTTTCCGGTAGATCAAATAATTAAACTAATAAATCGCAAACAACAACAATTAACTTTCTATAAAATTTATCCGCGTGTAAAACACATAGATGTATCCACTAAATTCATCTCTTTGACATATTTTGGTACAGTAAGCGAACATATTGCTAACATTTTATCACGCCATAATTTTAAAATCAATTTCAAACCTCAAAATAAACTTTGCCATCTTATATACAACGCCAAAGACAAAATCAATAAATATAGAAAACCTGGAGTTTATAAGATGATTTGCCCAGACTGTGATGACTTTTATATAGGTAGAACTTGTCGTAATTTCAAATTAAGATACGAAGAACATTTTCGCTCGTTTAGACTCAACAAAACTGATTCAACCTTTGCTAATCATTTTTTACAAACTGGTCATAATTTCCCTAATTTATATAGTCTAAGCATTTTACATAACCAAACCGAAGGTTTTAAATTGAATATATTAGAATCAATAGAGATTTATAAAGGTGTCAAAAACTCTAATAAAAATATCCTCAATGATCAGTTAGACCTATATCGAAGTGATCTTTTCATGTGTCTTTCAAACCGCTCTTAAAATAATTCTTAGAATATTAAATTATAATCTCACTAATTCACAAATTATTGCTATGTTTACTATGTAATACTGTACTTTCCTAGGATCTGCCTGCTTTTGGAATTTCCATTGACCCCTTAATCTCAACCCTACTTTACTCTACTCTATTTATACTTGAACTGTTTCATTGATTTCTTCATAATTTTCTAATTGTTTGATAATGGCACTTCGGTGTTGAAACTATAGTTAGTTTTCACGTTATTATTAATAAAAGTGGTATAAAAACAAAGTAGTTATTCTTTCATATAATCAAAATTATATTGATGATCAAAATCTAAATTATTGTTTCTGTAAGGACGATAATGTCAATATCATATTGTATTGCCTGCAGTATTTCGAGCTTTTGTACTTTGAATATTGGCATGAAATATTTTGGTTATTCTACATTTTTTGGAATAATTTTATGATTGTAAAAAAATTTGTGTCTGTTAATGTTTGAAGTATTTTTGTTTGTATATTCTAAACATCTAAATCTTCTAGAAAATTATTCATAAATAAAGAAAAAACAAATATATAGAAGATATTGACAGGTATTAATATTGACAATAAGTTCACATTAATCATGATGAATCTCGGAGTCTAAAATAATTGTTGGCCTTCAAAATTGGGTCTGGTTTAAGAGACTTTGCAACATCACTGTTCGGGTTACCTATAAAAAAACTTCGACATCAAAGGAATGAGCCAAGCAGCTCCTTATCGATAGATTCAGGTATTTGAAATATCGAAAGGATTGTAATTTCTCTACATTTTCTGTAATTTATCAGAAACAAACACAATTTCAATCTATGTGAGGTGACAAGATATCTTAATGTGCTATTGTACAACTGTTAATAGCTCTGATGAAACAAGTTCAAGAGTATTTTTCACTGCCATAGAAAATATTGATTCAAAACACTTGTTTTGTTGAATTTTTTTTAAGTTAGGTTTTCTTCCACTATAGATTAAAATTATGAATCTTTCCTGTTTAAATAAAGTTAAATTTTGTCTCTATCTGCTGAACCATTATTTATATTATATACCTAAATTTCAATATGTACCGATTCTGAAGACAAGTTTGATAAAAAAAATGAGAAACGGTTATTATTAAATAAGAAATGAACCACGGTTAATGAGACAAACTAACAATCAGCAGGGAAGGAAGTCATCACAGGTTCAATAAAGAATTTCGTATCTACCATTTTATCAATTTTTGAACATATTCATATACTTCTGAGGAGAATAAAATATTTGACATTACATTTCATTTTATTTAAAATTCAATAAACAAAGGTTGATCGTGTAAATCATTGATAACAACTTTAGATAGGTATCACAGTAAAGTCAATTAAAAATGCACTTAATTTTGGTGGTTCAATATAATAACTGTAGTTCCCTGACAAATGTTATGCTACTTAACTATCTCAAGTCCCCTTTTCACAGTTTCACCTTTCTCTGCCAGTATTTCTTCAATATTTTTTTTACCATCCAAATCTGTGAACCAGTTCAAGTTGTCTGCTATAAGATGATTATTGTCGCAACCTGTGCATGTTACAATAACAACACCTTTTTCATATGCCACTTTTGATATGAATTTTAAATTTCTCGTATTACATACTTTACAAGTGTATTCCAATTGCAGTTTAGAATTAATTTGACCCAAAGCTGTATTCGGAAGTGGAGTCTCAGATCTGACTATATTACTCAAATGTACTGTGCTTACTAGGGAATTAAACACTGGCTTGGGGCTGGCGTAACTGATATTTCCTGAATATTTTTGTGTTAACATATTACGGACACCAAACTGCCTGATATTTGATAATTCACGATTGAAGTAATTGAAAAATTTAATTCGAAGTGACATTTTTTGCTGATTACAATTTACAATAAAATGTATGATCTGATAATATTTCAATTTTCAATACATTTCAATGGGATTACAGGTTAGTGTCATAGACATAGAAAAATCATACCGATAGCATTAAGCATTAACTATGATCACATGAGCCAGCTGATTTAACCAAAGAGGTCTATACTAGACCTCGTTGGATTTAACAAGTGACCGTACTCGTAGATTCGTACTGCACCCCGCGATACAACTATGGTATGGTATGAGGGAACAAAATAAGTATTCACGCCTCTTGTCTATTTGTCCTGCATTTTCGAACTTTTTGACTCTTTGGAGAATTGTCAGCAATGGATGAAAACAACATTCTGGTAAGATGAACACAAATTACACTACTTTGGTTCCATCAGAGTCTTATATTTTTTAAATATAAACCTCTGATGAACACAATGCAATTCGATGCTCCGCTATAGATTAGATCAACTTTTGACGCATATTCATCTAATGTTCAATCGTTTTGAATTGAGTGTGGGATAGAATATTACTATGGTTGGCAATTACTCTGACAGTACTCATTTAATGACAGCATATATTTACAAAAATATAAGACTGGCGGGACCAAAGTGGTGTAATTGGTAAACAGGCTGGACTAGACATACAGGAATGTGGGTTCGAATCCCGCCTATGGTTCAATGTTGTACGTTTATTCATCCTTATAATTATATGTTAAATTATCTAAGTTATATTTTTATGTATGGCGATGCATCCGTTATCAAAAGCATGTTAACTGATCTATGAAAGTAAGCGAAAGCGATCAAAAACGAGGCGCAAACTTGTCAGGAGGCGGGCGCAGTAGCGGTGGCGATTTCTAAGCGGACAAAACATCCGCACACCAAAGCGTTCGTTCGCTAACATTCAGCTTTCTTCTTTATGTTTTTATACACCGCATGAGATAGATAAAACAGAATTCGATACTTACGCACTTTTTCAAATAGTTTCTAAAATCTCTTCCTAAGAAGGTACAGTATTCTTTAGGATTAAATCGTAGAGGTTGAAGCGGTGAGGTTCAAATTTGAATACTGAATAAAACCCAAAATTTATATTTCAAAATGTTAAAACGCTATGTAGCAGCAACTGACTACCGTGCTACCGTATATTCATTGTATCATGGTGCTACCGTACCCATTGGCTTTCGAGCACAGAACAAACCATGAATTATCAAGATTCTATTCACCCGCTCTAGTTTAAGCCGCAGTATACATTATACCCAAGTGAATTTCACTCAATTGTTTCAAATCAGCAATGGTTTCCTGTTTGTTGTCTTGACGACCACTCATTATCGACAGTAAATGTGAGTTCTTCTTTCTTCAGATACTTTGATAAGTATTGGTATTAAATATTAAACCAAGTATTGGATACAATACAAACATCATCCACAAGTTCCTTGGTATGTACGGACTATAGAATTTGAACAATTCCCGCAATTTATTATATTTCCGGTATTTTAGTTTCGGCCATTTACGTTTGGCGACGTCCTCGTTCCGCTCAATTTGTCAAAGAGACTGCGTGTACAAATGGCTACGAATAATTATTTTGGATTTACACATGGTGGAACGCAATATAGGTGAGTAAAGTTTTACATGTACTCTCCTAATAATATAAGGTTTATTTTGAAGGCAGTATATGGCATGAATTACTTGCGATAAATTTCGTTTCAAGTCGTACGATTTGAGACCGGCGTCCTTGAGCTAATGGCGCCGGCATTTTGTGCGATCAATAAAACTGGTCATCGGCCCGGGCGATAATTATTTCTGTATCACTTGAAGTTGTTTCAAGTATTTCAACATATACTGCCCATATTTAAATGTGATTTTGTGCAATCTGAAGTATATATTCAATGCAGAACTTGTCAATGATTGTAAATCGAGCTAAGTAGTCTTGATTTCAGTGCCCAGGCCACCGGAGCTGCCTACCAGGCCGGTCAGGCCGGGTATGCTGTAACTCCTGCCACAGCAGCTGCCGCCGCTGCAACTTACGGGACTCCACGGGCTGCTGGATACGATACAGCAGCATACCAAGCTGCCGCCGCCGCTGCGACACCTGGAACATACGCTGCAGTTAGCACTGGAGCCACCCCAGCTTATGAATACGGATACGGTACGTTGCTTGAACACTATTCTAACTTTTCATTTAGTTATTATGTAAAATTGTTTTTGTAACGGATAAAGTTCTAAATGTTTCAGGGACAACCGCTGGTTATGCAGGATACGATCAAACTGGAGCTGCAAAGCCTGCAACCTATGCTACCACATACACTCAGAGACCTGCAACAGCTCAACCTCAAGCCCAAGCTGCAGTGAGTAGAGTATTTATATACCTTTGAAAATTATTTTCACTTGTTTGATAGATGCTGATTGATGCGTCTTCTGACAATTGAAAATATAGCTATGTTAAAAAATTTCATTTAGAGTTGTGATGTTATAGACTGCTGCTGCGAAACCTGCCCAATATACAGGAACTTACCAAGCTAACCCAACAGGGTATCAAGCTTCTTATGGTCAAGCTGCTACTACAATAGCTGCCCAGCCCACTACTCAAGCTAAACGTGAGTAAAATGGTGCACAAAATTTGTATTGATTTTCACAAAGAAATTTGATTTGTTAATTTGCATATTTTCTAAAAAAAAACAACTCAAACAACACCTTTTTCACTCAGATGATTGCACATTTTTTCCATAGAGATATTTAAATAGAGAAAGCATCCCTTGTGCAGATTTGATTCTTGATTCATTATCTGCAGGACATACTTCTCCAGTCCTCTCTGTTGCTCATGCTCTTGAATGGGGGCCACGAGAGGATTACTAGTGTGTGCCTGCTCCCCGATTTATGGAAGGGCAGGTGGGTGCGGCTACCACTCTTGGCCCCCATTCAGATTTATTTTCTTTGGTCCTTCAGAAGCTGATTCAAATTTTGCTCATGGGAAATTTGCTCTATATATCTCTGTGGCTTTTCCAACTTTTAAAGTGATTTTGGCATGTTTAATGGTACACCTAACATTCAAATTTTTCAAATGCCTTCAGACCTTTCACCAGCAGAAGTAAGCCATAAATTTAGTCAATTAATAGTTGATTGTAATTTTAATTCTTTTTAATGTATCTAAACAACGCTATGTTGAAATTCTCAAGAGGTGTATTGTGTAATTGGCCTTGATGCCAAATATACTTACCACATTTTTTCAACTAAAATTTTTGATAAAACTGAAAATTACTTTTTGTTTGATCAATAAAGATCTAAATGTAACTTTGGTTGAATCAAACAGAATATCCAGATCAATTGCAAAAAGCAGCAGTTCAGACACATTAATTTTTTTCCTTCAATCATATGATCATGTGTTGATATTCATTCAGGAATGCATCTTGAGAATGCCAATTACACTAGCCGACAAAATTTGATTTTTTCTCTGTCCTTTGGACTAGACCGACATTTTTCGATTGTTTGGGTGTAAAATAGTAGGAACGTCGCCATCTAACCCCTCAGACTTTGCTTATGTGGTTAGGATATGTGGAAAAGCATTTTTTAAACTTTTTTTACTATAACTTTGAAACAACGCAAGATAATTGAATCAGATAAAACTGCTTGAAAGCTTATAAACAGAGCTACATTTGGTATATAAATGACCTTGGTAGAATGAACAAAAACCTGATAAAAATTAATTTTTCTGTAAAAAAAAAGCAAAAATCGCGTTTTTTCAACCACTTTTAATTGGTTATAAAAAAAAAATATGCTAAATAGCTCAGATCAGTTTGGCTAACCTGTAAGCCTATTAAATGGGCTACAATTTCTGTATGACACCTCTGTCACTTGATCAGAAAAGTCTTTTAAACGTTAATTTTTGTTTGAAAAAATCACGAAAGCTGCATTTTTTCGAACATTTTTTGTAATAGAAAAATGAAACTGCACCACGCAATTCAAATCCGTTTGTTGCATATGAAAGACTATAGGGGCTTCAATTTTTCTGTATAAAACACGCAAAAATCGCGTTTTTTCAACCACTTGCGATTTTAATTGGTTATAAAAAAAAAACTACGCTAGATATCTGAGATCAGTTTTGCTAACCTGAAAGCCTATTAAATGGGCTACAATTTCTGTATGACACACCTCTGTCACTTGATCGGAAGTCTTTTAAACATTAATTTTTGTTTGAAAAAATCACGGAAGCTGCATTTTTTCGAACATTTTTTGTAATAGAAAAATGAAACTGCACCACGCAATTGAAATCCGTTTGTTGCATATGAAAGACTAAAATAAAAATTCATTTATCTAACCCCTCAGACTTTGCTTTTGTGGTTAGGATATGTGAAAAAGTATTTTTTAAACTTTTTCTACTATAACTTCGAAACAACATAAGATAATTTGAATCTGATAAAACTGCTTGAGAGCTTATAAACAGAGCTACATTTGGTATATAAATGACCTTGGTAGAATGAACGAAACCCTGATAAAAATCAATTTTTCTGTAAAGAAAACCCACAAAAATCGCGTTTTTTCAACCACTTGCGATTTTAATCGGTTATAAAAAAAAACTACGCATATCTCAGATCAGTTTTGCTAACCTGAAAGCCTATTAAATGGGCTACAATTTCTATATGACACACCTCTGTCACTTGATCAGAAGTCTTTTAAACATTAATTTTTGTTTGAAAAAATCACGGAAGCTGCATTTTTTTCGAACATTTTTTGTAATAGAAAAATGAAACTGCACCACGCAATTGAAATCCGTTTGTTGCATATGAAAGACTAAAATAAAAATTCATTTATCTAACCCCTCAGACTTTGCTTTTGTGGTTAGGATATGTGAAAAAGCATTTCTTAAACTTTTTCTACTATAACTTCGAAACAACATAAGATAATTTGAATCTGATAAAACTGCTTGAGAGCTTATAAACAGAGCTACATTTGGTATATAAATGACCTTGGTAGAATGAACGAAACCCTGATAAAAATCAATTTTTCTGTAAAGAAAACCCACAAAAATCGCGTTTTTTCAACCACTTGCGATTTTAATCGGTTATAAAAAAAAACTACGCTAGATATCTCAGATCAGTTTTGCTAACCTGAAAGCCTATTAAATGGGCTACAATTTCTATATGACACACCTCTGTCACTTGATCAGAAGTCTTTTAAACATTAATTTTTGTTTGAAAAAATCACGGAAGCTGCATTTTTTTCGAACATTTTTTGTAATAGAAAAATGAAACTGCACCACGCAATTGAAATCCGTTTGTTGCATATGAAAGACTAAAATAAAAATTCATTTATCTAACCCCTCAGACTTTGCTTTTGTGGTTAGGATATGTGAAAAAGTATTTTTTAAACTTTTTCTACTATAACTTCGAAACAACATAAGATAATTTGAATCTGATAAAACTGCTTGAGAGTTTATAAACAGAGCTACATTTGGTATATAAATGACCTTGGTAGAATGAACGAAACCCTGATAAAAATCAATTTTTCTGTAAAGAAAACCCGCAAAAATCGCGTTTTTTCAACCACTTGCGATTTTAATCGGTTATAAAAAAAAACTACGCTAGATATCTCAGATCAGTTTTGCTAACCTGAAAGCCTATTAAATGGGCTACAATTTCTATATGACACACCTCTGTCACTTGATCAGAAGTCTTTTAAACATTAATTTTTGTTTGAAAAAATCACGGAAGCTGCATTTTTTTCGAACATTTTTTGTAATAGAAAAATGAAACTGCACCACGCAATTGAAATCCGTTTGTTGCATATGAAAGACTAAAATAAAAATTCATTTATCTAACCCCTCAGACTTTGCTTTTGTGGTTAGGATATGTGAAAAAGTATTTTTTAAACTTTTTCTACTATAACTTCGAAACAACATAAGATAATTTGAATCTGATAAAACTGCTTGAGAGTTTATAAACAGAGCTACATTTGGTATATAAATGACCTTGGTAGAATGAACGAAACCCTGATAAAAATCAATTTTTCTGTAAAGAAAACCCGCAAAAATCGCGTTTTTTCAACCACTTGCGATTTTAATCGGTTATAAAAAAAAACTACGCTAGATATCTCAGATCAGTTTTGCTAACCTGAAAGCCTATTAAATGGGCTACAATTTCTATATGACACACCTCTGTCACTTGATCAGAAGTCTTTTAAACATTAATTTTTGTTTGAAAAAATCACGGAAGCTGCATTTTTTCGAACATTTTTTGTAATAGAAGAATGAAACTGCACCACGCAATTGAAATCCGTTTGTTGCATATGAAAGACTAAAATAAAAATTCATTTATCTAACCCCTCAGACTTTGCTTTTGTGGTTAGGATATGTGAAAAAGCATTTTTCAAACTTTTTCTACTATAACTTCGAAACAACATAAGATAATTTGAATCTGATAAAACTGCTTGAGAGCTTATAAACAGAGCTACATTTGGTATATAAATGACCTTGGTAGAATGAACGAAACCCTGATAAAAATCAATTTTTCTGTAAAGAAAACCCACAAAAATCGCGTTTTTTCAACCACTTGCGATTTTAATCGGTTATAAAAAAAAACTACGCTAGATATCTCAGATCAGTTTTGCTAACCTGAAAGCCTATTAAATGGGCTACAATTTCTATATGACACACCTCTGTCACTTGATCAGAAGTCTTTTAAACATTAATTTTTGTTTGAAAAAATCACGGAAGCTGCATTTTTTTCGAACATTTTTTGTAATAGAAAAATGAAACTGCACCACGCAATTGAAATCCGTTTGTTGCATATGAAAGACTAAAATAAAAATTCATTTATCTAACCCCTCAGACTTTGCTTTTGTGGTTAGGATATGTGAAAAAGCATTTCTTAAACTTTTTCTACTATAACTTCGAAACAACATAAGATAATTTGAATCTGATAAAACTGCTTGAGAGCTTATAAACAGAGCTACATTTGGTATATAAATGACCTTGGTAGAATGAACGAAACCCTGATAAAAATCAATTTTTCTGTAAAGAAAACCCACAAAAATCGCGTTTTTTCAACCACTTGCGATTTTAATCGGTTATAAAAAAAAACTACGCTAGATATCTCAGATCAGTTTTGCTAACCTGAAAGCCTATTAAATGGGCTACAATTTCTATATGACACACCTCTGTCACTTGATCAGAAGTCTTTTAAACATTAATTTTTGTTTGAAAAAATCACGGAAGCTGCATTTTTTTCGAACATTTTTTGTAATAGAAAAATGAAACTGCACCACGCAATTGAAATCCGTTTGTTGCATATGAAAGACTAAAATAAAAATTCATTTATCTAACCCCTCAGACTTTGCTTTTGTGGTTAGGATATGTGAAAAAGTATTTTTTAAACTTTTTCTACTATAACTTCGAAACAACATAAGATAATTTGAATCTGATAAAACTGCGTGAGAGTTTATAAACAGAGCTACATTTGGTATATAAATGACCTTGGTAGAATGAACGAAACCCTGATAAAAATCAATTTTTCTGTAAAGAAAACCCGCAAAAATCGCGTTTTTTCAACCACTTGCGATTTTAATCGGTTATTAAAAAAAAACTACGCTAGATATCTCAGATCAGTTTTGCTAACCTGAAAGCCTATTAAATGGGCTACAATTTCTATATGACACACCTCTGTCACTTGATCAGAAGTCTTTTAAACATTAATTTTTGTTTGAAAAAATCACGGAAGCTGCATTTTTTTCGAACATTTTTTGTAATAGAAAAATGAAACTGCACCACGCAATTGAAATCCGTTTGTTGCATATGAAAGACTAAAATAAAAATTCATTTATCTAACCCCTCAGACTTGCTTTTGTGGTTAGGATATGTGAAAAAGCATTTTTTAAACTTTTTCTACTATAACTTCGAAACAACATAAGATAATTTGAATCTGATAAAACTGCTTGAGAGCTTATAAACAGAGCTACATTTGGTATATAAATGACCTTGGTAGAATGAACGAAACCCTGATAAAAATCAATTTTTCTGTAAAGAAAACCCGCAAAAATCGCGTTTTTTCAACCACTTGCGATTTTAATCGGTTATTAAAAAAAAACTACGCTAGATATCTCAGATCAGTTTTGCTAACCTGAAAGCCTATTAAATGGGCTACAATTTCTATATGACACACCTCTGTCACTTGATCAGAAGTCTTTTAAACATTAATTTTTGTTTAAAAAAATCACGAAAGCTGCATTTTTTCGAACATTTTTTGTAATAGAAAAATGAAACTGCACCACGCAATTGAAATCCGTTTGTTGCATATGAAAGACTATAAAAGGGGCTTCAATTCCCGTAACGCAAACATCGGTCACTTGAACGACGTAAAATGAAAATTCATTTTTCTTTTAAAAAATCATCAGATTATTTTCTTCGCGCATTAAAAATGCAAATTTCGCGATTTTTTCAAACAAAACCTATTATTTAAAACACTTCTGATCAAGTGACAGAGGTGTGCCATACAGAAATTGTAGCCGATTTAATAAACTTTCAGGTCAGCAAAGCTGTTCTGAGCTATCTAGCGTATTTTTTTTTATAACCGATAAAAATCGTGAAAGTGGTTGAAAAATTTTTCCGTTTTTTTTTACTGAAAAATTGATTTTTATCAGGGTTCCTTTCATTCTACCAAGGTCATTTATATACCATATGTAGCTCTGTTTATAAGCTTTCAAGCAGTTTTATCAGATTCAAATTATCTTGCATTGCTTCAAAGTTATAGTAAATAAAGTTAAAAAAATTCTTTTTCACATATCCTAACCACAAAAGCAAAGTCTGAGGGGTTGGATGGCGACTTTCCTACTATTTTACACCCAAACAATTGAAAAATGTCAGTCTAGTCCCAAGGACAAAATGGCTGTCGGCTAGTGTTATTAATAAAGACATTGAATTTTATTCATAATATGCAACTATTGGTGAAATCCCATCCCTCATATATCCTTTCTGAATAGCAACCTATCCTTCGTGATACATTAAAAGCAACTATTTTGATTGATTATGCAATAGTGTTATGAAACCGAATTTCATTGAAAAGTTCTCAAAATAGAGGTTTATCATACAATTAATGATTTTTGGCTAAAAGTAGTTCATTGTCCCATTTCTGAATAAGTGGATAGAACAGATAAATTTTATATCTTGGTATGAAATTTTATCACTTATGTAAACTTCGTCATTAAACACTGCATTATAAAATATCACAACAGGACATGTAATTTCTATGTTATTCAGGGAAGTAGATCAATTTTGATATTTTCATGCTTCAGTTAGAGAAAACTTCAAACTTATTGTTTTTTGATTCTATGGAAAAGCTTCTAAGTTCCAGCTAAGAATTTTGTGAAATGAAATAGTGTTATACAGAAAAAAATATTATGTTTGGTATATCAATTTATAATTATTTTTACTTTGAACCATCGCATCACTTTTGCTGAGTTCGGAAACATGGTGCGATGCCTTTCATAAGGCCAGTACGGAATTGAGTATCCTCAAAAGTTGGCTAGACACTAATGATCTTTCATTGAATAATACGAAAACCAACTTTATAACGTTTTCTCCCACAATTATCGATATCCCAAATAATGATAAAATAATCATACATAATCAAGATGCATGCTTTGCAACAGGGAATTGTAATTGTAAGACTACAGTAAACAGAACAGACAGTATACGTTACCTTGGGGTGGAATTGGACCAACATTTAAAGTGGCAAAACCATATTAATAACTTGATAGTAAGAATGAGAAAATTGATTTATAAATTAAATCAACTAAAAAACATCCTCGACAATAACAACAAAAATTTAGTATATAAAGCTCTTGTGGAATCTATGATAAAATATTGTATAATAATTTGGGGAGGTGCATATGAAACTGCTATTCATCCTTTAGAGATATGTCAAAAATTACTTTTAAAAATTCTGTACAAGAAAAAAAAACTATATTCAACTGAAAACCTGTACAATGAGACCAACATTTTGAACACAAGATATTTATATTACCATGCAGTTACTAACTTCATTCATAAAAGTAGAAACCGTTTACTAAATCATAGGTATGAGACTCGAGCTCAAGTAAACAGAAGATTAATGAACATAAAACCATCTTCTTCTCTAATTAAAAGATCTCTATTGTTCCTGGGTCCTAAAATATATAACCAAATACCTCCAAGTATTAGAGATATAAGGTTTTCAAAGAAATTTTACAGAGAGACTTCTAATTATATAAAACAAAATGGAATTGATTACAACTACATAAATTTATTGTAAATGTTTTGATAGCATGTTTCTGAGAATTCTGAGTTTTGAATTTATCTTCAAGCTAGTACACAAGCACAAACACACACACACACACACACACACACACACACACACACACACACACACACACACACACACACACACACACACACACACACACACACACACACACACACACACACACACACACACACACACACACACACACACACACACACACACACACACACACACACACACACACACACACACACACACACACACACACACACACACACACACACACACACACACACACACACACACACACACACACACACACACACACACACACACACACACACACACACCTACACATTACACACGAACACACACTCACACACATAATTAAAATATACAATTACATACGCACTTTGTAGAATGTAGAAACCTTTTTTTATTTATTTTATTATATTATGAATAATTTGTTTAAAATTTTTTGATTTTTAGTTGAGTCATTCTCAGCACATATAAGCTTTGCTTACGTGCATTTATAACTATAAATAGAATGTTTAATGTATGCTCTTTTCTGAGAATAAATATTATTATTATTATTATTATTATTATGAGTAAAATTCTAAACCCTTGCTGCAGAATAGTTTCGTGGTCCTTTTTTTTATGGTGGTTTTCAATCCTGTTGATAATGCTTCATCACGTCCTCCTGGCATGTTTCAACTAACCAACCATCATTTGTGTACCTTATAACTGTCCTTTGTCCTAGAAGCTAATTCAACAACGACATATTCAGGATACGACGCGGCTCTCTACTCTGCCGCCACGATGTATGTGGCCCAACAATCCGGCGGAGCTAATCAGCAGAAACCTGGTGGCTGGCAAGGGGGATACAAGAAGGGAGGTATTGGACTCAAAAGTATGCGGACAAAGGCGCCACCAAAGCCACAACAGTTACATTATTGTGACGTATGTAAAATTAGGTGAGTTTATTTATAATCAATTCATGGTCATTATTGTTCTGAGGTCTTCATATAATCCAATTTTTTTGTACTTCACTTGTTTTGAAGAAGTATTTATGTTTAAAATAATAATAACTTTATTTAAATAGGACATCCTAATATATGTATTAATTAAATTATGTTTTAAAATTTCATGCAAAAATGTGTATAACAAATTGAATGATAAAAACTAAAAATATAACGGATGATAATATTTTTTATTTAAATAAATTTGAAGTAGATTGTCTAATTTTTTGTTCATTATTTTTATATCTTTATAAAGTTGCAAAGTTGATGTATAGTAATATAAAGCAAAAATATTTTTGTAGTCTTTGGATTTTTTGCATTAAATATTTTGGTACATTCCCCCAACAAGGTATTAGGTATCTTATATGAGTTTCAATAGGTCTGTTCGTTTGTGTCCCTGCTAATGCATAGAGCAAGCTGATCAAATCAGTTCATGTCATCACAAAGCATATAGTAGTAGCTTAGATTAGCAAAGAAGAATGACTGCCAACAAACACTTTTCGACACAGACAATATAGCCTAGAAAATTTTCAAAAAGGTACACAAATAAAAATATCAAAAATGCTGTTTTTTTGCCTTGCAACAGATGATACATTCTCTTCTAGTTCATCTGAAGATGAAGAAATAGATGATTTGATCTAAGAAGCCATTTTAACTAATAGAAATTGTATTGAAAATTATTTTGAAGTAAAAGTATTCCATGAAACAATAACAAATGTTTCTTTGAACTGTCTCTATAATACATATTTTAGGTCATATCCATGTATAACGAACAAGAATTCAAAATGCATTTCAGACTTAGTCGTGATAAATTTCAAATTCTTTCAAACGAATTTCTAGTCTCTAATATATACCAAAATCTTCAGAAGAATTGTAAGTCTACTTGTTGAAATGAGTTAAATATCATAATTACTTATCCTTGTGGTAAATTATTTTTTTGTTAGCTAACACAAGATTAAATATTGACAATAAGAAGTCGATTCTGGTGTTCCTATGGTTTGCGAGTCATCAAACCTCATATAGAGGTTTGAGACCGTAAAACGACAGGATCTTGTGAAGCTGTTGACATTTTTGAATTCGTTAACTTCAATTCTATCTAGGTACTCGAAAAGTCCGAACTATAAAGAACTCTGGTTTCAGGTTATGTAAACCATTTATAAAATGATCTGCTCTTTTTGCTCCGTCGTTTTTCGTCGAGTAGATATTTAGTCTGATCTTTTCAATTTAGAGCAATTTGCTCAACACAAATGAACACAATTAGATCAAATGATTGACACAAACGAACACACGTCTTTCTACTAAACTTACTCTATGCACCTCTAGCAACACAAACAAACAGACCTTGTAAAGCAACATTTTTATCATGCTTTGTATGATAATTCTAAGATAGTTTATTTGTTATTATTAGTCCTAGTCCATCCCATGTGCCCACATCAAGTGGTTCACACACATCTGAGTGTATTATTTCAAGCAGTCTAGTTGCTCTTATACATGTTGTATTGAAAGGTTTTCTTGTTTGTTTTGCTTCAGAGCATATCATGCAGAATTCTCTTGAAACTTTCAGCACTTTTTATTCAATTTATACCATCAGACATTTTCTCAAATTTTTTCTTGTTATCAGCATTCAAGTGTCCTAGTCTGGGTTTTTTACTGTAGTTGCCAATGCATATTATGTAAAATCACCACATAAACTTTCCCGTTTTACTCGCGATAATACACGTTTGTTGTTTTTGAAAATCTCACTTTATCACTGTTAACTTTTACTGCACTTCCGTTCTTTGCAACAGCAGTCACTTACAAAACGTCTTTAATAATTTCCGGTTCGTAGCAAACGTTTGTTAAGGTACCTAAATTTGTCAGACTTGCCTTTTCCAACTTTCTCTGCATGCATGGTGTTACATTTCATTACTACTCATATTTTTGAGTTCGTAACTTCCACTTCACTAAGTATTTCTTCATTATTATTGAGTTGTGAAGTAGAGCCTGAGTCGACAATCCATTCTGTTTGGTTTGTCAAAAATGTAGTCTCACTCTTTTTTGATCTCATTTTAGTTTTCACATTCGGTCTTCCCACTGACTTTTCATCTTCCTTTTTGCGAAAGTAACAATCCCGATCAGTATGATGCTATGAGATGTTCTGCTTTACCACATTTGAAGTGGTGTTAGTAGTGTACTTCCACGCAGCCAATTTTTTTGAAATAACCATTTCATAGCTTTGCAAATTGCTAACGTTTTTCTTAATAGATGCGCCAAATAATACTTGCATTAGTTGGAATTTCAATTGTTCAGTATCTCCTCTATATAATTTTGTAAGCTTGACATACATTTTCTTTCTTGTTGTGCATTCTAGATGTGTTAAACAATTAGTTGTTTCCGTAGAGGTTATCTTACGCGAGCTCTTGCGTCATTTCGGTTTCCGCTGTAACGTCCGTTATAATTCCATTTTTAACCAAATCGTGTAATCCATAGGCCTTCAAGGTAATGTTGATTTGAAACTTCCAAAGCTTATAATCTTTTTTCCCTACCTCGTGATTTGATTAAATTCTTCGAAGCTTGTCCTTTGTACACTGACATTTCTTTTATTTTCACTTGATTTATTTGGATGTTTCTATACAATTTAAAAAAAAAATATTTTATTGTGTTATATATACAGATTATCTAGATTTTATCCATTTTGACACGGCCATTTAAAGTAAACTTAAGTTGGCGGCCAAAGCCTACCACGGAAAAAGTAAAAAGAATTAAATTCTGATCCTAGCAACACAAATATAATACCCTGGGGTACATTTTCAGCTAAAAGAGAAAAAATTATAACTTCAAAATGGCCGTAATGGCTAAGCGGGAATTTTTTCCCCAGGAATTAGCACAGTTGGGAAAACCTTAGTATTGCGAATAAATTTTATTGGAAAATTATTCTCAAGTTTATTTTATTTTTTTTATTTATGGACAAGCCAATTATACAATTTACAAGAAAAATATAAAAATACAGAGTTTCATCCATTGTTTGGAGGTGATCATCTAAGAGTTAACCTCACTTTTTCAGTATTATCCTCATTTCTCTATTCTGAAACTTTTATAATTGACTCGCCCGTGATCAAATGATCATTTCTATATTATGCAACTAATGTGTACAGGATTGATGCACGATAATCAAAATGTGGCTGAATAATGGTATTATTGTATACTACAATGTTTATTGTAGTTGGTAAATTAGTGAAAACTGGAGAAGAAAAACAATTTAGACCATCAACATAAAAGTTGATTTTTCTCGAAAACGGTCAGCTTTATAGCTTATGACCAAGAGTTCTTTTTTTGTGTAGAAAACATTGGCGGTTCAAATGGTTGTCAAAACCCTACTTTTTCCAGTGGCGTAGAAGCTGGGAAGAAATAAACCCACTACCCCTTCAAAATCTTCACCAATTATGAAAAAAAAATTAAAATTTTTATCGCACAGAACATACCTGCTGTACGATAAACGGTTCCGGTGATATTCGCAAAAAATGAAATTTTTTTTTCATTTCATTTCGAAAACTAAGCGTTATATATGTAATAGGAACTTTTTTCTCACAATCAAATTTTCTATCGACTGTTGAAGTACTGCTACTTAAACCTAGGGCAGCCTGTATACTCGAAAGTGCCTGTAAAATGATAAAAGTATTATTTATAAGAAAACCTAGGTATTTAATATTGGATACTATTTATATCTGATTGTTATTTGTTCTTTTGATTATAATATTCTTAATTTGTTCTACTGAATTTTAATTAATAGTGGCTAATGTTATAAATGATTTTTCAGTATCTTGGAAAATATTCAAATGCTGTGCTTTCTTGCTAATTATATCGTTGAACACTATAAATAGAAATAATCACCCTTATCCACTAAAAATACTGTTAACGTATTGATAACCTTTCAGGTACTCTGTACTTTAATAGTATTTTTAGTGAATATGAGTGAATATTTCTTATTTATAGTGTTATAGTGTGTTATAATAATAGTGTATTGTTGTAGACAATATTACTCTCAGATATTTAGATAATCAAAATTACTAAAGTTCATTTAAATTAATATTGAGGTCAGCCAGGCCCATTTCCTCATTAATTTCATGGGACCTCTATAACTTGCCAAGTTATATAAGTTCTTACCAACATTTAGGAAAATTGATGACATTCTTTGGGAAAAGCGCTTTACTTTTTTATTTCATTAGGTAACTTGAAAAATGTATCTTATTAGCCAAAGGATGAAGTGAAATGTTCTAGAAAATATAGATGCAACGTTTTTGAACTAACTGAAAAGTCTTTCAATTCTAATTTGACAAGTTTCGAGATATCAAAGCTTCAATTCTAGAATTTTGGTATTCACTGCTTGTAAATTCTTTCCAAGATTTGAATACAACACAAATTTACTTTTCAATAACTATCGGGCTTCAGACAAAAAGGGGGACCCGAACATTGGCCTAATAATGTGAGCTCTCACATTGGTCAACTATGAACATTTAATATACAGGGTGTTTCAGTTTTTTCGTTCATAACTTCGGCAAACGATAGAACTTCTAAAAGTAACAAAACCAAAAAATTGACCATGTTTTTCAATATAAAAGTTGATTTTTCTCGAAAACGGTCAACTTATGGCCAAGAGTACCTTTTTTGTGTAGAAAACAATGGGCATCTCAAAACCGTACTTTTTCCAGTGGCGTAGAAGTTGGGGAGAAAAACAACCACTACCCCTTCAAAATCTTCACCAATTATGACAAAGAAAAAAAGTTCTATCCCAAAAAACATAGCTTACTAGAGTAGAAATTGCTTACAAAATCGGTTTTGTGTACAATAAACGGTTCCGGAGATATTAGCAAAAAACATTTTTTTTTCAATTTCAACGAATCTCGAAAACGAAGTGATTTAGAGAAAAAATTAAAAAAAAAACCTATTATTTTTAGAAGTTCTATCGTTTGCCGAAGTTATGAACGAAAAAACTAACACCCTGTATATTTGAAACCATCAATGCCGTAAGTTAACATATAAAACCCCTACAACGCAAACTGAATTTATTGTTGTGTAGTTCAATAGATAACTCGAAATATCTCCTTCACATTCAAAGGAACATTTTTGTTACATGTTGATCTATAATTATTACAAAACTAATTAATTGATTTTATCATCTTAATTGACCAAAATTGAATTATCTTTTGGTAACAATAAATGTATTATAATTTAGAATAATCATTTGCTGTTTCACCATGGATTATTCCAAGTATAGCTGAAATCATCTAATCATGAGGGATATCATTGATATATTGTATTTTTATTATTATAGTTGCGCTGGCCCGCAAACATATAGAGAACATTTGGAGGGTCAGAAGCATAAAAAGAGAGAAGCAGCTACAAAGATGGCTGCTTCTGTGGCGGTTACAAGTCAAAATAGAGCTGGCAATTCTTTAAGATGTCAGTTGTGTGATGTTACTTGCACTGGTAAGTTTGTATTTATTTCTCCATGATTGATTCATGGGATTTTTAAATTTTAACAAATTTACAATGGCGTGTCGCGTTCTAGGAAATGATGCCTATGCAGCCCACATTAGAGGTGCCAAACATCAGAAAGTTGTTCTATTGCACACCAAGCTGGGCAAGCCGATTCCACCTCAGGAACCTGAAGTCATTGGTGGTCCCCGTAAGTCCGTTTCCTCCACCCCAAAGATTAACTTTGTGCAATCAGGAGGTCTCGGCATTCCCACAGGTAATGGAGAATCCAAAGAGGAGGAAGTGGAAGAGACGCCCGAACCCGATATTCAACCCGTGGGTCAGGATTACATAGAAGAAATCAAGAGCGACGATGGCAAGGTACACACTCGGAATTCTTAACTGAAGATGTAACTTTGAGGTGGAAATCATCCATAATCAATATTTTTGGGAACCATACTGATTTGTCTGAATTGATAACCAGTATGATTAAGTTATCTTAATTTTCAAATTAAATCCATCTCCAATGGAGATTTTAATGGGATATAGCAATTTTTTTTGTCATGACTTATAATTTTTGAAGTAGTTATATAAAACAAATGGGCTAAATGTTTGGGTGACCGTTTGGAAATATTTTAAAATACACAAAATGGTAAATCTCACAATCACAGCTCATTATAATCAATTTATCTACATCTGGAACTTTGCACTTTGACAAAACATTACATTCACCACTCTCAGATTCAAACTTCTATTTAGATTTAATAGAAAAAATTGAATTATAAATGCTATTGTCAGAACGAATTTGCATGAATCAAAGTTACATTTTATTTAAGTCTTCAGTGGGTACACAATGACCTCACCAATTGTTGGCATTGAAGGTAAACTCATTCAATGCTTCTGTTGGTAGGTTATTAGTTTTAATTGTAAGCTGTGTGAGTGTCGCTTCAACGATCCTAATGCCAAAGAGATGCACATGAAGGGACGCCGCCATCGACTCCAGTACAAGAAGAAAGTCAATCCTGAACTTGTAGTTGATGTCAAGCCTTCTCTGCGTCAAAGAAAGATACAGGAAGAAAAGATGCGCAGAGCTGTAAGTATTTTGGAATCATGGTTATGCATAAATCATTACATTTCACCTAGTCTTTTTCTTATTTTCCTCTACAATTACTTCAGATTTGACACATAAACAACACTTTTAATAGTGTGAATTATTGTTACAAATCGTTACTACAATTTTGACAGTTGAGAATAAGAATATTCATTAGGTATCAGAAAAGAACATTACAAATGATACAAGTAAAAAAATATAATGTGTGATACACGTTAAACTGTCAATAAATTGGTGGTAATACTCTATTAAAACTGTTTATTATGAATTTGGTATCAATAATTTGAAGAAATCATTGAATATGATCTCCATTTTCAAAATATTCTTTAAATGATTACTGAATATTAATAATACGTCAAATTTGAAATATAAATGCGGTCATCTATTGACTTTTTGGTGATTTCCCGAGTAATTGTTGAACATTTATTTGGTTATTTCATTTTCCTATGAAACTATTTCGAAAAATAACTTACGAAAAGACTTGATTAACATATCTATTGAATATTAAACGTCTATCGTGTGGTATGTGATGCCATTTTTTTGGGTAGTCGAACGAACAATTTCAAGATTACCGCATGCCTCTAGATCAATGTTTTATGTTTCATTTGATATCAAATTTTTTTTGTTTGGTCAAAGAAAGCTCCAAATTCTACGGGTAGGGTTTACCCCTGCAGCTACCTTTGTATTTATTTCATGTATTTCAATTGCACAAACTATGCTTCACATTCTAACGGTAGGAATTAACCCTGCAGCTACCTCGGTATTTGTACGAAGTGCTGCTGCAGACGAAATACTTGAAATAGCGCAAATGCGTTCTGAGAATGCTTCAGATGAATTTCACTTAGTATTAATTAATACCGGGATATCAAAAATTATCTTGGTCAAGGGTGGTTGTGGAATCTAAAACGTGTGTCTTACTTTACGTTTGAAATAATTATGCCACTGTCACACTGAAATCATCAATAACCTATAAATTTCATACCTATTTATTTCAGTTTTAAAACAATAATGAACTACAAATTATGAAATAACGGTTTTAGTAACAAGAAAAACTATATTACAGTAATTGTTGGAAATGTCCCCCGTTTTGTTCGATGCACAAGTTGTTTTAAAATGGTTAATTTTCCGTAAATCGAATGACGTTCACGTAAGAAGCGCGTAGCTAGCGAGTTGGAAGAGTGCAAAAGTTAGGAACATAGAACTTCTTTACGAGGGCTTTTCGCGTACCGTTTTCGCTCCATGTAGTTAGATTTAGTCGCGATACGCACCCGACAACCCTTCTTTTTTCCAAAAATTTGTTTAAGTAAGAAAATTTAATTGAAACAGAAACAGGTACTCTCAGCTGTCAGCTACGAGCGTCTGACGTGCGACGTACCAAAGGGAATTTTCTAGCTATTAAAATACACCCGAAGCGGTTAAAAGCTAGCGGCCCATAGTCGAAAACACTTTATTACAACTGGCGCCGGCCGCACGGGGCACGAAACGACCCCAAATTAACAAGATCGAGGTAAAATGTATAAACTCTAACTGACGCGTAGCGAGCTCCTCGAGGCTTATGCCAAAATGATTACGTTCGTAGCTAATTACATAGGGCGTCTGGCGTTCATGCAATTGTGTTTTTATACAATTCTAACCTTCTAATTTCGATAGGTGAAGTGAAAATCCCGGAGTCTTAAGCGCTAGAGACTTGTGAGTGTTATAACATTCGTATAAAATTGCGAAATTTCGCACTTTTAAAAGCTTCAAATTAATTATTTCAAACGCAAAGTAAGACACGTTTTAGATTCCGCAATCACCTTTGACCAAGATAATTTTTGATATCCCGGTACTTTTGATTATTAGTGATGGGAATAATCGATATATTTACCACCTATTCAGGATTCTTGACATTGTATTTTAAATTTTATATATTCTGAAAATGTCCTAGGCAACTGAGAGATAAAACATGTTGAATTACTAAAAAATTTATTAACTGACAATAGTTCCTTTTGTTTAACTTTTTTATGTTTTACAAAATTTTAAGGTTGTCGGAGATAAGAAATACTGAGTCTTTTCACTCTGAATTACTTGAAGTATTTAGCAATTTGGTTTTTGCAGACTCGTACACATAAATATTTTAAAATGTGGAGAAAATGTAATTTCACATGATTAATTTTTTCTTCAGGCTTTGAGAGAAGAATTCTGGGCCCGACGTCATTACAATAATATGCCTGAAGATGAAGAAGATCGTCTATATTGGGAAGATCGTAGACGCTACGAAGAAGAATATATGGAAATGTACAGACGTGGCGGTAATATAGGGCCATTCGCCAGAGGAAGGCCATTCCCTGGTGTAAATCCAGTAAGTATTAGCTAATGCTGAATTTATTCTTTTTCGGTTGCGTTTTGGGAGGCGTTTTTTGGTTTGTATCATAGCATACTGGAATTAATACATTACATTACTACTAATTCAATTCATCACATACCATGCTTTTATTGTTGCAGAATTTACCTATTCGTAGAGCAGAATCTAGTGACGATAGACACGTTATGGCCAGGCATACAGAAATATATCCAAAGGAGGAAGAATTACAAGCTATCCAACGTATAGTATCACATACAGAACGTGCTCTGAAAATGGTTTCTGACCAATTGGCCGAAGCTAAACCCAAAGAAGGAGCGGCAGGAACAAAACCAGATGCAGGAAAAACTGACCTTGAGAAAGTATGTGATCAACAAAAAGAAGATGGACGGGATAACCAATTGTAAGTGAAATTATTACTTTTTCTATTTTTTGCTATCTGTTTGATAATATACTGATTCTTTGGGAATATTATATTGTTGTTTCACTTGAAGCACAGTTTAATTGGAACAGACATTTTCCTCATGTTGTGGAGCAGAATTAGATAATAGGGGTTTATTGGCTTTGGCCAATTAGTATTCTAAACTAGTCAATCAACTTACATGGTATCCTGAGCATTAGATAAAATTAACAGGTAGCACAAGTTATATCAACAAAAAATTTAACTGTATTCAAACATGAATTCCAGTGAACAGATTCTGGCAATATCAAAAGACGTTGCAATTATCAGAAGAATATCAGTTATTCAATTTACAGCTTCTTTTATTTAGTACCATGAGACGAATATTTCTAATCGAAATTAAATCTTTGAAGTTAATAACATATATATTGTTAATGATAATGTTACATTGAATTAGTTCATAATAAACTATAAAAGAATTGAAGCACTATAACTGTAAATAAGAAACAATCACCCTTATCCACTAGAAGTACTGAGGGCCAATCTAATGGAACATTCGAACTCTGTTTAAAATCATTTTGCCCAGATAGAAAAATATAAGGGTCAAGAATTGGTTAGCAGTACTTATTTTAAATACAGGTCACGCCATTTTTCAAGATAGTTTATTGCTAATTTAGAAGGGATGGAAATGATAAGTGGAAAAGCAATTAATACATTCAGAGGGTAATCCCTTATATAACTCATTAATTTGAACAGATTTATTTTGATTTCTCTGACGATGGCTGTAAGGCTCTCAGTACTTGAACCGTATTTTTAAAGGATAAGGATGATTGTTTCTTATTTATAAGTTCATAATATCTTACAAATTTCTGTTATTGCAATTTTCTCAATCAATTGTTGTAGTGAAATCTATTATTAGATGAATGGTATATAATTTATGATTATTGTGGTTAGAAATCAGGAAATCCTGCCATTCATGTTAACCGATTAAATTATTCTCTTTAATTATGCAAGAGGAATTCCAGTAAACGGTTATTCTAGTTTTCTGGCCAGACCCTTGCACTGTCAAATAATATGATAAAAAATCGTTTAAATTGCTATTATTATTACTTATAAAATTAACTTTTCTCAATCAATTGAGATGATACCCATGTTTGTTGAATTATTCTCTTTAATTATGCAAGATGAATTCCAGTAAACGGTTATACCAAGTTTTCTGGCCAGACCCTTGCAATATCAAATAATTTCATAATAAATCTTTTAATTTGCTATTATAGCAATTTTTATTATAAAAATAACATTTCTCAATGAATTTCAGTGAAATGTATCAGACTGGTATATACTTTCTATGATCATTGTTGCTGTTAGAAATCAGGACATCAAATCCTACTATTTTGTGGTTAGATTGTTCTCTTTAATTATGCAAGATGAATTTCAGTAAACGGTTATTCCTAGTTTTCTGGCCAGACCCTTGCAATATCAAATAATTTCATGATAAATCTTTTAATTTGCTATTATAGCAATTTTTATTATAAAAATTACATTTCTCAATCAATTTTGGTGAAATCTATCAGACTGGTATTTTCTATGATCATTGTTGCTGTTGGATTTCAGGACATCAAATCCTACTATTTTGTAGTTAGATTGTTCTCTTTAATTATGCAAGATGAATTCCAGTAAACGGTTATTCCTAGTTTTCTGGCCAGACCCTTGCAATATCAAATAATTTTATAATAAATCTTTTGAATTGCTATTATTGCAATTTTTGTTATAAAATTAACATTCCTCCATCAATTTTAGTGAAATCTACCTGGTATATAATATGTACAATTATTGCTGCTATGAATGAAATCAGGATATCAAATCCGTCTATTTATGACTAACTGTGGTTAGATTGTTCTCCTTGATTATGCAAGATGAATTCCAGTAAACGGTTATACCAAGTTTTCTGGCCAGACCCTTGCAATATCAAATAATTTCATAATGAAAGGAGCTATTATTGCTATTATTGCAATTTTTATTATAAAATTAACATTTCTCAATCAGTTGAGATGATATCTATTAATGTTAACTGGTTAAATTATTCTCTTTAATTAATTATGCAAGATGAATTTCAGTAAACAGTTATTACAATTTTCCTGACCAGACCATTGCAATATTGAATAATTATGTTACTTGCAATTTTTCTATTGCTATTTTTGTTATGAAATATACATTAATATAATCTATTGGTGCCTCAGGATTTTATTACTAATATTTACAGGAATATTAACTAATAATTATATGTATAGCAATTCCAAGTTGAACGTTTTGTTTTCCATTGAAAAAATAGCAATTTCTTTCTATTTTAAGATTTCTACCACAGCTGTTCCATTAATTCTTATAATTCAATTTGATTGGTCTTACTTGAAATATGGAATCAGTTCCTCTTGTTTTCCGTTCCAGAATTGTTTTAAGACTGAAGAATATATATTGGTTAGATAGGAAGGACCTTCAAAAAACTGGTCAAAGAACATAGGTGTAGTTTCATTAATAATAAATCGGGTTCAACCTTTGTAGACCATTTAATTATAAAAAACCATAACTTTAATGACAATTTTTCAAGATTATATACGTTCAGAATGAAAGTAATAAATTAACTTTGCTGGAATCCTTTGAAATTAATAAATATAAGAAGTCTGATATCCTATTGAACGATCAACAAATTCTTATTATTTCTCCCTTGCTAAATCTGTATAATTAGGTTTGTCGTTAAACCCAATTAGGTAAAATTCCAATAACCATCTCCTGAGATTATCATTTAAGTTATACATTAGGTTAGCTCTTTTGTAGTAAGTTGGTACTATGTAATATTTGTATCTGTTTTGGCTTGATGCTTCCAAGCTCAGGAAATTTTGAATCTCCTATGGTATGGTGTGGAAAATCTTGTTGAGTAACTCCATTACTACTTACTTGGAAAAAATGTGTGTCGATTGTAATTTAACCAATAACTTATTTGCTAATGTGTTCGATAACATCAAATCGTATACCTGGATCTATGCTCATTACAATCAACTTATGTGTGGAAACCCCAGAAAATATAAAAATATATTTCAATAGTTTGGGAGAAGTTCAGAAAAATCTGTGAGAGTATATGAATATAATGTTGAATTAATTTCTTGCAACTTCTGGAGTACTGAAGATGCCACTAAGTCTTCTCTTACGTGTTACTTCAAACTGACATTTCACCCTACAATTCTGAAATTGCCATTTTCTATTAAAAAGAAATTGAAACTCAAATGTAGATGACATGCTCAACTTTCGAATGAATTTCTTTCATTGTTTTATACAGAAGTAAATGTTTCACCTAAGAAGCTAGAAATATCCTATGTAATAGAACTTGTATGGTCAGCTCTCATCTTTGAACGGGTTACGGGTGAATTCTATTTGTTAAATGTGGTATATTTTCTTTTAATAGCAAAATGTATTGTTTTTCGTTACTATAAATGTCAATTCCGTAACTAACTATGTAATTACTTTGATACTGACACAACATGCAGCTTTGAAAGTAATTTACAACACTTTAGGAATAACGCTATCATGGACTTGTTTATTGTTTCAGATTTTCATTCCAACAAGACCGTAACGCTAATAGGATTTTGAAGGGTGTAATGCGTGTGGGACATCTAGCCAAAGGATTGCTGTTACGCGGGGACAACAAAGTCGAACTGGTGGTTCTATGCGCGGACAAACCTACCCTGACACTCCTCAGAAAAGTTGTGGATCTCTTGCCGGTCAACTTGAAACAGATCGCTGCCGAAAGTAACTATACGGTTACGATTAACGCCGCCGAAGCGGGATTAACCGTAGCCATCGACGGGCTGTCTGTTCTCGTTCAGCTAACGAGTCCTGTAATGAGGGAGCAAGGTAATTAGTGCATGAGCAGCGGGGTAAAGGTTTGCCATTTATGTGTACAGTACGGTCGTAGAAGGGTTTAAGCTGATATCATTGTTTTGAAGGAATTAATAACAGTTCCCTTTTTTTTTAGTATATTCCATTTATGAAGTTTTCTACGTTATTGTATTTCAGAATATGTTTTATGATTTTTTAGAGGCTCATCTTTAATATTATCACGAGAAGAATCGATATTACATTCGTATGTATACGCATATAAATTAGCGATTAATAAATATTCTTAGCCATGATCTTCACGTTTTCAGAAATACCAACAAAAAAACTGGAAACAATTGCAAATGACATGTTTGTTTAATACACTGACGTACAATAATTATCATCTTTCATTCTCTCCTAATTTCCAAGTAGTAAATTCAAGAGGAAATTGCGTTTCGTTCCTGTGGATTGTGGATCTTTACTGAATATTTCATTTCGGTTCATATTTTTAATTGTTATTTAGATTAACTTACATCAAGTACTCATTTCCGAAGAAGAATAATCCCGTGTTTTCTACGTTGTCGAGCACGTTCTTAACAGGAAATTATTGGCGGGTTTTTAATTTTCTTATTCACAAAGTCTTCATCCTTTTTAGAAAGTACGCAGCTTGTGAAAAATTGAAAATAAATTCAATATAAACCATCGAATATCAAGAAGGTGAAGATAAGTCATCAATTTTAACAATGAACCCTTTTTTACAGTTAATACAATTCCAACTACAGTAAAATACTTCTCTTAGATTGAACTTTTGGATTTGCTATTTAACGAAGGTTGCTGCAACTTTGTAAATCCATGTCGCCAAGGAAAGGTTTTTAAAATGATTTAAAAACGAGATTACTCTTTCATTTGACGTGGTTTGACTATTATATTCAGACCCATGACGAACTGAATTGAAACTAACTAGTTTCTTCCCATTTTTATAACTGGCAGACCAATATGTGCACTATAAGGAACAAGCTACATTTGTTTTGATTCAGTTCATCTTTGGTTTGAATATACTTTTAAAATACTTCTGACGATGTTGTGCAATCGTAACATGTCAAATTTAACAAACTTCTTAAATGTAATCTCGTGTTTTTATTCAAATTAAAAACCTTCCCTTAATGATTTTTGTTATAATCCAGCAATTGTTGGCAATTTTCTCGGAAGTTGGTTTTTTGTTTTTGTTGTACATTGCCGTATTGCTTCTAACTAGATTATTTTCTTCGATCTAAACATATTTCACCTATTTTAGCTTATCGCAGCTATTTTGATTTGCGTTAATTTTGCTTCAAAGCCAGTTTGGACTTATTCATCTTGTATGAATGCACGATACTTATTTACATTCTCGAAACTTCAGTTTTTAATGACATGTGCCTTCAATTAATCTAAACTTGAAAAAGGTAAAGTAGTTTGTGAATATTTGAATGTAGGAGAAATATTAGTAAAGCTCTGTTAGAAGAACAAGTGTTGATTCCAATTATTAATGAAACTAATGAGAATGAAAGAGTGCTACTTATTCAAATTGATTATTAAATGGCATATTTACCAAAATTTTATGATTCAATTTTCAACTGGAACTTTATTGATGCATTATTATATTCTTATTAGGAACTAGGACAATTGCAATTTCAGTAAAATTGAATAGAATCGGCCACTACATGATGAAAATTCATCATAAACTTTAATAAAATAACTGACCTGAATGGTCATATTCGCAGTTCATCCCAGGTGAGGTCAAAATTTCAGCGTTATCCAAAGTGTTCTTTGGATAACGCTGAAATTTTGCAGGAAATATTAGGTTTCCCAAAATTTCAAGCCATAATGCGCCGCCTAGAATATTTTTAATTTTTTTTTGGAATTTTTTTGATTGAAAATGAAAAAACGGCATTTATTCTGTAGAAAGGCTGTACTGAGACAAAAAAATATTCCAAATCGTGGATTTGATGGGAAATTTTCCAAGGAATCCAACGCCGCCTTCAGAATTGGTCAATATCGTTTCGCACATGCGCGCAAACTCGAATAACTGATTTTTTCTTCAAAAATTCATCTCCGGTGTTGCTACTCCGATCGGGTTGAAATTTTGTGTATAAATGCAGCTAAAAGTGAATATTTCAAAGTGGTGTAGTGTAAGCCATTTCTTTCAAGTTCATGCTGATGGGTAAATATTTATCTCTAATCTGATTCCAGATTCGGATTCCTCGGAAAATTTTCAATCGATTATCTACTTTCTAAAAAATTTTTAAGTAGATTCAATTGATATTGCAAGCATGTTTTTTCAATATTCAAATTTGTATGAAAGCGCAGTGTACATTTCTTGATTAAAATTTAATTTCTTTAAATAGAATAATAATCAAATAAAATGAGTTTCAATACTATAATTTATTATATTTTTTAAGAAAAATAAAATTAAAAAAAATAATAATTCAATAAAATGAGTTATATAATAAAAATTATCGTTAAATAATTTAAAAAAAAATAATTAAATAAAATGAGATATAATAATGAAAGTTATTATTTTTTCAAAAGAAGAAATTGAATTTTTATCAAGAAATGTACACTGCGCTTTCAATCAAATTTGAATATTGAAAAAACATGCTCTCAATATCGATTGTATCGACTTAGAAAAATTTTAGGAAGTACATGATCGATCGAAAATTTCCCGAGGAATCCGAATCTGGGATCAGATAGGAGAATAATATTCACCCATCAGCATGAACTTGAAAGAAATGGTCTAGGAATTTTTGGAAATACAGATAATTGACTAGCTGTTTTGTTTCATAATTTATGAATGACCATTTTGAAGTATTCACTTTTTGCTGCCTTTTCACGGAGTAGCAACACCGGAGATATGAATTTTTGAAGAAAAAATCAGTTTTTTTGAGTTTGCGCGCATGCGTGAAACGATAGCCCAATTCTGAAGGCAGCGTTGGATTCCTTGAAAAATTTTCCATCAAATCCATTGGAATATTTTTTGCCTCAGTAATGCGTTTCTACAGAAGAAATGCCGTTTTTTCATTTTCAATCAATACAATAAAAATGAAAAATATTCTAGGCGGCGCATTATTGCAGTATATGGCGTGAAATTTTGGGAAACCTAATATTCCTTGAGGCAGAAACTACCTGTACAATTTCAGCGCAATCCAAATACCTCACCTGGGATAAAGTGCCAACTATAAATGTTTGATTTTCCCTAATTCAATAAATAAATGTTTCTCTATCACCATAGCTTTTCTAACAGATGTTTAAAAAAACTACAGTGTCAGCAAAACTAGTTCAATTTATAAATTAGTGAAAATTGAACTAATAGTTGTTTTAAGTTTACAATTTTAATACTTATAGTAAAGAAATTTGAGTTCAGAGTTGCCACATGATCCTTTTTCTGTTCCAGGAGGTAAATATTGCATAAAATTCTGTTATTTAGCATCTCGAAAATTAACATTGATCTATAACTAAAAAACAAATTGATCAAAATAGAATGTATTGTATTGAGTGAACTTGATGATTCTGCTTTACGAGATATTTTCACTAATTGCTGAACTCTTGATTGAACCATTGCCCGAAATCTGAATATAGAAATAGTAACTAGTAGCTTAGTTTTGTCCAAAAAAGATTGAAAAGTTTCTAGGCGTAGACATTGAGAGTGTCTAACATGTAACGTCTAGCCATTTAACGTTCTTTACAGATGAAAATGTGCAAACATTCTTTGCAACTGGTAATTACAACAATTATACTACGACAAGAAGGTGTGAACTGGTATGTGTTTTCAATGATGGACATTTGCGTTGTCCTTTGATGTAGAACAGCTTAAACCTTGATCGTCTTTAATAAATATTGGACTTTTCTAGTTTTACAGTCAACTGTCAATCAAGCCTGTCTCAGAATCGTTGAATTAAAATGGTGGTATCGTTGCGCAAGCGACCGATACAGTCAAATAAAGAAGATATTCATGTTAAGTGTAAGAGGATGATGACATTGAAATGCTAGAGTGTCAGACTTTTATATCCGGTCCAATACTTATACTTGTACTGTGCCTGTTTAGAGCTGATTTTAGGTGGTGTGGGATAAGGATTTTTGACCAACCGCCGCACATTGTGGCCCTGCTGTCTGTCCAAGATGGCCGGGGCCGTAGTGTGCGCGATGGTCAAACACCCTTTCTGATGTCTTAGACGCTGCGAGCGGCGGGTTGGACCGGGACGTTCTCGCACGAGGCAAGTGTCTCCAGGCGCTGGCAGCCCTCAGACATACCAAATGGTTCCAGGTTTGTGTTTTTCTCACACCGTGCGCACCTTTTCGCGGTTTAAAACTTTTTTTTATTAACTTGTTTGAGTAAAATGTTATTTCCCGCAAATTTAACCTGTCCGATATCTCTCTGATCTGACGATGTGAGTTTTTGTTAGAAAATTGTACTCTTACATTAGGGAATCGAAGTTTCATTGCATTTGTTTTCAATATGGTTAGCTAGGTTTCATTTACAATTTTTATATTGCTTCTATTCCCTGTTTTTCAGATGAGTTTAATAATATTTTATATTTTTGAATTTAGATTCAGTAAAACATATGTGAAAAAAAAAGAAAAGGTCACATCTCAATCATTATTAGATGTTAGATTGTTAGGGGGTTCTACAATAATATGTCAATTCAGATCACTCATTTTGTCTTTGAGGGACTAACTTTCAGTAATTCGCGGTTATTATTTTGTTTATCATGTACGGTAGAACCCCCATGTTTGAGTTTGCTTGGATATGAGAAATCTAACATATTTGCTTTTCAGGCTAGGGCTTTAGGGCTGCACTCTTGTGTAGTGATTATTCGCATCTTAAGGGACTTGTGCCAACGAGTACCGACATGGCAGCCACTAAGCTCATGGGTAAGTAATTTCTAAAATCTAGTAGAGTAAACTTATTGTATGATAGAAAATAATCACTTGAATTCATTCTAAATGTCCATTATCTCACTTGTTGACACGACTGTACGCCTGCGCAGTAGTCAAAATTTAATAGTCCCTATGTTTATCATTATGTTAAAAAAATTAATGAATACCATATTTAACCGATGCTTTGGAAATTGTCCATTATACTGGGCGACTCGTTTTAAATAATACCCAGGAATATCTCGAGAAATATGCATCAGACAAAAAAATGTTCTCGAAAAAAGTTTCATGGTTTTGAGGGATATCCGATCCTGTAAAAAAAAACTGGACTACAAATAGTCCAGTCGCACGGTCACGAAAGTTGATTAGAAAATTTAATATGGTTGATTTGTAAGTTATCTTATGTTTTTGGATGCCCTAAAAACGGGTAAAATAGTTAAAAATTCCTGGAGTGCCAATCTTATGTTTTTGGATGCCCTAAACAAGTGAAAAAAAATTTCCTGCAGTGCCGCTTGAAGAGTTATGTTCATTTTCTTGCTAAAAAACTAGAAATATTAAAGGTTTTTTCATTTATTTCAATTAATTTTGGGATAAAGCCTCCAATCAAAAAAACGCAAGGGATTAAAGTCGTAAATAATTTGAATCCGCGTCGAATGAGCCAAGTCAGAAGTTTGAGAAGTTTAAAGGTTATGGGTCCATTTTGTGATTTTTTTTTACGGCTTGCAACATATTATTTTTTTAATAGAAAAAAGATTTCGTGAAAAACCGTAAAATTATGATTGCACGCTAAAAATGCATTTTGAAGATTTTGACAAATATTACCTAAATAAAATAAACATCAAATCACATTTTGTTGGAAATGCCCAATTTTGTCGGAAAAATTTTTGACCTTGGAAAATTGAAGTAATTTTCAGGTTACAAAATTCGAAAAAACAAACGAATTCGAGATATTGTTAGAACTCTCCATTACGCGTATTTTGAGCTATTGTAGATCAATTTTGCTTCAGTAGAAGTCTTAGATATTCATGTAAACGTGTTTGGCGGGCCCATCGTTAAAATCCAAAATTCATTGGAAGGTAGATGACTTTCTCTATCTAAATCCAAAAGTGTGACCTCTTAGCCACAAGCCAAAAATGGTGGTTTGCATAATTTTTCAAAATTGATTAAATAATTGAAAAGACCCGGAAAATTTCCATTTTTTTTCGACAAAAT
The DNA here is from genome assembly GCA_958510875.1 of Endomychus coccineus. Taxonomy (NCBI): domain Eukaryota; kingdom Metazoa; phylum Arthropoda; class Insecta; order Coleoptera; family Endomychidae; genus Endomychus; species Endomychus coccineus. The sequence goes on along the minus strand of OY294067.1, from coordinate 28,854,729 downwards.
GGTATTTTCTGATTAAATAAAAGTGCTTTTTATTCATTAACTGTAAAAGAAAGGATTTGATCACATTTTCCAGCCATATCAAATTTTGCCCGTTTCTCAGGGGATTCGGTCGACCGTGCGAATGAACTAATAGGGCGGTGAGAGGGAAACAACTTTGACATATTGAGGAACCTCTACTTTATATAATAGATTCTTATAGGTCGTCACAAATTATAAAGGGTTGACTTGAAAGTTTTTTTTTAATCTGATGGATGACGCTCGAATCGACAAAACTTAACAGTTTTTGAATAATTTTGAAAGGAGATTCAGTTGTGGTAAAATAAATAAGTAATAAATAAATAAACTCACCTGTTCTTGCGGAGGCAATTTTCCTTGAACAACAAAAAGTTGAAGATGCGTTAAGAGTAAGTTACGGTCATCTATGTATACCACGCATACTTTTAATTGAGGTTACATGGTCATTATAATGTTATTTATTTGTATTTATTCAAACGTTTCTGTAATGTTAGATATTGCTCTTGTTTCACAGTAAGATTCTGCATAAATTAATTTAGAATCGGCGTTTTATTACTTATACATTCAAATGTTTAACAGAATTAATTAATATTAGCAATTGTGGTATCGTCAGAACAAGTTATACCAAAATTCCATAATATTAGTTTGCAACTTTTCTAAATAATTATTAATTATTATTGATGCTACAAAGTTAATGGGGAACTTGAACAATCATTGACATATGTAACGTTTCAATTGGAGTGTAAATAATTCTTTTCAGTTTCACAGAAACGTTTTTCATGAATGACTATTCATGAACATTCCCTCACATCTAGAACATTTTGGGATGGTTAATAATTCTTGAATGTGGCGAAATTTAATGTGTTTCTAATTAAAATTTGGACTTATTTGAGGAGCTATAACATTTTTTTTTGATTTGAACATTTACAATATTTGATATGTTTCAATTAGTTTGAAAATTATTCTTTTCAGTTCTCCACAGCACCGTTTATTCCTTATAAATTGTTATGCAATCCGATTTTTTTGTAATTCCTTCACTAGGTAGAATATTTTAGGTTTGTTAATATTCTTTTACGTTTTAAACGTTTCTGAATTGAATATGTTTTCGACTCATACTCACCAGCTATAGAAAAAAATTTAATGTATAATCTACAAGCCCAATGCTTGACAGGTTGAAATTTGTCAATATTCAACACTGTTTTCAATTGGGCTTAAAGCAATTCATCAGGATTTTTCATAGAACTGTTTACTACCATCAATAGTTCTGCAGCCCGATTCTCTGAACATTTTATCATACATCTAACCATATTTGGAAATCCTTGAACATTATTTTCTGTTTAAACTCGATGTGTTTTCAATTGAAATTAAATTCTAGATTTAAACATCTACAATCTAGAAATGAGATTTCAAATTTTTTCGTCTCATTGCAGGCAATGGAATTATTAGCTGAGAAAGTAATCTCGTCAGTGCCTGGGCAAGTTCAGCTATCGCCTGGAGATGCTCTGCGCAGGGTAATGGAAGCAGTAGCCAGCGGATTATTATTACCAGGAGGCCCAGGACTTGGAGATCCCTGCGAAAAAGACAGTCCAGATGCCGCTTCTGCCCTTTCTGCCCAACAACGGGAGGATTTAACCTGTTCTTCTCAATATGCACTGAGATTAATAGCTTATAGACAAATATTCAAGGTAATTATTACTTTATCTTGCAAGTATATGCAGTTTTTAATAATTCTTGGGAACGATTTTTTGTTTTAAATTATAGATTTTTATTTTACTCTTAACTGGTTCAATATTATTTGGGTTTTGACTTGAACATTTGTTTTAATCAAAAATGAGCAGATTGGTAATATATCCAGTGTCTACAAATAATTAGTAGAACATACAGAACGGTTTATGGTTTCTGTTATTTACTTGAATGGATGAAACATGTTTGTAATGAGTCCAATGCTTGACATGTTGAAATTTACCAATATTCAATACTTGTTTTCAATTGGACTGAAAGTATTTCTTCAGGGTTTTTCACAGAAACGTTTTCTATCATGGACGTTTCTGCAACCCGATTGAACATTTTATTGAATATATAGACTTTAAGCTAGTAGAAATATTGATATTTTCATAATCGATTAGTAATATGATTTCTACTCTCACTTTTGCAGGTATTAGGAATGGAACCCTTACCCGCGCCTCAAAAAGCATTTAGACGTGATAGATCTGCTCGTAAGCGGCGTCGTTCCGGAGGTGAACAAGCCGATTCAGAGAGTGAGTTTGTTTTAATATATATTTTATGTTTCATTTGAAGCATTATTCCACGAAAGCATTAATGAATGAAGCCTTCAACTTTTATTTATGATAAATGATTATTAATTTGATTTATTTTATTTACAGGTGATAGTGGAAAAGTTATTAAAACTGAAGGAGCTGAAACTCCAGCTGAAGTAGCGAAGTAGTTGTCAGTATTTATTTACTGAACCTTAAGATTTTGTTAGACTAAGATAATTTTATTTTCTACATTTTACAAATATTTGATGTATAGGAATGATTTTTTTCGTGAACTTTCACCTATTACTGTAGTTCAAATGTTTTCTAGATGTATGTGTGATTTAACTTGAAATATATTCCATAATACCATGAATTTGTTTTACAATACTTATTACTCAGATTCATTTTCTACTTGGGTTCAAGAAAGTCGAATTGATTATATTGTGAGACAATTGATTCTGTAAAGAACTACACCCTATTCAATTATTTTTAACTTATGTTGAAGAAATTGATTAAAATACCTATGACAAAAAGATTACTAAAGAATTGCGTTTGAAGCATACTTCTATGTCTTGTTTGTATAGTTGGTATGGATCACTGAGGATTTTAATCCTCAGTGGTATGGATCATAGACTTATTATCCTAATGACACGGTCGTACATACCATCGACATATACATATGGACTTCGCGTGGCAATGATAAGCGCGGCTAGTGCCGGCGTGAGAGGGGAAAACGAAGAGGCCTGATACTGTCTTTATCTATCGCTATTGGCCGCTGAGTTGCCATAGAATGCAACATGACTAGCTAGTATGTTTACGTCCCAAGCCGGCACATGCGATTCTTGCGAGTACAATTAACCGGTTTTTCGTCAATAACGCAAAGCATGCGGGATTTTACGTGATTGTCGGACAAAATGGTTGTGACGTGTGTTTGTAAGATTACGGCAAAAAAAGTGAGCAGTCAATATCGATCCACACGTAAGTGAGGTTATTATTGCATTAAAACACTCAGTTTTTATTAGTTTTTAATTGAACACTAAACAGTTAATAAAGATGAAATAAATACAACGGTTACATGGATGATTCTTTCTAAGCAATACACACGACTCATCGACTAACAGTTACTTAGTGACCATAACATTGAAACTATTAATTGAACTAGAACAATATCTATGGCCGTCCACCATCAGTGCATAGAAGACATAATAAACACTGAAGCACACATTCAAAGTGTTCAGTGTCACCATCTATTATGATACACTTGAAACATTATTAATAATCTTATTGTCAGGCATATTATGTTTATTTCAACAGTAAGTCTATTGCATAGATAACTCTACCACCGGTAGTAGAGTTATCTATGGTCATTGTTAAAGTATCAAATTTGGTTAATTAAAGTACAGAACTCGATGAAAATGTCCAATGATAATTTAGTACATTGTTTCACAAGTATTATGCTGAAATAATTTGCTAATGTACAAGTAATCTGCTGATTTTACTTTCGAGGTTAGTTAAGTTACATTCTGGTCAAAATATCACAATTCATTCTTTGTCTTCTTGATTAATTGAACATACTAGCTACAGTCATGTTGCATTTCCACAGTATTAGGCCTCTTTGTTTTCCCCTCTCACGCCGGCACTAGCCGCGCTTATCATTGCCACGCGCAGTCCATATGTATATGTCGATGGTACATACAGGTTGGAAACTCGGCTGTTTCCTATGTGAGAAGTGGGACCGCTAAGCGTCGACTGTCGCGTAGTACCAGAAGACGTCACGTGACAGTATTCTCCGACAACTGTCATTCTTAAGTTGTAAACACAAGGAATACCTGCGTTTTTAGAAACAAATTACGAAACTGTGCATTGTGCCGAAATGCAAAACGTGGTACAAAAGTGTAAAGCAAGAAACTTCTGTTTTTGAAGTGTCGAAAGATGCGGAAATGCGAAAAAAGTGGATGCTTGCGATTCCGGATAGAAATCGGAATACATTTTGACAAGAGTAACAGTTCTATTCCTCTCTCGAATCAGAATAGTAAATATTGCGTTACGAGAAAAATTATTTTACTTAATAATGTGATTGTTGCCGTACTTCGAGATCCAAGCGCCAGCTAGTGGCTGAGCGAGGGACTACGAGTTTGGCGACACGTAAGAGACCCATGTCAAACATACCGAGTCCCCAGACCTGTATGTACGACCGTGTCTTAAAGAGACAGAATTGTTTACATTTAAACACGATTAGACATTGCCAAAATTTCGGGCCACTCTGAGCGCTGTATATAAGAAGTATGGCCGTATGGAATGTTCTGTGTGCCGGATTAGTTGTTCTGTGTGCTGGATTGAGATTTGTAATTATTATTATAAAAACGTCCATAGCATTATTTATTGGTTATATTAGAAGCAATACTGTTGAAATGTCGTTTTCTCTGGAAAATATTTCATAATTTATGGTAACCTGGAATATGCAATCGAATTGTAGAATATTTAAATTTTTAAATATAGAGCTATTCCATTCCATTGCATCATTTGTTCAGAAAGCGACAACGGCCGCGCACCTTTTATTATTTATGACTCGATGACAAAGAGGTTCGCTGGTTTCCTTTGTCATACTTCATGTAATCATTGCGACAAGTCAAATGGAATTTTATGAATGAAATGATTCGTCTCCTTAGGATAATAGGTCTATGGTATGGATGGATACATTAACCTGAAAGAACTCGCCAAACCATAGAAGTTTTGTACTAAAACGTCTATGCATGAGGCCGTCTAGCAATGCCACTGAATTGGATGCATATCCAAGTCTATAGCAAGGTTTATGTGAGACATAGAAATAAATCTTTACAAAAAAGCCCGTTTTGTCTGAAAACAGCTAAAAGGAAATCTGTAGACATGAATGTTTCCATTCATTTAATAGCCCTCTGCCATAGTATATTGTATGAACTCAAATAATGTAAGAGTTTCTTGGAAGTTTGAAATTAATGCTTCCATCTCAGGAAATAATTTTAAACATTAAATCGAAAATTGGCAACCAACCTTCAATAGATGTTGAATAGTATTGTCTTTATGTTTGCAAACTCAACAACCGATCTATGGCATGGCATAATATAACAAATTGAGTTTATATCTTTGAAATATATTACAACTATTTAAGTGACAGTAAAAACGGTTGATAAGGAAATGCAGATTCTAAATTTGACATTTAGTCTAGTAATATGTTTTCAAATCACTTGTTTTACCAAGGAAGATACATTTTTAAATTTTCATTTAATACCCATCATAGGAATGGATATATTGCTCAGCCTAAATTTCATGACAGAACTCATGTTTCAACCTTAAGATATCTTGCCTGGTGATGAGTGTTTCTTTTCCTTCATAGTTAACTATATTTAGCATATTCCATTAGTCAACATTCCCATTTATGAATGATTGTGGGGCTTTTCTTGTAAGTTTTCATTCTTCGCTAGAAGGGCAAAAACGAATTCTCAACTGGTTTACTACTTCGTAAGGATCATTCACTGTTCAATACAAAAACTCAAATCATTGTTATAAACATTTTGTAGAGGGTTTGAATGTTTCAATATAAAGAGATATAGAACAAAAGCAAATTTATTCACAATGTTATAATTATGATGACAATGTTTCCTTTTATAAATATAGTTCGTCTGTAGTAAACACAAGACTTTTTTTTTAATCTCAATCTTCAACTAATACCAAATAATTTAAAATGTCAACATTCAAAAATTAATTGTAGAATAAATCATAAATACAGTTTGATTAACTTATTTTTGAAGTGACAATACATTTCAAAAATTTAATTCATGGATATAAATTTAAATTACAAACTGAAGCAAATAAGATTATTATAAATAGTACATTATAAAACTACATGAAAATGGAGTTTAGTCTAAAAATATCCCGTTAAACTAGGACATAATATATACAGTAAATGTTCATCTAAACATCTATATCACGAATTAACTACGGATAAATAAATATACAGTCTTTTTATATATAATATTATTCATTAAATGCTTAAAAAATTGGACTAGAAACTTCTTTATGGCTTAATTAACAAACTTAAACCTTTAATATAAAATTTTAGTACAGAAACCTTAAAATGAATTACTAAACATTCAAAGATACAATGTAGGAAGCTACTAGAACAAAAATATTCGAACAAACATTGAAAAACATTATTAATTTATGTTGTAATTGTTTGCTTATGTAAGCTTGCAACATAGTAAATCCAAAGTAACATAATATATTTATGTTGCTTTGGATTAAAAGTCTTCACATTTTTTGTTTTGCATGAGTTGACAAAGTACCATTTATTAAGAAATATTTGATTTTGGATAATGTTATTCTGAAGAAGTAGGTTGCAAGCCAAATTTCTACAGAATGCCTCATTGTTTAATGAGTAGAATACAAAATTCGAAAATTGTGCTTCATAAGTTATAGTTTTCTATCAACAGGGAATATTCATGTGTATGAAAATTCCTGTATTTTAGAAGAAAAACATATAGTACGAATGAGTTGTAGGAAAATTAAATTCTGTAAATGTGTGGTTATTATCATGTGTCTAATACTGTATTAGGCACATACGCTATTGAATAGTGCAAGGACATACATCCCTATCTGGCATGAAAAAAATTGTATAGACCATCTATCAGAGAAACAATGATGAATGCAACTCAGAAATGTGAAATGTTACAATGAATGCAATTATGTAATTTGTGCGTTCTTCAGAAAATATGACCAATTTGATGTCAAGACGATAGATAGATTGGAAATATTTCCTCTTTCAAGTTGTTATAGCCTGAAATCAATTACACCTAAACTGAAATAAAAAAGAAATTATTCCTGTAACTGAAACAAACAGTTAACAGATATGATAAACTTTCGACATTAATACAAAAAATTAAGACATGCAGAAATAAAACACTCTACTACTTACATACCTAAATTTCAATTATTTGCAGTCCCGCTTACAACCTGCTGTAATCTCGCACCTTCTTCCGTACCGTCCATCACGATGAACGAACCTAACCTAGAAATACGTTTTTGCGTACCATCATTAGCACTATCAATTTTTTTATTTCGCAAGATAACTTCTTCCTTGTTATCGAACGTATTGCTTCTGATAAGTCTTTCCGTTTCGGGCTGGCTGGCTTTGATCCACACCTTTTTATCGTTTTTGGCCGGTTGCTGTTTGCTTTGTTCGATCTTTTTCCACAGACTAGCAATCCTGCTGGTCACCTGTTTCTTGGAAGACGAACCGTTGGAATTCAAACTAGAACTGCTGCTCGAATGCTGTTGGGCCTGAGCTGAAGGCGAAGCGGATTTTTTTATTGCGCCAGGTCCGTTTTGAACTTTACCCAGTTCACTTTTTAAGCTCTGACTAGACGTGGAACTCTGTATTTTCCTGGATAGAGCACATTCTCGACTGTCTGCACTAGTGGATCGACTATAGGTTTTAATGTTCTTATTAGTCCTGTCAGAGCTTGCAGATTTGAATATCCCATTGCGAGTTCCAGCACCGATCGTAGATCTAGCAGGGGACTTATTAGTCGAAGAAGCTGTTCCGAACGTTGGAATTTTCGACAAACCCGGAATTTTACTTTTCGTAGCTGCTGGAGGAGTAGCGACATCATCTTTTGTAAACGTCCCTTGACGTTCTAAAGATGGCGCCTGTTTAGGAACATTGTTATTGAGTTTCAGAGAATTCCTCGATGAATTGCTAGTCCTTGCAGGTGAACCGATGCAGGAATTTGATCTAGGGCCTGCTGGAGCACTGACGGGCCTGGTTCCATATCCGCTTGACGTTCGAGGAACTGGAGGCTTCGTAGTAACGTTACGTGGTCTAGATACCACCGATTTCAATGAATTTCCAGATTTGAAACTATTTGTCACGTTTTTAACCAAATTCGAAGTAATCGTAGTTTTTATCGGCTTACTACTCTTTGGAGTCGGTTTATGGAGGTTAGATTTCGAATACAGTTGTTTCCTTCTCCCTCTAATACCTTTCGATGTTTCATCCTCCACCGGAATAATTTCTTCTTCAACTTTATTCTCTTCGGGTTTAACAATTTTTGGTTTAGCTGGTATTTTTGACACGTTATTTTCGTTTTCGGATTCGTCACTTTCGTTCCGTTCTCGCTGCCGATCTTCTACTAAATTACCATCGCAATTTATCGGATCTGACGCCGTCGGAATAACCGGCGTGTTCTGTCTGAAACCCCAACTCTTGTGATAAGTTCTATAGTTCATAGAACTTCCAGAATTGTGTTCGGACTCGTCATCGTTCGATACCAAACTCAGAGTTTCGCAATCGATGAATTCGTCGTGATTCGTTTTGATTTCTCTAAGTGTCTTAAGTACTTTGTTTGCTTCTTTTTCCACCAACAAGTGAATGTCAGTTTCACTATTTATAGGAGACGATTGGGATGTTGGAGTGAATACGGATTCCTCTAACGTTTGGGTCTTGAAACGATCTTTATTTTTGATCCTGCAACAAATATATATTTTTTATGACGAATCAGAACGATCGTAAGTTCTAATCATTTTAGAATCGTTGAAATAAAGCGGTTATGGGATAATAAGCTCTACAGTAAAACTGTAACCTATTGCGACCAAAATCCCTAGTTCTTAAAAAAGAGCAACGTAAGCAAGAAGGTATATATGGATCTATACCAAACCTCTGAATTCTTTAAGGTATAAAATAAGCTAGTTCGGGAAACAACAGTGTCAAACCGACAAGAATAGTGCCAAGACATTTGGCGAGAACTATAATTGGAAATGTATATAATACCAACAATCAATATTTCAAAATTCCTATCGAAAAACAACAGTCGCATATAAAACGTCTAATAATTTGCACAAATTCATAAATAATTCTAAAACAAAATTAAAAATAATCTGGAACTTATAAGTTATGTTGTGATGGCTGTAATACTTTGTATATTGGTAAAACAGGTCGCAGCGTTCACCAGAGATTTCAAGAACATATGAGGAGCCACAGATTGAAAGAGACCGATTCAACGCATGCTAATCATCTAATCGAACATAACCATAATTTCACTCACAATCCCGAACTCTTACATATCGAACGTAAGGGCTTGAAATTGAATATATATATCATCACTTGAAATTGTCAAACATGTTAAAGACAAAAATATTGTTTTAATTGATCAATTGGACATTTATCATTCACCAATTATTTATCATTTCCTTAGTAGTGATTTAAATGTTCTGTAACTAATGGTATTTCCCTCCACGTAATAGGTATAGTCATTATAGTATAAAGACGTTCTCTGTCAATGTAACTTTAGTTTCTAACTTAGCTGAGATGATGACACTGTGTGTTGAAACATACGTAAGCAATAGTGGATAATAAAAACGTTCATTGTTTATTTAGTGTAAATTAGTGGTTTTATGCCCATAATTTCATTTTTTGCTATAGTCCTCAGAAATTTGGATTTTTCCCAGAAATCGAGGAAACCTTTTTCATTTATAAATAAAAATGTAGTATGGGAAATCCAAAATCGAGTGCCCCTAACGCGTCCCCCAGGTAGGTGGGGGAACATTGTTATATATATAAATGTTTTTTTTCGCAATGTCTCGTTTCCTATGGTTTTTGGAAAAAATCATAAGAATGAAAGTGTTTAGAATCATTTACATAAGACTTATTATGAAAAAATGAAAAATCGCAGTTTTCCGAAAATCGCGAAAAACCCCAAATACATATATTTAAATACTTTTCATCACCGATAACGAAATATATTGTTTCCTTTGCGTTTTTGGCGAAAATCACAAGAATGAAAAAGTGTTTAGAAACCCAACAATACATGCTATGGCAGTATAGAATTTCCCAAGAATTTTCCGGAAAACGAAACTGAACCGTCAAAATATGCATGGGAAGATGTATTTTTTTCTAAAATGTTAAATATAATGTCCCAGAGGTGAGGGGGGGGTTGTAATTGTTATATATGTACAATATAAATGTTTTTTTTCGCAATATCTCGTTTCCTTTGGTATTTGGAAAAAATCATAAGAATTAGAGTGTTTAGAATGACTTACATAAGACCCTATTGTGAAGAAATGAAATATAGCATAGTTTTCCAAAATCGCGAAAAACCCCAAATATATATGTTTTAATTTTTTTTATCACCGATAACGAAATATCTTGTTTCCTTTGCGTTTTTGGCGAAAATCACAAGAATGAAAAAGTGTTTAGAAACCCAACAATACATGCTATGGCAGTATAGAATTTCCCAAGAATTTTCCGGAAAACGAAACTGAACCGTCAAAATATGCATGGGAAGATGTATTTTTTTCTAAAATGTTAAATATAATGTCCCCGAGGTGAGGGGGGGGGGGTTGTAATTGTTATATATGTACAATATAAATGTTTTTTTTCGCAATATCTCGTTTCCTTTGGTATTTGGAAAAAATCATAAGAATTAGAGTATTTAGAATGACTTACATAAGACCCTATTGTGAAGAAATGAAATATAGCATAGTTTTCCAAAATCGCGAAAAACCCCAAATATATATGTTTTAATTTTTTTTATCACCGATAACGAAATATCTTGTTTCCTTTGCGTTTTTGGCGAAAATCACAAGAATGAAAAAGTGTTTAGAAACCCAACAATACATGCTATGGCAGTATAGAATTTTCCGGAAAACGAAACTGAACCGTCCAGATATGCATGGTAAGATGTATTTTTTTCTAAAATGTTAAATATAATGTCCCAGAGGTGAGGGGGGGTTGTAATTGTTATATATGTACAATATAAATGTTTTTTTTCGCAATATCTCGTTTCCTTTGGTATTTGGAAAAAATCATAAGAATTAGAGTGTTTAGAATGACTTACATAAGACCCTATTGTGCAGAAATGAAATATAGCATAGTTTTCCAAAATCGCGAAAAACCCCAAATATATATGTTTTAATTTTTTTTATCACCGATAACGAAATATCTTGTTTCCTTTGCGTTTTTGGCGAAAATCACAAGAATGAAAAAGTGTTTAGAAACCCAACAATACATGCTATGGCAGTATAGAATTTTCCGGAAAACGAAACTGAACCGTCCAGATATGCATGGTAAGATGTATTTTTTTCTAAAATGTTAAATATAATGTCCCAGAGGTGAGGGGGGGTTGTAATTGTTATATATGTACAATATAAATGTTTTTTTTCGCAATATCTCGTTTCCTTTGGTATTTGGAAAAAATCATAAGAATTAGAGTATTTAGAATGACTTACATAAGACCCTATTGTGAAGAAATGAAATATAGCATAGTTTTCCAAAATCGCGAAAAACCCCAAATATATATGTTTTAATTTTTTTTATCACCGATAACGAAATATCTTGTTTCCTTTGCGTTTTTGGCGAAAATCACAAGAATGAAAAAGTGTTTAGAAACCCAACAATACATGCTATGGCAGTATAGAATTTTCCGGAAAACGAAACTGAACCGTCCAGATATGCATGGTAAGATATATTTTTTTCCCTAAAATGTTGGATATAGTGCCTGCATTCGATTTTTTGGAAAAAATTCAAGAATAAAAAAATATTTAAAATGCCATTTTACAAAAGACGAAACATACAAATTTTTTCAAAATTTTCCAGAAATCGCGAAAAACTTTCGTAATATCCATGTATATAATCTACTTTTTTTCGAATTTTTTTTTCCTAAGAGCATGAGAACCCCAGATATTTCGACATTTCCAAAAAAAAGTATATTATACATTGATATTTCGAGATTTCTGGAAAATTTGCATGTTTTTAGAGTTTGGTCTCATGTAAAATGACATTCTAAACACTTTTTTATCCTTGTGATTTTTCCCAAAAACGTAAAGGAATCGAGATATTGCGAAAAAGTCTGTGGAAATTGAAAATCTTCAAATAATCTCTTATCTTACCTTAGTTCGGCGAAATTTTGTTTCGTAATCAATGTGGGAGTGATCGGCTCGGAGGTCATGTTTGTTGTTTTCTGTAACGAACCCACGTCCAAAACTTGAGTCTGAAACCTGGATCTGTCACTCAATCTCCTTTCCTTGGGCGTCACCTTCGAAGTTGTTGTATCTTTGACACTGTAAGCGGGAGACACAAAAGTTGCATCATTCACCGATTTATACTCTTCGCTCAAACAATTCACAGTTTTATAGTCGTCTCCCTGGGTGAAAGTTTCATCGCATAGATCCGTGAACGTCTCATCTTTCATTACCATTTCCGCCGCAACCGTGTAAGTTTTATACCGTTCTTTGGCCAAGCGACGTTGCTTAGATTTCAGATGCCTGTTCGAATGCCTTGTTCTCTTAGGTGTCGTATCGCTGCTGCTCGAATTGATGTCCGATTGGATAGGCGTGACGCTATTCGCGTCCGAAAAATCGTTCTCCGTCTGCAAAGTCGAATCGCCAACGTGCGTGACGCAATCTTCGAAAACTTCCGTTTCGCTACAGATGGCGCTGGTCGCGACGTCCGCCAGAGAATTGCACAAATCCGTTATTTCGTTGAACAGCGAAGGCGGATTGATATTTTCCAAATCACTGATGCTGTGCATCTGGGTGCTAAGTAAATTGAGCATACTCGAGGGGTTTTTATTGGAAGAAAAGTTGAGATATTCCCTTCCAACCGAACCGTTAATGACAAAGTTACTCTTGAAATCGTATTCGATCGGAAGACTTTCAACGCTCGTTAGACTCCCTTGCATGTCCAAAAGATCACCAGGGGTGTTCAAATTTAACAAATTCTGATTTTCCAAACTATCAGTACTGGAAGCGTGTGGCAAGTTGGTTAGAACGCGACGTATCATCACAGAAGCGGGCAACGACTTTTTCCTTCTAGGTAACTTAGGACTTGAAACACCAGGAAATTCAGGTCCGACCATGCTGTTCGACATTGAATTCAGGTGCGACGGAGGCTCCACGCGATCCAATTCCAAGGAAGCGACGCTCGTGACACTTGAAGACATTTCCGCCTCCTGTCTGAAAGCGGTAACCATTTTCGTCGCTTCTATCGCAATCAAAGTTGATTCGGTCATTGTGCTCGTGTTAATGGAAGAAAAGTCGTTGGATCCGTTATTTTGATCGGCCGGTGGTCCGTCCATCACATCGAAATCTAGCTTCGCAGACTTCTCCTCGTCGTCACTTTTGAACGTTACAACGTTAGGGATGCTCCCCGAAATACTTGGAAACGTCACATCATTGGTCGACGTGTTTTCATCCCAAATGCTGTCGTTTTTATATCCCTCGGAGCTCTTGTTTTGCAGATGGGACGACGCCTGCGAAATCAACTCAGCCGTGAAACGATCCAAAGATTCGATCATGGCGTCCGGATCGAGCATGCGCGTGTCCAAAACTTTCGACGATTCGGTACAACTACGTTCGAAACGATCTATTCGGTTTTTGTCGTTGTAGTTGGTGCAATTGTCCGAATTCGAGAGCGAACCGTCGGAGCTTACGTTTTCGGAATTCGTGTCTAGAATTTTGCCGAGCGACTTGTTAGATCCACTCTTCGTGAGTTTTGCCGCCACTAGATTTTCGTCTATGGACCAAATTGACGCATTCTGATGTTCTACAGTAGTCACCTGTGGTTGGTTCTTGATTTTCTCTGTTTTGTTGAAGTCTCCCAAGATTTTTGGATTTTTTTCTACGTCTGCCACCATGGCTGGAATGTTGGGATACACGTTGTTTATTTGAATTGTGTACCTGGCAACAGACGCAACATTCACGTTTTTTGACTTTCCATCTGATTGGTTGTCATCGGATTTTCCTAGAAAATCTTTCTGGTTGGATTCTTCGCAGTTATCGATTTGCGGTTTGATTGGAGTCACATTGTGTTTGCTTTTAGGCATTCCTGACGAAATGCATTGGTCCAACAGGGCTTGTTCCGCTTCCAAAGATCCGAAAGATTCTATACTAATAGATGATAACGAGGATTTACGGGATAGCTCGTTTTGTTCGACATTTTTCGAAGTATTGGCTGCAAGAATATGCTTCAATCAAATTTAAAATTCAATTTTGTATAGTGTGTATTTACCTGATTCAGTTTCTACAGCAGATTCGAGTTCAGTACTTTGAGATTTGTTTGGGGAAGATCTAAAACAATGAAGAATTCAAAGTAAATAATAGTCCAAAATAAGGGTCATTACTAAAATTTTATTGACCGCTCGAAAATGTATTCTTTTGCATCGTTAATTAGAAATAAGGGGGCTCCTGATTATTACTATTGATAAACAATGAAAAACCATTTTCAATTAACAACTGGAATGTCTTTTACAACAAATGGGATACTCTTTTAATTCAAAGATTCTTAAATTTGGTATCAAGGGGTTTTTTGGTCCGTTACAGCCTGAATCTGAAGTCAGAAAATAGAAAATCTGACCCGTTTGCGGGAAACCCGGAAAATTTAACCAAATCTTAGCAACAAACTAATTTTTTTTTCGGACCATGGTATCGAAATAATACGATGCCTTGCTGTGTCTCAGTACAATTTTTCCTAAAAGAAGGAAAATTGGTGGAAAATTGCCTCGTTTTTCCTTCATATTCCTATCTCGGTCCACAGAGAACATATAATTTGACACGTTGGAGAGGACCGAGACAGGAATATGAAGGAAAACGACGCAATTTTACACCAATTTTCCTTCTTTTAGTGAAATTTATATCGAGAACCATGACGGAAACTTATTATTGCAATAACACTGACTAAAATTTTTCGAAAAACAAAATAATTTGTCGTATAGAAATGGTAAATTAATATTTTCCGGAAAACTATAGTCGGTTTTGATTTTATGATCATAAAATAATACTCAGCGACCATGAAAGAAAAACGACGCAATTTTCAACCAATTTTCCTTCTTTTAGTGAAAATTGTACCGAGACACATCACGGCATCTTATTATTTCAAGCCCACAGTCCGAGATAAATTTGTTTGTTGCTAAGATTTGGTAAAATTTTCCGGGTTTTCCGGCAAATGGGTCGGGTTTCCCGGCAAATGGGTCGGCTTTTCCATTTTTCTACTTCAGATTCGGGTTCAACGGACCAAAAATACATCTGATACCAAATTTCAAAAACTTTGGATTAAAAGAGCCCGAGATATTCCATTTGTTATAAAATACATTCCATTTGTTAATTGAAAATGGTTTTTCATTGTTTATTAATAGTAATAATCACGAGCCCCCTTTTTTTCTACTAACGATGTGTCAGCCATCCTGAACAGGATGCAAAAAGAATTTTGCATTTTCGTACGGTCTATAAAATTTTAGATGTTTTTCACACTTTTGACTGAAACATGTTAAATATTTTTTTCATTAAAATTCCTTTGAATGCGAACAAATTAAACATGCACCTGAAGAAAATACATAATTTATATTAATCATGGAACCATATTTTAATCTTTAGGAAGAATAAAACAAGTCTCTCAAGTCAACAAATAATTTTTTGATAAACGGATGTTGAGATGTAAAGAAAGATCGTTTGAAGGGTTCAACTCATGGTTATTACATAATATACTAACACCCTTAGAACAAGTAATTCCGTCGACTTCGCCGCGGCGAGGTATTCCCCATGTTTCAAGACCTAAATGCATACTGAAATTGACAGGGATATCTATGTTTTGGGGTGGACTGTTGCGGGTTTTGGGTGACTGTCAATGTATAGTTGTCTCCCTCAGATAAGCGTTAGCTGTTATCTCGTTATGGGATCTATGGTTTGTCACGGTAGTCTAAGCTGATCCCTATTATTTCAATATTCTACATATTGAACCCGCTTTGAAAATGTCAACAATTAACTTTGCAGTTATTCTGCATATTTTAACCCATCAATAATGAAGAACTACTGGATAGTCCTTAGATCATTTGAAGGTTTAAACCAAATGACATTCGGGGGCTACTACACACGGAGGACATATAAGTTACTGGTCAATATTTGGAACTTAATGGACAACATTTTGAATTTAAATAATTCCAAATATCAGCTGCTAGATCTAACAAAATTGTTTTGCAATCTTTAACATTTTGGTTAGTTCATTGGAGCTTATTCCGGATAGATTTCATTGAATGTTCTAAAATTCTGTTAAATACTTCTTGATATTAAATAAATTGAAAATATCCCAGTTTGAGTAATAATTTACCATTATCACTGAATGAACACAAAACTACATGTATTATCTGTCAAATTATTCGACGATTGTTTTGTCATCGTTTGCAAATGCTGCTAAGTCAAAGACATCGAAGAACCGACGCTCTTTAATTTTCATCGATAAAATAAAAAAAAATAAAAAAAACAGAAAACATTTTAAAAAGCATATGGATTATAGGGTATAGGAACATTATACGTGGTTAGTTGAGCTATTTTTTTTTTCTATTGACTGGTATCCTTAAATAAGTGTCAATTGAAAAAAATATTTTGCTATTTCAGAGCGATCGGCAGATCTTCATTCGAAACGTATTTTTATGTTTGGCAGCACCATTATTTCTCTTACTAGCAAAAAATTCAGCCGTACATCAGTAATTGTTATCGAGATATTAATTTTTGAGATATCTACGTTTTCTGTTAAAATATTTGGAAAATACTGACCCTTGACAAAATGTTCTATTCAAAATAACAAAGTTGAGGGTCTACCTCCTATACAACTGGAAATGTCTCCATTTTAAAATATTTTCATTCAATAGATGGTATTCCTTTCGCTCTACAGCCAACATTTCAGATCCATAGCCATAGACGGTCGAGAAAAATAATCCTGTATATAATTATTCTGATTCACTCAAAAACTAGAGTTGAGATCTTTTTTTTTAGTATCTTTGCAAAAGATCACTTCAATTGAGTATCTGAAAGTATTACATTCAACTAGTACAGCAACATTTCAGATCGGTAGACATAATAGACGGTCGAGAAAAATAATCCTGTATATTATTTTGATTCACTAAAAACTACAGTTAAGTTGAAATTTTGTTTATCTTCTTACAGAAACTCTGCAAAACACTCCTTCAATTGAACATCTGAAAGTATTACATTGAACTAGTACAGTCAAAATTCCAGATCCGTAGCGATAGACGATCGAGAAAAATAATCCTGTGTAACTATACAATTATTTTGATTCACTAAAAACTAGAGTTAAGTTGAAATTTTGTTTATCTTCTTACAGAAACTCTGCAAAACACTCCTTCAATTGAACATCTGAAAGTATTACATTGAACTAGTACAGTCAAAATTCCAGATCCGTAGCGATAGACGATCGAGAAAAATAATCCTGTGTAACTATACAATTATTTTGATTCACTAAAAACTAGAGTTAAGTTGAAATTTTGTTTATCTTCTTACAGAAACTCTGCAAAACACTCCTTCAATTGAACATCTGAAAGTATTACATTGAACTAGTACAGTCAAAATTCCAGATCCGTAGCGATAGACGATCGAGAAAAATAATCCTGTGTAACTATACAATTATTTTGATTCACTAAAAACTACAGTTAAGTTGAAATTTTGTTTATCTTCTTACAGAAACTCTGCAAAACACTCCTTCAATTGAACATCTGAAAGTATTACATTGAACTAGTACAGTCAAAATTCCAGATCCGTAGCGATAGACGATCGAGAAAAATAATCCTGTGTAACTATACAATTATTTTGATTCACTAAAAACTACAGTTAAGTTGAAATTTTGTTTATCTTCTTACAGAAACTCTGCAAAACACTCCTTCAATTGAACATCTGAAAGTATTACATTGAACTAGTACAGTCAAAATTCCAGATCCGTAGCGATAGACGATCGAGAAAAATAATCCTGTGTAACTATACAATTATTTTGATTCACTAAAAACTAGAGTTAAGTTGAAATTTTGTTTATCTTCTTACAGAAACTCTGCAAAACACTCCTTCAATTGAACATCTGAAAGTATTACATTGAACTAGTACAGTCAAAATTCCAGATCCGTAGCGATAGACGATCGAGAAAAATAATCCTGTGTAACTATACAATTATTTTGATTCACTAAAAACTAGAGTTAAGTTGAAATTTTGTTTATCTTCTTACAGAAACTCTGCAAAACACTCCTTCAATTGAACATCTGAAAGTATTACATTGAACTAGTACAGTCAAAATTCCAGATCCGTAGCGATAGACGATCGAGAAAAATAATCCTGTGTAACTATACAATTATTTTGATTCACTAAAAACTAGAGTTAAGTTGAAATTTTGTTTATCTTCTTACAGAAACTCTGCAAAACACTCCTTCAATTGAACATCTGAAAGTATTACATTGAACTAGTACAGTCAAAATTCCAGATCCGTAGCGATAGACGATCGAGAAAAATAATCCTGTGTAACTATACAATTATTTTGATTCACTAAAAACTACAGTTAAGTTGAAATTTTGTTTATCTTCTTACAGAAACTCTGCAAAACACTCCTTCAATTGAACATCTGAAAGTATTACATTGAACTAGTACAGTCAAAATTCCAGATCCGTAGCGATAGACGATCGAGAAAAATAATCCTGTGTAACTATACAATTATTTTGATTCACTAAAAACTAGAGTTAAGTTGAAATTTTGTTTATCTTCTTACAGAAACTCTGCAAAACACTCCTTCAATTGAACATCTGAAAGTATTACATTGAACTAGTACAGTCAAAATTCCAGATCCGTAGCGATAGACGATCGAGAAAAATAATCCTGTGTAACTATACAATTATTTTGATTCACTAAAAACTAGAGTTAAGTTGAAATTTTGTTTATCTTCTTACAGAAACTCTGCAAAACACTCCTTCAATTGAACATCTGAAAGTATTACATTGAACTAGTACAGTCAAAATTCCAGATCCGTAGCGATAGACGATCGAGAAAAATAATCCTGTGTAACTATACAATTATTTTGATTCACTAAAAACTAGAGTTAAGTTGAAATTTTGTTTATCTTCTTACAGAAACTCTGCAAAACACTCCTTCAATTGAACATCTGAAAGTATTACATTGAACTAGTACAGTCAAAATTCCAGATCCGTAGCGATAGACGATCGAGAAAAATAATCCTGTGTAACTATACAATTATTTTGATTCACTAAAAACTACAGTTAAGTTGAAATTTTGTTTATCTTCTTACAGAAACTCTGCAAAACACTCCTTCAATTGAACATCTGAAAGTATTACATTGAACTAGTACAGTCAAAATTCCAGATCCGTAGCGATAGACGATCGAGAAAAATAATCCTGTGTAACTATACAATTATTTTGATTCACTAAAAACTAGAGTTAAGTTGAAATTTTGTTTATCTTCTTACAGAAACTCTGCAAAACACTCCTTCAATTGAACATCTGAAAGTATTACATTGAACTAGTACAGTCAAAATTCCAGATCCGTAGCGATAGACGATCGAGAAAAATAATCCTGTGTAACTATACAATTATTTTGATTCACTAAAAACTAGAGTTAAGTTGAAATTTTGTTTATCTTCTTACAGAAACTCTGCAAAACACTCCTTCAATTGAACATCTGAAAGTATTACATTGAACTAGTACAGTCAAAATTCCAGATCCGTAGCGATAGACGATCGAGAAAAATAATCCTGTGTAACTATACAATTATTTTGATTCACTAAAAACTAGAGTTAAGTTGAAATTTTGTTTATCTTCTTACAGAAACTCTGCAAAACACTCCTTCAATTGAACATCTGAAAGTATTACATTGAACTAGTACAGTCAAAATTCCAGATCCGTAGCGATAGACGATCGAGAAAAATAATCCTGTGTAACTATACAATTATTTTGATTCACTAAAAACTAGAGTTAAGTTGAAATTTTGTTTATCTTCTTACAGAAACTCTGCAAAACACTCCTTCAATTGAACATCTGAAAGTATTACATTGAACTAGTACAGTCAAAATTCCAGATCCGTAGCGATAGACGATCGAGAAAAATAATCCTGTGTAACTATACAATTATTTTGATTCACTAAAAACTAGAGTTAAGTTGAAATTTTGTTTATCTTTTTTTAGAATCTCTGCAACACATTCCTTCAATTGAACATTGAACTAGTTAAAGTAAAGAATTACAGTCATTACCTACATCATTTTCATTAGTATACAACAAATGATATTTAACAAAGAATTGTATCTTATTTAGAGAATTTCTAAAATAATTTACTTACTTTTTATGACCAGCCACACTACTGTCCACGGTTAGATCACTCAAACTCGACCTGGACGAAAACTGATGTGGACTATTTTCGACCGCATAACTGGCCGTCTCATCTATAGCAGTCAAATAAGAAGGAAGTGTGCCATCGGTTTTTCTAATTATATCTCTGCCCTGCACTTTACAGGTTTCATCCAACCTTTCCCTTCTTGCATTACCCACTTGTACAGCGTTAGTCGCATTAAACTTAATTGGCGTACTGGTCGGTAAACTTCTACGAGGTAGTGCTGAAGCTAATCTACTGCTTGTTGGTTTATTGATTTCCTTTTTGGCTTTGGGCATGCCTGATTGTATACATTCGGCCAGAATATTATCGTTTTCTCCCGACAAATTGCTGCTGTCATCAGATAGATAGTCTTTCTTTGGTTTAGATTCGTTGGTGGTGATCGACAAGTTACTCAAATCGGAATTAGAGCCAGCGTGACTGAGAATGGCTGGAGTGTCTTCCGTACAATAAGTTCGCACTGTATCGATATTTACATCTGACTTTTGTATACGGGTAGTGGTGGGTACAGCTACATTTCTAGTGGGAACTCTTGTTAATGGAATATCACTAGTGATTTTATTGATTAGATTTGGTTTGGTTTGGTACTTATAATTAGACATTGGTAACTTGCTAGTAGTTGGAACAGATTGATTGTGTCTGAAATATTAGAATGATGCGCGTTATTATTCTGCATAGAAGATATTTTTAAATCATCATTGAAATGAACGACAAATATCTTATTCATGAAGGACACAATACTTCTTTTTGCAGATCATTTGATGAATGTTCAATGGGAGAAAATGGTAACGTTTCTCAAGTTTAGATCAGTCAGTAACATATGGTTTCGGCGTTTACGTAGTGTAAATTCAAAATACTTCGGAAGTTGGAGAATAAAACTCAAATTTTACACAAGACTTTTAACATTTAATTTAAAAATGCTGACAAATTGTTTCACAACAGAATAAAAACGTCGCCTTTAAAACAACAAATAACCTATGCTCGTATATTAATAACTCGAAATCTGAAAAAGATAAATTAAAGAAATCTGGAGTTTACAGACTGAGATGTGATGACTGTAGTGCTTTGTACATAGGACAAACTGGACGCAGTTTCAGCGTAAGGTTCAACGAACATTTGAGAAGTTACAGGCTCAAAAAAAAAGAGGACTCTAATTACGCGAATCACCTGTTCACCCTTAATCCCGATATTCTACATATTCAGGAAAAAGGACATAAACTTAATATACTAGAATTCATAGAAATATTGAAACACTCAAAAAACAATAATAATGTAATATTAAATGATCAAATCGATACATATAACTCACCGCTTGTTAACAATTTTGTAAATACATTCCCACCATTATTCACCCCCATCCCTCAATTTGTACCACACTCTGATCCCTAATATTTAAGGGAATACTTTTAGATTTAGCTTTAGTTGATAACTCCTTGCTTTGAAAATGCCTCAGTGTGGTTAAACAATTTGTCAGCATTTTTAAATTAAATGTTAAAAGTTTTGTGTAAAATTTGAGTTTTATTCTCAGTCAGTAACATTACCAACTAATAGTTGCGGACAGTTGTTTCGCTCTCTCGAGCTCATTAGCGTAACGAGTAATTTTAAAATTTTACTGAACTGTGGAGGATATAAAGAACCCGACTAACATAATACTAGAGAGTACCATAATATCTAACGCCTTCTACCATCTGATTATTTGTATTCTCGACAGAGTGATAGTTCACTAACATTGCAAAGTTCCTTGTTCTGCTGAGGAGCTCAAAAGAGTCAAGTAGTTCAGATTATTAGTTTGTGATGTTACTGATTGATTTAAACTAGGGAAACCTTGCTTGTTATTTAACAAGAAATATTAATTTTTTCTTAATTGACTCCGATAGTGATGTCGTCGTAATCCCACCCACTCACTGTCATAAGAATTTCAGTAAATTTGAAAGTTTTAACAATGACTTGTAAGGCACAGCGAAATAAGGGTTAGAATAAGTAGTTCATTCTTTTCTCTTTACAGGTTTTATTTAATTTTTCTCTTATAACAAATATTTGAGAATTTTCAAAGCAAAGGTGGCATACTTAAAAGATCTGTGAATATGATGAGATAAGTTTAATTCATTATTTTTCAAAAATTGATATTAAATATAAAAATTTTGATATTCTTAGTTTCTTCTCTCGGAATTTTTTGTAATAATTGATGAAATTTATTGTTGATTGATTTAAATTTTCAATTGGTTTTTGCCCAATCTGTGTTTGAAATTTAGAATAAAAGGACTCGAATTCGTATGATGTTGCTTCAACACTAAGTTTTAAATGTAAATTATAAGCTAAAAGTTGTAAATGGTTCATCACATTTGAAACTGATTTTAAACATCCTTGTGTTGAAGAGAAAATGATTTCAACTATTTTCGCGTTCTTATATGTATATATTTTAATGTAATTTCTATCCCTACTAAATGAAATTTTTAATGTAATAAACATTCATGTGATATTCAAAATAGTTTCGGCTAAGGCTGACTTTTCATCATTTTTTTTTCTTTATATGGGCAAAATGTTCTTTATACCGAGTTAAAATGTTCCTTCTAAACTTAGAAACTCCACCGCCCTTGCCAAACATTGCTTTGATTATAACCATCAATTCGATTACAAAATGTTAATATTTTAACTAAGGAAACCAATTATTATAAAAGATCTATTCTGGAGATGATTCACATAAAACGTGACTCCAAATCTGTAAATCATAGGACTGACGTTCAGACTCTAAGTCATATTTATACTAACTTAATTAATTAATATTCTTGCAAATTCCTACTTGCGTCCTTATAATTTTAAAAGTTTATTTTAGGTAGAATGGTGAAAAGTATATCTCAGAGGCCAGACCTTCTTTTATTACCTAATAAATCGTGACATCTGGTTCGAAAGTAAATACTTGAACTTGTCTCGCTTGTTAGTTGTTCATAGACTATTATGAAATGTGTTCGTATTTTTTCAGATTTCTACTAAATAGTGGATTCTTGATATATCATACTTATAACACTGTTGTGTTACAATTTCGATTTCGTGTTTCTGTTCGTTTCGGCGACGTTAGCATTTTAAACGAAATTGGCGCGATAAGGACGCTTTGTGTTAATACAATTAGTTCTAAGTAATCAGGTTATTGAAATAATAAGTCTGCTGATGATGGTCGTGAGACCGAAACGTACGTAAATACTAAAATATAAAACATAAGTATTAATGTGACCTATTTCCCGAGAATTTATATATAGTTCGTTCTAGTTTGACCCACATATCATTTTGAACACGACTCACAATCGATTTTGTAAATCCCGGATTTGTCGAAGTCGGAAACTTTATCAAAGGTGTTTCCTAAACTGTTTTTATCTTGTTGTTACATATATAAACGGATCTTATTGCAAATTTAGAAAATAAATTATGAAATTCATTAATAACTGAAGGATACGTGAAACTTTTGAATATTAAGGTAGTGACTTTAAATTTGTTAATTAGTTGCGTTCCAATTTCCTTCTTTCTTTAGAAATTAAATTAATGATCAAAGATTTATCGTAACCATTGTCTCGAGCTTGACAATGAAGGGGTGACTAGTTTCAACTCTTACATCCGCCTATCTGGAATCTCTCGTGGAGGAACAACAGACGAGATTTCTGATGTTCATCGACCATGGAAATATCTATAGAAAAGGGAGAGATCTCCCACATTTCTACGATTTTCTAGAGAGGTCCAAACATCTGAACAGTACTCCAGGACAGGTCAAATCTGTGCTTTGTAGATTATGAAGAGCTGCTGGGATGTAAAGTAGCTCTTGGCACGGAATAAAAAAGTTTTTGTGAAACGGTTTTCGCAATGGATCTCACATGATCGCCCCATGAGAGCGTGCTATTGGTGGTGATTCAGAGCATTGCTATGGGAGATTTCATAGGAATAATTGTACCGGACATCATATAAGGGATTGTGGGATTTGTAGAAGCAAGCTTGAGTTTTGGTTGCATCTAACCCTACTAGACTATCAGATCCACATTTCAAAATAATTGCCAGATCTCCATTAATTGCGTCAACCTGTCCCTGTCTCGCTCCTCTGGCTACAATGGATGGTATAGGGGCTCTAGATGAGCAGTATAAAGTGTACCATCATCTGCAAAACTGTGGACGGGACCACTTTCAGCAGATCGTTGATATGGAGCAGAAACAAAGTTGGTGCCAAGACAGATCCCTGTGGAACACCAGCGTTGATAGCCATTGTATCGGACGATACTCTGTCAACCACCACATGGAGTTATCTATCCGAGAGAAAACTCGATAGTAAGCGACAAAGTTGAGGCGGCAAACCATATGAAGGAAGTTTCCCAAGAATGCTTTGATGCCAGACTCGGTCAAATGTTACAAAGCTACAGCTAGAGATTCACCATGTTAATTTCAAGGAAAGGAAGCTGATTATCTCTTTCTATTTCGACAGTGAATTTCAAATAATAAAATTGGCTATCAAGCGTCTTCAAAAAGCAATGTAAATCAAAATCTTTACATACAATCGAGCATATTTATAACAAACTTTTGAAAGCTGATTTAATTTTGATGTTAAGGAGATTCCAAGTTCGCTTAGGAGAATATTGACCAAAAAAGGAGGGAGGGAATTGCCCATTGCACATCCGCTTGTTAGTTTAAATAATTTTTGTTAAAACTGAAATAATGTTGCCACCACCATATACAGGTGTCCCAGGTTTTAGTAGCAGAACTTCAACAGTCGATTGAAATTTTATTTTGAGAAAAAAAGTTCCTATTAACATATATGCACAGACGCTTAGTTTTTGAGATAAAAATTTCGTTTTTTGCAAAATATCTCCGGAACCGTTTATCGTACAGAAAACAGCTTTTGCAAGCATTTTCTACTAATAGTAAGCTATGTTCTGTGTGATAAAATTTTTTTTTTAGTCATAATTGGTGAAGATTTTGAAGGGGTAGTTGGTATTTTTCTCCCCAACTTCTACGCCACTGGAAAAAGTACGGTTTTGAGACAACCATTTGAACCGCCAATGTTTTCTACACAAAAAAGGTACTCTTAGTCATAAGTTCTAAAGTTGAACGTTTTCGAGAAAAATCAACTTTTATGTTGAAAAACATGGTCAATTCTTACTAATAAATTAAACAAAATTTATTCAAACGAACAAGTAACAAAACCAAAAAATTGACCATGTTTTTCAACATAAAATTTGATTTTTCTCGAAAACGGTCAACTTTAGAGCTTATGACCAGGAGTACCTTTTTTGTGTAGAAAACATTGGCGGTTGTCTCAAAAACGTACTTTTTCCAGTGGCGTAGAAGTTGGGGAGAAAAACACCAACTACCCCTTCAAAATCTTTACCAATTATGACTAAAAAAAAATTTTTATCACACAGAACATAGCTTACTATGAGTAGAAAATGCTTGCAAAGGCTGTTTTCTGTACGATAAACGGTTCCGGAGATATTCGCAAAAAATGAAATTTTTTTTTCAATTTCAAAAACTAAGCGTCTGTGCATAAACAGGGTGTCCTCGAACTGCGTGGCCAAAATAAAGCCGGAGATTCTTTGATTCGAAAAAAAGTTGATGAGCCTTTTTACTTTTGCCTCAAGTGTCTTGTTTACCCGGTAGAGGGCTTCAAAATTGCAAAAATAATTTTGATTTTTCGGTATAACTTGAGAACGTGATGAAGAACTTTTACAATATTTAGCAGGTGAGTTACTGTCAATAATGACCATTTTTGAGAGTGGAGTACAGAGCCTTAGAGACCATAGAAATGGCTCAAACTTGAGGATGTAACGGGAAAAGTGTCCAGAACATTTTTGTGGTCAATGTAATTTACTCGATATTTTTTATGTGGATAGCTTATCTAATTTGAAAACTTTTCTTACTCTTAGAATATGTTGATAAAATCAACGGATTAGTTTGAAAAAATTAATTTTCGAGTCTCTGCAATTTTGGCTTACTAATTTTACTTGATTAAAATACCTTAGTTGCCTTTGCTTTTCTAATGTCATTTTGGCATTTGAAGAATTTATTCTCAAAACTGTCAGTTTTTACTTTGCTTTCCGTAAAAATTTTATAAAATTATGGCTCAAAATTTCACTAACACTGAAATGGTTGATATGTTATTGATTTATGGACTTTGTCGTTGCAATGGCCGGAGAAGGGAAAGATATCCACATCGCAGAATTCCAAATTGGCAAACCTTCGCGAAACTGGCAAATTTGAAGCAAATCGCAGAGAAACTGGACGCAGACGGACAAGAAGGACGTTAGAGCTCGAAGAAGCTATAATGGAAGCGGTTGAAACTGAACCTGGGAAAGCACACTACGTTTGGGACTTCGTATTGGAGCCTCAAAGTCATTAGTTCATAATGTACTGAAAGAAGAACTGTTGTATCCCTATCATATTAAAACAGTTCAAGACTTATTGCCCATGGATCCAGGTCATCGGCTAGATTTCTGTCGGCTTATTGTCCAAAGACAAAACGCAAACCCCAATTTTTGTAGAAGAATTCTGTTCACGGACGAAGATACTTTCACGAGATGTGGTCTTTTTAACCTCCATAATGAACATTTATATGCTGATGAAAATCCTCATGAAACGGAAGTTACATATTTTCAGAATCAAACTAAAATCAATGTTTGGGTTGGAATTGTGGATAACTTTATTATTGGCCCTACCGTTATACCCGATCGATTGAACGGGGAGAACTACTTGAACTTTTTGGAACAAAGGCTACTTGAACTGTTGGAAGACTTGCCCTTACACATTCGTCGTGGCCTGGTTTATCCATGATGGTGCACCTCCTCATTTCACATTATCTGTGAGGCGACATTTGAATGCGGAATATCCAGATCGCTGGATAGGTAGAGGACACGATGCACCAGTGAACTGGCCGGCCCGCTCCCCTGATTTGACGCCCTGCGACTTCTTTCTATGGGGCGCTTTGAAGTCGAAAGTTTATGCAGCTCCAGTAAACACACGAGAGGAATTGTTGCAACGAATTAATCATGAAGCGGATTTATTGAAGAATGATCCTGAAGTACTAGCCAGAGTTCAATCCAATTTCTTGAAACGAATTAATTTGTGTATTCAGGAAAATTATTCAACATTTCGATGCCTTAGCGATTTCCCAAAAAGTTTTGTTGTTTCTTTTAATTTAGCATTTGTTTTTCCCAAATAATCACATCGTTTCCCCATTTCTATTGTTTTTATTATTCGTGTTTTACCGAGATATTAACCATTTCAGTGTTAGTGAAATTTTGAGCCATAATTTAATAAAATTTTTACGGAAAGCAAAGTAAAAACTGACAGCTTTGAGGATAAATTCTCCAAATGCCAAAATGACATTAGAAAAGCAAAGGCAACTAAGGTATTTTAATCAAGTAAAATTAGTAAGCCAAAATTGCAGAGACTCGAAAATAATTTTTTTCAAGCTAATCCGTTGATTTTATCAAAATTTTCTAAGAGTAAGAAAAGTTTTCAAATTAGATAAGCTATCTACATAAAAAATATAGAGTGAATTACATCGACCACAAAAAAGTTCTGGACACTTTTCCCGTTACATCCTCAAGTTTGAGCCATTTCTATGGTCTCAAAGGCTCTACGCTCCGCTCTCAAAAACGGCTATTATTAACAGTAACTCACCTGCCAAATATTGTAAAAGTCCTCCATCACGTTCTCAAGTTATACCGAAAAAACAAAATTATTTTTGCAACTTTGAAGCCCTCTACCGGCTAAACAAGACACTTGAGGCAAAAGTAAAGTCTCATCAAATTTTTTTCGAATCAAAGAATCTTCGGTTTTATTTTAGCCACGCAGTTCGAGGACATCCTGTATGTTATCAGAATTTTTTTTCTCAAAATCAAATTTTCTATCGACTGTTGAAGTTCTGCTACTAAAACCTGGGACACCCTGTATAAAGACGTAAGGATCAAGTATTCTGTGCAGTTTGTATCGGGGATATTAATATTTGAAAGCCATTTCTTCTGAAATGGCATAATATCGACTCAGGGACTGGGGTATGTTTGAATAGTGAAACAACATCAAATGAAACGAGAATATCACACGGAGTTTGAAATCTTTTGATTGAGACAAAATGCTAGTGGAACATTTTACACATATGAAGAAAAATAATGGAGGAAAATCAGCGTTAGCCGGACGTATTTTGAATACAGGTCACACTATTTCAAAGAAACTTCATCACTTTTAAAATACAGTATGGACAAATATCTTACTAATTTAGAACGGATGAAAATTTATGAACGAAAAAGCAATTTATAAATTAAGATTTATCTCTTGTTTGCATTATTAACCTCAAATAGTGTTTAAACAGACACATTTTGATTTATAATTTAGTTTATTCTGATAATGGGTACTTGGTAGCTGAAAGTTCCTCAGTAGTTTAACAGTATTTTTAGTGGGTAAGGATGTTTGTTTATTATTTATAGTGTAACTATGTTTTAATTAATTTTCACAACTTTTTTTCAATTAATCCTTTCGAAGACAAGTTACAGTACGGTAGTATAACAATGGCGGTCTTTTATTTATATTGTGCTAAACAACAAACCGTTTTGATGAGTTACTGCCAGCCTACATTCGAAATGTTTTGCAAGCCCGTTTTTCATTGGTTTCATCATCAATAATAGTTTCTTATATTCCATAATAAATCAACATATTTTGTTTACGATTATTTTTTCTAATAATGGGAACTAAGAATTGCATTTTGTGAACCATTAAATTATTCTAAGATGGGACACTAACCTGTTATTCTGCATTCCATCACTAATACACGCTGCTAATATATCTTCATCCCCTTCATCTTCAGATACCTGTGATAAGTCGTCGTTCAGGATATTAGCGGCTTTCTCTTTCCCCACATCTTGTTTCTCCGTAGGTTCGTCTTTCTGCAACGTGTTGTCTTCCACTGATTGTTGTTGTTTTGGAGTGCTCTGCAAATATGAAGAGCAAAAATAAGCCTAACGTATCTAACGATTTCAATTCATCGAATATGCGAAGTAAATCGTATTCATTGTGCTTACGAGTATTTGTGCATCATCCTGATCATCAATGGTTAAGCTGCTCAAACTAGTTGCGGTGGAGAATTGAACGGGTGTATTTTCCTCTTTGAATTTAGTTACGTTATCTTCGAACACACTGGATTTTGGCAAGGTTCTTGGTGCTGGCTGAGGTCGACTTTCTAGGGAAGTACGAATACGAGATGATGAAGGGTACTCCAGAGCATTTTTCCTTGGTTTAGGACTTGGAGGAACAGTTTGAGTGGGAGAATCTGGCAATTCACTGGGCGACACAATTCCACTAGTTAGTCGACTGAAATTGCGGTACTTAATGTTAATGTTATAGTTTCACATGTTCATCGTATCATCTTCCGAAATATTAAAATTTTAATAATTGATTGAAGGTAATATTTTTATTACATAATTAGAAGCAACACAATTTTACTTGTTCAATTTCAGTTAATTGATTAATGAACAATTATACTGGCGCATAGATACTCTAAATACTGAAGACACTTCCTGAAAATAAACTTGGTATAATAAAAGGGAAAATTATTGTGAAAAATTGGGTAAGAAGACTATATAGATATAGTTGCAAAAAATTAGGAACAAACTGTCCTACATTGTAAATTCTCTCGTAAGTTACCGATTTTGATCTACAATGGCTCAGTCGATTCGTAGTCACCTATCCACAAAAGCCGACCACATCCCAACTGGGGGAAATTGTTTATACGACTAATAAACAATAAATGAACAAGATTTTAAAAAATGGGTAAATGCATAAAAATGGCTAATTTGGACTGATTTTAGATGGTAATGCATATATATTCATTCAATTGAACGGCAGAATCAATATTTATAACAATTTGTTAGTTAACAATGAATAAACGAAAAAAAAATTTGGCGTGAGGTTTATTTCGGATAATTTAGACTCGATAATCACGAATCTTTGGTCAATATGTTCGTCAGTTGTTTATAAAACATTATATTGTTAATTAACAAACAAAAAAAAGTTGACACGAAGTTGAGATTAAAGTCAATTCCGAATAATTTAGACTTTTTGAGCGAGAATCTTTGGTCTATATGTCCGTCAATTGTTTATAAAACATCAGATTGTTTAGGTATTAGCAAATTAACAAACCAAAAAAGGTTAACACGAAGTTGAGTTTACAGTCGATTTCGGATAATTTAGACTTGATAAGCACGAATCTTTGGTCAATATGTTCGTCAATTGTTTATAAAACGTTATATTAACAAATTAACAAACAAAAAAAAGTTCACACGAAGTTGAGTTTAAAGTCAATTTCGAATAATTTAGACCTGTTGAACAAGAATCTTTGGTCTATATGTCCATCAATTGTTTATAAAACATCAGATTGTTATTTAACGAATTAAAAACAAATAAAAGTTGGTGCGAGACTTGAATCAATATTGTTTATTGATCCACCTTTTTCCTCCCCTTTTGACTACCGGTCTGATTGTTTTTGTAGCCCTACTGCAAATCTATTACTGCACCCCTGGGATTCTCAAATCGTTGTCATGGTAACGCATTACCAAGGCCCCTCCACCCTTTCCACCTATATGAAATGTGTATATGAAGAGCTGTGCGTGCGTGCGTGTGCGTGTGTGTGTGTATGCCAAACATATTGACCAAAGATTCGTGCTTATCAAGTCTAAATTATCCGAAATCGGCTGTAAACTCAAAACTCGCGCCAAATATTTTTTTCGTTTATTTATTGTTAACTAACAAATTGTTATAATAGTCGAGTCAAATAGGTATTTCATTACGAAAATCGAACGATATGGACCGATTTTGATGAAACAAAGTGCATTCGATTCGGTATGACGTCTAGAGAAAAGCTTACCGGTTAGTTGTTTGTGCAAATTTGTTATTATTTTCTTAACCGAAAAATTGACCAATTTCCAAAATTTCATCAAAACTAACCAGAAATCCTCAGTAAGGGGTTGTGGAGGTTGTTTTTTTATGTTAAATGTTTAAAAATTTGTTAAAAGGGGGTCGGTACTAATTTAAATCAAAAACAAAATCGAATTCAAATTTTTTAATTTTTTAAATTTGAAATAAATTCCCGTTCAACTAAAAATTTTTTTCTATTTTCTCTACTCAGTCTTTTTATATTCCACACAGCATCTTTTACATATACTATGGACCATGTACGTAATTAAAACCAGGCGGGAGTAGCAAGTAGGTATTTTTCTTAAACTATGGAGTCTACACTATACTATAACACAGCATCTATCATATAATAAGATCTCTATGACATCCACCGCTTAATAGAGCAGCTGTTTATCTAAACCGGTCCTCCCTCCCATCCCCCCAAAATAAAGACGCGGAAACGTATACGTGGACCACGCTGCTATTGTAATGTAGATACATAATAAATGATCACCACGTGTCACTTACTGTTGGATGCTGCTGTTGTTCAGATTAGTAAAATTTCTCATTCGTTTTATGTGAAAATTATTTTGTTCTGTGGTTCAGTGAATATTATCAGAAACATTTTTTCAATAATTCAAATACATATTGTTCAATAAATAAAACATTGCTTTAATAAAGCATTCACGCTGCAAATTAATAAAAGTGTTTTTCGGCTAAAAACATAATAACAAATTTGCACAAAAAACTAACCGGTAAGCTTTTTTCTAGACGTCATCCCGAATCAAATTCACTTTGTTTCATCAAAATCGGTCCATATCGTTCGATTTTCGCAAGTCGGCCTGTTTTAATACCTATTTGACTCGACTATAAATATTGATTCTGTCGTTCAGTTGAATCAATGTATATGCATTACCATCCAAAATCAGTCCAAATTAGTCATTTTCAAGCATTTTCCAATTTTTTAAACATTGTATAAGAAACGTCGTTTATTTATTGTTTATTAGTCGTATAAACAATTTTCCGCAGTTGGGATGTGGTCGGCTTTTGTCTATAGATGATTACGAATCGAATGAGCCCTATTACATCAAAATCGGTGACGAGAGAATTTAGTTAGTATGCTGGATTTTGGGCTTCATTGACTGGACTAATGGCAGATGGTTTCGGGCACATGACCATCTCAGTTCAATTGAGAATTTCACGCTGTGTTGATGTCGGTGGTTATTACAGTGAAAATAAAGAGCTAATTGAAATCATTTGAGCAGCAAACAATCATCAAAGTATAGTTTAAAATATTAAGTGAAATTTTATAATGTGATAATTTCAATTTGGAACGGTTTCAACAGTTTCATTACGGTGGTCATTTGCTCAAACTAGTGTCAAACGTGTTCATATTGAACAATTATTTCAAGAATTCATTTTTTGATAGACCATATACAGTGGTTTGTTTTATAAATTTCGTAATCGCTGACCCCCTCAAAACCCCTGTATGTAAATTTGAAGGAATTCGGTTAAGAACACAGCGAGATAGAAAATGGGGTTGCTAACAACCCCTGTAGCAAAAAGAGGGGGTGCGACCGCCAAAATCCAAAGGTTAACAAAGTTTATTGGCCCAAAAAAACCGAAAGGTTTCATTCAAGTTCATCCCATTACAAAAAAATAAGAGGTTCTTGCATTCATTTCTTCTACTATAAGGGTGATTGTGAAACAACATCAAATGAAACTAGTATATCACCAGATCGAAGTTTGAGATCTTTCAATTTTGCTAATAGATCCAACAATTTTTTTTACTATGTTATACATGGGACAATTAAGGTTTGA
The DNA here is from genome assembly GCA_958510875.1 of Endomychus coccineus. Taxonomy (NCBI): domain Eukaryota; kingdom Metazoa; phylum Arthropoda; class Insecta; order Coleoptera; family Endomychidae; genus Endomychus; species Endomychus coccineus. The sequence continues at coordinate 28,821,522 of OY294067.1, read as the reverse complement.
AATTATTGATCTCATGGAATCTGTTTTCAGTAAACAATACTAAACAAGAATTGGTAATCGACTCACCTAAAATCCGATATTACCGAACTTCGATCATCATGAATCGAATGCTGTTCTATACTGTCCAACGAAGCTAATGAACTCGATCTTGAAAACATCAAGGGAGTTTCCTCAGCATAATTTACATTACTTTCAAATTTAACTGCTTTGATTTCAGTCAAGGGTTTCTGAGGGAGTTCGACCTTCTTTTCATCATTCCTTTCGACTCGCGTCTCCGTCTTCTTCAATTCCTTCTGCATCGGTTCGTTCACCGGTATCGAGTTGAGCGAACCATAACTACTGACCCTTGAAAAGTACCCTGGCGTACCTTCGTCGCAGTAATTCACCGGTTTCTCTGGCGACATCATACCTGAGCTAAATTCTGATTTCACTTTTATAGGTGGCGCTTGTTGTCTATTTTCCGAATCCGAAATATCCTCCGTTGAACAGTGATCTTTTTCGTCTATACTCGCGGTTACTTCTTTAATTTTGGCCTCTTTAATCGACAGCTTATCGTTGTCTATGACGCCTTTGTCGTCGATTCGCAAATCGGACATGGAAGTCGCCGTGGAGAAGTTGAGAGGAGTTTCGTACGGAGTTCCTTCCGTACAGTAAGTTTTAATGGTATCTTGTACAAATTCGGGACGTTCCTTGCTGGTGTTGGAACAGTTATCAGATTCTGAATCATCTTCAGCATACCGCAAGGAGTAATCCGTCGGTTGGTCTAGATCGGTTTCGGCGTATATTCCGAAATTTTCGGTTTTAACCTCAATCTTTTCGTACTTATAGTTACTTGCTCTTTCGGAAGAGACGGTTACGGCAATACTTTTCGGCAATTTCGTTTCGACATATTTCCGACTGAAATCGTACGGTTCTTCGGGAGCGTCCAACTCCTCCTCGTAGTTAGACTCCGAGTAATCGTTCCTAGAGGGAGACGCGTACGTAGTTTTAGCCTTCCCCGTTCCCATATACGGTAAACTAGAACTTCCGCAACTCTGTGGTATTCTAGATCTCCTTTCACCGTCGAAACTCGTCGACGGTTCGTTCATGTTCAAACTGGAGAAAGAATTGTTCAAATGATCGACACATTCCGTCGTGGTTCGTTTCAAAAAACTCGGGCTACTTTCTCTTTGGTTCTGCTTATTTTTCAACATCTTCTGCAAGCTTTCTTTCGGCGATCCGATATTATCGAACGTTTCGGATAAACTGAGATCCAAATCTTTGAGGAGAGCTTTTTGTTTTCGTACTCCTAGCGTTGGCAAGACTGGCAAGTCCAAGGATAACGCTGTTGCGTCCAGTTGCGGCAATAACGATTGAGTTGGACGGGCGCTAAGTAAGTTTTTTAAGGCCGCACTCGAACCCATGGCGATCATCTTATGTTTCGAATGATTTAAACTCTTCAACATAGTCGGGGCGCCCATTTGCCATAGCAGTTCTTGGTCTGTAGGATTTTTCGCCGACAAGTTCCACAATGTACCGCAAGCGTTGCTTACTATTGTCAAGCTGGGCGATTTCAATTGATCCAAGAGTATTTGCAGGCAATTGTGCCTTCGTAATATTTCGCGGTAATCGTCTCTGACTGCTATTTGGCTTGAAATGTTTCGAAGAATTCCTCCGGAATTCTCTATAATGGCCAACGATTTCGATATGGTTTTGTACATCAACATGTCCACCAAAAAGGCAAGCGCGCCATCGACGGCGCAAATTTCCGACTTATTTTCCGTACAGTGTGCGGATAAGTTCCACAAAGCCGACAAAATTGATTTCAATGTGTTCTCCTTGTTGTCCAGCATCGCGGATTTCATCAAACCGGTAACACTGCCTACTTCTTTCAAAATTTCTTTGCTAGTGGAATCGGCTCGCCATGATAAGTTCCGAAGGACGCTGGCGGTAACCTAAATTAATAATTTATTCATATAACAAATAAACTTGGGATTGTGCATTGAGATTTAATTAAAAACTAAATGTTAATTATTAAATTATGATTAACAAACAAATATTCATTCAATCAATTGCATCCCAGAAAATGTAATTATTTATCAACTTTTTCTTGTAATGTTTCTTTTTGAATTATGTTATAACCCGGTAAAACATTTCAAATTATCCAAGGTTATAGTCGAAACTCTAATTAATATTCAAAAATTAAAGATTAAATTAATGTAAAAATAAGTGCAAGAAAGTGAATAGAAATTAGTGACTTTGTGACTACTTGGAACGTAGATTTAATCAAAAATAGCAATTAAAATGCATACGATGGAAAAGAATTTTCTTGATATAATGTGCAATGTAGAAACAGCAGTGGTTTCTTCAGTGATTATCCATCATCATGTATGTTTATCTTTCTTAGGGAATACTAGAAGCATCCATTGGCAGGATCGTGAAATAATATTTGTTACACGTTATTTAATATACGGTAGCCGCATAGCTATATACACTTTTTATAATTTCCCTAGCATCAAGAGAAAATTGCTTTTTCTTCAACGGAACATTAGTAGCACTAACTTTTGGTCAGGAAATTTCATATATAATTTTTATTAAGGTGGTTATTATAATATAAATCGGTCATCTAAGAACGATGGTGATATCATTTTTGGGCCAAACCCTGTACTTCATGCCATAACCTCACTTTGAAGTTGAAGATATCGACTAAATTTTTGGTGGTGGTAGAAAACATTAAAACACGAAATTTTTTGCAAATAAAAAACCCCCACCGCACATAGTTAAGTGGTATAAGTAGAAGAAAAATTTTTTTCATGATTCTTTTTTGGGTAAAATTGTAGACCGAAATTACTTCTGCAGCACGTCAAGAACTATATTTTAGTTCTAGAATATATCCAAATTTGTTCAATGTTATATCTTCAATAGATGGCGCACAAATCGCACTTTCATTTTTCGACTTCAGAACCTTTTGCAGTCTCTCAGGTTCGTCTAAACAACTTCTAATTGGGCTTATTCTCTTTGGGGGACTTTATTCTATATTACCTACATGGTGTACGACATTTTTTTTTGATATTTTCGCTCCGGGCTGCATTTAGACATTCCACTATAGCATTCGGCACCCGTCTTCAATCTGATTGGTTCATTTAAATATGCTGTCGAATTCCATAGCGGATTGTTTCGACGGTGCTCAAATCGAGAGTGGGTTGTTATTTAGTTTCAAACTGCGAACGGTGCCGAATTCTGAAGTGCAATGTTGAAGCGGTGCTGAAATACAGAGTTGAATGTTACACAATTTAAGCATGTACTATGCCAAATACTTTACTAGGTAATGCATATTTTAGCTTTTTTCTCAGAACTTGTTATTTTGTTTTTAAAATCTGCATAAATATCAAGTTAATTTAAAATTAACGTATACTTTTTCATACAATTGTAAGTGATAAAGATTCATGTAGGTATACATAGCTTTTAGTTTTCATACTATAAAAACATGAATGTAAACATTGAATGTGGCACAGAAGTTATGGGCGAATACAAGAAAAACATTTTTTAATGGTTCATGCCATGACTTTTCGCATTCGGACGATTTTTGGCTACATTTACCGCTAAGTTGCGCTTCCTTTTCTTGCATGAAGTTTCACCTTTGGCAGGTCGGCCACTTGTCATCCCCATTTTTCTTCTACTTAATGATGTTGGTTGAACTTTAATATTCAAATTTGTTTTGTGCCTTAATGATAAGGAACTTCCAGCACTGCATAAGAATGTTTCCCAAGAAGTTTTGGGTTCTATAGACTTTAATCTCTGTAAAAATTTCCTTTCAGTAAACTGTGAAGTACCAAAACTAATATGGTGTTGTTGCATACATAAAAAAATTCGTTGTAAACCTTCATTAGACTGGTGATTCGTGTGAACATATTGTTTCGAAATTTCAGGATCATCACCTATATTCAAAGCATTTGACGTAATATTCGTTGAGTCGAGGGTCAAAGTAGATTCTTCTACGTTTTCTTGGTACTTTCAGGTTTCACCAATGGCATATAAAAAGACATCGCTGCATTTCAGCACCGCTTAAACATTACACTTCAGAATTCAGCACGGTAAGCAGCTAGAAACTGAATAACAATCCACTCTCGATTTAGGCACCGTCGGAACAATCCGCTATGGGATTCGGCAGCATATGTAAACGAACCAATGAGGTTGAAGACGGGTGCCGAATCCTATAGTGGAATGTCTAAATGCCTCCGGGCTGCCATTATAGATTAGGGTCGGAACTGGAACTAGAATATCTCGATTCTCGAAAGTTGAATCGCGATTTTGACCATTCGAATACATTTATTTTTCCCTTTAATTTAAGCCCAAGCAGACCTTGGTACGATAAGTAGATTCGAGGGGGCAGATTTTATTTGCTTTGGGCCCTACATTGGGTTCCTTTTACTTTTTGGACATAAAGTTGATTCACATGAGAGGAAAGACCCACAGGACCTCAAGTTTCAACGTCAGTATCACTTCTCTGATAAGAAATGGGTGTTTTTCCGATTTGGCCAAAATATCCACCACAATTTATAAAGAGATACTAAAAAAAGGGTGGGTAATTTGATTGCTAAAATTTAATTTAAAAATCAAACAAAGTTCAATAACTCCGTTGTTTTTTGCTTTTATCGCAAAACTTGTAAGAACAAAAAGTATTTAAAATATGTTTCCGAATACGAATTCATATTTCAGTTTACCATTTTTCATTATTTTACCTGTAAAACTCTGAAATAGAATAGAAAAAGCTTCATCATGTTTTGCCCCGGACGCCACAAAATGCTATTTTTTAATGTGGTAAAATAATAAGTAATAAACCGAACACTTCTCGTAAGAAATAAATACCGAGTAATTTTACGATAAAACTAAACTTTTACCTACTATGTCTTTATACTTATTTGCAATTATTCAGTACGGTATGATCAAAGGTACTTGTGGCCGGTAATTTACTGCAGTCATCAAGTCCAACAATTTTCTGTGAAAAGAATTTTACGCGTAATTTACTATATCTAAAGGTACGCCCAGACTACTCGTTAGGAGCTACTTGTGGGTCACGCGAGTTTTGTAGACGTGAGGGCAAGTCACAAGACAAGTTAGACGAGCCATGTACTTGAGAGCTGAGAGGATCCATCCGGTGTCGGTAAGTCAGAGGGGTGTGCAACAAGTCACGGAAGCGATGTGAAAACACTTGGATTGTTTCGTTTGTGCACGTTGGAATGAAAAAATGATCTCACCTTGATATTTATAGATATTTTGTGGGATCCTACCCATAAATTGTATAAAATCAATCACATTTCCGCGCGTCAGTGACGGAAATGCGGTGTCTTTCTTTACTGTTTTTGGTCCTATCAACTTGAAGAGTGTGTCCGAAATCTGGCAAAATATCTTCAAGTATCCCCAAAAATGTATGCCATTATAAATTTTGCAACTTCGGAACTTCGAAAGACATCCACCATCTACGTTTTCGAGGGGGTTTTCCTTTATTATTGGATAATAAGCTTATTACTAGATGAGTTGCCCTTGCGACAATCACTTCATCCAAATTCATATAGATCCAGAAATAAAATTAATCTATAAATATTGTACACAACATAATGTGCGTATAATCATATACCTAAATACAAAAATCTTCAAAATGTGTTCTAAATTATTTACGTGCATGTGCCAAGATTTTCTGAATTTCTGAACATTAAAAATGTATTGTCAAATTGTCATTGATATACGTATATTTAATCATTAAACACTCCTTATTAGTACAAGAGCTGACATACCTACATAAAAGTCGCAAATTATAACTTTCTGGCTTATATCGCAAGTCGATGCGCACGCTTTGACGAATTTTTTAATGCAAGGTTTTTCATGATCGGAGGGGCCGTTTCTTAGAACGAAGATGATATCATTAGGCCTATGTTGGTATGAATTGTAACTTTCTGGCCCAAATCGTTATGAAAATAACGATTTGGCATCATAAAATGTATAGGAATGTACATAAGCCAGAAAGGTACATATGGAACAACCCTTTTTTTTTACCCATTATGCATAGGGAAAATTTGAACTGAATTATAACCCCTTGAAAATAGTGTCATTCGATAGCCTATACAATGCCTGTCACTGAACAATTAAAGCCAGAAAGGTTGCGGGGACCAGTTTCAGTAAAATTGATCAAATGTCATCAAATTTAGCTGATCTTTATTGATGATTTTTTTTTTTCAAAAAATCATTTTGACAAGAAAAACCGCATATTAAGGCTCTAAACTTCGGCAATTTACTATTTGAGGTGTCCAAAACATGCTTTTCGAGTCGCCAGAAAGTTTGAACCACCCCTTCTGAGCCGATCCACATTTGTTAGGCCAATTAACTTTCACCCTATTCATTAGGGTGATCAGTTCCTCGGTCAGGGGATAGGACTTAGATGGCCCCTGTGTGGTCATCCCCTGTAAGGAGCCCTCCTGTGAGGAAGTGAGGCCTGGGGAGTCTTGTAAGGAGGCCTCTGGTTGAGGGAAGGGAGAAGAGGAACCCTGCGAGGATCCCTCTTGATTTTTTTGGTAGTTCCTTAGAATTCCCACAAGTATTGAGGATATTCAGTCACCATCCGCAGAGCCCAGGCCTTATACGCCCGAGATTCGGCCCGGTTATGTTACTTAGCCCCCGAAAGGTCCTAAGTATTTTAAGAGTATTTTTAGTGAATAAGGATGAATATTTCTTTTTCATAGTGGTATATATAACAAGAAATTGTTCTTTTATTTAATCATTACTGAACTTGCTAAATTACAACGGCATCATGATTCAAAACATTCATCAATATTCTTTCATTAGTTTCCAGTTATTTGGAAATGGAAATGTGAATAATAGAATAAAAATATAATATAATCTATAGCACCTCAACCAACCAAAAAGATCTATCCTACCTGTCGAAGTTCATCGCTAGGACTCTGCAATTGTACCACCAACGCTCTTATAAAATCCCTAAACGAACAAAGTAAAGCCTTATTGCCACTGTCACCAAACGTGAGATTTGTAAGTGCCATACAAGCGTATCTACGCATCAATATACAGTGCGTTTCATCAGAAGTGCTCCCGTGTATTGAATGTTCCGCCTAAAAATGTGAACGTGTCAAGAAATACGTTATTTAAGGTATAATCGCTACTCACCTCGATCAAATCGGCTATGGTGTGTATCCCGCCGAGCTGACATATTGCTTGCCTATGACCTTCATCAAATGACAACTTCATAACATGGGCTATCGTTTGTATAGGATGCCGATCACCATCTGGCAAAAAAAATTACTTGTACAATAATGAACAAAATACTTTTACGCATTATGTGTTAGATATTATCCACAAAGGAAGGAAATTGGGCTTCTTTAGAAGAGATGAACATCTAATTTAGGGTAGATGGCGTTAGAAGCTTTGGTCTCACTGAAATTTCTGCCATTGTGGTATTTATATCTCGGCAAAGAGATGAGGACCGACCACACTACAGCTCCCTCGTTTCGCTGATGAGCTTGCGAGAGCGAAAGAGCTATCCGGAACTATTAGCTGCAGGGTTACTGGTTGATCTAGAGACACCTAACTACTGTTATGGATAAATAATCGTTTTGAATTGAACGATTCCGCGGTTACAAGATGGATTCCAGGTCACACGGAAACGACTAAGAGGGTAGCTCCAAAATATCTCGGCCTGACTGAAATAAATAGCGTAGACTCATAATTATTTTATTTTTCAATATAATCCTCCCGGACAGCAATGCACTTATTATATCGTATCAATGCAATACCCTTGACGAACTGCAGCGGATTTATATTTTCGAAATAGGTTGCTGATAGTCACTGTGTTACTTAATGTAATAATAATATCACCATTTGAAACTTCTACAAGTAAATTTAAAAAGTGCATATAAGTCCTGTTCTAAAAAATATTTTGGTTCAACGTAACTGAATATTGACATTTTATTTATTATTATTACGATTTTAGTTTTTTTAATTTATTACTCAACAATAGTGCATTGAAGCATATTTACTCATTTGATTTTGCTAGAACTATGTTAATATCACTCTTCAGTATTGAGTATTTATCACATTTTCATATATTTTTTTGTATTGTATTATTAATCCGTGAATACTGTGAATACAATAAATAAAAATATAACAAATGTATTCTTCTCAAATCACATGACGAATAATATTTGATTACAGAAAAATAGTTTATTTGAAGGAAAAGAGTTAAATAAAACTATTATGAATTTAATTATTCAAGGAATTCCAAATTTTATGTATTTAGCAAATTGACTTGAGATTCTACCGTAAACACCACAACGCAAACTCAACTAGAAAATAATATGAACAAAGTGATTAGTGAACTATTCAAAGCAATATTTAACTCAAAAAGTTAGAACATAACTGACTTTAGTGTCGTGTAGTTAGATGTTTTTATAAGCTAGGATAACCACTCCTCTTTGCCTGATATGTTTATCCTATTTTTGTTGACCGGGACCTTGACTTTAGGTATGAATGAAAATTATATCAAGCTAATATTATAATTACATGTTTGATAAGAAACGACCGTGTCCTGCATATCTTATGTTATGGTTACGTGAACAGATTGTAGCTTCAAATGAAAAGACGGGGTAAAAAACCATAGCAAGCGATCAACCTGCCGTTTCGAATCTGATCATAAATTATATATAACATTATTCTGAAAATCACTTGCTTTCTTTAGACCCTTTTCTGCTAAATACGTGATTCATGATTTTTTATTGAAACCGTGAGGAACCTATTTGACATTGTCGATATTTATAATGAAACTTCCTTGATAAGGATTCAGAGACTTTACATCTCGTTTACGTTCCCCAAATACAAAGAACAACTGTAATAACGTATGGCAGAAGGGTTGTAATTAGAAATGAATGTATACTTGACTTGTTCATAATTATATAAAAGAAACCATTCCCATTCAAGTTTATGAGCTTGAGTTTTAGAAATTTCTTTGATATCTAACTGAATTTTAATTGATAATTGCAGCTTTGCTACGACACCGATGGAAATGAATCACGAATCTTTTTTCAGTTTGATAGAATTGTGAGGCTCGTAATGTCATAGCATGAAATTATACTTCTCATTCCAAAAGTACGTAAATGAAACTAAGTATAATTATACTCAATGGTTGTGTATATTATATAATGGGCAGTTAGTATTAAAAGCATTTACCTTCAGATGATGTACTTTCATTAACAAATTCAGTATCATTCCTTAGAGATTCACTGTAGGCACGGACATTTTCCAATAATTTGAATATTCTAGTTTCCCTCTTCCTCAATTTTTCATCCGGTTGCGAGTGCACCAAATTATGTAAAGCTTTAGATGCCTTTTTTCTTGTTTCGGCATCTCGATCTGATTGCACCAGTTGAACTAATAAAGGAATGCAACCTAAAAAATTAAATAAACAAAACATATTAATCTTGAAAATGTGAAAAAGGTATCTACTATAGTTCAAACGACTGTTAGAGAAGGAAGTTTAAAATAAGATAGAAAACGTTTATAATTTTCGCACATTTCAAATACATATTGAGGAAATTTTAGTTGCAGCTAACAATAAACAAATAAATAAGTTATCAATGCCTAAAGATACATACAATAGTTATTATTTCTCAATATTCGATAATTTTATGACAATCTGGCAGCAGTGTCCTCTAAAACATAAACACGTGATTGGTGAAATTTATCGATTTTAATTTTGTGAGATGCTTAATGAAAATTGAAGCAAAAAGATATTCTCAACTTGAATAGTTGATAAAATACCAAATTATATTGTGCTAAAGGCTTGACTTATCTTTATTTGGTTTACTTACCAGATTGTCTCATGGCTAGACAACTTTCTGGATTCGTACTTAAAGCTAACAACGTTTCACCCATATCAGCATGTTCTTGGCCGCCCAACATGGCGAGAAGACTATACACCATATCTACCTTAGCTTCCAATTGCTGTGAAGACCTCCTATCCGGACTGTCGAGAACCCTATCCAAAGGGACTCCTCCTGAGCTTGAGGCGAAGCTCATTACACTTGTGACATCGTGCTATGTATGAACACAAATTATAATAGATAATTTTCAAAAACATACATTGAGAAGGAAAAACATTTATTTATAGGGAGGTTATTAGGAAAGAATTAATTATAACTTCAAATAATTTGAAAAGTTGATGTGCTTATAGATTTCTACTGATCCTAAAAGATCGATTTCTTCACCATTTCTAGTTAAAGGTAACATATATTTATATCAACTCCAAATGAACTATCTGATTGACCAACAGATCAGGTCATTCTATTCTTAACAGTGACGTATTAATTGGAGTCATAGGATCATTTACCCCCTCAATATGGAGACCGCTCTCCGGAGTCCCTAGCTGCCCAGGCACCCTAGGTATCGGACGAACAGAAGGCCGTTCTAGGCCCTATCATTTGCAACATCCTTTATGTTGGCGTTCGACAACTCCTCCTTCGATTCCGGTGCTATGCTGCGAAGAAACACGGAATCGAACATACCTTGGTTAGGTGGATCAGGACCATGCTCTTCCAGAGGCGAATAACGTCGTACCATGCTGGTAGCGTCGCACGCACACAAATCACCCAAGGGCCCAGGGTGACAGAAACTACATAACGGTATCGACGGATGGTTTGCAGGTCATAACTGTAGATCTATTGGCGAAAGATATGGCAGAAACCATAGGTGCAACCAAAAAGCACAAGAAACTGACAAGGGACATAACTCTAACAAAGTCGCGGGGGATGAGAAAGGTCTTCCGTGGCCGAATGAACACATATATTGGTCCCAGTATTTGAACTGTGGACAATTCAAGAGCATGTGGGAGTTCCATTCCAAATGACACAAATCCTAATCGTCAAGGTTGTTTTGCCTACTACAAACACACATATGGATAGGAAAAGCTGAGTCGGCAGAATGTAAATTCTGCAAAGCAGAAGAGGACATGGCTGAGCACATCTTCTTCAGATGCATCAAATGGGCAGAGCTTCGATAGGATGTTGAGGCCACAGTTGGCTTGCAAGTAACTGCAGACAGATATTGATCCCATAAATACTAGTTTGTAAGCCGAAATGGACACAAGTCAATGTCATGGTGGAAAAAATAAGAAAGCAGTAGCAGGGTGAAAGGAAAGAGGAACGGAAAATACGAAACTGAACTGACCTTTAGGTAGTTCTTTAGGAGAGGAGTGATTTCAGTTAATCCCTGTGAGATGCACACAGTCCCAGACGGCAAAGTTAGCTTGGGGTCTACAAAAGGAGTGGTGTCCCTAATTATGGCCATGCTCGGCCAGAGCTACCCCAAAGTGGACTCTCTAGTATTGTCGAGGGCTGGGCAAGTGCTTAGGGGGTGATTTGCCGTAATATTCGACTGTATCTAGATAAGATGCGTTCATCGTCTCCTTGGCCAGTCTACAGCCTAGTGTTGCATCCCATCTTTGCTAGACCGCATTAACCCTTTGAGGATCACTAGTTAGTGATGACTTTTTAAAAAAGTCTAGTGGTTTCCAGCGTTCACCAAACCATAAGTTTTTATCCCAGAGTGCTGATCGGAACGGATTGACGGACGTAGACACATACGGAACGCCAAACTTGAACGAGGCCAGTGATGGCTCGTAAACGTAGCTTAGTCTAACACGAGTAGGTGAGTCGGGGATAGTGGAGCAAGCACGGTGTCCATTGCGACAGAATGTATGTAGATTCTAGCTTAAAGTAGCTTTTGCGGAGCCAGCGGGCGAAAAAAGCGTGCCTCTGCGAAACGTCAGGTAAACGGTGCACCACATAACGTTTACCCATAAAAACCACGGCGCAGTGTCTTCCGATCCCAGATGACTGGACGTAAAGGATTCACGGCCGTGATAGACATATCCGCTAGGCTATTTGAACGAAGCCGAAGGGTTACTCATCCACGTTTCTGGTAAAACAGATAACACGGGGTGGTGAGAGTTGGTTATAGCCCAGAAGGGGCAATAATATAGTCTAGCAAGCAGCGTCCGCCTACGTCCATCTAGGGTAAGGGCAAAAAGACCGCTGCCTCTGCGTGGGTAAATGCTGCACCACATGGCTTTACTCCTAAAGTCCGGTGTCCTAACCTAACCTAACCTATCCCAGGTTTCTGGGTAATGGATTCGAGGCTAGGACAATAGGTTCAAAAGACTGTCTCCTCTCCAAATAAGGCGTTGTTCTCTGCCGGGCAGTGGCATGCTACTGAAAGTAGGAGAGAGCAAGTCAGACGCTTAGAGTCCACTGATCGGGCAAGCGGGGGGCTAGATCCTCAAGTTCTTATCGTGATCTTAATATCATAGTTTGGGCGTGTTATTGCATCGTAAATCAGCATAATACAAATTGTCACAGAATGTTTCATCCAAGGCTAGAACGGCATCTGTTTATTTTGAATTTTATCTTACCAAGTGATTTGTAGTTTGTTGCGTGGGAGGTCCTAAACTTGTTGGTTCTGAATTCCACATAGTACGTTCAACTGGCCATGTACCATGATACAAGACAGACATGCCCCTATTATTTTGAGAAATTGGTTCACTACTGACAGATAGGCGCGTACTTCGTCTTTCGCCATTTTCTTCCTCACTATATAATGAGTCGTTTTCGGCAATCCCATCGTACTGCAAAGAAAAGTTAGTAGAAATCAGATTCCAAATGTCCGTGGGGGATATCTATCTGAGGGGGATGTGTTGTAGATGCACTCTACATTGTAGAACATCATAAGCAATGAAGTTTTTATTTATATCAGGGATACAGTTGCTGCAAACTGTAAACAATCGAGGGCTTTTCCGTTTTAGCTTTTTTCTGTTTTGATCAAATAAATCATATCTTGTTTTATTTTTCAGGGACCTTGCCCTCGTATTATGACTCACCTCGTACATAGCGTTAGATAAGAAGTTTGTTCACCTGTTATTGTACTCTTCTTTGAAATGAACAATGCATCAACTGTAACGGGAAATCGGTACAGATCGATGGTCGATGGTTTATGAAACAATTGGACAGAATAAACGTCCAGCATGTGGTTTCAGCAAGACGGTGTTACTTCACATACCTCTTACGAAACACTGGATCTTTTGCGCGGGACTGATTTCAAGACAGAATTTTATAGAATTAGAAGCTTTCTAATTTTAGAAACATCTTTATTTATTACAAAGTACTTTTGCAAAACTTACGCAAGTTGTGGTATTAAGTTGTCTTTCCAGAAGCAAGGTATCCATGGTGTAGTCAAGAGGTTCAGCTTTTATTTCATTGTCCTGTAAAGAAGAAGAATATGTTAGTGAAATGACATCCAGGAATCACTGTATTAAATATCGAAAATATGGATTCATAATGAAACAAATGAACAAAATAAATAAGAAGCAATCACCCTTATCCACTAAAAATACTCTCAAAGTACGCACGTTCTTCAACAGTACCTAATTTTAGTGGATAAGAGTGATTGTTTTTTATTTATAGTATTAAGGTAGAAACCGTTATTTTATGGTAATTTATCATTATGATTAAATGAAAGAACAATTACTTTCGTTTTTATACTACTTTTAATAAATAATTAAAAGTGGTATAAAAACAAAGTAATCTTTCATTCAATCATAATTATAGTGTTACAGTGTATACATAGTGAGAACTCTTTTATAGTTTATTAGAAATAAAATGAAAATAAAAAAATAAGCTACAACAATATCTTTCAATACTCATTGTCATTGATGCATCACATGTGCTGGTTCAATTATGTTTCAGTTTGAGCTCCCATCAAGATTTGTAGAAAACATTTACGAACACGAGCCAGCATAGAAAAGAAATTAGTGAAATTGGGTCTTCTAATGCTTAAGGAGAATCAAAAGTTGAGATGAAATTTGTTTAACTGTCCAATTCCACGAATTTTACTTCAACGCTCTTTCTTAAAAATGTTTTCAAAAAAATCTTCATGACACTGAAGCTGATCTGAGAAGCAATCGAGTGTGTAATGAAAGATACCTGAAAAATAAGTATTGAAAAAAAAACCGCATTTAAAAAAATTATTGATGGTTGATCGAAATCGAAACGTCGGATATTAAAACTGACATTAACACAAGAAAGCTGATGTAAATTTGTTTCGACGAAGTGATTCGGTATTTTCAAAATTACTTGAAAATCAAAAATGATATTGAAAATGTTGTACTTCCATATGAATAAAATAACAATAATAATATATAAATATTAAATTTCAATTTCATTACAGGAAATTATACATTTTAGTACAGATATTTACATAACATACTTTTCCATTTATTTATTCTTCTTTACCTTTATATAGTCCAGGCAATAAGCCGGGAAAAAGGCCATAGTAAAAAAAAATATATAGTAAGCTAGAATTTCAAATTTTTTTTTGCATTTTGTTCCTAATACCCCATAGATCATTCATGACTATCAAGACTGCGGGGGGTCGACCTTTCTACCCCCCCTAAACGGGGTTTCAACCCCCCAGAGGAGCATTCTTCTAAAAACAATCCAAAATTAATGAATTAAAAGCCGAAAATGACCCCTAAAAAAATAACAATGAAATCGTGATCAGCGACATGAAAAAAACCTACTAGAGGTCATTTTTGCAACAAAATTATTCTTCATTATCCATAACCGTCTCAGGAAAATCTAAAATTTCCCGAATTTTCCATCTGGAGAGAGTTTTTCGAGAAAAATAACACCGGAATCGTGATCAGCGACCCAAAAAACCTACTAGAGGTCATTTTTGCAACAAAATTATAAATTATATAATATATTATATATAAATTTTCCAAATTTCCAATCTGGAGGGAGTTTTCGAGAAAACTATAAGCGGAATCATGATCAGCGATCCAAAAAAAAATACTAGGGATCATTTTCGGCTGTTAATTCAATAATTTTGGATTGTTTTTATAAGAATGCTCCTCTGGGGGGTTGAAACCCCGTTTTGGGGGGTAGAAAGGTCGACTCCCGCGGTCTTGATAGTCATGAATGATCTATGGGTATTAGGAACAAAATGCAAAAAAAAATTGAAATTCTAACTTACCATATTTTTTTATTTTATTTTCCGGTTCGTTGTCTGGACTAATAGTTACGTGCTCTATACTAGCTACTGATCTGAAGTATTGTTGTTGACAATAAACAATAAATACTTATGTCTTTCCAAAGCCTTTTTTGAGCTTGTGTTTGGAGGAAGAGTAAGTATTTATTGTTTATTTTCAACAACAATAATAAATTCTACTTTAGATCAATATCTGGTGTAGAGCACCAAACTATGAAGAAAAAGAAAATAAATAAATGGAAAATTAAAATTAAATGAGAAAAAGAAATTAAACTTAAATGGTGACTGGTATTAGATATGACTATATGACCCTATAGTTACGTAGTGTTTCCCCATTTAACTATATCTATTACAGTTCCATTATTCCCATGATATATACAATTATACATCCTTATTTTGGACACACTGTGTACCACCTATTTATATCGGATCAACAATTTGAGCTCCTTCAGGTCGAGTATAGATTTACATTTCGGGAATCATTCTGTTTTCTACATTCGTACTATCTTGAATTAATATTTTATAGCTTTTTGTTACCAATTGATTATATATTCTAATTGATTAAGATTTACTAGGATAATTACTATATATCTATGTTTTTTATTAATTCTAAAGAGTTTCAATTTAAAGTTGGAGAAATTAAAGTAATGGTAACAAAAATGTTACAGCACACTGTGCCATTATCAGAGCGTAGGAGTTATCAACTAAAGTCCTTCAATATTGTAATTCAGAACAGGTTCTGATACAAATTGAGGGTTCGGGTTAGGGAAAGGTTAGGTTATTTATAAACTTGTTGACAAGTGGTGGATTATACGTATCGATTTGGTCATTTAATCAACTATAATACTGGCCTTATTGA
Organism: Endomychus coccineus; assembly: GCA_958510875.1. Classification (NCBI taxonomy): domain Eukaryota; kingdom Metazoa; phylum Arthropoda; class Insecta; order Coleoptera; family Endomychidae; genus Endomychus; species Endomychus coccineus. The sequence goes on along the minus strand of OY294067.1, from coordinate 28,805,582 downwards.
GTTGGTACCTAAGTTCCTAGAAAACTCACTAAAAATATGCGATTTTCGACCATATCGACGTACATTTTTGAACCCGACAAGCTAAAATTGGCAACGGGTTCGAGCCCGAGAAAGGGTCGAAACGTTAACTTTGAACCTTTTAAAAGGTCGCGATAGCCCCAAACCGGAACAAAACTGTTCTAGAATAGTCAATTTTCGATAAATCGAATGACGTTCACGTGAGAAGGCCGTAGCACGCGAGTTGGAAAAGTGCAAATCTTCGGAACATAGAACGACTTTACGAGGACTTTTTGCGGGCCGTTTCCGCTTCATGTCGTTAGATTATGAACGGGGCCAACTAAATAGCATAGTCTCGGGCCCCAAAATGTCTTTTAAATAGGAAAATTTAATTAAAATAGAAACAGGTACTCTCAGGTCTCAGCTATGCACGTCTGACGTGCGAAGCACCAAAGGGGATTTTCTAACTACTAAAATATACCCGAAGCGGATAAATGCTAGCGGCCCATAGCCGAAAAGACTTTATTACAGCTGGCGCCGACCGCACGGGCCACGAAACGGCCCCAAATTAACAAGATCGAGGTAAAATGTATAAACTCTAACTGACGCGTAGCGAGCTCCTCGAGGGTTATGTCGAAATCATTTCGTTCGTAGCTTTTTACATAGGAGGTTTGGCCTTCATGCAATTGTGTTTTTATACAATTCCAACCTTCTAATTTCGATAGGCCGAGTGAAAATCCCGGAGCCAGAAGCGCTATCGAGATCTGAATGTTTAAACTTTCGTATAAAATTGCGAAATTTGGCATTCTTAGAAACGTCAAATTAATTAATCTGACACAAGAGTTGGGGATATTTTTATTTAAATCGATATAATACCAATTTTTGTCGGCCTTATTGTAATAATAATAATAAAATATTCTCAAATCGAAAACTAGAGCCTGTACCTTCAATTAAAATTCACCATTCGAAAGATCGTCATCGATAATGCAAAAAAATTATCGTAGTCCAACATTTAACCTAAAAATGCCTCTAAATAGGTCAAATAAATTGATAAAGATTCGACGTCGTTTGAAGGTAACCTATGTAAGAATTACCTGATAATTTACGAAAGCGACTGATTTCGGAGGTGTATGTATAATAAAACGATGTAGAAATAATGTCAAGAGATCTTAAATAGCTATATACTGCTCAGAAATTTCCAAAATGGTCCATGGACGAAGGTATACTTCCGAGGGAAATATGTACATTTCCACATCTATAGTTTATGTGGGGCTACTGAAACTATTTCTATCGTCGCAAAATGTTCTAGCGAACCTCTATGGTCTCACAGATAACCTCCTCTCATGTATTTAACCTCTGGCAAGCGTAAATTGTGAACATCATGTTTCCATTCAAAAGTACTTGAATATGATACAACAAAGGGGCCCCATCTATTAAAAAAAGTTCTAAAGGTAAGTTTAAACAATGTCTAACAATGATATTCATCATACTTTATTTCAGATTTGCATATATGAATTTTATTAATGTTTGGAACCTACAGATATATTCTTGCAGAAATTAAAGTACATAGGTAGAATGTAGAATGACAAAACGATTTAGAAAGGTATGGACATCATGTACGAAAAGAGTTCAATACATTTTCAAGGAATACATCAAGATATCTGTCATATTCTACAGTAAACGTAGCAATTTTCAAGTAACGTAGCAGCACGAACATTGGATTCACTCATAATTAGTTCAAATTCATATTACAAGATTTTCAAAGTATTCAAATAATGTTATTTCAGTTACAATAAAGACATTTTCATATATGTGTATGGTGTATTATGTTTCAGGATCTAAATTGTCATTTCACATTTTCAACGTAGATTCAAGGTTATGATATAATAGCATCTTTTAGGAATCGGATGCTAATTAGGCCTAAATCATATTAAATAAAGGAAGGAAAAGATGTATACAAGAGTATTTCATATGTTATTGGAAAGAAAAGCATTCTTAATGTTCAATTTACATGTATCAATTTATACATCTGTCGGTTGGTGGAAAAATGTCACCAAGACTGATCAAAACCGATTGTATGGATTTACATGCATGAAAATGATTATAAAAGTGTTAAACAATTAATCTGCTACCACAAGGTATACTTTCAACAAAGTATACATCACTTTATGGATGTTATACAATATTGAGAGATATGACAGAAATACATTCAAAGGATAGATGGTACAGTTTCGATACTTTAAATTGAGCTTTGCAAACGTATATATGAAAAGAATAAAGGTAGGAGGAAAACTTAATAATTTTAACCTCTGGCAAGCGTAAGTTGTGAATATCATGTTTCCATTCAAAAGTACTTGAATATGATACAACAAAGGGGCCCCATCTATTAAAAAACGTTCTAGAGGTATGTCTGAACAATATGTAACAATAAGATTCAACATAAAATATTCATAAGAAGTTTTATGGTACGATTAATGTTTTTTTTATAAAGTAACTTCACAGATACTGCAAATAGCATTGAAAATAATTGAAAAAGCAGCTTGAGAGATAAACATACAAAATTGTATTGCATTTAGCATGGCAATGCTGAAAATTAATTAGCTTGATATTCATAAGGTAGGTATTACATTTTTTTTTCTTACAAGGAGAGGTAATTGTGTGTACCTATTTGTTAGAATGTTGAGAATTAGAGGGTACAATTACAAAGCAGCATAGGACATTGTCTGAGAAAAGAGGGAAAGCAATACAAGCTAATCTTGTACTGATCATATTTAAATGAAAAATAAACTTTATACAGAATTTACTGCTGCTATCATAAAGACAACCATAACAGATCACTATTCCACTTTACTAGCATTAAATACAAATCATATTAAAGGTGTAAAAAATGACTTATTGGTGACAAGATGTCATAAAACGATAATGCAAAGTACATTTACATATTTAGGGCCAAGACATTGGAATCAACCACCAGCAGAGTTGAAAAATGTCAACGGACCTACTAAGGCCTTTAAAAATAAAATAAAAAAACATGTCTTACAGAAAGGATTTCATTTAGATAAATACCGTTTTACATTATATTAATTCTGCTTAATAGTTTTGCTAGAATCCAATTATTATTGTTATTGGTGCTAGACTCTTTTACTTAATCATAACATATATGTTAAACTCTGTTTATAAGTTCCCTAAATTTTTACTTCAAATCACTAATAAACCACTCATTCCCTCACTTAATTCTTTTAAAAAATTTCTTATACGCTTTTTGAATTTTTGTTCTGATCCTCAATAATTGGTCTACTTATTTACCTACTTATTTAATTATCTATGTATTTATGTATGTATAGGTATACGTTTTGTTTATATCTGGTTGTTATATTGCTAAATACTAATTAATGGTACTTATCCTAACTTTTTACAACTCTATTCCCATAAAACAAATTCCAATGAGAATTTACATGGGATTCCAATTTTTCTTTTATTTTACAAATGTCACATAAACTACTATACTTAATGCAATTATTTCTCTTATTGTAAATTTATTGTATCTTACAATAAGGTAAAATAAAAATTATTCTTATTCTATTCTTATATTCAACCAAGAAGGGGTGGAGGTTCTCCCTCGATTATTTGAAGTGTAGCTATTTGCTAGATACCACAGAAAATAATCTTCCGTATCCACTAAAAATACTGAGGACCTTTCGATTAACAGCATGCACCATCAGAGTTGGATGTACTCTGTATTTTACTTTCTTATTTAATTTTGAAAGTCATGTCGAATTACATTATGAAAAGTAAAAACCTTCCTGCATACTGGTAGGTACTTTCTTCAATTGGAAAACGTTTCCAAATAATATACCACAACCAGGAGGGGGTGAGGTATTCTCCATCGATTACTTAAATAGTAGGCTATATGTAACTTCAGAAAAGAGAGAAGTATATATAGTTGTAATTTATTACAAAAGTACAGTAGATAATTGAATATTATATATTACGATTTAATAGTCAGATAATAAATATAATTGATATTTCGAGTGAGCAATATAACAATAATTAAGAAACGCTGAGACAACTCACAAATTATGTGGGCGTTATCAATGAGATAAGTATAGACTTCATATTTGAATCTTTTAACATCATTATTAATTGATCTCAATGCTAACGGAAGTTTGTTATAGACTTTTGATCCGTTGAAGGAAATACTATTTTGACATTTTCTTTTGGCGAATTTATTAATTTTGATTTCTTCATTGTAAGCTGCTCTTGTGTGATAGGCATGATCTATGCACTTAGTTTCCACTTTTAGATGCATGTAGATTAGACATTGATATATGTAAAGTGTTCTTACTTTTAGCACATTCATTTGTTTGTATAAAATATCCGTAGAAAATCTTTTAGATTTGTTTAATATTATTTTTAAGACGTAATTTTGTACAACATTAAGAGGTTCCATTGCATTTTTATATAGACCCCCCACGCTTCGATGCCATATTTCAATAAAGATTCCACCAGAGCTTTGTATATATTTTTAAGCATACGCATGTATTCTCTTATTTGGTAAAATTTAGAAATTAGTTTTCTTACTTTGCTTGCTAAATGTTCTACTTGAATATTCCACCTAAGATTTTTGTCAATGATTATACCAAGATATTTAATGTGGTCTGCAGCTTGTATGTAATTTTCACATTCACAGTTCGTATGGATGTATAGTTTGTTTACGTTATTGCATTCACTAACGTTCGTGATTGAGAAACTTATGAATTTAGTTTTATTTGAATTAAGGGTGAGTTTGTTTGATTGTAAGCAGCAATTCACAGTACTAAGACCACATGTAGCTTCATTCATGAGTGAATGTGAATATCTATCACTGAATATAATAACTGTGTCGTCAGCATAGTTTATCAGTTTTGCATCAATCGGGAGGCTCCCTATCGAATTTATATAAATTAATAACAATATTAGTAGTATAGTTGCGTATATCATTGTCCATTTCAGTTATGTAATGTTTCACATATGTTGCTATTTTATCTGTGACTTTTAATTTAATATTCTTTACATCTGATCTATTGTTTTATGACTTTCGCGTAGTACCAAAAGACGCCACGTAGGAGTATTTTCTGAAAATTGTCAGTTGACTTGTAAATTCAAGGCATATCTGCGTTTTCAAAATCGTTTTACCACGTCGTGATCCAAGCGCCAGCTGGTGACTGAGCGAGGGACTACGAGTTTGACGACGCGTAAGCGACTCATGTCAACCATAGAGTTTCCGGACCTGTATGTACGACCGTGTTTTATGTTTATTAATTTAGTGAGCCACTGTACTATCGCTTTAGGTACATAGAAAATTATTGATTTATCTATTATATCAACAACATTCCAAGAACCAAAATGAGTAAATAACAGGGAACAATAGTTATTAATTAAGAGAACAAGGAATCATTCAACAAAATAAAAACTAAGGTATTGTTATTACTGTAGTGGTAAGAACACTCCAGGTACAAGACTCCTTACATTTGAAAAGTTGCATTCTCTAAAGGAAGATGAATGATTCAAAGACATTTAATTTCAAAGTAAAGTTGCAAATATTTTAATTTGTTGCAAAGTATTCTAGGAGCCAAGTTGTTCCAAATGGAATGTAATTTTTCTGCGTACAGAGAAAATAAACGGTTTTTAATAGTGTATCTTCCTCTGTTTACTGTGAATAGGTAGCTACTTTTGAAGAAATAGAGTTGCTTTAAATTTGTATTCTACAATATCGATGATTCAAAGACATTTTAATTTTGAAAAGTACAGTTGCAATATTTTAATTTGTTGTATAGTATTTGAGGAGCCATGTAGTTGTAGAGCGACTATATTTTATGAGCATTTTCTTTTGCAATACTTGAAGTTTCAATGATTGAATTATATAACCTAGAATTGGCCAAGTGACGTACGTCACAAATTCCAAAGAGTACTCTAGAACTATACCTTCGACTAACATTTGACTCCATTCCAATTTTATACTCTTCTATGAATATCTACCACTCTCAATCTATCTAACCTATGAATGTCAAAGTGACATACGATCCAAACCATAGAATAACTTGTGACACGTGCTAATAGTAAAAGTTTCTATAAACGCGTACCCATCTCTATATAACCTACAACTGCCAGAGTGACGTCTGTCACAGTGACAACCTGAAGGTGCCCATACGTCTCACATAAAGGTTACCACGCACTATCCGACTTAACCCTCGAAAAGGCGTTGCACATAAAAAACTGTTAACAGCGGGGCGTAGCCCGTAAAATCAACTAGTATTATATTACTACTGTTTTGCAATTTCCATTGGTACTACAGTATTAAGTTTATGTCCTTTTTCCTGAATACGTATATCGGGATCAAGGTTGAAATTATGATTATATTGCAATAGGTTGTTCGCGTAGTAAGAGACATCAGTTAATGAAGTTAATCTTAGTTTTATTTTTCTAATGGAACATACAAGTCAATTTTTCTAGGTAACGAGACCAACTACAACAACCTTTTATTCCACATAATCAATTCTTAGATTCATTTATTATTCATTAGAATATTAATCCCAGATTGCTTTGAAGATGAAAAAATGAAATGCGCGTCAAAGGGATAATGACTCCTACAATTATGAATCATATTTCAGGTTCTAATATTATCCAATACGCAAATTTTATTATAAAATTTTCACATTACATACAGGAACATATTCTTTGAAGATACAAAAGGAAAATCAAGATTCCGTTATGGCCTTGTTTTGAAATTTAAATTCACAATATTTGGAAGTACCCTACTGTGACGCAATTTATTCGCACACTTGAAAAGTTGTTATAGGTCAGGGACAGTTTGACCTTATCCCGGCATAATCGATATCTAGCTAAATTGTGATATCAGCGGCAACTGTATTGCATGTCTACGATGCTACCCTGCTTAGTTTTGAGAAACTATAACTGATATTTATATCTAAAAATGTTATAATTTATGTTGTAATATGAAGTTTATGATGTAACCAGGGTGCAATGAAAAGGAACTCCCAAACGTATATACTGTTAACTAATCTCTATTGAGTTTATTAAATGAATAATATTTGTAATGAAATTTTCTTTTATTATTCCGGCTAGCTTTTTAATTTGTTTTTTTTTTAATTTTTACTTTGATCTTTGATTTGAATGATTGATATTATTATTATATTATATGGAATTAAATAATAAAACCTTATTTAATATGTTAAAAGTTTTATATTTCAATTTGTTTATGAATCTGTATTATTATCTTTACAAAGCATACAAGTTAATTTTATGTTTCTAAAGTTTCTATGTTGACAATAGTTCCTTATACCTTAAAATTCTCAATTATAACCTCAAACTACTTAAATTTAATACATGTTTACTATAACAATCTTTATATTCAGGTACAACGATACAATGATAAAATTGTAAATAGACTTACTTGTATTTATCCTATCAATATTAGAACGAATGTTGGTAAAGTTTCGTAGAGTTTTATATCTCCTTATTATACTTGGTTATGCACTTTAAACAATACTCTGCTTTTACACATTCACAGGTAACACGTTGATTCTTCTTTATTAATCAGGAACTTGTTGATAATTTGTTGTTAATTGTTTTATTCTTTTAAGATATAAAACTGTGTTTATAACAAACTGGAACTGCTATCGAAGATTGAATATTTTACGATGCCACTTAAATAACTTTGGTTATGTTAACGTTGAGAAGAAGACTCATGAACACTAATTGGCTTCGGTTATATAAACTTGTCGAAGCTACAGAGACTGTTTCAGTTCTCCGATGTTACTAAAAACTTAGGTTATGGAAATTAAATTGAGCTGCTGGAGGCACATATTGAGTGCTCAGATGTAAATGCAAACTAACTAGCTTCCTTTCATTTTTCCTTTTATAGGGCCCACAAAAGGACGCTAGTTCATTCTCCTTTCAACCAATCAGGTACTTCTTCTTAATATCTAGAATGCTATTCACATTGTTGAATCTGACAGTTCTTTAGTATTGTTAAGCTTTCAAATATCTAATTGTTGTATCGACCAATGAGAATTGAGTATTCTTAAAATTTTGATATTTTGAAGATTTTCAAATTAATTAAAGTTATTGTGCATTCTGCTATTTAAATTCATATTACCAACATTTTTTCCCATATTTTGATTATGATAACCTATGATTAGGTTCCTATTAACTTTATAATTCTGATTATTATGTCTATTTTGACATTTGTCATTGCTTAAATCTAATACATAATTTAAAATATAAATAACATCTATATAACTTTGTAGAACTGAAATTTCTTAATACTATCTTAAATCTATAACTTATTTTACTAGTTTGTGCTATCTTCTGATAGTCTTTGAATCATTTTAATTATGATTTTCCTCTTTCGTATCACTGTACGTTTATCCACTTTCACTGTTTCTTCTTTACACTTCCTATATACTATTTTACATTTTGATTTCTGTTATTATACAATGTTTAATATCTTATACTACTTATAATTTAACTTTAAATAATGTTTTTAATTCCATATTATATATACTTTTTAATCTTTTCTATTTTTACTGTTTCGGAAAATTCAAATTCTACCATTTTATTTTATGTAGGAAATGAAATCATAACAATACATTATTAAATTCCCTCAGAGGGTTTCTTGTTGAAAAATTTCGTTTACCCGTTTTCACAATAACATTCAAATGTCAAATTAAATTAATATAGTAACGAAAGATACAATTAATATTGCACTTTGATTAATGATATAATAAAATAGGTGCTGTTCGATGCAGCTGAGAAAATAGATCGAAATTAATAAAAATCTGATTTATCTCGCAATAGCGTGAATTATCATGTGCTTGTAGCATTATTATGAAGATGTTTCCGCAGTCAGCGGAAACATGACACTTGCTCATTTTATATGACTTGTACATTATTACTTTATGAATCAATCAAATTTTTTCCTTGACAAATCTGAACAGCAGCTGGCAGATATTCTAACTCTATTCAATAAGTTATGCCTTCTTATAAGAGCAAAAATTTAGTTATGCAGGGAAATATTCATAATTTAGAATTTATACTAGGAGGTCGGTCGCCCAGCTGGCAGCTGGTAGACATTCTAGATCTACTCGAAAAGTTATGCCTTCTTATAAGAGAAACAGGCGAGCAAATATCAAGGTAGGCAGGAAAATATTCATTATTTAGAATTTATATGTATGGGTTTGGTCTTTAGTCATCTAGAATTAATTAAACATTATTCTTTGATGTTTCAATTTGATTCTCATCCGAAATCATCTGTCTGGATGTCCGTCACGAATTGCTTGTCTACACGATAACTCAAAAACGAAAGGTCCTAGCATATTCAAGGAGGATACTCGGCTCACTCTCAGTAGGCTCGGGTTCGATTCCCAGAAACGGAACATTTGATTTTGTAATAACACTTTCTTAAAAACATTATTAATTTGAATATTATTTAGTTGTGTCAAGATAATAAAATAATTAATTTATTTCTTTATCTTTATGTAAATGCGAAGAGTATCATATAAAATTTGAATCAATTATATAAAAATCAGCAATCAAATCAAATGATTTACGAAGATTAACGCTTATCTATTCTCCATGCGGAAACACTAGTGTATTATTTACGTACAACGGACTGTGATAAAGTATAACGAGGGCAAGGTGAAAAGTCTCTGAAAAATGAAACAAGAAATGATTTATTTGGATTAAACTTATTTCATTTCTCAACATAATCTCCTTGTAGCCCGATACACTTCGTCCAACGTATTTCAAATTTTTCGATCCCTTCCAAATAATACGATTTCGGCAAATCTTCAAAATAGGCGTCTGTTTAAGCGATGACCTCATCGTTGGCGCCAAATCTCTTCCCGCCGAGCCATTTCTTGAAGTTTGGGAATAGCTAAAAATCGTAGGGAGCCAAATCTGGAGAATATAGTGGATGACGTTGCGACTGGGAACGTCGTAGCGCAATTCATGCAATTTTGACATTGCGACTGGGAACCTGTGCGTCGGTGCGTTGTCCTAGTGGAAGAGCACTTTTTTCTTTGCCAAATTCGGCCGCTTTCGCTCCAAATCGGCGTCGGATCGATCGAACAGCTCTGCATAATATACGCCGGTGATCGTTTTGCCCTTTTCAAGGTAATCGATATGGCTTTGTTTGCCGATAAACCCACTTTGGCATTTTTCGGCTTCGCTTCGCCAGGGCAAGTCCACTGTTTCGACTGTTCTTTGGTGTGTGTTGTGATAGATCCATGTTTGGTTCACGGTTACGAAACGGCGCCAATAGTCCTTATCGCGCTTGAACATCACCAAACACTCCTTTGAAGCTGTCATACGGTCGGGCTTGTTGTCGTTGTCAACAGAGAGCAAATGCGGCACACATCTGACAGATAGCTTTCTCATATTCAAAAATTTATGCAAAATGTTCCGTACCCGTACGGTTGAGATGCCCAAAGCCTCAACAATATCGTGCACTTTAACTCGTCGATGGTCCAATATCATGCGATGGGTGCCAAAACAAAACTGAATGACATATCAGTCTGAAATTTTTAATACCTTCTAGTTAAAGATGGTACATCAGAAATGTCACATGGGATTTTCGATTGTGGCGCCATCTATGTTATTTTTCAGGGCTCGACTATGGAATGTTAGACGCCTATGAATTCGTAGAATTCCCCTCCGATTTCAACAGTTCCTACCTATATTCCTCCGGTTAACTCCTTTTTAAAATTTGATTGCATTTTGATAACGCGGAATAGAAAAATAGTATAAGAAATACATTTCATTAGTCATTTCAGAACACTTTAACTTGAACTCGTGCGATGAAACCATGCCTTATGAAACTAGTTCTTTAATATACTATAATTTTGCACTTGAGAGACTCTCCTTCCATTAACTTGGTACATAAGGGCAAAGTGAAGTGTTGGTTGTGTCATAACATTCATTGCCTAGAGGGATCTGAAATATTAATCACCTGTAAGATTTCCGCGAATTAAGTGATCATTATGTAGATGGTACATCACAAATGTCACATGGGATTTTCGATTGTGGTGCCATCTGTTGTATTTTTCAGACACTATTGACCCCGTACGTAAGGGAGGAATTTCCATTTTGCTGTAGTAACATAGTAACACACCTTTATGTCGGAAATTCAATTATCTCTCATTTTAATAATGATTTGATAACTGACCTCCGAGCCATGGAAAGTGAGATATTCGCAAAAATCCGAATTCTTTGAGCTTCAATCTTGAATATTTTCATGCTCGATTTTTATGTGTTAGTTACTCTATGGAACAGAAGCCATATTTATTTTTAATTTGGCTGGACCAATGCAATGGCATGATATAATACTTTGGATACAGATAAAAATAAAAAGTTCCAGAGTGTTACGAGTAGGTACATAATATTTTCCGATACTACCTTAACATATTTTACATTAGAATAAGAAACGGAGGTACACATTCAACAATTAGCTATTAATTGTTACAATTAAATGATAAGTACAGTCATTCGGCACGTCTATCGTGCTTAATAATGTTCAATACCTTGACGATTTACGGTACGGTACATGCGAATTGAACCGTTTCCTATTGCCACCGTTGCGAATCTCTGAGAAACTCAACAATTACCTATATTGCTTCATTTCTGACGTGCCTGCTTAACATCATCATTTCTACTATGATTTTCATTTTCAATAAGGATGCATCGGCTTGGAAAATTACAATGATACGAATATAGTAAATTAAATTGGTTAACAGTATTCGCTACCGTGTACGATTTGCATGGTGAACGTGGTAAAAACGAGATACAGAAGAGATTTAAAAAAAGTAAATGTCTTGATTTTGTTTCTTAGAACCAATCTTGATTGTTTCGTCAAACTCTCTCAGCCAAAACTAGAGAGCTGTGTCAATGAATATAAAATCGTTGAGAACGGAACTTAGTAGTAAGGAACTTCTTGAAATGCTATGATATTTCAAGGAAAAAAATCGAATCAGTCGGTTGATCCAATATCGGCAGTTTTTTGGAAACACCAATAACATGTTTTGGAATGCACAACTATGGTGTACTATTTTTCTGCTATTAATTTCAAGGAATATATTAATTCTCAATGAAAATCGTATTTATCGTTTTCACTGATTGTACTGGGATATCAAAAATTATCTTGGTCAAGGGTGGTTGTGGAATCTAAAACGTGAGTCTTACTTTACGTTTGAAATAATTATGTCATAATTAATTTGAAGTTTCTGTAAGTGCGAAATTTCGCAATTTTATACGAATATTGTAACACTCAGAAGTCTTTAGCGCTTTGGACTCCGGGATTTTCACGTGACCTATCGAAATTAGAAGGTTCGAATTATCTAAAAACATAATTGCATGAACGCCAGACGTCCTATGTAATTAGCTACGAACGAAATCATTTTGACATATGCCTCGAGGAGCTCGCTGCGCGTAAGTTAAAGTTTATACATTTTACCTCGGTCTCGTTAATTTGGGGTCGTTTGTTGCCCCGTGCGACCGGCGCCAGGTGTAATAAAGTGTTTTTGGCTATGGGCCGCTAGCTTTTATATATTTTAGTCGCGAGAAAATTCTCTTTGGTACGTCGCACGTTAGACGCGCGTAGCTGAGATCTGAGAATAGCTCAAACTGTTTTAATTAAATTTTTCTATTTAATGGACATTTATCGAAAAAAGAAGGGCCGTCGGGCACGGTCCGATACTAAATCTAACTACATGGAGCGAAAAGTCGTCGTAAAGCCGTATTAGGTACAACCAGTTTGCACTTTTCTAACTCGCGTGCTACGGGCTTCTCACGTGAACGTCATTCGATTTACGGAAAATTAACTATTTCAAAACAGTTTTTGACCCGGATTGTGACTATCACGACCTCTGAAAAGGTTCAAAGTTCACATAATTATTTCATAATTTGTAGTTCATTATTGTTTTACAACTGAAATAAATAGGTATGAAATTTGTAGGTTATTGATGATGTCAGGGTGACAGTGACATAATTATTTCAAACGTAAAGTAAGACACACGTTTTAGATTCCACAACCACCCTTGACCAAGATAATTTTTGATATCCCGGTACTTACAGTAAAGTAAAAATATGGTAAAGTTGTAATACAAGAAAACATTTGAGTGCCTATTCAAGGAAAAGCAAGTCTGTCTACCGGTTCTAACTAAAGGATGATAAGTGAAACTTTTGAATTTTATTCAAGTATTTGAAGGTAATGGTTCTAATTTGGTTAGTTGGTTGCGTTCCAATTTCCTTTTTTGTTTAGAAATTAAATTATTGATTAAGGATTTGTCGAAACCATTGTCCAACGCTATTTGCTCAACTTCGTTGTTGTAATTTTGCTGCCTCAAGGGGACGTTCAATAATCCATATATGTAAAGTCAAAATACAAGTGATTACCATTTTTTATAATGTTAATATCAAGGGAAGGAAGCTGATTATCTGTATTTCGACACTGAATTTCAGTGAATCAAATTTAACACGCTTAATAGTCAATATTAGATATTATCTTGCCCAATGAATATGAATGACCGCCTTCGCCTGAGATATTTACGATTTGTATCGAAAATACCTCAGCCGTGACCCATGTACGAAACCGGTGGAAACCATCCTAACGGCTACACTACCGAAGGTGCTTTAAAATAGTGAAAATGGGAGCTGCATCGTTTTTCCACGAAAACCACTTTAAATTAGTTAAAATTCAAGTGGAAAAAGGGTGGCAGTGTATTATATTACATTGCATAGTCGTACCTAATATATTATAACATACGAGTGTTGATTCAACATTCATAGAAGAGCGAATAATCAGTGGCGTAACTAAGTGGAATAGCACCCATGGCAAGGGTTGTAATTACGCCCCCATTAACAACGTACTATCAAGTTTATTTGTTTCTCGCTTTATTTTAGCGACACAAAGTGATTGTTTACTACATAATGAATCATTTTAAGCGATTTTTCAAAATTACTTCTTAATATATAGGCAACAACATCTTTAGGGATTTCTATATTAATTTTGTATGAATGGACTGTAATTATTGTTTTCTTCAAAAATTTTAATATAAACAATTTTGCTACTTCAATTATCTTAAACAATATAAGAACTATGAATTAAACTCGATTGAATAGAATGAAATAGAAGTTAAGTTGTTTTTTCTTCTCTTTCTTGTTATCCTCGTTTCTATAGTATCTATTGCATTCCTCACTCTATGACAATTCCAGTAAATTTATAGAAGGTTGGGCTTCGTGTTCAGAGGTGACGCTTTTAGGTTGTGCTTCGTGTTCAGAGATGTCGCTTCTCATTTCTCCACCAGGTATCACTTCCATAATGAAGGTCTCAATTTCCTCGACTTATAAATCCACGATTCCATTGTTCAAGAAGTTGAAGTGCGGGAACGTTGAAGTTGAGTCGAGTGGTGCAAAGAAGTCTTCTGAAGCTACCTACGACGTTGGTTTGCATGCTTGTTACATCTGCACCTTCCTTGCCTTCGTTGATGCAAAAGCATTAATAACAAGCTCGAGATCAGTTTTCTCAGCTTCTTCGCTTACAAGGCTCAACGAAGCAAGATCGCTTAATATCTGGATTCATGGAGTCTCTTAGATAATTTAAAATTAATTTTTATCTGCTGAAAGATCTTTCATAGCTAGTAATGGAAACCGGAATAGTTAACAATATTTGGCTGGCTATTCGAATATTTGGAAAGGCGCTATTCTCATCTGCGTATTGCACAATATTAATAAAAGCAGAAAACTCCATGTCGTGACAGTTTAAAATCTCACCATCAAGATCGCAGTTGTAGGTGTAGCCGAAGTTTTTACACTTTTTCTCCAGGGCGTCTGAGTATCGGGCAAACGAGTGAATATATCTACATTTTTGTGTGAAGGCGATCAATTGTTTCCTTCATTTCTTGTTTCAATCTCAACCTCCCACTTTTGACAGAGAGCAAGTCCAAGTTCCAGATCTTCGGCGGCATCGTGTAAGTTCATGTTCAAAATCCAAGAAAATTTGAGACTCAACATACGGTTGTACAGTTGCTTGGCGTTACTTCCTGTCTCAGTGGTCTCCGTTGCGTTGCACCGTCCATCATGGTCTGAATGTACTTTATTTTATGGGATTCACAGCTTCCACTCTTGCACTTCATCGTGTTGTAGACTCCGATTTAACAACGGTGAGCACAGTGTTTGAGTTTTTACCAATTTTGAGTGGACGAGGAAAAACCACGTAAAGAGCTTCAATAGATCGGAAAAATGTCACCATCATTACATACAGTTAGGTTGCGTTTAGAACAACCAAGTTGAGCGAATGATTATCACAGTTCACGAAAACTTCCCGACGGTTCTTCTCAATGCTTCTTTGTTGAACACCACTTATGTGCCCTGAATCACAGCAGCGTTGTCCTGCAGGTCCATTCCAACGTTCTCTAACTGTCTTAAGATGTTCCTCACTAAGCTTTCAGCATCTTTTAAGTACATCGGATAAATCCAAATAAAGATTCTACAACACATAATATTTTCTTCTCAAAATCAACTTCTACATATCGTACTACCTTCGAAAGCTGCTCACGGTGTGCTTGATTAAGAGTCAAATCAAACATGAGACCGAAATACTTGGCTTGACGAATTTTTATGAGCAAATTTTACCGAACAGTTGATGCCATCAAATGGATAAACTTGTTCTGTACTGTTACTGAATCTCTATATTCGCATAAGGAGTATTCATCATCATTTGAGGGGAGGGGCTTAGCCCCCAAATGCACTTAGGCTACTTATTTGGGCCCATTGTGCGCACCGTGGTCAGAAGCCTATTCTATTCTAGCAGGTTTGTGGCTCGCCAGAAACCCAGAATATTGTCAATGCTGACTTCCATAAGTTCTTCTGGGAGTAGTTTGGATTCTCCGAAGTGTTGGTGCCTGAGGGATGCTAATGTGAGAGGCAGTTTCTTCCGCCTCTTTGCATTTCCTAGATATTGGGTCATCTGTGATGCCCACAGTGTGGAGATGTTTGTTAAGACGACAGTGGCCGGTTAGGATTCTACTCATCTTTCTGATGTCCCTTCTCTTCAGAGAAAGTTTCTTTGAGAGCCTAGGCACAGGCTCTTTGATGAAGAGCTTGGTCTGCCTCATGCGTGGTGATTCTCGCCACAGTTTAGACCACTCTTTATTTATTTGGCCAAGAAGGGCGAGACCCCCTATGCAGTTTGAGAAAGCGACCATTGGCTCCGGTCCGATAGGGACGCTAGACGTATTCACATTACAAAAATGCAATACGTTAAAAAATATATATTCCAAGTTGATAAAACCGTTTAATTAGTTTTGTTGTCGCATATTATTAGACAAATTTATGTGTAAGTGCCAGAGGCTAAAAGTGGCGCGCCCACGGCACGTGCCCTGACTACCATACCGTAGATACGCCACTGCGAATAGTGTTGCATTACAATGGACATTTAACGATGTTTACATCTAGCATGAATAACAAAACATTTGGTCAATCCTTTCGACGGCCACGATTTAAGGTCGTTGAGTTTGAGTAATACATCCGGTGCAAATAAAATTATATCTTGAATTAACTGATATGGAATACATCTACCTGACAGTTGCGATTAAATTGAAATATTTCTATCTAAAGTGGATAACGTAAACGTATGGTTTTATTTAATTATTAGGCCATTCCCACTAAACGTTAATACTATAATAGTGTAGTGAACTGATAAATCCTGTTCCGGGATTTGTGACATCATTAAAACTAAACCCTTTTTATGTCATCTCTGTCATAGCCTATCGTTAAATAATGAAGATGGTGTCGAACAAATTTCTATTTACAGTCGAGGAAATAAAGCAGAATAAAAGTCTGGAACGTCTGGAGTGCCTCAAGGATCACATCTAGGGCCACTCTTATTTAATATTTATATTAATGCTTTCGATTCGCCAATTTTTTAATGTTTGCGGATGATCTACAAATGTACCATTCAATTTTCGATGTTGACGACATCACGCTAATGCAGTAGGAGGATATCAATAACTTTTATGATTACTGTCTATATCTGAATCTTACAAACTGTCACAGAAATAAAGGATTTAAGAATAATATTCGATTCTAAAATGCTTTTCGATAAACATATATTTTACGTTTCTAAAAAGCTTAGAAAATGTTAGGTTTCATAATGAGAACGTGAATTTAAGAATATTCAGACTCTACATTCTCTCTATACAGGGTGAGTAAGTTTTTTGTAGACAAACTTCAACAGGAGATAGAACAGATGTTTTTAAGGAGAAAAGTTCCTATAAAAGTCTGTCGTAGAAGGCTCCGTTTTCGAGATACAGGGTGTTAAAATTGAAAAAAAATTTCGTTTTTTGCGAATATCTCTGGAACCGTTTATCGTACAGAGAACAGCTTTTGTGAGCATTTTCTACTCATAATAAGCTATGTTCTGTGCGGTAAAAAATTCTTTTTTAGTCATAATTGGTGAAGATTTTGAAGGGGTAGGGGGTGTTTTTCTCCCCAACTTCTACGCCACTGGAAAAAGTACGGTTTTGAGACAACCATTTGAACCACCAATGTTTTCTACACAAAAAAGGTACTCCCGGTCATAAGCTCTAAAGTTGACCGTTTTCGAGAAAAATTAACTTTTATGTTGAAAAACATGGTCAATCCTTTGGTTTTGTTACTTGTTCTAACGTTTGAATAAATTTTGTTGAATTAATAAGAATTGACCATGTTTTTCAACATAAAAGTTGATTTTTCTCGAAAACGGTCAACTTTAGAGCTTATGACCAGGAGTACCTTTTTTGTGTAGAAAACATTGGCGGTTCAAATGGTTGTCTCAAAACCGTGCTTTTTTCAGTGGCATAGAAGTTGGGGAGAAAAACACCCACTACCCCTTCAAAATCTTCACCAATTAAGAGTAAAAAAAAATTTTTTATCCCACAGAACATAGCCTACTATAAGTAGAAAATGCTCACAAAAGCTGTCTTTTGTACGATAAACGGTTCCGGAGGTATTCGCAAAAAACGAATTATTTTTCAATTTCAAAAATCGAAAACGAAGCCTTCTACGACATATGTTTATAGGAACTTTTCTTCTTAAAAACACTTGTTCTATCTCCTGTTGCAGTTTGTCGACAAAAAACTGACTCATCCTGTATGTCATACGTCAATAGTGTATTGATTTATGGTTCTGAAATATGGAACCCTGGATACGACATTTATATAACTAAACTTGAACGGGTTCAGAATATATTCATAGATTATATCAATAAAAAATGCGGGAAATAGGTCACATTAACTGTTTTAAATTTTCGTCTTTAAGACAAAGTGTTAATGTGACCTATTTCCCGAGAATTTTTATATAATTCATATTGGGTCAAGAATCTTTATAATAAAAAATGCTGCTGAACATATTAACACTAGCGAATAGAAGGAAAATTTCAGACGTGAAGTTCCTCTATTAAGTCATAAATAATTTAGTTGATTCGCCTGCTATCCTTAGTAATATTTATCTTAATGCTCCTACATATATTACTAGGCATCAGCATCCATTCCGTTATGAACAATCTCAAACAAATTATTTTTTGAACTCTCCAATGCATAGATGCTACATATCATACAATACGCTATCAAATTCTATCTCTATTGATATTTTCTCCTACTCTTTTTCAAAGTTTTCCTACATCTTGAAAAAACATTTTTTTGTACAACTGTCAAAAAAACTTGACATTTCTGCATCTCTATTGATGAGTAAATGTTTACTTTTTTTCACTGCTAAAATAATTCACAAAATAAACATGAAATATTGCTCTTTCAAGGATTTATTTTTAACAAATTGATTATTTATCATAAAACAATTTCATTTATTGGAATAATAATTGATAGTAAAGTTTGAACAATTACTTCCAACATGTTGAAATTGAAGCAAATACTAGCAAACACAGTCAAACAGTCAAACTCGCGGCGTGCCAACAAACCGTTTCTATAGTAACGACACAGAAAGACCACTGCTGTGAAATTATATTGGAAGTATTTATTTTTAATATATTTCAGACGATATAAATTCACATTCACAGTTGTACAAAAAATGTTGTTTGTATTTCGTGTATAAAATTCATGTTTTCATGGCACATTCGAGAGAATTAACACTCTCATGTGCCATTAAAAAAAAACCTCATTTTACGCACTTAAGAAAAATAAATATTTTGCTTCACAGGCTTAATTGGTATTTATGTGTATATATATTGTATAATTGTATAATTTGTAAAGTGTGTTTTTCATAACATACTGAAGTTAGTGTTTTACAATTTCGATTATTCCTGTTTCTGTTCGTTTCGGCGACGTGGGCATTTTAATTGAAATTAATGTGATAAGGACGCTTTGTGCTTGATACGATTAGTTTTAAGAAATCTCATTTTAGACAGTGATACGTTTTCTGATGATGGGCGTGAGACTTCATATTTAATAAAGTTGATCTCAAAAATATAATTTTCGCATCGTCCATTTAACAAAAAGAATAGAAAAGATTTCTATTTTTACCAACACGTTAGTTCGATCTTAAAGAAGTGATCAGTCAACGTCTCGCCTGTGGCTGATACAAATATAAACAGTACTCCCAGGTGGAACTCTTCTTTTTATGTCGCTCTCCAATTTATATGCTTGTATTGTACACCAACAAATTAGTGTTGACTAAATAAGACCAGCACATATAACGAATACAAAAGCAAAGTGGCATGGTGAACATTAAACTACGATTTATTTTTAGGATGGTTTCGTCAAGATATGAGTCTTTGTGAATTTCTGATAGATTTCCTGGTTTATTTAAATGCCAGATTTTTTCACAGTTCGTTTATTACTGTTTTAAATATATAGATTCAAGGTCCAACTCTACAGTTCTTTAACCTGTTCGCTTTTGCAACTAGATTTATCAATTTATGGATCTTATGTGTTATAATAACACATTTATCTATGGAATATAAGACATATCATAAGTTATTTCTCAGTCAAATTCCATAAAATTAATGTTTCAGTGATTTTTTGAGAAATGTGAACTGTTTCGAGTTTTAGAAGAAGTTTTTTGTTTCTTGTTACTTTTATATAATCTACTTCTTACATGATTCACTTGTTATGAAAGATTTGTAAAAAGATCCAGTAAGGATATAATTTCTCTGTTTATTTCGACTTTAAGCTAGAGGAAAGTAACTCACAGTAAGACTGACTAGTTTGAACATTGGCAAAAAACATTGGTAAAAACATCTCCATTCCAAGGAGTGAACGAAAAACAAAGGGAATTCCTCCCGAAAGATACGATAAAATGAACACAGACACAAGTTTCCTCTCATACATCAAGTGTCCACGAAAATACAAGCTCAAAAGTTGAATCCAAACGGACGAAATCGTTCGAGAAAGAAGCTTTTGGAAATAGACCTGGAAGAAGCGAAAAAGCTAGCAGAGATTGAAAAAAGAAAGGCTGAAATAG
Source organism: Endomychus coccineus (assembly GCA_958510875.1). Taxonomy (NCBI): domain Eukaryota; kingdom Metazoa; phylum Arthropoda; class Insecta; order Coleoptera; family Endomychidae; genus Endomychus; species Endomychus coccineus. The sequence continues at coordinate 28,785,074 of OY294067.1, read as the reverse complement.
ATGTTTATCGAATATCCCCTAAGTCTGTCTCGTGGAGCTTGTTTTTTTTTTGGGTCTAGCATTGAAAATTAAATTACATTTATGGGACAGGTTTGAGAGACACAAACATAATCGTTAGTAAACTACTAACCAGCAAAAGCGGCCTTGATACCATAATGAATGTAGATTATCTAGTTTGCACAAAAAAAAACCAGTGCAGTAATCGAAGATTTTTACTTCAAATTAAATCTTAGTTGTAGAAGATTGCTGTGATGAACTGATCTCGTGTCTTCCCTCATTTTTGTTACCAAAATAGCTTTCGGACACTCCTGCGGATCAAATGTAAATTCTTGTATGAACAGAAAATATATTGGAAGTGATTTAGAAGCCGCTAATGAAAGACGTTAAATAATACTCTATGTTGTATTGAAATTATATATAAAAGGTTCTACATAATGTATTTCAGAACTCTATGTTTCATAATGAATGACAACAGGTGTCAAGTTGACTTTCGCAATTCACACTATAATATAACCTTCTTTTATATCGATACACATGTCATATGAACAATCAAAATGTACCACAGAATCAAGGACTTCTTGCACAGAATGAAGACAAAATATAGAAATAAAATGAGAATTTGGGAAACTTCTGCAGCTTAAATATGTAAGTATGATATACTTTTTTTTTTAAACCAAAAGTCGGTTAAACGAAGCTCCTAAATCGTATACCCTAAGTATTCTCATTGAACCCAGAATCTGATCTGATCTTGAAGTTCGAACGCAGTAAAAAGCGAATATCGCCCAAAACACCGATCATCAGAACCACTAATACGACCTTGTGGCCTGGGTATAGCGTGCGGAGCTCGAACAGGAGATCTTGACATTTTGTACATTTTTCCTCCTCTTTCAAGTCTATGTTCTTCTCTGGCGGAGCAGAGAATTCGATGACATACATAATCTTGCTTAGTTTATCGAGGACAACGTCATGCCTATTTGCATGTATGCACCTCACAGTCGGAAAGGGGTAATTCCAGTAGATCCGGCATTTTTCGTTTCCGACAACGGACTCAATATCTCCTGGCATGTAAGGCGGCACCGGCTCTTGGTCTATTCGGTACGAGTGCCTTAGATGGTAATACAGCACCCGTAGGGCCGCATTATGGCGATGCATGTACGCCGAGGCCGCTTTTGCCGAACATGTCGACAGCAGGTGGAGAAGCGCCTCAGGCGCCTTTCGACATGCCCTGCAGCTGACATCAGGAACTTGTAAACCCATCACGTTGCGGCGATGGACCAAGGTGTTGATTACGCCATCTCTGGCCAATTCGAGACTTTCAACAAGGCCCAGGAGGGGGTCCGAACTCCTAAGAACTTTACAAACTATACTCAGAACCAGAACCACACTTCGATGCAGACCCTCCAGACTAAGGAGTTCCCTACCTCCCCGGTGACAGGAGATAAATGCAGGAAACAGACGACCTAGGATGCAAACTGTGATGGATATGCATCATTTTCCGGGTGTCGTTGTCGAGTCTATGCAGCTCATCGACCGTCCACTTCATCACTCCAAAAGAGTGAACAGGACAGGAACGGCAAGCATATTTGTTGCAGACGCTTTGTTCTCACTCGAATGTTCGGAATACCAAATCTTTCGCACAAGGTTTCTATACTTGCCACGGAGAGCCACCTTTACCTGGGAAGCGTCATAATTAGAACGCTGTCTAATTCCCAGGTATCGATAGGTCTCTTCAGCATCAAGATGTTTGAAGATGCTCCCGTTGGCAAGCTGCATATTCTCGTGCTGTTCCGGAGATCGTCCTCTCATCAAGTGAAACACTGCACACTTGTCGAATCCCACTCCATGATAAACACGGTTGTCCTTATGGTTAAATAAAATACCATAATTCCATATGAAAAAATGAAGATCTATGTCGGAAATACCACTCAAAACGGGCTACCGCACTCAAAAATAATACAGTTGCTGTTTTTACCACTTTAAAACGATCTGCAAAATTTCAAATCCAAGTGGGTTACTTTCTAATAAACGTGGAAGAGTAAAAAAAAATGAGAGTTTGAAGTGCTTATCTGAGTACATTATGTTGTATTTGTAAAAACAAATAAAGAGCAGTTTCCAAATTCTCTATTTGGAGGATTATGACATGAATCCAAAAGGGAAACTGCTCATATTTCTTGCCGACGTATCACTCCCTAAAAATCGTCACCTTCGCCTCAGGAAACAACATATATACATGGACTAGAAAAGAACAGATAGAAAGCAGGTGTTCAAGATTTACACGATAACTAGAATAATCAAATCCATCAAAATAAAGTAAACTCCAGACATTATCCCCGATGATTCTAACACACACTTGAACGTGCTCTTCAAATGAATGAAGCAGTAACTTAGAATTAACCGTGGAAAATAAACAGAACAGGAAACGATAAATGTGGCGTTAATTATGTGCTTATACTTCATAATCAAAGGTTTCTGTGAGAAAACGGAAGAGGCGACCTAAGGGCATTAGTAAGTTTGTTAAACCATCACCTTAGAGGAGGAACTATTGTTGACATACAATTTCTACAAACACAAATGGAGGATTTGTCGGATACGGATGTTAACAATATTCTAGAACAGAAAAAAGTTTGTATAAATATAGTGTTATGTTTATTCGTTTGGTAGCAATATGTTAGATAAGACACAGTTTTACTTGTCTCACTACAAGTAGTACAAGGGAAGTATCGTAGGTTGGCGATTTTTTTTTTAACGAATTTTATCGGAAATATCCGTTTTGAGTCTTTCTGAATCGATCTACTTCTAGACTATTGTTAAGATGATGACTGTGTACCTGCGAGCTTATGTAACCAATACCCTCTATAACACCTAGGCTGACTACGAACGTGAGTGTGACGCTTACGACAGTACCGTTTAATCTTAATGACCCTTGGCCAGTATTGAGTGACAGGTGATAAATATTAGAATTTAACAAAGTTTTACCTATTTCTTGTGGAAAATTATATGTTGTTCCTGTTCCTCAGGTTTCTTGTGTAATGGGAAAGTGTTTTTACCTGTAAATAAGTGTGTATAAAAGTGTTATGACTGAATAAAGTGCGTTGCAAAATTACTTCCGGAGTGAATGTTTATGTTGATGAAAATTTAAAATTTCATTTTCTATCGGAACCCATTACACTGCAGATGACTTGCAAGGAAAGGTATAGATATTCTGCAAATACTATGATTTCATCCTAACTTTTACATACAATTACTCCACACTTAAGAAGTTCAAATGTATGTATTTTTCCGCATCCAACAACTACAAAGACAGGTTCTAATTCATGTTTAAGCTATCCGGTAGTTGAAGAAAGGCTTCCTTACACACGTCCAAAATCAATTTAAATATTTAAATAAAAATGAAGATAACATGATCCTTTTATTTGACGAGATCTATTTTGAACCATTTTTGGATTATATAGCCGGAAATATTGTTGATACCGCTTGCAATAACACGTTACTTGCAACAACAGCGTTTGTGATTGTTACCAAACAATTTAATTTGTATACTCTGTGGGTTTGTGCATCGTTAGGTATTAAAGGTTTTAGATTTGAAAAATATTTACCAACACAGTTAGGTTTAGGCGCAACATTTATTTCATTCTTTTCTAAACATTTCTTAATTTCCTCTAAGGTTTCTGAAATGTATGGTAATGTTATGAAATTATCTGTATTACCGTTCATATTATTTAGATATGCATCCATACATAGCTTAACGTATTCATATTTTTATACATATTGACAATAATTATGACAAGTCATTTAAAGTATCATTTTCTGTATATTAGCTATTATAGCCTCTGTGAATGTATTTACGACACATCTGGAAACAATCGCAAATGCGATTCTTGGGTTAATTTGTCATCAGCCGACGAAGTGTTATTGATGAGCTGACATGGCTTATTTATATGGGTACTTCTAAGAATGGTTGTGCTGCCTGGGACTTCTCGTCAACACATATGTAGCCAACGATAGCAGCTACTACCCTTCTTTACAGACCTTTTTAGTCTTAAACTTGCCTGAAACGTTGATTGAAAGAGTCGAGTCTTTCAATCAACGCCTGAAGTAAACGACTTTTAGAAAATATAGCATTCACACAAAGCTCATTCATCGAGCAACATCATTACATTGCTATAACAATTACAACGATAGCACTTCAGCGAGCAACATTATTACTTGCAATAACAATAACATATCATCAATCTTACAATCAAAACGTTAACCTAGAGACTTACAGCTTTAGGTAAACTAGCCTTCATAAAATAAGGCGACTCAGTTGGTTTGGTGTAGTTTGTACATAACTGTATATAGGTGTGAATAAATAACTTAAAATCATCAAGTGCTATTTCTTCAACCAACTACCATCATACTGAGTCATACAAGAAGTGTAAACAACATCAGCATACAGCACACATAGATTCCGGAATGTATGTGATATTAGTAATCCTTATATTTTTACTTCCCTCACTATACTTAGTATGTATAATGGATGTATTGTAATGGTCACATTTTATTCGTTTTTAGCATTTCTGAATCGATCTAGACTATTTTTATTTCCATCCACAATTTGTATTATTGTAATTGGCCCAAAAAAATGTGCACGGATTTTGGCGAATATGGATTGTCTAGAATATGTCCTCTACTACATACATTTTGAGTATGGTCACATATTGTACACACTCCCAACAATCCATTTCAAACTATCTTATATTCTGTGCAAATTGATTTAGTTTTTGAAATTCAGTACTTTACGGTATGTACGTACGACAATGGTATAGGAAAACATTGATACACAAGCAGAATTCACGTAAACATTGCTACACCTTGCCATTAATAATATTTTAGAATCATTGACAATTACCCTTGCCCTGTTTAAAGGAAAAATTACAGCCAGTCCAAAATCAATAATAACAATAATTGGAGTTGACAGGGCAAGGGTGGTAATTGTCTATTTTTAGAAGACATGTGGTATCTCTTTCAGTTGAATGAAAGCCATCTGTGCGAGGACTAGATTAACTATGTAACCATGATTGCGTGTACCAGTGTCGCCCATACCTTGAAAAAATAAACTAAAATAATTAAATTGTGACATATTATTGATTTGCACAATATAAAATAGTTTGAGATAGATTGCTAGAAGTGTGTATAACACGGGGTATAGTCAAAATTTCTGTAGCGAAGAATAATGTATTCTGGACAATTACCGCGGATATATGATTTGAGCACTTTCGAACCAGATGTTGAAGATTTATGAGGTAATAGAAAAGGGTTGTCAGACCTTATTAGAAATATTGCTATTTGAGCATTCTACCTAAAATATATACTGATAACATTTAAGGAGGCATGTAGGAATTTGCAAGAGATATTATTCAATTAAGTTTGTATAAAAAGATAAAAAAAAGATCTATTTTGAAGATGATTCACATAAAACGTGACTCCAAATCTGTAAATCGTAGGACAGATAGTCAAAATCTAAGTCATATTTATACAAACCTATAATTGAATAACATCTCTTGTAAATTCCTACATGCCTCTTTATAATGTTAAAAGTATAAATTTTAGGTTGAATGTTCAGTATACCTCCAGTCACTGACAAACCTTTTTCTATTAGCTCGTAAATCTAACATCTGGTTTGAAAGAGAATAATAAATTATTGGTCTCTCTAGTCGTTCACTTACCGTGTTGACATGAGCACGCATTTATTAAGAGTTCTGCTTTGCAGTGGATTTTTGATAATTATACTATAGCATTGAGGTTTACAATTTCGTTCATTCGTTATTCTGTTCGTTTCGGCGACGTGAGCATTTTAATTGAAATTAGTGCGATTAGGACGCTTTGTGTAATACAATTAGTTTTAAGTAATCAAGTTTTAGACATAATAAGTCTTCTGATGATGGTCGTGAGACCGAAACGTACGTAAAGACAAGAAAATATAAAGCATAAGTGTTATTGTGACCTATTTCCCGAGAATTTATGTATAATCCTAAAATATACTTTTAACATTATAAAGACGCATGCAGGAGTTTGCAAGGGTTTTAATTAAATGAATTAGTATAAATCTGACTTAATGATTGAACGTCTGCTCTATGATTTACGACTTGGAGTTACGTTTTATGGGAATCATTTCCAGAATAGATGTTTTATAATAATTGGTTTTTGTTAAAATATTAACATTTTTGAAATCAAATTGATGGTTATAATCAAAACAATGTAGGATAATACATTCTTGTTTGTAAATATTGTTTAGAGATTCCTGTATAAGTCCCATTGCAATCTAAACAATTTGTATACTGTCTGGGTTTGTTTATTTTAGGTATTAAAGGATTTAGATTTGAAAAATATTTACCAACACATTTTGTTTATTCTTTATTTAATGATGGGATTGAAAAATGTTTTTGGGTAGCTATTCTTTTCCAGTGTATTACGAATAATTTTTGAATTTTAGGGACCTTATCTTGTACCTTGCAAGATAAACACTTGCTGGCGCCCAAACAAATTTAGACTTTTATAAGTAATTTTTCGTTACTCATCATTTAGATTGTGTATAACGAAGAGTCCTAGTATATTTCTAGATGACTTACCAAGGGGTTTCTCTTGTTGAATAATGTTAATATATTTATCGTATCTTTTTATCTGTATGTCAATACAAAGTTCAACGGCCGCGAACTTGTAAATTATTCTATACTTTTATCTTGGGAACTCTATACTTAAAAAAAAATCTAGATGAAATATACCGATTATGACTCTCTCGATTTTGACCTTGTTTGTTGTAATAGCTTTCCTTATCTCGGGAATTGTGTAATTTCCATATTTTTGGCTGAGACAAACATGTGTTAAATTTTTTTCAATGAGTCGTTTAGATTCAGTTCTGCTAACGTTTATTTCTTGATATTTGCAAGGAATTGTGTTTGAATTTCTTCGGTTGGCGTTGCTGAACTTCTACAGTTCACTTGGACGTGACATCGTTACCGATTGAACGGTGGAAGAGTTTATGGCTATTTAACCGCGCGATCTGTATGCCTGTTGATAACACTTTTTTTATATAACTGAATTGAAGTGAAGATGTCGAAGTTTTTATTTTTCCATTTGACTCATGCCTAATATTCGAATTTTATAAGAAAATTGCCAAGCAGTGGATTATTGATTCATATACTTGAAACATTAATGTGCTACAATTTTGATTACTCGTATTTCTGTTCGTTTTGGCGACATAGGCATTTTCAATTGAAATTTGTGCGATAAGGAAGCTTTGTGATGATACAATGAGTTTTAAGAAATCCCATTTAAGACATTGATACGTCTTCTGATGATGGTCGTGAGACCAAAACGTACGTGATGATAATAATAATAATAATATATGTATATTCAGTTCATTTCACACAATTATAAAAATATTAATATTTAAATACGATAATAAGCAAACATACTCACAAAGAACTTGAAAAAAACAGTTCTTGTGTGTGAGATAGAGGGTGTACTTTTATTTTTAATATACTCACTTGAACTTAACTTAATCTAAATTTTAACCTACCCTTATACAAAACAATCAACTCAAGAATCCACCAAACGAATGAATATGTTGTTTGTGGTAAAACCACCATTCCATAAAAAAAGATCGAAAAATGAACGGATAAATGCTCCCAACCAGACAATCAAAATCTTAATCTAATCTAAATACCTGTCAATATGTATAGTTATATAAATCATAACTCATAACCATTTCCGTACACCTTATACAAATAAAAAAATCATCACTGCAGTACAACAAATAATTAAATGATCCACCACTTAACAAATATCACCGTCAACTATCTGACCCATTCTACTCCTTGGCATATTCTGTATCCAAGACATAAGATGTTTTTTACAGTGACTATATTGTAATCCTTTCAGTTCAGATGGTAGATCATACAGTTTGAGGCCAATATAGGTGAAACACCTTTTTCCAATTGATTTCTTAATTCTATTCTTTATACAGGCTTTGTAAAGACCAAAATAATAAGGATATGTGTTAGTGTGACCTATGTCCCGAGAATTTATATAAAACTTAAAAACGTTTAAATATCATGAACTTTCGTTATTCGAACGTTTCAACGTTTACCTATTAAATAATCCTTGATATATGACGTTTTAAGAGGACAATTATTATGACACAAGAAATAAGAGATTCAAATTTGTTATATGATATACTACATTTTTGATACGTAAAATGTTATATTTGTATTTTTTGTATAATTTCATAAATATTGGATTTGGGTATATTAAGATGGAAATAGGATTTTAAAAAGCGTCGTTTCAAAAAGAAGTTCCAAGCAATTTGAAAATACATTTTGCTACACCAGATATTCATTCCTATTAATCACCTTGAAAGGGGATGGGATAAGTACTTTTTACGCAAACATACATTATTACTCATTTCGGTTACATTTTGCAAGCTTTAATTACTAGTTACTCTTTAGGGACATTGATGATATACCATTAAAGGCAATCTCTCAATTATAATAACAGATGTCCGACCTTATTTAGATGAATAATCACATCAAAATGTGTTCACAAGATTACTCACCCTTTTTTCAACGTCTGATAAAATTACCTAAATCTTCAAGATAACGTAACATTACAACAAACTAATACCCACGATAACATCGACAACACAAATGATTACTTAAACCCAGGATATCATCACACTATAATAAGATTACTCAGAAGGATACCCCCCCAACGTGAAAATAAACAAATCGTTCATACTGCACGAGGTGCCGTGGGCGGTGTACGGTCTGCGAAGACGACGTACGAGATATCTGGTGCAATGCAGGAACTGACATGTAGTGCGCCGTAGCAGGGGCGACTGTGCGCTATCCCACTCCTGCATCCTGTTGCCTAACCGGCACGAAAATGAAGGGATCAAAACCGAGTGCTTGCGCGAACGCACTGTACAGTGCTACAGTGTACACGAGTTATGAAGACTGCTCGCATCACAGCTGTTGTAATAATAAATCACATATGTTGCAATAACAAATATAAAGTGCGGGTTAATTCAAATAAGCATATAAAGTAAAAAATATGCCTTGGTTATTCAATATACAGGATGTTCCTTAATGATATGCGAATATTTTAAGGGGCGATTCCTGGGTCAATTTTAAGTAAAAAAGTTTATATAAATCTGTCCTAAAACGCTCCGTTTTCAATATACAGGTGACGAAAGTTTGAGCTGAGTTTTGGGACAGATTAATGTGACTTAGGGACATGCTTTTTCACTTAATAAGTAGTTTTAAAATTTAATCAGTGTCATAGTAGCAATTTTAACAAAAAACGTAGTACGCATCTGGGCTTTTTCGATCTGGATTTTTTTTGTTAGCCTGGTCAATTCTGTATGAAAAAACTCTCGTTGAAATTTTTTCACCAGATGAGCCATTTTTGAGTAAAAAAAAATAAAAACCGTTGTATTGACCGAAAAAATTAATGGAATCAATTTTATTGAAAAAGACATACAATTTTGCAAAAATCTAAATGGTCTGGGATAATGTCAACATAATCTAACAACATTATAACTTAACTTACAGATTAGAACGACACAGACTTACTTCAAAATGTGGACTGTCAAACTGAAGAGACGGCGGTATTCATCAATAATTCCATTAATTTTTTCGGTCAATACAATGGTTTTAATTTTTTTACTCAAAACGGCGCATCTCAAGAGAGCTTTTTCATACAGAATTGACCAGGCTATTGAAAAAAATATCCAGGGCGAAAAAACTCAGTGGCATACCACTTTTTTGTTAAATTTGCTATAAGGCTAACCCATAAAAGTAAAGTAAAGTAAGTTTTATTCATCACCAAAGTCTTACATACAAAATATATACATGTAAAACCAGCGGCGGCCTTACGCATTGCGAGGCTCCGGGTGGCAGATCTTGGCGAGGCCCTTTGTCCTACGGAAAAGTACCTATGTGATGCGAAAGTAGGTCTGGTTGTTTGGTAGGTATTCGTTATGTTTGACGAGAAATGCTAAAGTTATACAAATAAATAAAATTTGAGTTTTAAAATATTTTACTTACATTGAAAGATTTACAAAATTAACAAATACAGAGATGATAAATTGTAAAATTGATGTTTGCGGCTTTTACTAAGACTAAAATCTTCAATTAAAGCACAATAATCTAACGAATGAGCTACGTCATTTTCGACTGAAAGAATAGCAAGGGCTGAAAGCCGATCCTGTGTCATCGAATTCCTCAAATATGTTTTAATAATTTTAAGCCTCGAAAAACTCCTTTCAGCAGACGCAACCGTAACAGGTGTGGTGGCAATAATTCTCAGAACTATTTCGATAGTGGGGTAAACTTCAGCAAATTTTTTTCTATTATGTATTTCAACACCGAGATAATGTCATCGTTTCCTTCATACACACGGATGAACATATTCAGTTCTTCGTACAATTCATGTCCATCAATATCACATGATTCTCCTACTGTCATAGATATTTGAAAGTCGCTGCATTGCTTCAAAAGTTCACTATCACTAATTTCCTTTAATCTTTTTATATTATACATGAAACCAAGTATGCTCTCATGATGTTTAAGTGCCTCAAACCTAGGATGGCAGCTTGCGCGCACATTGAAGACAATAACATAAAAATAGTTTATTTTGAAAATCTCTTCCGCATTCAATTCATGAGCTTCATCTTCCCCTTCATAAGCAAAATGCCTTTTTTTACGTCGTCTTCTGACTTCTTTAAACTGTCTGTCAATATCATTTTCCTCGGCTATTTCTCTCGCTGTTACAAGGGATGACTGAAAATCATTTTCTTGATAATTATCGAGCCAATTTGTGAATGCGTCTAGATGTTGTATAGCCACATCTAAGTGCATGTTTTCGCTTTGCCACATTTTACTGATAACATTTATCTTTGTAAGAATGTCATACCATATGACAAGTGAAACTACAAATTCAAGTAAACGCGATATTCAAGTACTACAAAATGAATTTATCAATTATGATTTGAATGAATGAATTAGTTAACTAACTTTATTGTAATTTACCGTTATGTTATAACCTTAACAAATAATTAAGAATCAAAATCAAAAGTTTTAAATAAAAAAAAATATAGTTAAAAAAAATCTGTATTTTTTTTTATTTGCTTGACGTGAGGCCCCTGCAAGAGCGAGGCCCCGGGCGATTGCCCTGACCCCCTAAGGCCGCCACTGTGTAAAACTTGATGAATTAGTCAGGAGAAAACATTCAGAAAAATGTAGTCAAAAACAAAACAAAAATACATGTAATTGGAGTCAAATACTCAAGAATTAAAAACTCTTGAATGGAGTAACTCTAGAAATAGATAAGATAGTTTATTTATCACCGAAATTTTAAAATAGTTTTGCAGTAACCATAAAGGAATAATCACAAAGTTTATAAAATACATTAGGATTATGAATTTAGGAATTCCTCAATCCTATAAAACTGTTTATCACATAAAAAAGTATGCAAGTTCTTCTTGAAAATAGTTATTGTGCTACTTGTGGCGACAAAACTTTTTATTTTATTAAATACCTAATGCCTACATATTTCGGCGAATTTTGGCTAACCCCAAGTCTAGAGTAGTGTTGGTGAATATCTTCGCTATTCCTCGTGAAATGTGGATGCACCTCACAATTTTTTCCGAATTCTGTTTCGTTTTTTTTTTTGACATACAGTATCAACTGGAAATATACAGACAGAGCTTTGTAAATAGTCCTTAATACTTTTTTTTGAGAGCGGAATACTTGAGCAAAATAACTGGAAGAACCCCAGAAAATCAATCCATATTGTAGGGTTGATTGGACTAACCCAAAGTAGAGAATTCTCAAAATGTCAAATGATAGAGTTTCTTATTATGCAGCAAGTAGTGCCTAATTAAGAACATTAGTGTATTTATATTGCAATGGTAAATTTTCTATCTACGACGCTGATTGAAATTTAAAACAACTTATTAAGTGAAAAAGCGTGTTCCTAAGTCACATTAATCTGCTCAATATCTCAAACCATGTTCTAGATTTAAGAAAAATCTTTAAAAAATTGAACTGACACCCTGTATATCGAAAACATAGCAGTTTAGGATTAGGCATTTGAAAATTATAAAATATAAAGGTAATTAAGATTCTTTTCAAGTAGTCATAAAAAAATATAAAATAAATACCTCAAAATCCGTGCAACATAGGCATAGATGCACATAAAGTAAGGTTCAGTAAGTTCAGAAACAGAGAATTCAAGTAGAACACTAGATATAGGTTGTTCTTTCCAATAGCAGCGACATACCTCCTTATAATAAGCAAAATTTCAGATCTCATAACCCGGGGATTTCCCTCATGGCAGGAATGGGTCAAAAAATAAAATCTAACCATTTAGTTTCACTCATTATTTTACTTTCAATATTGGAACAATTTCGGTTGGTACACATTCGATATCCAACTATACTCCTTGCATTGATATAACGGGAAAACATCTAAGATATCACGTACTGAAGCGATGTTCAGTCAATAGTGAAAACTCGGACAAAAGTTATCATTACAATTCTACTGAAAAACGTACTACAACGTAATTCTTTTTTACTTTCTCCAATAATTTGTGACTCTTCTCATTTCAGTAAATGAATGAAATTATTTTGACGTTCTGTTACAAGCTATTCATTGTTTTGGGGTCATTCTATAATATTTTACACTTGATTATTAGTATTTCTCTGCTTGAGGAACTTTCGTCATTCAACCGCTAAGCCGGTGTTTCTAGAACGGTAATTGCCCATTTATGTAAAATAATATAATATCTAAGCAGACTAAAATAATAATTGATCATGGAGAAAATGACTATGATTAATATTAAGTATTATAACAAATATTAATACTATAGAAACAAAAGTAAACAATATATTAAAAACGCATTTCATCTATGCGCATAAAAAAAGGCATTTTATCTATGCACATTGAATTCACTATAAATCACGGTCGTATACACAGGTCTGGAAACTCTATGGTTGACTTGAGTCTCTTACGGGCCGCCTAGCTCGTAGTCCCTCGCTCAGCCACCAGCTAGCGCTTGGATCACAAGTGGTAAAACGATTTCTATCCGGAATCGCAAGCATCTACTTTTTTCGCATTTCCGCATCTTTCGGCACTTTAAAAACAGAAGTTTATTGCTTTACACTTTTGTACCCCGTTTTGCATTTCGACACAATGCACGATTTCGTAATTTGTTTCTAAAAACGCAGGTATTCCTTGTGTTGACTGACAAGTCAACTGACAGTTGTCAGAAACTACTCCTACGTGACGACTTTTGGTACTACGGGCCAGTCGACGCTTAGCAGACTCACTGCTCACATAGGAAACAACCTCGAGTTTCCAGACCTGTGTATACGACCGTGCTATAAATCAACATGTAATCTTCTACACAGCCACTGAATTCGTCAACCATAGAGTTGGATTAGATATTTTTATTTCATTTTGTAGGGATCACCCGAATAGTTGTAATCAGAGTTTTGTCAGTTGTAGATGAGGAGTATTCTTATGCAATTGTTAATAGGTATATGGTTTTCAGATAAAAACTTGACATCAAATTTTATTCAAATCGCATCTGGCACAACAATTAATGTTTAAAATTCGATGTTTTCTCATCATAATTCCAATACATGTAAATATACTTCAGTATTGTTTGATGGTTTCGAAAATACCACCAAGTTGCAGCATCAGAAAACTTAAATATAATTTATATGTAACAAAAATGGAATTGGGCACAATACTTTGCCCTGGGGCATATCGTATTGAAAAGCACTTAGATTCATCTCTTTTAATGAAAAATAACTTTTAATAAATTTTCACAAACCTTGTTTTTGTTAAACAAAACGTGACATGTTTCACCACATGGTGGCTTTATCAAACAATGGTTTTATGAATAAAGCCACCGTGTGGTGAAACATGTCACATTTTGTTTAATAAAAATGTAGTTTGTGAAAATTTATTACAAGTGTATTTTTTATTAAGGATCCATCTCTTTATTAATAAATCAAAGTAATTTGACCAGACTTTACTTCCTAGTATAATACTATAAGCATTTCGTGCATGTTCCATACATATATGTTGAAAACAGGAACCAAGTATTTGGTTTATTGAAAAATGTCAAATAATAGGGTTAATAATAAATATTTTTAAAAATAATGTAAAATTTCACCAATTAAAATAAATTGGGATCCAATTCAAGTAAAAACTTTTACTGAAACAACTAAAATAGGAAATACATTTTTTCTCATAGAAAAATAAATTTATCATAGAAGAATGAGATTAAATAGTTTTTACTCGGGACAGAGTAAAATGGCAAGCAAATAACTCATATAGATTTCTGAAAATAATAATTTCTGTTCATTTATCATAACAATTCTGTACTGGCCATCACCAATCTCAATAGCCCCATTTAAGTAGCTTTTCCAAATTTTCAACATTCATACATGTATTGGGAAATAACTGATGATTCAAAGTTTAATGGAAGTCTGATGTTCAAACTACTCATCCCTTTGATTCCATGCAGATTATGAGAATATATTAGAGAAAATAATATCGGAATAAACTGCATTTTCCTTCAATTTTGACTGACATAACTTATTATATTGATTACATTACTGACTAATATGGTGAAACTGTAGAATCCCTGAAATTTCTAACAAATTGCTGGTATTACAATGCCCAATTTTTGTAGATAAAAGTGAGTTGCTATCTTTCTTCTAAATGAACCATGTTCAGGAATGTGAAAATATATGTATGAAATTTGAATCAGCAATGTGAATTAAATACCTGCAATGAAGTATTGTGCAGAAGGAGAGGGTCGGCCAATTGCTGAACATGCTGGGCCTGTTGTCTTAGACCCCGCACTTGGGCCAGTAAGGCCTCATACTGCGACACAGGCAATGACATCACTATTACATTCCACAATCACCTAAAATACAAATTATTTAATTTACATGGCTAGTTTGGTATGTTCAATGATATAACAATACTGTTACCAAAAATTGTTTAAGTAAATAAATACTATAATTAAGATAGTTAAGCAGAAAATAATTAATTAGTGAAAATTGAAACTTTTAGCTCAATAGAAGAATTGGTATACAAAAATCAATGATATATTGGTTACCTAGAAGATAAAAACATAATTCTTCTGATTTGTTTGAATGAGCAACACTCAAAGATACCTCCTTGACTTTCGTTGAGGATAATGCGAGTTATAACAACATCATTTAGAATTCTAACATATTACTTGAAAACTTGAAATATAATGAAAAATAATTATTTACTGAGCATGTTCAATTAATCTGCAAAAAGAACAGATTGAAAATCAAAACTGAATTTCATTCTGATCATAACTTAAAAGGAAGAATAGACTAAGATTCTTGAAGTCCCCAAATTGAATGATAACCTTTCTGCTACTCCAAGTATTGATTTTGTTGTTACTATATCAAGAGGGAGGAGTGTTACATTGAATAAAAAAGTCATCATCAATGTATACTCTGAATTCTTAAGAATTCAATTGATTTTTTCTGTGATGATAATATAAGTTTCAATTCGTTTTGGTGAAAAAAAATGATTATATTCATGATCTTGATGATATTGAGGTATCAAAATAAAAACTATGGCCACTTTATTTGTGTTCATGTCATCTCTCAATGATGCCAGACAAGAGTAAATATTTTAATCTGCGTCATACCATGATTTGGAATTGTATCGGTGTTAGACCTTTACAAAAGCTTTGTGGAATGAGCTGTAAACAATTTTTCACAATAACTTTCCAGTTCCGACAGCAAATGTCAACGCGACACAAACCATAATAATCAACTAACTAGTGGATGACCTAACCTACTATCTGCCAATTTTAAGCAAAGAGTTCTATATATAGAGTAGACAAGTAGTGTGTTAAGCATAGGAAAGCGCTGGTAACTAGTCGGACATTCTGTCCTTCTCGCACATGTTAGTGCGTTCTCACTCGTAAGGTCTCCCCTTCTATCACAAAGAGTATAAGAATACAAGAATAAGTATAACGCGCGCACATCGTGGCCTGTATATACGACCGTGGTTATGTCAAACCAGAAGAGAGCGATGTGGTAGCGCCACGGTCGTATACACAGGTCTGGAAACACGAGGCTGTTTCCAGTGTGAGAAGTGGGTCCGCTAGGCGTCAACTGTCGCATAGTACCACACGGGTGGCGCATGAGTCGAGGGATGTTCTCTGGCAATCTTTGTATTGTGGGGCTTGAAATTTGAACGATATGGCGCCTACCTGACAACATACTTCGATCCATGCGCTAGCTGGTGGCGGAGCGATGAACTACGAGTTTGGCAACATGTAAGAGACTCATGTCAAACAATAGAGTTTCCAGACCTGTGTATACGACCGTGGGTAGCACAAAGCACGGTCGCACATACAGGTCTGGAAACTCGTGGCTGTTTCCTATGTGAGAAGTGAGTCCGCTAAGCGTCGATTGTCGCGTAGTACCAAAAGTCGTCACGTAGGAATATTCTCTGACAACTGTCAGTTGACTTGTAAACACAAGGAATACCTGCGTTTTTAGAAACAAATTACGAAACCGTGCATTGTGCCGAAATGCAAAACGGGGTATCTGCGTTACTCTGACGTAAATATATAGTTGTCAAAAACGTAAAAATATATGTAATACCAATCACAACTTTATACTGCACCAATAAAACTGTCGGAGAGTTCGGATATGTTAATTTAATAATGAAATGATTTTCAATCGATTATTACCTCTTTATACAACGGTCGTACATACGACCGTGGTCTAGTCTCTCGTCTTATTCTGTCGTTTTATGGTCCACTTCACTAACCAGAAGTAGAATTTGTAGAATACTAGTAGATTACAAATTTCGTGGTTTACGGTTTACCCGTTAACACGGTCGTACATACAGGTCTGGGGACTCGTATGTTTGACATGGGTCTCTCGCTCAGCCACTAGCTAGCGCTTGGATCTCGAAGTATGGCAACAATCATATATTAAGTAAAATAATTTTCCTCGTAACGCAATATTTACTATTTTGATTTGAGAGAGGAATAGAACTGTTACTCTTGCCAAAATGTGTTACTCACCTTAAAAATAACTTCCCCTTTTTCGCCATACATACTCACAGACATAAAAGACCTCGTTGAAACGATTTCTATCCGGAATAGCAAGCATCCTCTTTTTTCGCATTTCCGCATCTTCGGCACTTTAAAAACAGAAGGTTCTTGCTTCACACTTTTGTACCACGTTTTGCATTTCGGCTTAATGCACAGTTTCGTAATTTGTTTCTAAAAACGCAGGTATTCCTTGTGTTTACAACTTAAGAATGAGTTGTCAGAGAATATTCTCACATGACGTCTTTTGGTACTACGCGACAGTCGACGCCTAGCGGTCCCACTTCTCACATAGGAAACAGCCCCGAGTTTCCAGATCTGTATTTACGAACGTGCCCGTTAACGGTGCAGTACAATCTAAAATCTGACAGTACTGACCATAGGTAACTCTACTACCGGTAGTAGAGTTATCTATGGTACTGACGGTAGAGTTAGAGAGAATCATCGGTGTTCGCTCCTTTTTTTATTATTGCTTATGCTTATACTTATTTCAATTTCCAACCTAGAAAATTGGAATTACATCTTTTATACAAATTACAACAGTAGATAAAATATAGTGCTATAATCTCATTTTTTTAAAGGAATGTGTAATACGGAAATTAAAAAATAAAATAAAATTATGGATATGTTTGGATTAATTGTTTCTGGGAGACTGGTGTGTAAATGATATTATCGAGTTGTTTTGAAATAAAAGGTTAAATACTCTTTCTAGGTTCAAACCGAATTTCAACGAATTACTGAAACTCAGTTTTTAACAACTATTCCTGAAGCTGACAATATAAATCATGTTGTTGTATTTTTAACAGGGTTAATGCCTTTTCCTGAGGGTACAGCAGGACAAGGTTTGAAATATTTATAGAAAATGACCTTAACAAATTAATTTAGTATTTTATAGTTTACTTCAGTTGGCCAGACCCAAATGCCCCACCTAATTGGCAACCATTAGGACATATCTCCAATGATAAACCGTCAGCTATATATAAGATATCATCTTTAAAAAAATTACATGAAATGGGAGCACTTTCAAACCAAATGTTTGGGCAAAGCAATATTTGTCATAGTGCTCAAATTGGAATATCAATTGGTATGTTGCAATTGGCCATTTTCATATTCTTTGAATTATTTATTGTTTCTTACTCCCAAACTTGACTTATTATCTGTAAGTATAAATAAAATTTTGGGAGCTACAGTTGATAATGATATAATAATGGTCAAAATAGAGAAAACATGTAGTAAATGAGGTTTCTGAAAAATCTTAAGAAAGAAAATGAAGCCACTTCGGATGTTGCTAAATTTATGTTCAGTAATGGGAAATATAGAAGAACTTCTATCATTTAATCCTTTAATAAATGAAAAAAGTTCACACTGGATACACTATAAATAAGAAACAATCAGTCTTATCCACTTAAAATACTGTTAAAGTAGCTTAAAGGTCCTCAGAACATTAACAGTATTTCTAGTGTATACGAGTGATTGCTTCTTATGTATAGTGTTCAACATTACTATGTTAATATCACTTTAAATTTTAACTTAATTACTAGAGTTTACTGTCTTCAGAAAGTATTTGAATACTGTCTGAAGATGGTGTAAAACCTAAACTTGATTACCGTAAGTTAGTGTTCAAGTTTACAATATGGATGTTATAGAATCATTTTTGATCACCTCAGAAGTGATTCAGGTGAAATCTAGTTTATTAAGGGATACATCGAAGAAAAAATTCACTTTCTTGATATTTTAATTTGAATTGTTTGTTGCTTGTGACCTTCCATTAATACAAAATAAACCTTAGCTTTAGTGCTTTTTGAGATAGGTTTCTAATTTTACAATATGGTTACTAATGTAAAGATAATTGAAATAAAATAGTTCTACAATATCATTGCCAAATGTACATTAATCAAGAACATCCTTATCCCTCAAATTATCTAATGAAAATCCTTTTTAATTATTATAATTCTTAATTTATCCCTGGTGTAAACTCGTTAACATTATCTAATATCCATTTATTTGTTTTAGAGTCTTTGATGAATATTCAGAACATACCTTCGCCCAATAATCCTCAATCCCATATTACTTTTGCCCAGAGGATGCTGGAGAATTTTATGAATTATGTTCTTAGCTATTCAATTAATCAAATAAATATGGTGCCTGATCCAACAGCAACATATGTACCTCTATCTACAGTGCAGAACTGGTATACAAACTTTGAAAGAAGACTTCAACAGAATCCCAATTTTTGGAAAACATGAACACAATTGATGACTATCCCAATTTTTTTATTTGTTAAGTACGAACCTATTGTTTCTCTGTTGTTTTGTGACAACTTGATTCTGTTTAGTTCAATAATCTCAATTCATCGATGAATCATTATTTCATGTTTTATATAATTCTGTCATAAATATCATTTGTTAAAGACGGATTTGCAGAGTTTGAAAAGGAAGCTTCAGTACTTCAACTTTTCATTATTTTCCCATATGGATTCAATAGTTGAACATCAGTTATATAGTTTCTAACCTGTAAATTTTATTTTTTTCATCTTGTTTATGATTAATTGAGATTCCATTTAAACATTTCACCATCAAAATATGGATAATTTAAAGTTTAATAAGGTATATTTTTTATTCTAATAATGCTATTAATTTTAAGCATTTATGTGTGTTAAGTCTATCAATTTAATGTTTTACGTGTAAGTGTTTCTGAAAACTGGAAGCACCAAAGGGATTGAAGAAATTAGGAATCTGAAACGAAAAGTGAATTGAGAACACATCCAAAAGAGGAAAGCCCATTTTAGATAATAGTTGAAATCGCATGTAGTTTTTTATTTCACTTAATTTTTTGATGATATTTCCACTGATTTAATGAACATCAAACTAAATATCATAAATGCATTATTAGTTGTTCACTCATTTTATTTTTCCAAGGTTATATTACTCACAATGTATTTTCAAATAAATAAAATACATTCAATCAATAATACTGTTATTTTTAAACTGTCCTAAACATATGGAAAATGAATCTGATTTCGATATACTCTCAAAACTACTTATAAATTTCAATAATGATTCTTGACCCAGGTATGAATTTATATAAAATTTTCGGGAAATAGGTCGCACTAACACGAATTCTTATTATTTTCGTCGAAAATAATAAGCATATGTGTTAGTGTGCCCTATTTCCCGAGAATTTTATATATAACTTATAAAGGTATCCCCGATTAAGATGGTATGGAAATCTAAAATCGGAGTTATTACCTGTTTTGAACTGTCAAATAAACATGATTCCTGGGGTGGTATGGTCGATCCCCCCCCCCCACACACCCCCGTGGAGGAGAAAAACTTTTTTTTTTCTCATCGTCACGTGTATGCAAAATTTTACGTCTCGTGCAAGAGTATGGGTATCAATGGTCACTTTCAGCACACATTTTTTGACCCCCATCTAGGTCCATCTAAGGCTCCAAAAACGTGTTTAAAATTTTAAAATCAATTTTTATAACACCAAACCAAGTGGTACAGCAAAGTTCGATTCACCATCGTATTCCTGAGTGAAAAACCTACAAAAAACTATGCGTACATGATTTAGATAGGAGTAGTGGTTCACATGCAAAAAGCGATTTTTAAGGTTTTTTACTCTTTTTTATGTAAATAACGGTATATATGAATCCAAAATTATTACTTATATTAGCCAGGGATGATGCAACTCTGATATGTAAACATTTTGACAGTTTGTTTGCTTTTTTACTTGCAAAATTCACAAATTTATTGGATTTCGAACCAACCAGTACGTGACATTACCGTTAAGAAACTTATTTTACCTTCAATTCATTATACAGGGTGTAAATAAATAACTGCGAAAAAATTCAGGGGGCGATTCCTTGTTGAAAAATAAGGCGGTTCTTTCATATAAAATTTTTCTCTAAATCACTTCGTTTTCGAGATACAGGGTGGTGTTGAAATTGAAAAAAAATTTAGTTTTTTGCGAATATCTCCGGAACCGTTTATCGTACAGAAAACAGCTTTTGTAAGCAATCTCTACTCATAGTAAGCTATGTTTTGTGCGATAAAATTTTTTTCTATTCATAATTGGTGAAGATTTTGAAGGGCTAGTGGTTGTTTTTCTCCCAAACTTCTACGCCACTGGAAAAAGTACGGTTTTTAGATGCCCATTTGAACCACCAATGTTTTCTACACAAAAAAGGTACTCCTGGTTATAAGCTCTAAAGTTAACCGTTTTCGAGAAAAATCAACTTTAATATTGTTATGTTCCGTTTAATTGGTAAAAAATAAATTTTATTTCAAACAATTGACAATGTTTTTCAACATAAAAGTTGATTTTTCTCGAAAACGGTTAACTTCAGAGCTTATAACCAGGAGTACCTTTTTTGTGTAGAAAACATTGGTGGTTCAAACGGGCATCTCAAAACGGTACTTTTTCCAGTGGCGTAGAAGTTGGGGAGAAAAACAACCACTACCTCTTCAACATCTTCACCAATTATGAATAAAAAAAAATTTTTTATCGCACAAAACATAGCTTACTATGAGTAGAGATTGCTTACAAAAGCTGTTTTCTGTACGATAAACGGTTCCGGAGATATTCGCAAAAAACAATTTTTTTTTTCAATTTCAACACCCTGTATCTCGAAAACGAAGTGATTTAGAGAAAAATTTTATATGAAAGACCCACCTTATTTTTCAACAAGGAATCACCCACTGAATTTTTTCGCCGTTATTTATTTACACCCTGTATGAATCATTTTTTTTTCAATATAAGCAGAATATTTATTGGCAATAATTGATAATTGGTTTCCCTCTGAATTGAAAGTTGCCATCTTAAAATTTCTATGCTTCAATCAAAAAATATTGATTTTTTATTTTTTAACAATTTTTCTTGACCCCTTTCAGAATAACTCATTTAAAAAAAAATCTCAACACAATTAAGAAAAAAAAATTCCTGCTGTTTTAAATAGAAAGAAAAAGAATTATTTCTTTTTGAATAAGTTATCTTGAAAGCGATGAAGATAAATTGGAAAAAAAAATTCAATATTTTTTTATCAAAGCAGATTTTCAAAATGACAACTTTTTATTAGTACAGAAATCATTGAATTGTTGAAATGACAAGCAATTTCGCTCATTGTATCATACTGATTGATAGGTATTTGATTTTTGGAGAAAGATCAAAAAATAGTTGCATGCGAAACAAAACTAGTATTTCAGTATACTCAAATAATGATTGTTCTAGAAAAATGGAAACGATGTTATTATTAAGGTTACAAAACGAGCGTGTCGTCTGCTGTCACTGGCTGTTATTTTGTTTATTTACCAATGTACATTCAAGTACATGAAGGCAGGTTTCGGAGTGAATACAATATTTATAAACATTCAAAATATAACATTTATAAGCAATAATTTATATAAAAAAACACGGGAATTATAAGTTTCTTTACCAAATTACGTAAATGTATGCTTTTAATTACATAAAAAAGAGTAAAAAACATAAAAAATCGCTTTTTGCATGTGAACAACCACTCCTATCTAAATCATGTACGCATAGTTTCTTGTAGGTTTTTTACTCAGGAATACGATGGTGAATCGAACTTTGGTGTACCACTTGGTTTGGTGCTATAAAAATCAATAAGTTTTAAACAACTTTTTGGAGCCTTAGATGGGGGTCAAAAAATTTGTGACCATTGATAACCATATTTTTTCATGAAGGAAAAAATTTGCATATACGTGTCGATGAGAAAAAAAGTTTTCCTCATCCACGGGGGTCTGAGAGGGGGG
This sequence comes from Endomychus coccineus, assembly GCA_958510875.1. Classification (NCBI taxonomy): domain Eukaryota; kingdom Metazoa; phylum Arthropoda; class Insecta; order Coleoptera; family Endomychidae; genus Endomychus; species Endomychus coccineus. The sequence continues at coordinate 28,762,128 of OY294067.1, read as the reverse complement.
GGGGGGTTGTCGAACATACCATCCCAGGAAACATGATTAACTGACAGTTCAAAACAGGTAATAACTCTGATTTTAGATTTCGCGGAGGGGTGCATTTTGACCATCTTAATCGGGGATACTCTTTCTTATCATTACCTACGTCATCAATTGTAATTATACATAAATTCTCAGGAAATAGGTCACATTAACACGTATGCTTTATATTTTGATCTTTAGGTACGTTTCGGTCTCACGACAATCATCAGAAGACTTATTATTTCAATAACCTGATTACTTAAAACTAATTGTATTAACACAAAGCGTAATACAATTAGTTTTAAGTAATCAGGTTATTGAAATAATAGGTTTTCTAATGATGCTCGTGAGACCGAAACGTACGTAAAGATGAAAATATAAAGCATAAGTGTTAATATGACCTATTTCCCGAGAATGTATATATAATTCATACGTGGGTCAAGAATCTTTATTATCAATTGTAATATTTTTCACACAAAGGTCGAGTTGTGATGTTCAAAACTAGATGGAAATAAAACAAATTTGTACTTAGTATAAATTCTTAACACTAACTATTCACATTATACTTCATTCTCAACATCCTCAGTATTACTTGTTTCCACTTCTGTTTGTTCACTTTCACCAGTTACAGTTTGTTTTTTCCAGTTCTTAGCAGCAGCCAATAATTTCAAATTAGGTTTACTAGCTTCATCTTCAGGAAATATGTAATCAAATATTTCTTCCCAACCTTGTTCCGTACCATCTTCGTCAATAACTTTCTGTCTCTTCTTGATCCTCCTGGGCATTTTACTTTTAACTTTCTCACATGAAATGTCTGTCCCATGAGTTTCTTCAAAGTCCCTCCAGTTTTCCAACAATAAAACTCTCGGTTCTTTTTCAGGAGATTGTTTCAAACTGTCATTTGCTCTATCGAAGACTCTTCTAGCTAGTGCAATATTAAGTTCATCATCACTTTGATTATTCAGTTCAAATTTAGCAAAAGATAACCATACTTTAACGTGCGAAGTTCTTTCTAACAGTCTTTCGTAAAGTTGTCTAGCATTATCTGTTTCCTCTTGAGAAATTTCAAAATCAATATAGCTTTTCCAAAGTAATTCAGGCATGTCAAGCCTTGGTTGATCAATGGCAAGCTCATATATTCCTCTAGATCGTTCTAAATCGCCCAATAAAGTTTCCAACTCGGCGAATTTGATCCAAGTAACACAGTTCTCAGGACCAAATTCTAAAAACTTTTGATACAAAGTTCGGCATCTGTCAAACTCACGCAACTGAATTTCTAAATCAATGTAACCCCTGAATAATTTATCTCTAGGGCACATTCCTATCGAAGTTCCCAATATTTTTCTAGACAAAGTCAAATTTTTTTGCCTGATCTCATATTTTGCATAAAATATCCAAATTTTAGAGAATGTAAAACTTTTGTGAGGCAACAGCTCTAAACATGCTTTATAAACTTGTCTCGTTCTATCATAATCTCTTGCTTCTAGTTCTTCATATAAAGCATAGTTAATCCATAAGTATATATACCTTCTCCAAAATTGTTTCTCCTTAGTGGGTGGAACATTTGCAATGGCTCTTTCGTACGTTTCCCTTACTAAGTCCGCATCTCCTTCACCTTCTATTAGCCTCAAATAATCAAACCATGCATCATAATTCGTAGGGTTTTGCAAAATTTCTTGCTCGTACTGAAATTTTCTCTTCGATACAATTACATCTTCAATCCCACTCCTATCACCATACTTTTTTTCATGAATAGTGTAAGCTTTATACAATTCTTTTGCTTGCTCTTTAGGAATGTGATCTAAAGCATATTTATATATAACTCTTGCACGATCATGCTCTTTTTGGTTTTCTTCAAATTTCGCAAAAGCAATAAACAAATTTTCATCCAAGTGATCGTCTCCATAAAACTGAACTGCTCGTTCATAAATCTGCCTGGATGAATTTATGAAATTATGATTTTCTTCAAATCGTGCATATTTTACCCAATGCTTGACTTCAGGATGGGTTATAACAAATCTTTCATAAATATATCTAGCCCGGTCTATTTCTTTACATCTTAACTCAAAATTGATGTAAGTTTGCCAAGCTTGTTCATCTGGATGCCATTCCATCCATCTTTCGAAGACAGCTCTTGTACCTGGTACATTTTCGAGCATTTCTTCCATATAAGTGTATTTGTACCAAAACTGATTTGCTCTTGGTAATATAGTAACTGCACGGTCCCATAAATTTCTTGCATGATTCACCTGCCGATTTCGCATCTCCATTTCGGTATATTTCAGCCATATTGTTATATTTCTGTGATCCACGTCTAAAGCTCTCTCATAAATTGATCTAGCACGTTGGATTTCTTTTTGAGATTCCTCCCACTGAGCATATTTCAGCCAGTTTGATATTACTGTCCTATTTTTTCTGATGTTATCTTCAAATTGTTTCCGTCTCCTCAGTTGGAAGTCTGCTAATTCTGCTGGATCGGATATTTTTTGTTTCGGAGGTGGGGGCAATATTTCCAAATCCCTTTCTTTAGCTTCCCGCAGAAGCTGTTCAGCAGTAATTTGTAGTTCCGCTGGGGTTTTATTTTTTACCTGAAATTTCATTTGAGTTATTTAACCAGAAAGTGTATGTAGTAAATGTGCTTATGTGTATAGTCACCTGTTTCCACTTCTGGTACAAAAACCTATATACTACTAACTTACATCTAAATATTGTTATTTGCATACAAGAATTTTTAATTTACCTTTGCCACCTTCGGCATTTTTTGTGGTTTACTTTCCATTGTTAATTATAATAGTATCGTTTTTGAACTATTCTAACGTCTTCAACAACACTATTCTCAGCGTTACAAATTACAAATAAATATTTTGAAATTGATACGTAATTTTCTAGTTATTACTGAATCGTTATGGGTGAGGTTATATCATAGAATAAAAGGGTAGTAGGGTACACCACGGTCGTAACTACAGGTCTGGGAACTCTATGTTTGACATGAGTCTCTTACATGTCGCCAAACTCGTAGTCCCTCGCTCAGCCACCAGCTAGCGCTTGGATCGAAGTATGGCAACAATCACATTATTAAGTAAAATAATTTTTCTCGTAATGCAATATCTACTATTCTGATTTGAGAGAGGAATATAACTGTTACTCTTGTCAAAATGTATTACTCACCTCAAAAATAACTTCGCCTTTTTCGTTATACATGCTCGCACACATAAAAGACCTCGTTAAAACGATTTCTATCCGGAATCCACTTTTTTCGCATTTCCGCATCTTTCGGCACTTTAAAAACAGAAGTTTCTTGTTTTACACTTTTGTACCCCGTTTTGCATTTCGGCACAATGCACGGTTTCGTAATTTTTTTCTAAAAACGTCGGTAGTCCTTGGGTATTCCTTGTGTTTACAAGTCAACAATGACAGTTGCCAGAGAACACGGTCGTATATGTGCCACAGATCATTCCTCGACTCATGCGCCACCCTTTTGGTACTATGCAACAGATGACGCTTAGCGGACTCACTTCTCACATAGGAAACAGCCTCGAGTTCCCAGAACTGTTTATACGACCGTGGAGTAGACTATTATTCTTAGGTTTTATTATATCTATGGTTTGACAGTTCATAAGGAAAATTCTAAATTTATATTTCAAGTTAATAGTAGGTTTATCCTTTAAACTGGAACTTATAACTTATGATGTTTTTAGTTGAATGGATTTATCAGATCAATTCATGGATAATAAAATGAGGAACATCTACCATACCATACAATACCTGTATTTCTTTATGTGGGCATGTTAGGTTGGCCCACATAGCATTTTAAACATCATCATCATCATCATCGCAAGAGGGGAGAGGGCTTAGTCCCCTGATGCACTTAGGCCACTTAGTTGGGCCCATTGTGCGCCCCGTGGTCTGAAGCCTATTCTATTCTAGCAGGTTTGTGGTCCACCAGAAACCCAGAATATTGCTAATGCTGGCTTCCATAAGTTTTTCTGGGAGCAGTTTCAATTCCCCAAAGGGTCGGTGCCTGAGGGATGCTAATGCTGGACATTCCAACAGGATGTGAGAGGCAGTTTCTTCCACCATCTGCATTTCCTACATATTGGGTCATTTGTGATGCCCATAGTGTGGAGATGTTTTGAACATCACCCACAATTGATTTTGTAAATCCTCGAAGTTGGAAACTATATAAAAAAACGAATTAGGCAACAACTTGATAGTTTTCGCCAAGGCATAGTATAAACATTGTTTATACTGTGGCCACTATAAGTTTATTCTGATTGCTCGCCGATCTTATTAAACGGTACTTTTTCATCAGATTTTATCCAGATAGTAAAATTGCTAGCTAGCAGCGAGTAAAGTTTTTAACAATCACATACCGGTGAGTGAACTGTGCGGATAGTTAACATGCTGACTTTATTACATAGGTAGTACTACTAGCCCCTTTAATCGACCATTAAGACTTCACTATCTTGGCTTGAAGTGTTGAACCTTGGACTACTTCACGATCTTATCTTCAACATCCAGTTAGATAAACAAATCTGTGGTTCGACATTTGAGCACGTGCAATCATAAAATATATTCAATCCTATATGTTTGGTTATGTTAAGCCGGGCATTGACATTTTAAATGAAATAGTAACTTTTAAGAATAATAATTGTTGCCCATAGTGAAACGTGTTATTGTTATTTGACTAGACTAAAGTTTAATCATGGAAACAGACCAGGAGAATGAAACTAAAAGACTGTTGTGTAGATTCAAATCTGAAACAGGAGAAGTAGCGGGCGATATGATGGATTTACCTCAAGACTGTACCTTCCAACAGTTAACTCTGATATGTAATGCAATTTTACAAAACGAAGAACCTGTGCCATTTTTATTCTTTGTAAATGAAGTAGAAATAACCAATACCTTACAAAAGGCCTTGTCCTCTTTAGACCTAAACACAGAAACTGTTGTTGATATTATTTATCAACAACAAGCTGTATTTCGAGTGCGACCAGTAACACGATGTACTAGTTCAATGCCAGGTCATGCAGAAGCAGTAATATCAGTAAACTTCAGCCCAGATGGAAAACATTTAGCCAGTGGTTCAGGGGACACAACTGTCAGGTTTTGGGATGTCTTAACACAAACCCCCTTTCATACCTGTAAGGCACATAGGAACTGGGTTTTATGTATTTCATGGTCACCAGACAGCTCTAAATTAGCATCTGCATGTAAAGATGGGAACATTGTAATTTGGGATCCATTTAGTGGAAAACAGCTGGGCAAAACTCTAATAGGACATAAACAATGGATTACTTCTTTAAGTTGGGAACCATACCATAAAAATACTGAGTGCAGGTACATCCTTTTCTTGAGATGAAGTTTTTCAATTAAATATTTGTATTTCTATTGCAGATTTTTGGCCAGTTCATCAAAAGATGGAGATGTAAAAATTTGGGACACATTATTATGTCAAATAATAATGACAATTGCTGGTCATACAAAAAGTGTAACTGTTGTGAAATGGGGTGGTGCTAATTTAATTTATACAGCTTCTCAGGATCGAACCGTTAAAGTTTGGCGTGCAAATGATGGTATACTTTGCAGAACATTGGAAGGTCATGCTCATTGGGTAAACACATTAGCTCTTAGTACTGATTATATTTTAAAAATTGGTGCTTTCGATCCTGTCAAAGACTCAAATAAAGACACTATAAGTCCTGACAAAAAAAAGTCACAGCAATTTGCCTTGAAACGTTACCTAGAGGTAATTGATTCTCATGGTGAAAGATTAGTGTCGGGATCTGATGATTTTACCTTATTTCTGTGGGATCCTGAAAAGGACAAGAAACCTTTAGCAAGATTGACAGGACATCAACAGTTGGTTAATGATGTTAAATTCTCACCAGATGGAAGAATTTTAGCATCTGCATCTTTTGATAAATCCATAAAACTTTGGCAAGCAAAAACTGGAAAATTTATTACAACTTTACGAGGGCATGTTCAAGCTGTCTATATGATATCATTTTCGGCTGATTCGAGGCTCATGGTTAGCGGCAGTGCAGACTCAACTTTGAAATTATGGAACATGAAAACTAATAAATTAGAAATTGATTTACCTGGACATGCAGATGAAGTCTATGCCTGCGATTGGTCAACTGATGGATTAAAGGTTGCATCGGGGGGTAAAGATAAAGTTTTGAAATTATGGCAATATTGAAAATTTATAATTATGGCTAACTATTTATTTGTTGAATCATTGTCGTTAAGCATAAACTTTATTTGTATATATCATGTTTTTTATTAAAAATTAATTACCTACTTAGAAAACACTTATTGGAAGTTAAACCTGTCCCAAAGATGCAAAAGCAAAGAATCATAACTAGTGTGAAACAATAGAGGACTGCAAAAATAAATAGGACTAACGGCATATTTTTTTAAAGAATTTAAAGTAATGAAAAAACTTAAAAAGTTTACACTTGAATAGATTAAATAGACAGCAGATTTCAACATAAAGATCGCAGTAGAAGTACATAAAATAATTAGCAAAGGGGTATGAGGCATTCCATATGAAATCAGCACTCGTTCTCAGGTCACCCTCGGGGATCGCCATGAGAGACTTTATTCCAATCTTTTCTACATTGACAAATATGACGAATTTGTGTCGATATTGCGCAGAGGAGAACATAATGAAGTTTTTTTGGCCTTTTTTAAGTAAAAAAGTTAAATTCGTCTTATATTGGAAAATTAGCCTTAAAAAAATGTTTGAAAGCACATAATCGATCGGAAATTTTCCGTAGAATACGATACTGCAGTCAGATTAGAGATATCTTGGAAGCAAAATCCGGAAAATGGGGAAAACAGTTTTTTTTTGGAAAATTCATTTCCCAAAATACCTATAATTTGATTTTTTTATAACTTGGCTAAAACTCACAAAATGTGTCTACTTTAAGTCGAGAATGGTCCGGTAGTGACTAGCCCATTTTCACCAAAATTTTCACTGTTTTCAAAAAATTTTCCGATTTTTCTTAAAAAATACAACATTTTATTGCCTACAATGTAACCAAACGACCCCAGCAAGAAGAGTTTTCCTCAATACTCGGACAATTTTACGTAAAAAAACTGTCAAACTCACAATTGGTTGTAGGTCTGATCACAAAATATAGTAAAATACGGATTTTTAAATTATTATAAATTCCTTTATTACAATCCAAAAGATTTCATCCATATCCATACATTTTTCCGCAACAAGTTAGACTAATATTAAACATCAATTTTCAAGAGAGGATGAACTTTTCTATAGCATATATTGCTTAAATTTGCTTTTCGTGTGACCAAGAAGTTTTATTCGCACAATGTTGCCTTTCGTTTCAACCGTCGCTACTAATAAAATATTGTTATAACCAACGAGGACTTATTACTCCACAACTGGTCACTTATAATGTTTTTTGTAACTATAAAAGTAAAATTTCAGCTACAAGAGTATCATCAAATGTATTTGCAATAAAACCTAGTTCCCTCTATCATTTAGTACAAACGTTACGCATGTATTGGCAGCCCAATTGTACGACACTTTGTTAATTAAGTCAAAAATGAGATCGTAACCTGCGTCGTAGCTCATAACTTTGCACCCTAGTGTAGTTTCATTGAAGGGTGTGAATTGATGATATCCCCTGGTTCCAGGAACAGTTTGTACTTTAGGTAATGAAGTTTCTCTTAACGCATCAATTTCATTCTTTCCAACTATAAAAGGTTCTATTGTCAATAATTTACGTTTACAAAATTCGTACAAGTCGTTCATATTCAAAATTTGATTATTGACTGGCTGCGTCAGACTTTTTTTTGCAGCATTTCTCTTGAAAGTTCCACCTACGCCATCACACGGACATTTTCCATGTGAAGTTGCAAAGAAATTCCATTTTGCACCAAGTCGATAAATTTTTCATATAAAAAATGGAAATTGAGACAATTTTTATATTGACCTGTGCATCTATCTGAGAAATATTCAACTCTTTTTATATAGTTTTTTACGTAAAATTGTCTGAGAATTTAGGAAAAGTGCTCAGAACTTTTACTGGGGTCGTTTGGATTACATTGTAGGCAATGAAATAGTTTTTTTTTTAAGAAAAATGGTCAAAAAATCAGAAAAATTTTGGAATACAGTGAAAATGGGCTAACGTCACTACCATACCATTTCCGCCTTAAAGTAGACACATTTTGTGAGAGTTTCAGCCAGGTTAGAAAAAAATTAAAATATACGTATTTTGGGAAATTAATTTTCAAAAAAAAACTGTTTTTCCCATTTTCCGGATTTTCCTTGCAAGATATCTTAATCTGACTGCAGCATCGTATTCTATGGAAAATTTCCGATCGATTATGTGCTTTTACAACATTTTTTTTTACAATATTTTACGATAAGAATTAAATTTTTTTACTTAAAAAAGGCCAAAAAAACTTAATTATGTTCTCCTCGGCGCAGTATCGAACCTTAATACCCGAATTTCGGAAATCGTCATATTTTTCAATGTAGAAAAGGTGGGAAAAACTTTCAGGGGGATCCCCAAGGGTGACCTGGAAACGAGTGCTGATTTCATATGAAATGCCTCGTATCTAAAGGGAACATTTTAGACTCATTGGTATTAATGATTTAGTTTACTTTGCCAAAATATGTAAAACTGTATCTACTGATTATGCAAATGAAATATCTTCCTAATTAACACTGAGCAGGGTAAAGTTCAATCAAAACATGACATTTTCAAAATAATTCTAATAACATCAACAATTTGTTAAAATTAAGTATTTGGTAAATCCTGATAAAATAAATTAACTTTTAATAAATACTGTACATATTGTAAAATATGCATATCACAATATAAAAAAATCTAAGTGCTATATCTTCATGAAGCATTATAAGAATTGTGCTACTGAAGCATCCACATCATCGTTGTATCCTATGGTTTCCATATTATATTATTTGTATTGACAAAATAATTTTATCTTTCATACTTCTTCCAATATACTTCACTCTGCATTTCTGTCAGCCGGGAAAGAGTACGATCAAAAGCAAATAGTTCCTCTTCACCAGAAAAGACATTTGCTTTTTCATCTTTCGTACTTATATCCAGATCATCCATAAGATGCCTACTTTCATCGTCGATGTCTTGAGCTTCCCTTAGAAATAATTCCCTGATAGGAACTGAGGCATATATTACAACTCTTGTACGATGGTCATATAATGTATCAATCAAAGTTATGAACCTTCTAGTTTGTGATTTCAGTTTCAAACTCAATTGAGGAACATCTCTTATTATTATAGTATGAAAAAATTGAGTCAAATGTACATAATCATTGGCTCCTAATGCTCTGTCACAAAGTTCTTCAAAATTTGTTTCTAATACACCACCACAGGTTTTCCGAAAGGTTACATCCCGATTTAAAATCTTGAATGTTTTTGAACGAACAATATCATTTTCTTTTGCAGCCAACATCTTAAAAATCATGGCAACAGGATCTAATTTGTGATTAGATTTGATAAAATAAGTAGATTTTGAGCCATCCATTCCTCTTATTCTGTAATCTGTACCAGAATCTAAATTACATATATTACAATGCTTTTTCAATATTGGGATAAATGGTACAAAATTTGATCTTTGCAAACCATTTTTGTACAAGTCATCAGGTGATCTATTACTTGTGGCAACAACTACGGCACCACTTAAAAACAATTGTGTAAACAATCGTTTTAATATCATGGCATCTGCAATATCAGTAACTTGAAATTCATCAAAACATATGAGCCATGCATTATCTATGATTCCTTCAGCCACAACTGGAATTGGATCAAAAGGTTTGGATCTTGTATCTGTGTAGTCTGCAACAATATGTTTACTGGCATGAATTTTCTTATGTACATCAATCATAAATTCGTTAAAATGTACTCTAGATTTACGCTCAACATCGACACATTCAAAAAATAAGTCCATTAACATTGTTTTTCCACCACCAACCGCCCCATGAATATACAAACCATGTGGAGCTTCTACAGATTTGGTGAATATCTTTTTGAAAAAACCATGTGTGGTAGGTTTGTAACATTCTACTTCCATGTAAACTTTCTCTAAAGCTTTACATACTTCTGTTTGTTTGACATCATGAATGAACTCGCCTCTTTCGATTTTTTCATTTAAAACTGAGAGGGGACCTGTATGCAAAAATTTGTGTGGATATGAACGATACTTCACAGCTTCAGATATAGCCCCATAGGTACTGCCTATCTTTTGTTTCAATTGATTTTTTGTTGTTTTTAAGCTTCTTGTCACTACTGATAAACTCATAACTAAGTACCAATGTATTGAGATTTGGATTTTGAAGAAATTAACATGAGAAAATTATTAAGCTTATCATAATTTGGAACATCAATCAATCATGATTTGTTCACGGTTTTTTGGTAACCTACGTGGGATCGAACATTGCGTAATGTTAAGTATTACGACACATTACTCTTACTTTTCATCCTATCCTTGATATTTCACTTACACTTGTCAATCTTTTCATTGGTTTTTGCACCTATAATCCAATTTGAAATTATTCACGTGTTTTATTTTATATATCTCTATGGTTTTGGGTATAATAATATAATATAAGCCACGGTCGTATACACAGGTCTGGAAACTCTATGGTTGACTTGAGTCTTACGGGTCGCTTAACTCGTAATCCCTCGCTCAGCCACCAGCTAGCGCTTGGATCACGAAGTGGTAAAACGATTTCTATCCGGAATCGCAAGCATCCACTTTTTTCGCATTTCCGCATCTTTCGGCACTTTAAAAACAGAAGTTCCTTGCTTCACACTTTTGTACCCCGTTTTGCATTTGGGCACAATGCACGATTTCGTAATTTGTTTCTAAAAACGCAGGTATTCCTTGTGTTGACAAGTCAACTGACAGTTGTCAGAAAATACTCCTACGTGACGACTTTTGGTACTACGGGCCAGTCGACGCTTAGCGGACTCACCGCTCACATAGGAAACAACCTCGAGTTTCCAGACCTGTGTATACGACCGTGAAATAAGCGAACATCAGATTGCATGTTCCATACCATATATGTAATATGTCATATGCACGGTCGTACATACAGGTACTCGTAAGTTTGACAAGAGTCTCTTACGCGTCGCCAAACTCGTAGTCCCTCGCTCAGCCACTAGCTAGCGCTTGGATCGAAGTGGTAAAACGATTTCTTTCCGGAATCGCAAGCAGTGTTACTAAGTATTCTGATTTGAGAGGGGAATAGAACTGTTACCCTTGTCAAAATGTATTACTCACCTTAAAAATAACTTCCCGATTTTCGTTATACATGCTCGCACACATAAAAGACCTCGTTAAAACGATTTCTATCCGGAATCGGAAGCATCCACTTTTTTCGCACTCGTCTTTTAAGTTTCTACTAAGATTCTGTGTTCTGTGTAGGCTATGTTCAGTGTAAAGATTAAATTTGAATTTTTAGCGTCATAAACAAATTATTGTTAATAACTTACACTTATTATGAACAATAATAGAGCATTTGCCGTGGTAATAGAAAATTTGGAAAATGTCGCCTACCTGTAACCTTGTTACGATTCATTTCAAGCAGGTGAATTTCACTTCATGAAAAACTTTACATTAATTAAAAACCTTGCTCGGGAATTAATTGAGATGCTAAGGCCATATTTGTCCATTTTGCTCTTCTCCAAATCCAATTAGCAGAGCAAATCGCAAAATAATCAAACAAATATACATCAACCTTCACATCTAACCTCACTTTCAGTAATTTCAGTTCAAGCCTTGTAACTTGTGTTGCATAAATATTGCAAACTTACAACGTTGTCACATTGTCGCGTGCGAGATATAATGTCGAATGGCAAATGTCGAATGTGCAGAGTCGATCGCTATTCAAGAATAGCTTTTTGTATAAGCGATCGACAAATGCGCTGACAAATTTCGCATGCGACTCATTTCAGTAGAGATTCAAGAATTGGCTCCTTGTATCTCAAAAACTAAGCGTCTGTGCATATATGTTAATGAGAACTTTTTTCTCAGAATCAAATTTTCTATCGACCGTTGAAGTTCTGCTACTAAAACCTGGGACAACCTGTATATATAATATTGTAGAAATAGCGTGTATGATAGCAAGCAACAAGTCGTATGGAAAGAAAATCCACAAATGAATTAAACATGGCAACTATTGAACAACAATAACAATCGCATGCGCATTATAATTGTTATTAATTCCGGACGCTTGACGCGCCCTCCCGTGTTTTGGAAGTGAAATACTTTCGCCGGCCATGACAGTTTTGGTCCCTTCCATAAGACATTCCATTCTACGGTAGTAGAGTTATCTATGTTAGTAACACTGCTTGCGATTCTGGAAAGAAATCGTTTTACCGATCCAAGCGCTAGCTAGTGGCTGAGCGAGGGACTACGAGTTTGGCGACGCGTAAGAGACTCATGTCAAACATACGAGTCGCCAGACTTGTATGTACGACCGTGGTCTGGAAGGACAACGAAAAATTAATTTATTCTAGATTGTTCAGCGTTCGCTCTCGAAACATAGATCATGAATCAGTTGAAACCATAGAGGTATAAAGCGTAATGCCGAAATAGTTGAAATCATGACAGAAATAAAGGTCTCCTCTAATCATGTTTTTCCTAGTTTTTGGGTGGCATAACAACTACTGCTTACCAACATATGAAATATATGATAGTATCAAACTTGTAACATGTTTCTAAAACTTGAATGTGGGTTTTCCGTTGATGAATTACATTAAATAACTATTTAACCTTGACGTTTATAATTTTTTACATCTATGGTTAAAACATACAACCTAAACTTAGCCCTCATCTATGACTACTACATTTGTACAGGAATTAGGTTAGTTTATTGTTCGAATTCAAATCAAAAATCAAATACATGGTGTTTGTCTAAGCATAAGCACACAATAATATGTTCAAGTTCGATACTCCTAATTGGGACCATGATGTAGTAGGTGATTCAGCTTGCCAAGAGCTTTTTCAGGTAACAACCGACATGTCTATATTATGTTTTGGTAAAATTGGGTTTCCATTTTAATCAACATAATGTTTTCACAAGATTGCCTTGCAAGTATTTTGTCAATGATATAAAAAATTTTACATCTTATCTTTCAAATGGGTTTGAAATGGAGATGTGTCTTTGGATTGAAATGTTTACTGAAGCACAATGAAAGATTCACTTTTATACAGGGGGCAAGTTTAGTGGGATTTTATCAAAATCCAAGTTTGTGTGTTTCCAGTGCCTCTTTATGTACTTCAAAAGTTGAACCAAAAATCACTAACATCGTTCCAGAAAAAAATCTAAAAGAAATAACTTCGTCACAAGGAATTGGAGATCAAACATCAGAACATTCTTTACGCTCTATAAAATATTCTCTACTAGGTTTAGGCTTGTCTGTGGTTCTTGTTGGATCTTACTTAATAATTGGATATGGCAAACCAGTATTAGATGATGAAGGTAACATTGTTGAAGATACATTTTCTCATTTACCTCTATGGTTGCAATACATTTGTCGAGGCCTGTACCAAGTGAAATATTTTACATTGTTTATTCAAGAACCTTCAAGAGATAAACTGTTACCAGATCCAGTGAAATATCCTTTCCTTCAACCACCTTATACTTTAGTGCTAGAACTCACTGATGTTTTAGTCCATCCAGATTGGACTTATCAGACTGGCTGGAGATTCAAGAAACGTCCAGGAATAGATTATTTATTGGAAAATTTGGCAGGTCTATATGAAGTGGTGATTTTTACAGCTGAACATGGTATGACAGTGTTTCCTATAATCGAAGCACTTGATGAGAAGAATTTGATATCTTACAAGTTAGTTAGGGATGCAACACATTTTATTGATGGTCACCATGTGAAAAATTTAGATAAACTGAATCGGGATTTGAACAAGGTTATTGTTATTGATTGGAATGAGGAGTCAGTCAAATTCCATAAAGATAACCTGTTAAATATTGGACGATGGTTAGGTGATGATAATGACAACTCATTGATAGATCTGACCTCCTTCCTAACAACTATAGCCCAAAATAATATTGAAAATGTGAGGGAAGTTCTGAAATATTATCAAACTTTCGATAATCCCTTAGCTACTTTCCGTCAGAAACAGAAGGACATGTTTGAATTACAAAAGGAAGAAGCACCTAAACTAGTTCATAAAACAACATTTTTAACGTAATCATAAGTTGTTCGTAAACTCAGAAAATAAACAAACAATTGTTTAAACTTGAAACGAATTTTTCATAATTTTTTTTTGGTTAACTTCTTTCGTCGGTATTACGATAAATTTGTATTAAGTAACTACATAAGTAACGTTTCTCTTTAATATTAAAGCATCTTCATAGCTCTGTAATAAAAACTAAAATTCCATCTAATAAAACTAAAGTAAACATAAAATATTAGGTGATGGAGCATGAAGCGTTAACATATCTCAAGATATGTATATTTATAAGTATTCATCCTTCATATCACTTCACGCCTGAAAGCCCAAATAAATGCCGCGGAGCAAGATCTAATGGTCAGGCGGCATGCTGACAAGCTAATACATAGCGTTTTCTACCGAAACGCTCGGCTTGTCAACCAGGTTGACCTTCGGCTATATAAGATTAGCCGGGCTTACATCAAAGACCGGGGGATTTACCGCAGCTTGCCAAGATGGAGTAATCAACACCTAGGTCTATCGCCGCAACGTGATGGGTATGCAGGTTCCTGGTGTCAGCTACAGGGCCTGTCGAAAGGCGCCCAAGACGCTTTACTGCCTGCATGTCCGGCAGAATCTGCCTCGGCGAATACCCATCGCCATAATGCGGCCCCACGGGTGCTGTATTACCATCTAAGGCACTCGAACGGAATAGGCCAAGAGCCGGTGCTACCTTGCATGCCAGGAGATATTGAGTCCGTTGTCGGAAGCTAAAATGCTAGTGTTACTGTAATTATCCTTTTCCGACCGTCAGGTCCATACAACCAAATAGGTCTGACGTTCTCGATAAACAAACCAAGACTATGTATGTCATCGAATTCACTGATCCGGCAGAGAAGGACATAGCCTCCAAAAAGGAGGAAAAATGAACAAAGTATCAAGATCTCCGGTTCGAGCTTCGCACGCTATACCCATGCCACAAAGATCTTCTGATCATTGGTGTTTTAGGCGGAATTCGGTCTTCGCTGCGTTCGAACTTTGAGATCATTCCGGCCTGTAAGAATCTTGATAGACTGGATGCAGAAGGCAGTCATTCTGGGTTCAACAAGACTACTTAGGGCACACGATTTAGGAACCTGAAGCTACTTATCGACCGGTGGGGAGGAGTAGCTTTGGTTAACTGATTTGGTTTTTCTGGCGCGATTGCTGCGATGTCGCCGGAACGTAACAACATCATATTATGTCGTCGTCAATAACATTAAATAAGTGAAAATAAACGACCAATCAGCTTGCACTCGAATTTTAAAGAGTAGAAGGGAGGCTCCAGCTGATCTTTATACTTCGACTATGGAGCGCAGCACCAGGTATTAATTAAAAAAAAGTATATATAGAGTAGTAAAGAACTACTTATTGGACCATAAATTGCGGAAGTGAATAGAAAATGAAAAAAAAAAACATTGGATATTTTATTTTATGGTTTCAATTTGCAAATAGGAATCATTTTGCTGTATAAAATAGACAAATACAACATCAAGAATTCGTAAAACGATCATAAGTAAAGATTTGACGATAGGCGGGTGACAATCACTATCGAGATAACAACTCATAAATCATGACGGGACAAAAGAGAAAATGTAGACATGTCTACAAACAAAATTAAATACCTATCCATATTGTAAAATTACTACGTTGATGTCAGTTTTATTTATAACTTCCGTTACTCGAGTTTCAGCGTTATTCTTCAAACAGCAGATTTTGGTTCTGGAAAATCTACAGTCCGGTATTCGAGGTAGTGTACTATTATGGACGTTATCATATATGGAAAATTGCAAAATGTTTGTTGACATTGAAAAAGAGTTCGGAATTGCACCAGCTCAATATGGGTATTCCATAGGGCACTGTTTTAGGACTGTTAATATTTCTGCTTTTTATTAATCATTTGCCCTCGCATTTAAAATCCGCAATATGCATAATTGTTTTTGCTGATGATTGTTCTATAGCGGTAACTGGAAAGTCCCTCGAAGAACTTAAAATTAATGTAAACAATGTGTAATGAATTTATTATATGGTGCAATAAGAATAAATTAGTCTCCAACAGCAAGAAAACTGTATGCATCCAGTTTGATAGAAAAATTCTTTCACTACATAAATCTGATGTAATCATGAATGGTCTCTCTTTATAAATAATCTACGACTTTCTTAGTTATTCATACGGAAAACAATAGTACATAGTCAAAATGTCAAAGGCGTTTTATGTGATACTACATTCAAATGAAAAAAATGTTTACTACGCATTAGTTCTCTATATTGAACTATAATGAAAATATTTGGGGAAATGCAGCCAGCTGCAATAGATTATTTTACAAAACAAAAAGAATAATTCGTTTGATCTACGGAATGACATCGAAATTCATGTAAACCGATCTTTATATATAAAACATCAAATCTTGACGTTTCCATCCCTGTTTATGTACAAATGCATAGACAAAGCTTTTGGTTCACCAGGTTGAACAGTGACAACACCATCTATAGTCTTAGACAGCTGTTTATTGTTCAGGGACCGTCACCTGGCGGCAGTATTTCCAACAGTTTCCCCGTCGATTCTTTGAATGGCTAGAACTCCTTTATCAATGCGTAGCATTGTCAATTGCATTCTCAGTGGGACATCTGCTTTCCGGCAGATGGTGTTGGAACTTCTGGTTCGCCAAACACTTTGAAGGTGATTTATTAAATCATTTTCGGAGTTGGTTGATCAGTGACTTCACGTCTGCCTCGTCTCTCTGATGAGCCCAATGAGAAGGGCGAAACAGTTGTCTGAGACTACGGACGTGTTGTCACTGTTCAACCTGGCGAACCAAAAACTTTGTCTATTGACTTTCTTACACGAAATGTGTTTGTATTTCACTATGCATACTAATGCATAATTTTCAAATAAATTCACTGTGAATCAATTGAATATCATGACCATTTTACAAGATATGGATCTCACAAGACAATTATTCACACATAGCTCTAGTTCCTTTCAAAAAAGTATCTTCTATGCCAACTAAGTTGTACTGTCCAATGCCATAAAAAACATTACTTAAACGTAGAGTAAGACATTTTTTGCAACTAAAGGTTATTATAATGTACATTTTTAAATCATGAATTATTAAATGAATTTCCTGCTATGTAATAAACTCCAGTCATTCTATAATATTCGCTATTTCTAGTATTTGTTTCTGCATTGTGTATTTATATGATTTACACTTTTGATATTATTATGTGACTGGTTTAATCTCATGTATATGGGCGTACGAAGTAAAGTTATTGTATTATTCAAATACAATCAATGTGTAGCAAAGGATTTCTGTGGTCGGTCTTTTGCTACCTACCGTTAAATATATTTATAGTTATTTTCTTAATATCAGTTTCATTGGCATATTCGTGAATAGGATAAATATTTTATTCTTATGTTGTTTGGAAATAATGATTTGGTTGTTATTTAGGACAGAAAGGGGAAATTACTAAGGAAACAAAAGAAAAACAAAAGGAATCTACACACAAATGCTTTCAAAGCCAAAACAATCAAGAATGATACACATCAATCAGAAAAATATAAAAAGGTTAAACCAAACAAGTCTTCCGTTTCAGCAAATAAACTGCATACTAAAAGTGTTAACCTAGCGTATAATGGAGAACAGTCCGCAAAAAAGATATCGAAAGAGAAGAAAAACAAACAAAAATTACGCGATTCTTCATTCCCAGCAAAACTGGGAGGGCATGCCATTAAGGAACAGCACCCACATAAACCGAATGAACAAGGGTCAGAAAAGAGAACTAGAGAGAAAAAGAAGAAATGCAAGAGGAGGCATAATGAGAAACAGGATGTTTCAGAGGAAAAATCAGTAAATACGCCTAAACTAAAAATAACAAAAATTGTCACGGTTCAAAACGGATCTAAGAAAAAGGACAAACCCATAATTACTCTGAGGCAAAAAATGTTGGAAAAATTAAAGGCAGCAAGATTTAGATACCTAAATGAACAAATTTATTCAGCAGAAGGTAAAGATGCCCAAAAACTCTTTAATAAAGATCCTGATTCTTTCAAAGCATATCACGAAGGGTACAGACAGCAAATAAATACTTGGCCTTTGAATCCATTAGACGTCATAATCAAAAGTGTGCAGAAAATGTAAGTAGTTTATAAAAAGTTATCACTAATTTCAAATTATTATTATGCAAAGACAGTGAGTGGGATGATGAATCCCCAGAGCATCAGATTACATCCCTTAATTGAATTGTGCTACCACCCGCGACCTCCATTTTTGAACTTGGTCATTGACCAAGAAAGCACAATACAAAATAGTTCTTCATACTGGAAACTAAAACGTTTACTCCAAAAGTAGGTATAAAAACTCAGGCAGTCAGACCACAATCATCTTATTTTATTAAATTGGCAATCTCTGGGTGATCGATAGATTTATATTTTTTTGGGTAAAATTATACCTCAAGAAGAGATTATGCTTACATAGCTTCTTCTAAACCACAGAAAAATGGGTGTCTGGGGTTTGTTGAGTACTACAGGAAAAAAATTGCTCAAACTATATGAACATGTCCTATAAATATATTGCACTAAAAAAAATATTCAACTCACCACCATGTTAGTTTATTCCTCAGGATTATCAATCGCAGGTGTATCTATTGTTATAATCATCATTATTATATAAATAAATTTAATTTCAAACCCAAATGTCACAAATATTGAACCATCCCAATGAGTCTCGTTTTATTATAATATCAATTATCTTTTAGGCCCAAAACACATGAAGTTGCAGATTTTGGTTGTGGAGAGGCACGATTATCAAAGTCAGTTGAACAAAAAGTCCATTCTTTTGATTTAATGTCCCTAAATGATGACGTAACAGCTTGCGATATGGCTAACGTTCCTTTAACAAATAATAGTGTGGATGTTGTTGTTTTTTGTTTGTCACTAATGGGTACCAATTTACATGATTATATTCGTGAAGCAAACAGGATATTAAAAATAGGGTAAATACTTATAACTCAAAATATATTTCAGTATTAACACATTATATTTCCAGAGGCTTGCTAAAAATTGCAGAGGTGGAAAGTCGTTTTGATAATATTGAAAGTTTTATACTTGGAATTCAACACTTTGGTTTCAAGAACAGTTGGAAAGATTTATCACATAACCTGTTCTATTTTTTGGATTTCAAAAAAGTTAATGATGTTAAAAAACCCGGGAAACTACCGACATTAAGTTTATATCCTTGCCTCTACAAGAGACGATAGAAAATAGGTATCATAAGTAATCTAAAATCAAATATGTTATAGAATACCAAATGCAATAAAGCTATAAATATAATTGATTTCTACTTATTTACCTAGTGTTGTGGGAGAGGAAACTATTGTGTGGTTTGTAGAAAAATAAATAATTAATTAGTTAAATAATAACAGTCTCAAAAAGTTTCAATGTTCTAAAAATATACAACATACAACTATATAACTTTGTGAATGGAACTAGATCATCTAATTAAAGTTAAATTCAATTGCTTCAAATTTTCAACTCCATTTAAAACATCTTCAGCTTCTTCCCTCAGATTCTCAACTTTTTCTAGAAGCAACATCTGCAAAATATGCAACAATGTAAATTGTCTTGTATTTAAATTATTTAAATCAATGAAAATTTCAAATGTAGCGTAGACAATATTGATTAACTCTGCAAATACTACATTATTGCATTTACTCAAGCTATTTCTAAAATCGTTAAAAAAGTCGTAGAGCAAAAATTCCTTCACCATAGTATTTTTAATTGAATTTCAAGCAACTTTGAAAAAATCCGTCTGTCTGGATGTCTGTTACGAATTGTTTGTCTACACGATAACTGAAAAATGAAAGGTGCTATCCTATTGCTGTTCGGAGACGAACCCTATTGCTTTTCAGGGAAACCGTGTAATAAATACTCCTTCCTGAAGGGTTGAAAACTTTGGTCCTAGTGGTTAGTATCACAGCTGAATGAACTACTTTGACTACTTATGAGCATTTGTTTGGATATGTGATTAATATTTTGAAGGTGAATTTTGAAATGGTTACTTTGGTTATATGATAATATTGAATTACCTTGGAAGCAGCAATTAGCTGATTAGCGGTTTTTTTAGGCATATATTCGATGTCTCTGACCAAATCATCTACATTGGCTCTAGCGATGGATTGTAAAGTTTTGAAACCTGCATTATAAAGTTGTTTCGCTCTACTCTGGAAATAAATTGGAAATGTACTAGTTCTTAAGACACATACAGCTTGAGTCAGATAGTCCGGGGTATTGAAAGTTAATAAGTGCGATAAACAATCGACGCAAATGAGGAAAGCATTATCCCTAAGCTAGAACAGAATGGGCATGGTACATGATTTAAAACTCCTGATAGTGTATTTTATTCACCGATGAGTCATCATTTTTAACATTAATGGAACAGGCGTTCGCTGTGTCAAGAATTCCAAAATCGATGTACACCCTCACGTCTCCCGCGAGTTATTGACTGACAGGAGACACGCCTCGCTCACCTAGTGTAAGCTGTGCAATTCACACTTTCCTTCATATCGTTTTTCTCCTTGTCTATCTTATTAAACAATACACGCGATTGACTCGCTTACACTCGCAAGATTATCCCTATACCCGGTCGATCTGCCTCAACCTGTATAATTAAATATATGTAGAATAGTGAAATAAAACACAAATTTGAATTTGTATAAAAGACTGATAGACAAAAGTGGACCAATACATATCTACCTCCCATTGAGATCTAAAATTTTAAATCAATTTGATGAAAAAACTAGAATCCGTTCCTTTATTACTTACCAGTTCTTTCTCTTTTGAATATACCAAAGAAATGATATTGACCACATAACCAACATAGGCCTAGACAGCGCGTTCGGAATTTCATGCTACCAGTCAAAGCCGGTGAATATTTTCGTGATTGTTACAGTAAAAAAAAAGAGCTAATTGAGTTTATTTGCGGTGGAAACAATGAACAAAGTATAGTTTAATGATTGAGTAAAGTTTTATACTGTGACAATTTAAAATAGCGAGCTATTTGAAATGTTTCTTTTGTTAGGTTATCTATTGTAGAAGGTCCATGGTGATTTTATGAGTTACTATGGTTTGTTGGCAAGGTGCCAACTAATATATTATTACATGTTTTTATCCGTTTTCTTGACGATATTTTTGGTAAGGATAATTTCTTATAAAGTGAAACTTGTTATGGGACACCACATGGAACTACTGAGTAGTTCACAGTCTTTCTTGACATGAACACGCATTTATTAAAAGCTCTGCTTAGCAGAAGATTCTTGATATTTTATAATTATAACATTGAGGTGTTACAGTTTCGATTATTCGTGTTTCTGTTCGTTTCGGCGACGTGGGCATTTTAATAGACATTGGTGCGATAAGGACGCTTTATTTAATACAATCAGTTTTAAGTAATCCAGTTTTAGACATAATAAGTCTTCTGATGATGGTCGTGGGACCGAAACGTACGTAAAGACAAGAAAATATAAAGCATAAGTGTTAATGTGACCTATTTCCCGAGAATTTATATATAATTATTATCAATATTTTCTTTTAGCCATTTTAGGTTTCACTATGAATTGTCAATGTTCTTATTATTTTCCTCATATATAGGTATTGTTCTTTATTTATTTATTTGTTATCCATTTTTTCTTTTATTATTTTTTTTATAAGATTATAACCATCCTGCATACAGATACCTATGACACCTCTGCAGGATTGATATGTTATGTTTATTTTGTAAACCTGGTTTCATTACACTTTATAATAATAAAATATAAATACAACGCGCTCCGAATGGTAGTCGGCCTGAGTCGGTCATGTGACAAAATTCTAAATCTTGAATCATGGCCTAACCCCCTAGTAGGCTAAGGCCATCACTATTTCAGATAAAGCTTCCTTTGTAAAGTATGAATCGTAACATACCTGTTTGACAGCTGGCAATTCCATTAGCGGTAACAGTTCTCTGAGACAACAATGCGAAAGTCTGGAGCTCATTCCCTTCAATAAATGTGCAAACGGCCAAAATTCTTCTAGTTCCTGGCAAAAGTTCACTACATTGGAAGCAAATGAGGCCGACGATTGCATCAAATTTTGAACCAATCCACGGTTGAGCTGAAGAATGCGTTATTACCAATACGTTTTAAATATATCACAGCGTTTTATCTTACCTGAAATTTATCAGCGGCCTCGAATAGTGGCATTTCATTCCATAAATCATACAGTAGTAATGTCAAATAAAATCGATTTAAAACTCTCTCTGGTATAGTCTGAAATTTATATTAAAGTTGTTGTTACTTTGTGATATTTCATTATAACAATAAAACAACTAAGGTTTACTTCCTTAATTACTATCACTGAATTTATTGGTACGTCCTCGTGTAGCGGTCAAACAGTAAATGCAATCCACTTGAAATTTTGACACAAACTAGATATGTGGCGACTCGTGAGTTATGAAAGAGGGTGGGCACCAAAAAAATTACCTATTTTTGTACATAAAATCCATTCTCCTATTTTTCATGCTGAAAAAAACGTCTATGACTTTGTTGTCCAAATCTGGGATAGACTGGACGAACTTCTTTTCTATTTGACAGGACCGCCAATGCGTTCACATATTGCTGTCGACATGGGCGTTATACAAGTAATATCCAACAGTTTGTATGTTTCCGTGAAAACCTTTTTTAGGTTGTAGTCTGTTATGAACACTAAAAGTGGCAAAATACCACCTACGTCACACGTCATCGCGCTCATAAATTGCTGAAAGTTCACTTTTTAATTTTACACTGTCCAATTGAAGTGCACGAGATTGCTGAGGCTATGAGCGTTTCAACCGAACGGGTACGAAACATTTTGCATAAATTTTTGAATATGAGAAAGCTGTCTGCCAGATGGATGCCGCATTTGCTCTCTGTTGACAACAAGCGCGACCGTGTGACAACTTCAAAGGAGTGTTTGGCGATGTTCAAGCGCGATAAGAAGAACTTTTTGCACTGTTTCGTAACCGTGGACGAAACATGGATCCATCACAACACCAAAACACCAAGACCAAAGAACAGTCGAAACAGTGGATTTGTCCTGGCGAATCGAAACCAAAAAGTCCAAAGTGGCTTTATCAGCCAACAAAGTCATGCCGACAGTTTTTTGGGATGCAAACGATCACCCGCGGACATTATGCAGAGCTTTTGGATCGATTCGACGCCGATTTGAAGCGAAAGCGGCCGCATTTGGCAAAGAAAAAGTTCTCCTCCACCAGGATAACGCACCGGCGCACAGGTCCGCAGTCGCAATGGCAAAATTGCATAAATTGCGCTACGAATTTGGTGGTTCGTCATCCACCATATTCTCCAGATTTGGCATCCTACGATTTTTATCTATTTCTTAACTTAAGAAATGGCTTGGCAGAAAGAGATTTGGTTCCAACGATGAGGTCATCGCTGAACCAAACGCCTATTTTGAAGGATTACCGAAATCGTATATTTGGAAGGGATCGAAAAATTTGATAAACTTTGGACGAAGTGTATTGGTCTACAAAGAGATTATGTTGAGAAATAAAATAAATTTTGACTAAATAAATCATTTCTCGTTTCATTTTTCAGGGACTTTTCATCCTACCCTCACATGCTTTGAAAATTAACTTTCAACTTCGAATTCGCAATCAACGTTTAGTAAATAAATTCAGTGATAGGTTTATTGAAATTCATTTTGATGATTATTTTTCCCAAATTATAACTAACCTCCTAAGTTTAAAACTCACTTTTATTGGTTGATTTGACAGCATCTTCACCACTACTGATTCATTAAAACCTAATATTCTAGCAGTTTTCATTTCATTAGGGTTCAGGTTTGAGAGCTAGAATTAATGGAGTTAATTGTAATTCGCCACGTAGATAAGAATAATGTATCTTACTATATTATAATAGCAATTCATATTTGGCTTGATTTGTTCAGAAAGGTCATAAGGTGTTACTAGGTACAGTAAATGTAAAGCATCTACCAAAACCAGACTACATTGGGCCTGCAACATGTCTTCATACAACATATGAGCTCTTGAAAGCTCCAATCCCCCTGCAAATAAAAATTCAACTTCAATATTTTTGAATTGGATGAAAAATTATTTAAATAATCATTACTCCTGATTCTTCAAAAATGTGTGTATTATTTCTGAAATATCGAAATAGTTAAGGAGGGTTGTACAGAAAGTTTTGAAGAGATCAGGATAATGGGCGAAATATCGAGGCTTTTGCTTAATTTTATTAATGACTTTTTAATTAATTGTATTATAGTTTAGTAAATACGAACTTGACGAGCATTTATAATATGTCCAAAACGTTGTAAAATCGTAGTGTGGTACATAGTTGTAAACAGGATAATTAATAATGATTCTTGTCCCAGGTATGACTTATATATAATTTGTCGGAAAATAGGAAACACATTTGTTTACTATTTTCATCTTAACGTACGTTCCGGTCTCACCACTATCATCAGAAGACGTATAAAAATAAACACTGCCTATAACGGGATTTCTTAAAACTAATTGTATCAAGCACAAAGCGTCCTTATCGTATTAATTTCAATTTAAAATAAGTCGCTAAAACGGACAGACATACGGGGAATCGAAGTTGTAACACATTAATGTTCTAAGTATATGAATATACAGGATGTCCTCGAACTGCGTGGCCAAAATAAAACAGAAGATTCTTTGATTCGAAAAAAAGTTGATGAGCCTTTTTACTTTTGCCTTAAGTGTCTTGTTTACCCGGTAGAGGGCTTCAAAA
The DNA here is from genome assembly GCA_958510875.1 of Endomychus coccineus. Classification (NCBI taxonomy): domain Eukaryota; kingdom Metazoa; phylum Arthropoda; class Insecta; order Coleoptera; family Endomychidae; genus Endomychus; species Endomychus coccineus. Next base: position 28,737,073 of record OY294067.1, on the reverse strand, counting down.
TTGCAAAAATAATTTTGTTTTTTCGGTATAACTTGAGAACGTGATGAAGAACTTTTACAATATTTAGCAGGTGAGTTACTGTCAATAATGGCCATTTTTGAGAGTGGAGCACAGAGCCTTAGAGACCATAGAAATGGCTCAAACTTGAGGATGTAACGGGAAAAGTGTCCAGAACTTTTTTGTGGTCAATGTAATTCACTCGATATTTTTTATGTAGATAGCTTATCTAATTTGAAAACTTTTCTTACTCTTAGAAAATTTTGATAAAATCAACGGATTAGCTTGAAAAAATTAATTTTCGAGTCTGCAATTTTGGCTTACTAATTTTACTTGATTAAAATACCTTAGTTGCCTTTGCTTTTCTAATGTCATTTTGGCATTTGAAGAATTTATTCTCAAACCGGTCAGTTTTTACTTTGCTTTTCGTAAAAATTTTATAAAATTATGGCTCAAAATTTCACTAACACTGAAATGGTTGATATGTTATTGATTTATGGACTTTGCCGTTGCAATGGCCGGAGAAGGGAAATATATCCGCATCGCAGAATTCCAAATCGGCAAACCTTCGCGAAACTGGCAAATTTGAAGCAAATCGCAGAGAAACTGGACGCAGACGGACAAGAAGGACGTTAGAGCTCGAAGAAGCGATACTGGAAGCGGTTGAAACTGAACCTGGGATAAGCACACTACGTTTGGGACTTCGTATTGGAGCCTCAAAATCATTAGTTCATAATGTACTGAAAGAAGAACTGTTGTATCCCTATCATATTAAAACAGTTCAAGACTTATTGCCCATGGATCCAGGTCATCGGCTAGATTTCTGTCGGCTTATTGTCCAAAGACAAAACGCAAACCCCAATTTTTGTAGAAGAATTCTGTTCACGGACGAAGATACTTTCACGAGATGTGGTCTTTTTAACCTCCATAATGAAAATTTCTATGCTGATGAAAATCCTCATGAAACGGAAGTTACATATTTTCAGAATCAAACTAAAATAAATGTTTGGGTTGGAATAGTGGATAACTTTATTATTGGCCCTACCGTTATACCCGATCGATTGAACGGGGAGAACTACTTGAACTTTTTGGAACAAAGGCTACTTGAACTGTTGGAAGACTTGCCCTTACACATTCGTCGTGGCCTGGTTTATCCATGATGGTGCACCTCCTCATTTCACATTGGCTGTGAGGCGACATTTGAACGTGGAATATCCAGATCGCTGGATAGGTAGAGGACACGATGCACCAGTGAACTGGCCGGCCCGCTCCCCTGATTTGACGCCCTGCGACTTCTTTTTATGGGGAGCTTTGAAGTCGAAAGTTTATGCAGCTCCAGTAAACACACGAGAGGAATTGTTGCAACGAATTAATCATGAAGCGGATTTATTGAAGAATGATCCTGGAGTACTAGCCAGAGTTCAATCCAATTTCTTGAAACGAATTAATTTGTGTATTCAGGAAAATGGGCAACATTTCGAACAATTGATGCCTTAGCGATTTCCCAAAAAGTTTTGTTGTTTCTTTTAATTTAGCATTTGTTTTTCCTAAATAATCACATCGTTTCCCCATTTCTATTGTTTTTATTATTCGTGTTTTACCGAGATATTAACCATTTCAGTGTTAGTGAAATTTTGAGCCATAATTTTATAAAATTTTTACGGAAAGCAAAGTAAAAACTGACAGTTTTGAGAATAAATTCTCCAAATGCCAAAATGACATTAGAAAAGCAAAGGCAACTAAGGTATTTTAATCAAGTAAAATTAGTAAGCCAAAATTGCAGACTAGAAAATTATTTTTTTCAAGCTAATCCGTTGATTTTATCAAAATTTTCTAAGAGTAAGAAAAGTTTTCAAATTAGATAGGCTATCTACATAAAAAATATAGAGTGAATTACATCGACCACAAAAAAGTTCTGGACACTTTTCCCGTTACATCCTCAAGTTTGAGCCATTTCTATGGTCTCTAAGGCTCTATGCTCCGCTCTCAAAAACGGCTATTATTGACAGTAACTCACCTGCCAAATATTGTAAAAGTCCTCCATCACGTTCTCAAGTTATACCGAAAAAACAAAATTATTTTTGCAACTTTGAAGCCCTCTACCGGTTAAACAAGACACTTGAGGCAAAAGTGAAAAGGCTAATAAAATTTTTTTTGAATCAAAGAATCTTCGATTTTATTTTAGCCACGCAGTTCGAGGACACCCTACCCTGTATTTCAAAAAACCGTTGCAAAGCAATTGTTCTATAACGATTAAGGCATCTCATGTAATGTGAAAATAAAACTGTATTACTTTCCAGTGGGTCACGCACACACTTCCCTTACACTACATACTACGTATAAATACAAATTAATTGGGGATTTCGTAATGATATTTTCTCATCGGATGAAAAGTTGGATAGATTCTTGAAAGTATTAGCTGAATGTGTTGATTACAGTTTTCAAAAAAAATTAATTGATTTTAATAAACAGTTCAATGTCGTCAATTAGTTCGACGACAATCTTAAGCAGAAAAGGGAGTCACTACACCTTTTGATGGAAATTTATAAGAAGAACAGTAATACCAATCTTCTAAATGAAATAACAACGCAAACGTTGTAAGTATAAAAAAAGCTATTACCTTAGCCAAGAAGGCACATGATAATTACATGTTAAATTCAAATAATCCTTCCAAAGCCTCGTGGAATATAATTACCAAATATAGAAAGAATAAATAAATGAATAATGAGACGAAATTAACTCCAAATTAATTCCATGAATACTTAACTAAAATTGGTTCGAATCTATGCAACCTGTTGAAAGTGAAAAAAAATCCTCTAGTATTTCCATCTGAATGTCCAACTTTCAAGAACTCTCTTTTCATTTAGTAAGGGATTGCATCTCTAAATTAAATAAATCTAACTGTCGTGATATTTATAACTTAAATTCGAAAATTATTATCATAATAATAAGTATTACCGTCACATAAAAAAGGTTCAAAAAATGAGTTGAATAACTTTAGACCTATATTTATCATACCAATACTAGAAAAGATATTAAAAAAAAACTCTAGCCTGTTAAATTATAAATCACTTCGAGGATAACAATATTTGACGGAAGCACAATTTGGGTTTCGAAAAAATAAATCCACAACGTCTCCTCTTTTGAAACTGACTCACAAAAGCATTTGATTGTGTTTCTACTGATATTCTGATATCTTGAATAGTAGACTTTCGCGGATAGCTGAAGTTTCAGTTCAAGTCTCAAGCCTGCCCTGAAGATGCCACCTGTAATGGTTGGCGAAACTCAAGTCTTGCTATTGTGAAGCGGAATCCATCGGGAAGCCGAGACTTTTTATGATATTCTGAAGTCTAAGCTGAACAGTTACGAATTTTCTTAAACATCATTGTCTTTGATACGGTATTATTTATCCGGTAGAACGCAAGTTATCTATATGTATTCTACCAACTAGTCTATGTTGCAGGTTACCTTAGGGGTACGACAAGGCTCCATACTTGGACCTGTACTCTTTTTAATGCACATTAATGATTTATCGGTTACAAGTTCCTGAAGGCAAAGTAATCTTATATGCAGATGATACAACCGCATCAAATGTTAATACAGACTTAGTTGACTTACAAAATTCACTCATGGAGAGTCGAAATGATTTGCTTAACTAGTTTACACATAATAAATTGAACATCAATAATGAAAAAACACTGAGCCATTTTTCATTAAGACAAATCGGACCTTAACAATTGTGAATTTATATAATTTCTTGGATTACTATCAAATAAAGGTGTGGACGGAACAGGTGGTCATTTGCAGCAGATCGTTGACATGGAGCAGAAACAAAGTTGGTGCCATGGCATATCCCTGCGGAACACCGGCGTTGATAGCTATTGTATCGGAGGATATTCCGTGAACCACCACATGAAATGCTTTGGAAATATCCAATGATACAGCTAGAGATTCCCCATGTTTTTCAATAGATTTCTGCCATACGTGTGTTATCTAGGCAAGCAGGTTTTCTGTTGATCTCTGCTGGCGAAAGACATATTGCCGGTAATTCACAACCTGCAGAAAAGTGGTGTTAATTCAGGCGCACCTCCTTCTTGTGGCGTAGTAGCCAGTGTGTCATCTTCTATGGTTAGGGGAAGGAATGACCTGGAAGTGAAATTCCTATCAATTGCTTTAGCGGAAGTCCAAAACGAACGTGAGCCATTCGGGCATTCGATTAGCTTTGATCTTATTTTGGCATTATATGCCTCTTTCGAAACGTTCATTGTTTCATTGCAGATATTTCTGGTTTCAACAAATTTTGTTCGGGTCTCCAGTTATGGGTTACCGCGCCAACGACGGTATGCTGTTTGTTTTGAAGCGACGGCCCTAAACAGATTTTATTGAACCATCGTTCACCAGTGTACCATGTTATAAAAATCAAAATTTGCCAAACTGTATTACCTATTTCCGAGAAATTTATAAAATAAATCAGTTTAACAATGCAATGTACACAGTACAGATAAGTTAATATTTAAATCCCTACCTTTTATAGCTGCCATGCCAAATTTACTAATGACTAGTTTACTAGTTTTTGAAACTAACACACGTTGCTTCGCTTTACTGTGAGTGCTGGAATTTTGGCTGTCTATTTGTTCATCGCTAGTAACCTAAAACTTGTATTTTGAATATTTGATATATGTTAATACTCAGAAAATCTTACCGTCGTTTCAAGCCTCAACGAAACATTCGGCAAAGCAACATCCTCACTGTTAACAGCATGACTAGTTGTCTGTAAAGCCCCCAGTACAAACAGTTCTTTAATCATCTTATCGGTGAAATTTTTTAACGTTTTGTCCGCTTTCGGGTTTTGAACAGCCCATAAAGTTTTTCTGGTAACTGCTTGTAGCTCAGTTCTAGTATTAGCTATACCTAGTGCGATACAACTCAGTAACAAGTGCCTGAAATATAGATACAATCAGTTTCCACGATATATTTGTAATTTAAAGCATCCATAAAGTATTTAGTAATGGAATAAAACTAACCTCAGTCCTTTACCACTATTTTCATGAATTGAAGAAAGTGCTTTATCCATTGGAGATTGCAGCAATTCCTTTACTTTGGGCAAATCCTGATTAGTGCATACTAAAATACTATCCCCAGCTTCCCCCAAACCGGCCCTACCGGCCCGTCCAATCATCTGTTTGTACCTCGACAAATTAATAAAATCCTTTCCAATGTATGGTTGTCTTAAAATAACCTGAAACCATAATTTCAAATAAAACATGAATAAACCCTCATCTTATATACTTATATTTATTTTATACTTGTATTTTTGTTCTTGTTTGTTATCGACAGATTTATAATGATGAACTAAACCGATTCACGTTTATGAAAACTTGCTTCTGACGGTTTCTACAGATTTTTAACTATAGTTTGAAATATATAGTCCAGGCGTGACCGTGCCACGAAAATCGTTGGTAAATCCTGAAAAATTTGATACGGCTAATTTTGATGTTACTTAATGTTTTTTGGGGCTCTGAATACGGGAAACACAGTTAAAAAATTCTGTCGCTGCCGCTCGAAAAATGATGGCCATTTTTTTAGGCCAAATTTTGTGGTTTTTTACGTTTTTTACAATTAATTTGAAAACGAAGGCTTCAATCGAATATATACCCTTGATCAAAGTTGTAGATAATTGAAATACGCGTCGAATGAGCCCAAGTAGATGATATTTGGAGGTTATGGGCCCGAGATAACGTCTATTTTGTGAGTTCTAGTTTTTTAATAATTTTTCTTTGAACCGAAAAAAAATCGTAAACATAATTGGTCTGGATGAAAAGTTGACATTTTTATTCTACTTTTCTCTGGATTTTTTTTAACATCTTATTTTTTGGCACGGAAATTTGAATTTTCCGAAAAACCGTAAAAATGCGATAGCGTGCTGAAAAATGCATATTTTGACCTAAATCAATATGTATTATATTGTAGATTTGACCAATACTAAAAAAACCTTCAAATGGCATTTTGATATAAGTGCCGAATTTTAGCTCATCTTTCAACAAAGATGACCTCGGAAAATTGCAAAAATATTGAGGTTGTAAAATTCCGGGAAGATCCAAATTTTAGGTGCTGATAGCCTTTGTTTATACGCATATTTTGCGCAGCAGCTCATCTTTTTTGGTTCAGTCAAAGTTGAGATATCGATTAAAATGTGTTTGGGTCCCTCCAAGGCCAAGGACTCATTCGACGCGTATCTCAATTATCTAACAACTTTGATCTCGGCTGTATATTCGATTAAAGTTTTCGTTTTCAAATTAATTAGAAAAAATGTAAAAACCACAAAACAAAACAAAAAAATTGTTTTTAAACTATTTCCCCGTATTCAGCAACCCAAAAAACACAAAATAACATCAAAATTAGCCGTATCAAATTTTCAACCCAATTTTTTTGACCGTGCGCCTGGACTAATAGCCGGTAGCTGATAGCGATACAATAATATTAATAAATTCCGAATAGTCAGACATCAAACGTAACACATGTATGGCAGAAATCTACTGAAAAACTTGGGGAATCTCTAGCTGTAGCTTTGGATATCTCCAAAACATTTGACCGAGTCTGGCACCAAAGCATTCTTGGGAAACTTCCATCATATAGATTGCTGCCTCAACTTTGTCGCTTACTATCCAGTTTTCTCTCAGTTAGATCACTCCATGTGGTGGTTGACCGAGTATCCTCCGATACAATGGCTATCAACGGTGATGTTCCACAGGAGTCTGTCTTGGCACCAACTTTGTTTCTGCTCCATATAAACGATCTACTGAAAGTGATCACCTGTCCCGTCCACAGCTTTGCAGATGATGGTACACTTCATACCGATTTCTCATCTAGAGCCCCTATACCATCCAATGAAGACAGAGGAGACAGACAGGTTGACGCAATTAATGGAGATCTGGCAAGGATTTTGAAATATGGATATGATAATCTTGAGTTTAATGCAACCAAGCTTGCGTCTTCTCCAGGAAGGCGCCTGTAATATGATAATGTCAGGTACAACTATTCCTATGAAGTCTAACATATTCATGGTCGGGATAACTACCAACATCACCCTCATGGGATGATCATGTGAGGTCCATTGCGAAAACCGCTTCACAAAAATTTGGTTTTCTAATTCGTGCGAAGACATACTTTACATCCCAGCAGCTCCCCATACTCTACAAGCACAGCTCCCAAACACATGCTGAAGTTCTTCGATTCTATCCAGAAGAGAGCTATTTGTCTGATTGGGAAAAAAAAGTCAGACAGATGGAGAAATTTAAGAAAAAATAATTGGTATTTGAATCTGTAGGCGAAAAATTAATTTCGCCATAATTGAATTTAGACCATTGCAGAAACTAAGACAAATATGTAGAAGCTATTTGTATCAGCCTTCTACACTTTAAACTTGAATTGCACTATGAATTTTGTATCTACTCAACAATAATTTCTATAATCTCAAAATTGAACAACATTTGCAGCATAAGTGACTATTAGGTGACTAAAATGAAGAGATAATATGCAATTAGAGGTTTGTAAAATTGGAAGTATGTATGTAGAAACTTACTCTTTTGGCGGGTAAATTTACTCCTGCTGCTAATGTTGAAGTACAACATATAACACATATGACACCAGCTCTAAACCCATCCTCTATAATTCTTCTTTCTTCAACAGTTAAGCCTAAGGGAAAATGTTGGCATCAAACAATCATGTATAAATGTTGAAGAATAATACTGACACACATTAAATACTATTTGGAATTAACAGGGTTTCTCAACTTCAGCAAATAGCGTTGGACAAATCTTTGATCAATAACTTAATTTCTAAAACATTTTTTTATACTTTGACTACACGAGAGTCATTATCTATGATGTTCGAAGAACATCGTGTGAGCCAGTGGTGGAATATTTGGAGAGGTGATAAGCATTCGAATTTTTCTTGAAGGTATGGAGGTTATAGGCATAGGGAAAGACCTTAATCAATCAATCAATCAAAACGGAGGCGGACAAGTTCGGAGCACTTACTGCTTGATTGGGTCCATTGTGCGCCCATTGATACAAGAATCAGTCCAGCAGGCCTAAGGCTAACATTTTGCATGGACTGATATCTCTTATGGCTTCAAGCAGCATATGTGTGCTGACGAGGTGTTGTAGCCTAAGAGAAGCCAATGCTGGACATTCTGTTAGGATATGAGAGGCAGTTTCATCCGCATTTCCACATCTACTACAAGCTGCGTCTTCAACAATGTCCATTGTGTGTAGATGTTTATTCAGAAGACAGCGCCCTGTGAGGAGTCCTGTCACCAGTTTTAGGCCTCTCCTGCTCATAAAGAGGGGTTTTAGAGAGTTTAGGCGAGAACTCCCTGATGCCTCCTGCCGGGGGCACCACGCTAGACCGAGAGCCACTGTCTATCCAGTAGCTCCTTGAGGACGTGGAACCCGATGGCCGATGAAATTCCGATCGTTGAATCGGGGCCAGGGGCCCTCAAGGAACCCCGTTTGGCCAGTTCATTGGCCACTTCGTTTCCCTTATGTCAGAGGGGGCAGGTATCCACACTAGCTGGAGTTTGCTCGTTCTGGCTAATTCAACCAGTTTCCCTGCACTCCAAGACAAGCCTAGAAGTCACTTTGTGGGCGCTCGGCTGTTAGTGCAGATTAAATCCACCTACCTCGGTAGTTTAATCTCAGGTTTTCCAGGACACAGGTTCGAATGTGCCGTATGAGGGAAATATCTCACTAGGTAAAGAGTTCCCACCACTTCACTGTTCGATAGAAAAATGAAGTCGGCAGGTCTCGACCTTAACAATGAAAGGGTGACTAGTTCGAGCTCGTCTAGTCCGCTTATCTGGAATCTCTCGTGGTGGAACAACAGACGAGATTTCTGATGAACACCGATCATGGAAAGATCTCCCACGTTTCTACGATGTTCTAAAGAGGGCAATGAACTCGTAAGTGACATCATCGATCAGACGAATAGCTCTCTTCCGGGTAGAATCCAAGAGCTTCACGTATGTTTGGGAGCCGAATTCCAAACATGCGAACAGTACTCCATGATGGGTCGAATCTGTGCTTTGTAGATTATGATGAGCTGCTGGGATGTAAAAGCTCTTGGCACGGAATAAAAAACCGTTTTTGTGAAGCGTTTTTCGCAAAGAACCTCACATGATCTTCCCATGAGAGGGTACTGTTGGTGGCGATCCCGAGCATGGATATGGAAGACTTCATACGAATGTGGGATCCGCCTTCCTGGAGAAGACGCAAGGGTAAAAAACCTGCAGAAAACTGGTGTTAATTAAGGCGCACATTCCTTGAGAATGACAGGTAGAATTCCGTCTGGTCCCATAGACTTTTTGGTATTGAGATCAAGTAGAATGCGTCTAATTGTGCAAGCATTCCAGCAAAAAGGTTGACGGTTTCTTGTGGTGTAGTAGCCAGTGTACCATCATCTTTGGTTAGGGGAGGGAATGAACTGGAAGTGAAATTTCTACCAATTGCTTTGGTGGAAGTCCAAGACGAACTGGACCCATTCGGGCATTCGATAAGCGTTGATCTTATTTTGGCATTATATGCCTCAATATATAATGGGTAATCACAATGATAACGAATTTTTTGGTCGAAAACAAAAACGTCAATTTACAATTACACCTCGCACGATTCATAAATAGAAATATTAACTGGTATTCATTTATTGAAACCTCATAGATAACACGCACTTTGGCGCAACTGAAGCTGTGTCTTTACCACAGAATCTCTATAAAGGTGTATTCTGAGTTCTTAATATGTTACAGCGACTTCTCAAACTGCTTCATCAATTCTAATATTTGCGCGTTTATAAATGCTTTTTTATTATGAAAATAATGTTTCAAGTAATATTAATGCAATATGTATCCTTGGTAGAATGCAATTAATAAGGGGGAAATTGGTTGAACATTACTTAAAAATCTTGATGCCAAAGACCACTTGATTTAAGTGTTACAAACAGAAATTCAAGATAAATTTGAAGATTGTTTTTAACATAGAATACGGAGGACCTAATTGATGGAAAGCTTTACACGAGAACCGTTACGTGGACCCGTAACAGCTCTGATTGGTCGAAATCACCAATAGGCTCCTCCTTCTCTTATACCAGCGCCGAGCGAGCGCGTAAACAACCGAGCCTAGACGAGTGTATACGTGACTGTGACCACATTCATATAAGACAATCTACTACCGGTAGTAGAGTTATCTATGGTCTACTACTTAGGACACAATAAAAGTTTATTAAATATAATTGTTTTCAGTTTAGATTACATTGTAATTCTGATTCAGTCTTGTTCGGGATGATCAATTTATTATTTTTTATTTGTTGGAAAGAAAGATCATTAAACATGTTCTATGTTATTCGTTTTTATCCAATAAAAACTACTTTTTTTTTGGTGGCTTATCTAACACTTCAACCAGGCTGATGAAAAAATATGATGAAAATAAGAGAATGGTATTATCACATGTAGTCTAGGAGCCAGAGCGATATTGATGGTCTGAACATTAACCCGATGGCACTATGGTTTATCGTTAGAGGACGGTTCAATGATCAATTCGTTTCACAGACCGAATTTTCCCAGACTGCTAGATCTCGAGATACAGCATCCGCATTTTTTTTTTTTGACTGGAGGTTAACTCTTTCCAAGTTGCGGTTACTTGAAAAGCATGCCATTCTTATACACTTCCATCATGTGCCATCATTTTTTATCGTGTCCGTTTATCAGGCCGACCAGTTAAAATCGCAAGTTTTATCCACAAAATGAAAAAAAGAAACATTTTTGGTTCAAATAATGGCCAATTACTCGGAAATGGACCGATAACTTTTGATGGAATAGGGTATGTTAACAATTGCCAATACCAAAGAACATTTTCCACCAGGTTTGGGAGGGTTAACTTGCAGTCCATTTTCGGGTCAATTGTAACTGGTTGGCCTTATAAACGGACACGATAAAAAATGATGGCACATGGTGGAAGTGTATAAGAATGGCATGCTTTTCAAGTAACCGCAACTTGGAAATGGTTAACCTCCAGTCAAAAAAAAAAATGCGGATGCTTATCTCGAGATCTAGCAGTCGGAGAAAATTCGGTCTGTGAGATGAATTGGTCATTGAACCGTCCTCTAACGATTAAACATAGTGCCATCGGGTTAATGTTCAGACCATCAATATCGCTCTGGTTCCTAGACTAATGGAATCATCTCTGTCTAGCTGAAACAAAATATAACTAATTTTACCTGAATGGTGATAAGCAATACCAAAAGGAATTGAATACTTCAAAACATTACATAAGGATCCACTTTCACCACTAAGTGATTGTATTATTTGCTTCTTTTCTACACTTTTGTGATCTTTCAAATTCCTGGAAGAACAACATAATATTCATTATTTCGAATATTGAATGCAATTAAATTTACTTGAATAATATCCTCGATAACAGTTTAGCAACATTTTCGCAATTTTTTTTTGAGGAACAAAAAATTAGACATGAGCCTTTAGGTATAACTTCCATAACTAATCCTCCAAGTTGATCAGGATCCCAATCTTTTATCGACTTAGAATACTGGAAATACAAACTTTGTAAATAAATTGTTTTGGCAAGAAATAGTTCACATAAAAATAGAGGTGCTTCTTTAGACATTTATTTGTTTGTTTCACAAATCAAAACTCACCTTAAAATCAAGTGTTCTATCAAAATCTAACAATTCAGTTTCATCTTTTTGATTCCAGTTTACTTTTGCAATTTGATCACCACATTTAACATATTCTGTCAGTTCAACAGGCCTAAAATCTTTTGTATAAACCTGGCTATCTAAAAATTCACATATATCTTGTAGATTTCCAATAGTGGCACTCATTCCAATAATTTGCACCCCCCGGGAAGCTAAAATTAGAATATTAATTTAATTAAACAACGGATAGTAATAATGCAGATACTTAATAAGTCTTGAATTGTTATAATAATAATAACAAGGCTTATTAAAATAGGAATTATCCTAATATAAGCATTTCAATTTACAACATAATAGGAATTGTTAACAAAATTTAAACTTACATATTTAATAAAGTAACATCGTTTTGTACTTTCTTTCAGTTACAATTTAAATTTGTTTATTATAAATTTGTAATGAGATGCTATTTTGGTTAACTGAATTTGATTTATTATTATTTCAGAGTATCATTGCTTGCATTCAATTTCAAGTTATTCATATTAAGTTATAATTCCATTTTTTTTTATTCAACATTAACTGTATTTACAGCTAAATTACAATTTTTGTCACATATTATTAGAAGACGTCATCAGCAGTGGCGGCTGGCACTAAAGGGCACAAGGGCACGTGCCCACCACCAACGTGTCTATTCAAAAACCAAAATAAACACAGAAAGGTATTCGTAAGTAATTCAGTGCATTATTCTATTTCGCACGTCAGGCATATGCATTGATAACGATCAAAACTATGTTCCGGGTAACGTTCTGAAATGTACCTATTTCAACTATGATTCGGCTGACTACGGTTATCTTCGCCATACGCGCTTATACCGTCGGTTTTGGGCACAAAGCATTGTATCTCCAGTAAATGTCTTGCCTTCCTAGAGTGTGTGAATTCAATTTGAAGACGTGAAGTCTGAAGTGAGCCTTTGAATTGGCCTTACGAGGCCATGATGAGACATTGGCGTCGGAAAACCCAGGTATTTATGTAGGCTTAATCAACTTTGCAGTTGAATTAGGCGCTGTGCTTGCAATACATATGAAAGATTCTAGTTCACAAGTGTTTAAATGCGTCTCAAAAACTATTCCGAACGAATTGATAGATGCAATGTTGCAAATTCAGAAGCAGGTAATATTAAAAGAAATTAAATCTGCAAATGTCATTGCTTTGGAGGCCAATGAAACTACAGACACCTCCAATCGTGTTTAATGGACACGCTTTAGGTCATTTTTGCAATATTTGAGGAAACTCTATTACAATACATGCATGAATGAATAAATAAATTATATACCTCCTAAATACATAAGTTTTGTGAGAAGTGCTTCCAAAGTAGGCCCCCGACCAGTTTCTCCAACTAAATGGAGTTCATCTACAACAATAAGTCCCAGCTCATTCAGTCTTTCTGCTTCTATCAAACTATTCAATAAACCAAGAGCTTTCTCAATCGTAGCAATGTAAACGGAATTTTTTCTTCGTCTTTTCCTTGGTGGGTAAGTGCCTTTGCTTCCTGCATATTCTTCAACTAAAAAATCTAAGGTGACTGCAAAAGGTGACAAAGACCATACCTTCAATCATAAAAATGGAATTAATTAATACAAAAAATGTTACAAACTATGGCATTTTCATTTCATTGTTACCAGATTGTTCTGGGTTTTTATATAGTCCAAGCAATAGACGACGATCTAATGTTAAATTTGCAAAAATTAATACCTGAAAAAAAAAATATATGAGCGTATAGGAAATTAAATTTAAAGGTGAGTTTCTGTTTCATGCAACTCGATCCGAAATGGCGAACATAACCTAAAAAATTGCCAAAGTTGCAAAAAGCTGTTTTTCTTAAATAAGTAAAAAACTATGGCTCGGATCGTTAAAAGTTGAGTGAGAAACTTGGTGGTATCAAATAGATCTACCGATTTGCTTCTATGATAATTATTGATATCTTTCATACATTTCGAGTTATATTGAAAAAACCGTTAAAAATCGGGGTATCGAGAAATCGTTAATTATTACGTTTCCATACTTGCTATTTGCTGTACGTATAGTCCATAGCAAAGTAAAAAAGAGATTTTTTTTAAAATTTTTAAATATTGATAATTTTTTGAGATATATCGATTTTTGGAGAAAAAAAACGCGCTCATAAATTGGCTAGATCTTCTCAGCGGATGATCCTAGAGTAACGATTCCAGACTTATTTTCTTCTTGAAGAGTTGTGCTATAATGTTATTGAAGAAATAAGTTTTACAATTTTTATTTTAGGGAAATGTCTTTGACGGAAATCGATTCCTGACATTTTTTCACGAATTACCAAAAACATTTTTCATCTACGACCTTCTGGACCAGAGATAATTTTTTTATTTCAAAAAAATCTGTAAGACGCAATAAAGATTTTACGGAAGTGTGCTTTATGGATGCTAATATTGAATACCTACATTTTCAATAAAAAAAATACTAGGATATGTTTTATTGATTTATAGGATTAGAAATTGAGTAACAAAGTGAAGCGTACGCGGCTGCCGGAGCGTGCGGCGGAATGGGGGAAACTGATTTCGTGCGTTCAAAGTGGCAATGATCATCCTTTCAGTGTATACTCCTCTTCATGTTAGCTCCAAGTTGATACTATACACAATACGGCACAAACGAGATAGCATACTTAGAAAATATAAAAACTGAGACTTTACATGAATTTAAATTTTTTTTTCATATTCTTTTTGCGTAAGGACCCATTCAGCCTCTCTGTACAATGTTCAACCTCTCAGTGTATATTCCTGATGATGTTAGCTTCAATTTGATACTATACACAATACGGCACAAACGAGATAGCATACTTATAAAAAATACAAACTGAGACTTCTCATGGATTTATAATTTTATTCAATTTCTTTTTACCTAAGGACCCATTCATCCGCTCTGTGCAATGATGAAACATCTAGTGTACATTCCTGATGATGTTAGCTTCAATTTGATATTAAACACAATACGGCACAAACGAGATACCATACTTAGAAAAAATAAAAACTCAGACTTCTCATGGATTTAAAAATTACATACATACATAAGAAGTCTCAGTTTTAATTATTTCTAAGTACGCTATCTCGTTTGTGCCTTATTGTGTATAGTATCAACTTGGAGCTAACGTCATCAGGAATGTACACTAGATGTTTCATCATTGCACAGAGGATGAATGGGTCCTCACATAAAAAGAAATTTAGAAGCGTGCAGTGTTGCCATGTCGAAGTGAGGCTGGGTCTTACACAGGCTCACTTCACACACATTTTCAATTCTAGATATTAAAAGATTTCATAATATACATTGATAATTACCTTCTCTTGTACTATTGCAACAAAGGGCAATATAAATAGAGCATTTCTTTTGTAGCATAACAGTTCTCTGAAAATCAAAATTTCTGCAACTAACGTTTTGCCTCCACTTGTGGGTAAAGCATATATCAAATTAGATTTCTCTTCAATTGCGGGTAAACTCAAACATTCTTCTTGCCAGTCTAAAAGAGATATGAAGGTAATTTTTTGACTTTTATTTTCCCTTAAATTGTTGAACCTCACCATAAAGGCTATCTATTCCTTTATATTGCTTGAGCAGGTCTTTAATCCTGTCTGGTAATCCATGAAAAGGACCTAGTTTATTGAAAGAAGGTCGCGAATAATCAATACTGATACTAACATTGTTTTGTGGCTGAATGACATTTTTGGAAACATTAGCAAGTAAAGCACTCTTAAAAGCACTACCAAAACTGTAATCTAGATCAGAATGATTGAAAACTGTATCTTCTCGCCAATTCAAACTGCTCAAACTGCTATAAATTTTGTCTGTTTCAGGATTCGGATCCAAGATAACCTTCATCACTTCATCTGGAACAGTTTTTCTTCCCTTTTTGGGACTATTCCCCATATGATAAATAGAATTTTCTATTTCATCAAAAATTATATCTATGTTATTATTTGAAAACAAGTCGGTGATAGTTCTATCAATCTCTGGAACTTGAGATGTATCTTTATTAAGAACTAATTTTGGTATTTTGAAACAATCTTTGTCAACATCTGAAAACTTCCTTTTATTTGAATTACTGGGTTCATTTTTCTCTTCCTCTATAATGCATTGTTGATTCTCCTCATCATCATCTCTAAAGGAAATAGCTTTTTCAATTTGTCTTAACACTTGAGTGCTGTTGAAAAATTGAGACGACTGGCTTAGAGAATCACAATCAATTGATTCGTTTTGAAATGAATCTTTTTTCTTGATACTGTGCAGTTTCTGATTATTTTTCCTGTCTAGTTTATAGATATTAGGAGTCTCAACATCTGTATTAGCAGTACCTTCAAGATAGTTTTTAAATGCATCAAATTCATTATTTCCACTACTCCAATTTACTACAAGGGAATTCGTCTCACTTTCAATAGTTGTATTATTTTTAACTGAGACATATGATGCTGAGTTGTCTTTGCATAAATTGACATCACTTATTGCTCCAGATGATTCCACAGATTCTATATCATAATTGTCTGCATCAAATTCATCTGTAATAAAATGTGGTTGTTAATAGGGCTCGGAATTGTATTTGAATTATTCAAATATTTAAGTATTTGAATATCCATAATTCAAATACTTTGGAAAAAATATTATTGGATATTCAAATATTCAAATACTCTTTTGAAATATCCTCTTTTCTGCACAATGGACTATTTGTTTATAGTAATACTTAAAAATAATTCAAGAACATTAATATACACCTTTCTTTTCTATATTTGATGATACCAAGTAGTTTTCATCAGCTTCTTTGATACATTTTCGTTCGGCATCACATACTCCCTTTACTAATTTGGTTTTGTGCTTAGTTTTAGCTGGCACACTAATATGCCTGGCTGTTTTGCTTGAACATGAGCCTGAAAAATAAGTTAACCCTCCAAATCATGAGTTACATCAATATGCAACTTTACTTACGAGGCAGTGAAATTTTTCTAACGAAGTCCATGACGTCAGAGTTTAGAACGGATTAAATGTATTGAATAGACGCTTTAGGTGTTCTCCTCACATTTTCAGTACAAGAAATCAAAATACTTACAAAATTCAAACTCAAACCTATTATTATTTCTATTTGATTTTGATTACCTCTCTTACCACAGATTATAATAATATTAACCACAGTATAGACATTTGTTATATTATGCTCTTTTATCTTATTCAATGCTTTGTTTCTACCCAAGAAGTCTTCCTCCTTGTTTCTTAAATTCAGTTCCAGAGGTCTGATCTTTAAACCACGGTCGAATACACAGGTCTGGAAACACGAGGTTGTTTTCTATGTGAGCAGTGAGTCCGCTAAGCGTCGACTCAGTCGACTGGCCCGTAGTACCAAAAGTCGTCACGTAGGAGTATTTTCTGACAACTGTCAGTTGACTTGTCAACACAAGGAATACCTGCGTTTTTAGAAACAAATTACGAAATCGTGCATTGTGCCGAAATGCAAAACGGGGTACAAAAGTGTAAAGCTTCTTGCTTTACACTTTTGTAGTTTCTTACTTCTGTTTTTAAATTGCCGAAAGATGCGGAAATGCGAAAAAAGTGGATGCTTACCACTTCGTGATCCAAGCGTAGCTGGTGGCTGAGCCAGGGACTACGAGTTAGGCGACCCGTAAGAGACTCAAGTCAACCATAGAGTTTCCAGATCTGTGTATACGACCGTGCTTTAAACAAAGCGGAGTTATCTATGTTAAACATGGAAGGGTTTTTAGTGCTTCTGTAAGGTACTAGAAAAAACGAAACGTTAAATTCTGAAATGTATTCCACTTTATGTTTTCTACGATGTATTCCATCACATGTGCAAGCGCTGCAAGTTTTACAAGGGCAAGGAAAATCAATCAATTACAAAAACATACTTCTGAATAACCTACTAACCAAGTATTACCAAAAATATATAAAAATTTAAAAACTAACCTACGAGAAATAAAAAAACTAGCCTGCGATAACATTGCCTCTTGGAGTTTCGATCCTACGCTATTGGAAACAAGAGAATATGAGAGCCTGGCCTGGTCTAACCGCCTGGGCTAGAATTAACGATGCAGGTTCAACATTGAATTCGTCAGAAAATGGAGTATACTGGAATTCATATTCAGGGGGTTTAGCCAACCCATACTCTACTCTATTAAGCTATGAGTAAAAATACTGCAAAAATTCAAGGGGTCACTCCATGTGTTATTTTAAAAACATTTTGTCCTTTGATGCTTTTCGGAGAGCAACTTTGTTTCGAAGGTACGGGGCTATAACCTTTTTCGCATTGAATGTTTATTTCAATAAAAGGGTTGATGTTGGTGTAAATAAAACATTGGATTTCGTCCACAATTCTTGTATTACATGTAAAGCGTCTTAACCTACAATAACTGTTGAAAATGAGTACCACCAGCTAGGATGCATGCATCCAATCTTCTCATTGCCTGCCGAACTATTTCAAAATCACCATGGTCGTGTCTAAATAAATTGCACCAATCGATTATCCGGTTTATGAAATAATCCACGGGGTTCAAACCTGGAGATCGAACAGGGCGTAAATGGTGTCCACCTCGACCAATTCAGTTAGAAACTTTATGTAAAAAAAGAAATTGAGGAGTGTAACCATCCCACTAATGATGTATTGTATATTTGTTACACAGCAGAAGAAATAATTCTTCAAAATTAACAATATTTATTTAAAGTTAATATATTTAATGATCTTGTAATTTAAATATTAAAAAAATTACCAAATAATTTATTTAAGTATAGTTTAATTGAAAAAATTGTAGAAATATACGTTAATGTTAGGCTGTTATGAGTCTAAAACAATTAATGATAATAATATTAAAAATAAACAAATACGACAATTATGTACCCGTATGATAATGTTTGCGGGTCAATAAATAAAAATAAATTATATAAATTATGAATTATTTTTAATAAAATATCGATTTGTTATAATTTTTTTCTCTTTTTATAATTTTCTTTATAGTACCTCTTCTGCTTCATAACTTTAAAAAGTGCGCCTATTTGATTTTAACACCTTCGTGAAAGTAAACAATTCGGTGTAGAAGGGGAGACCGTGCGAGTGAGAGCACACTACATGTGCGACGACAGAATGTCCATCAACTTACCAGCACCTTCCTAGGCCTAACACACAACTTGTCTACTCTATATATAAAACTCTTTGTAACAACTCGGCAATTTATTGTTAGTTGAAAAAATTATCTTATTAAGTCCCTAGAAAAGACCACAAGATTACGATATAAACTCTCATTGACGCGTACGAGCAATTCTTCGTTAAAAATACTGAGAAGGTAGAATCCACATAGAACATTTGTAATTATCAGATGAGTAGATTTCATTACGTAAACATGATTCCTGTGAACAAATTTTTCGGATAATGAAATAAGTGAAATTGAAATATCACGCGGTGTAGACATAGAGATCTTAGAGTAGAGGTATTGTGTGACCTTTTCCTTGCAACCGTTTAAGAAAAAAACTCGGAATTACGCTCCGCCCACTCGAAGCGAGATGCTCCCGTTTTTTCAGGTTTGCGTTGCATGGATAATTTCTGCTCAGTATTTATTTATGCGCAGTCTATAGGATGGGCGGGGCGTCCGATAAAGGGGGTTAATTATTACGATTATTTATCCGGAGATTCTTCTTAAACGGTTGCATACTAAATACATCGGCTTTATGGAGCTCAATACCTCTATTCTAAGATGGAGTAGATGACATGAGGACACTTAAGAGGGGATGACATAAGGTTTGATAGGAACTGTTACTTCCAAAATAAAAAAGTGTGTCATAATAAAATTTATTTAAAAAATAGGTATCACAATATATTCTTATTCTAACTATTATTAGTGGTACTATTCATTGAAAATAAAATAAATCAATTTTAACAAAATGGTCAAGGAAAATACTGTAAATGTGAAATGAAAGTGTCAATGCTTAAGCTTGAGCTGTATTTGATACAATCTGCTACATTCTGGAAGAGATTGTTAGTTTTGAAAAATCTTTCTCATTCTAGCAAATATACAATACTTTGTTATTGGGGGAATAATAATCCACCTGTAGAGATCACTATTTTTGAATCATTGAAAATAAAACAAGTTCAATGAAAAATCCAAAAAACTCTTCCAATATACGAAATCCTATTGAAAACAAACAACTTCAATCCAAAGGTAATATATACATTCAATGATAGGACCAATTTTATCAAGATAATAAAATTCAATACTTGCCGAACTTATGAAAAGATTAGAGATATTGAATTCAACAGGGTAGTAACAGATTTCACATCAACTATACCGTATATACAAAATTCAAATACATCACTTAAGCATTGAAGGTGATAAATAATTACTGATTCATTTTATTTTCATGTCACAGGTGATTAATACTCAATTAGCATTTTTAATAAAGTTATTAGGCAACCTCGTTATCCTATCTGAAAATGTAGCATGAGCTATGTCACCCAAACTTTGTCCCATTTTAACCTTATCACCAGGGCAAACATTGAACTTGAAATTAGTGGGTGCTTGGAAAACTAATACTATAGTTGAACCCATTCTGAACTCTCCCATTACCTCTCCTTTCTTCAGACATGTTCCATTCCCCAAACAGAGATCTCTACAACGTTTTGTTTTTTTCGAGTGATTAGTTTGTAGCGTTCTGTCAAAGTAAACTTTAATCGTTCCTACATTTGTGGCACCTGTAACATAAAATTAATTAAAACACAAAATTCTCCTAACCTACAATACAATGATTATTGCGTAAATTGAACAGAATCTTTGAAATTGTATAAGTGGGCAATTCTAAATTAAAGGAGTCGGCCTAGGGGGGGGGGGGGGTCTGCGGAACTTGCCGGGGCAATTTTTTTCCGTTTCTACATCGTACTTGAACTCGTTTACCGGCATATAGACATTAAAAAGTTTTTTTATGAATTTTTAGAATTTTTTGGGTTGTTTTTGACCCCAGAAATTGACATTTTATAATAAATAAACGTACAAGAAGTCATTTCCGATCGGAAATTGACCGCTGAATTCAGTTTCCTTACATAACGTATCATTTTCTATCCATTGGCTGATTTTCGGCAAAATACCTTTTTTTTGACGGTGCCATATCGGTGTGAGCAGCCACTTAAAAAAAATGTGGTTCTAGCGAAACCTGCGTGTTTTTATCTCAGCTTCATGATAAAATAAGAATTCTTCTGACTAAATGGATTTTAGAGGTCGAAAAATCGAAAAAACTAAGAAAACGACAAAAAACCGATATTACTGTACAAAAATCTGCCGTCAGGTCGCTGACAAGCGTTTTTTTGGGACATATGACCTCGAAATTGGATTCAGCGGGAGATTTTACTATAAGAAAACAGTTCCCGAACGTCATCCAACAGTTTTTACACTCCAGTATACCATTAATTTTACGCCAAAAAACCAGGTGAACGTAATTTTCTTCGTTTTTACCTTTTTCGATCTCAAAGTTGCAGAATTTAGAATCGTAAGTAGGATATTTGAATGAATTGGACAATTTTCGATCGAAAACATGCTATTACATTATTTTTAAAAATATTTTGGTGCTTTGGAAAAGCAGTTTGAAAAAAAGCTGTTTCGTAGTTGCAAATCTAGAGACTTCGTTTTTTTTGTAATGTTTGAAGTTTGTTTCTTAAAACTTTAAATCGACTAAAATCGTGATCAAAATGATTGATTTTGATGTAAAATTTCCCAAGCATTCTGATTTTGGATAATTTTTCAATCCCACATGATGACCCAGAGCCACAAAATTACACTAATTTTTATTCGGTTTCGTTGTTTTGTCTCCTATTTTTTGCGCTTTCTGGAATTTTGTGGCTCTGGGTCATCAGTGAGATTGAAAAATTATCAGAATCAGATTGCTTGGGAAATTTTACATCAAAATCGGTCAATTTTGATCACGACTTTAGTCGATTTAAAGTTTCAAGAAACAAACTTCAAACATTACAAAAAAAACGAAGTCTCTAGATTTGCAGCTACGAAACCGCTTTTTTTCAAACTGCTTTTCCAAAGCACCAAAATATTGAAAAAAAATAATGTAATAGCATGTTTTCGATCGAAAATTGTCCAATTAATCCAAATATCCTACTTACGATTCTAAATTCTGCAACTTTGAGATCGAAAAAGATCAAAAACTGGACTAAATTACGTTTACCTGTTTTTTTGGCGTAAAATTAATGGTATACTGGAGTGTAAAAACTGTTGGATGACGTTCGGGAACTGTTTTCTTATCGTACAATTTCCCGCTGAATCCAATTCCGAGGTCATATGTCCCAAAAAAGACTTGTCAGCGACCTGACGGCAGATTTTTATACAGTAATATCGGTTTTTGTAGTTTTTTTAGTTTTTCGACCTCTAAAATCCATTCAGTCAGAAGAATTCTTATTTTATCGTAAAGCGTGAGGTAAAAACACGCAGATTTCGCAAATAACAATTTGTGGCTGCTCACACCGATATGACGCCGTAAAAAAAAAGGAAGTTTGCCGAAAATCGGCCAATGTATAGAAAATGATGCGTTATGTGACGATTACGGAAGGAAACTGACACCATTTTCGGATTTAGCGGCCAATGTTTGATCGGAAATGACTTCTTGAACGTTTATTTACTATGAAATGTCGATTTCTGGGGTCAAAAACAGTTTTTTGGCATTTTTGTTGAAAAACAACCCAAAAAATAAAAAAAAACTCATAACAAACTCTAAATGCCGGTAAACGAGTTCAAATACGATGTAGAAACAGAAAAAAATTGCCCCAGACTATTATGCAAATCAATAAACGTACGGGGTAACAAGTTACCGATAGAAGAGTTTCAAATATGTTTCTCAATTTGGGGGGAGTACCCATCGGAACACCTTTGTTAATTTTAACAAAAAATGTGATCAAAATAAAAATAACTAATAAAACTGTCAAATGATATGTATTTGTTTTAAAAAAAGCAAACAAAAAATTCACTAGTTAATTTAAAAAAAAATGTTAAAATACATTTTGCAATGTTGGAATAGTATGAATAAATGTGTACAAACACGTTTCGCAGTCGCTTTCCAAAGTGCGCTAAAATCATGCTCTATGAAACTAATTCTTCAATGTACTATTATATTTACAGAGATGTAGACAGAAAAGGGTCTTTCCTTTGTAAACGTATTATTTGGATAAATTGAAAAGTTTCCGTATGTTATTTTGAGAACCTAGGTAACATTTCATTAGCATTAGCAATTACTAAATACTAACCTACTGCTGTATAGGAAAAGAATCCATGTTCCCATTCCCCTAAATATATAGAACGTTCGTTCAAACAAAAGAGTCCGGGGATCCATTTTGCTATTCTTGGATTAACGGACAGCAATTCTCCGTGAAAATGTCTGCGATGGGTAGGTTTCCAATCCGCAGGCGAGTGAAATCTTCGAAAAAAAACATTCATTTTTGAAATGTTCAAAAACACAACGGAGCAGCACGTAGAAAAGGTTTGATATAATTATTTCGGGCATATCGTCCGCAGATCTATCTGTATTACGTATTTATGTTGAGCTAAGATCATGGTTTTGGGAGATAAAGATAACGAGTTCAAGGAAACAAAAATTGTGCCATTCCAGACAATACACTTTGAATGTAAGACATTAAACTCACAAAGAATGGTGTAATGATAATTTCAATGAACTGCGATATCAACAATTCTACAAAATACTTGAAAGTTCACGTTGCTCGGCTAGGGTTATCACAAGTACAAGAATGAACGCCCAATAAGTTAGTTCAGAATGTGCTTCTGTGAACTCATTTCCGAGATAAAGTTATTCAATATGATAACGTGAATCTAATTATTTAAAACATAGGCTTAAAAAAATTATGAATTTAGCAAATTTCGGTGTGTCACGATAAAAAATTAAATGTAGATATCACGGGACAAAGCACTTTCAAACAAGAGCTATAAGAATTATTTGAAATGACTTTGGCAATCACATTCGTCACTTTTACAAAATACCAATACACTAGGTATATGAAATGCACGATAAGAAATTTGGAGGTCTAGCACCCCGCTTGCCTGTCCAGTGGCGTTTGACTTGCCCTTTCCTACATTCAGCAGCACGCCACTGCCCGGCCGAGACCAACGCCTTATTTGGAGAGGAGACGATCTTTTGAACCATCTGGGCCTGCTCCCCCCGTCTACTCGTGTTCAGTGTTAAACAGCTTCCGTTTGACGAGTAACCGTTGGCCTCGTATTATCGGCCTAACACATATCATTGCCCTGTCCGCCAATCCATTACTCAGAAACCTAGGATAGGAAGCACAGACACCGGACTTTAGGAGTAAAGCCATGTGGTGCAGCATTTACCCACGCAGAGGCAACTGTCTTTTCACCTTTACCATAGAAGGACGTAGGCGGACCCACTACGGGCGCTACTAGACTATATTATTGCCCCTTCTGGGTTATAGCCAACTTTCACCCCCCGTTTACCTGTTTTACCAGGAACGAGTAACCGTTCGGCTTCGTTCAAATAGCCTACCGCACGTGACTACCACGGCCGTGAATACGCTGCGACCAGTCATCTGCGCCGTGGTTTTTATGTGTAAACGTTATATGGTGCACCGTTTACCTGACGATTCGCAGGGCACCTTTTTTCGCCCCGCTCGGTCTGCAAAGCTATTTTAAGCGAGAACCTACATACATTCTGCCGCAGTAGACACCGTGATTGCTGCACTATACACGATCCTGCCGAGGTAGTCCCACTCGCCTACTCGTTCTAGACTAAGCTACGTTTACGAGCCATCGCTGACCTCGTTAAGTTTTGCCTTCCGCAGCACTCTGGGATAAGAAGGCACGGTATCGTGGTTTTAGAGGTGAAATGTATGTAACGAAATAATAAATAAAACAAAGTAGTTTTATTTATTATTTCGTTAAAATGATAAACTATCATAAAGTAACGGCTTCCACAATTGAATTTTTGAAATGTATGTGTTGCCCAGTTCACCGGATCTTTTGCAGTGGCAACTGTTAGTTTCGCCCCCAGGCGTTACTTATCTAGGGAGCCGCGCAAAGGACGTTGCCTGCTGAAGCTACTGCCTAGGTGGCATACGAGTAGTACAATAAGCAATTGCATCAAGTCGTTCTAGAATCATAGGAAATGGTAGAATTAAACAAAACCTGTGTTTATGGAATTCAGACCTACGCTCAAACGAAGCGAGGGTGGAAAACATGCTTGTACGTGAAGATGTTGGGGGATTACTACCACCACACATTACGAAGGCATCCCAATCGCTTATACAGATTGAGTCAAATAGCCCGGTGTATTGCCAGTGAATAAGTTAGATATAGAATCGACGCAGATGAGAATAGCATGTATCCTCAACCTGAAACAAAATGGGCGTGATTTTTAAGGCGCATGTCAGTACCCCTTACTTAAAGACACATACCAGTATTTTACTAGACATTAAAAAGCATATTACCGGTAGCGCCAATGTTATAGTGATCTTTTCATCATTTTGGAGGATAAAAGGCCAAATTCTGGTTAAATTAGTGACTGAAAAGTCCTTCAAAATGCCTTGCATGAAATTTGATCAGTTTTCATTTTGCAGTGGTGAAAATATGTCTTAAAAGTTTGATTTTCACTAATTCAATAAATAAATGAAACTATAATTTCGCTAACATAATAGCTTCTTCAAATACTGTATTAGCGAAACTATATACATTTATTTATTAAATTAGTGTAAATCAAACTTTTAATACTTATTTTATTTAAGTTTGGAATCACGTAATGCCTGATTATATTCACCTGTGATAATCTCCTGGTGCCAAATAAATGACGCATTGGTAGAGAGTATAGTCTGTGTTATGTCTTCCATGTAACAAGGAACTTCTATAATCGGAACTATTATTATTGTTCCATGTATTTTCGCCAAAAAATTGTCCTAACGTGTAAGTGACACCTTTGACCTAGAAGTAAAAAAAAGTAAATTAGGGATGTTCCTAATTCCACATTAACAAGTATGGGACATAGCTGCAGTTTTTGTCTTTTCATATTTGTTTTGATAGAATTTGAATTCGTACAAAGTAGTGTGATAGAATTAGCAATAAATGTCGGTAATTTTTGCATGATTCTGAGTTCGGAGAAAAAAATTGCCTTAAGTAGATAATTATGATACAAATTGAAGGAACTAAAATCGAACAATTTTCAATTGTTGCAAATGGTTAAAAAAAATGGTAAAAATGGCCAAAACCGGTTTTTCGCGTCGGACATCGTCGGATTGAGTTAAACAGAAAAAGCTTTTAGTAAGCTTATGCGCCGGGAAAAGACGGAAAAAATGAGCTGCGGATGAACCCGATTGGTCCAGCGGTGACCCCGCAAATTGCAAAAAACCATCGATTTTGCTCGAAATTTCAAATATTCATAACTCTTGTTTTTTTGAAGATTGAGAGCTGAAATTTTAATAGGTTGTAGCTATTGTGCCCACCAAGTACCACACAAATTTTCAGCTCGGATCGGATGTACACTTTTGCAAACCGGAGCTTAATGCAAAAAAAAGCAAACTTACCAAATTTTCAACCTCTTATCTTGCTAAAACAATTATTTTAAATAATGGTATTTCGTGCGCTTGGCTGTGCGGCGCGCGTGGAAGGGAGAGCCGTCGTTCGTCGTATTTTTTTAGAGTACTTCCACAACTTTTTTAGGGCCATTTTACAAAAGTGATTTTTTTTTGCATTAAGCTGCGGTTTGCAAAAAGTGTACATCCGATCTTGCTGAAATTTGTGGTACTTGGTGGGCACAAAAGCTACAACCTATTAAAATTTCAGCTCGTAATCTTTAAAAGAAGAAAAGTTAAAGTTATGAATTTTTGAAATTTCGAGCAAAATCGATGGTGTTTTGCAATTTGCGGGGTCACCGCTGGACCAGTCGGGTTCATCCGCAGCTCATTTTTTCCGTCTTTTTACGGCGCATAAGCTTATTACAAGCGTTTTTCTTTTTAATTCAATCCGACGCGAAAAACCGGTTTTGGCCATTTTTACAATTTTTTTTGGACCATTTGCGGCGATCAAAAAGTGTTCGATTTTAGTTCCTCCAATTTGTAACATAATTTTCTATTTAAAGAATGTTTTTTCTCCGAACTCAGAATTAAAAACTCCAAAAAGCCAATTCTATCACACTAAAGCAGAATATTATAAAAATGGGGAAAAACTGTACTGTCACATTACTAAAAAAATAATGAGTTGTCGTTTCATTGAAAAGTTTTCTCCGCTGCTGCACCAGTACCAAAAGCCATTCTTCAACAAAATTTATAGTTCGGTCACCATTTCTACTATTTATGTATTGTGTGATTATCATTTGTTAAGACAGTGTGAATGGCGCTTTAGGCTAGTTATCACAGTTTTGAATATCGACAAATTCTTGGAGACCAACTGTGTTGACCTCATCATTGAAGAGGTGAATCAGAAATGTTATCGACAAATACAGTTAGTTGACGTTCATTAGGCATAACAGATAAAGACGAGAGTTCATATTTATAAAAAAAACCGTTAATAACAGGTCACTGCAGTCAACAGGCAATAATTGATTAATCCCCGCGCTAGAACCTTTTACTGATAACTTTGCAACCTTGAAGTAGGATATCAACCTAACAATCAGAAAATTGTTTCACCGGAGCAATTAAAATTTTATTATTCATTGACCCAGTCATCCAGTCAATACATTAATATGCTGATTGATATCTAAATACATATTACTGGAACAGTTTCAATACTCAGTAGACGTAGATGAAGATAAAAAGTTTGCTATTTACTGCATAAGATAGGATCATTTTGAAAGTACGAAATTATTCCAAAAATTCAGACGAGAAAACTTCCTGAATGAAATATCAAATCACGAAAAATAAGTATTAAACATTAAAGCTAAACGCTTATTATTTTCGTCTTTACGTACGTTTCGGTCTCACGACCATCACCAGACGTATTATGTCTAAAATGGGATTTCTTAAAGCTAATTGTATCAGCATAAAACGTCCTTATCGCACACTTATCACAGATTTTGTTTGACATGAATTCGTACATTATAACAAAATTGCTAAGCAGTGGATTCTTGACACATATTCATATATTTAAAACATTAATGTGTTACAATTCCGATTATTCGTGTTTCTGTTCGTTTTGGCGACGTTGGCATTTTTAATTGCAATTGGTGCGATAAGGTCGCTTTGTGCTGGCACAATTAGTTTTAAGAAATCCCGTTTTAGACATAATACGTCTTCTGATGATGGTCGTGAGACCGAAACGTACGTAAAGACGAAAATAATATGCATATGTGTTAGTGTGACCTATTTCCCAAGAAATTATATATAATTCATACCTGGGTTAAGAATCATTATTAATTAAAGCTATACTTTTATTCAACGATGTAATTTAACATGATAATATTGGAATGAACACTTTTTTGTTAATAATTCTATTATTTCGAATAACCAGTGATTGGTTATTGGGTAGCCAAGGTTATGATAATTTACCTTTGGTGCTAACCACTAGTTGTACTTTCAAAAGTCTAACTTGGCTGAGTTGGCTGCCCTAAGGCGGATTATATTTACGAAGACAATACAATGAGTATTTTTTGATATTCATTCTGAACAAAAACGCATGGGAATAAGTAGAAGAGTTACTGATGTTTATTAATTAATTAATTAATTTGACGGTCCAATAAACAATAGAAGTTGAGATCGCTAATACCCAAGTTGATGGAAGTATCAAATTTAAATTACAAGATTTGACTCTCACCAACCAATAAACTAACAATTGAACTAATGGGATAAGATTGTGCAAAATGGACCTATGATCCTACGAAGATGTGATGGAGATTTTAATCAGACTTCTTCGTTGGAAATAACATGCTTACAGTCTTATTTTATAAATGAATGTGTAAAATTATTTTGGCTTAAGAAAGTTAGAAAATTAAACTCAAATTTACACAAAACTTTTGATATTTAATTTAGAATTAATGGTTACAAATTGTTTCACCACACTGTGACATTCTCAAAGCTACGAGTTATCAACAGTTAATTGATAATTCCTAGCTTTGAGAATGCCCCAGTTTGGTGAAACAATTTGTAAGCATTAATTCTAAATTAAAAGTTACAAGTTTTATGTAAATTAGAGTTTAATTCTCCTACTTCCGAAAGATAGAACCTATATATATATATATATATAATATAATATGAACTTTCGTTGTTTCAGCGAAGTATTTGATTATCAAACAAATCAGACGACCTTTGAAGTGCTAAATCAGTTTGTTCTCTTTCCAATATCCCTTGTACGATATGACTTATTTCAAATTTCAATACAATTCGCGTCAAAAGAGGATGGTTTTGAGCACAGTGTATTAAAAATTAAAGTTAAAGAGTAGGTACTCATCAAACAATTGAGATAGAACATCCCATCTCTTGAAGCGATTGAAAGCATCAACAAAATGTCTACTAGTGCAAAATGTAGTGGTGCCAACGAATTGTTATAATCTTAACTAAAAGTAATGATTGGTTTCATACTCACTTGCTCTATTTGTTCAGTTGTGACAGGACCCAAGTGTAGAACAGTACCGTCGCACGGCGATACCAAAGAACTGTCTATGTCAATTTTTCGCACGTCTTCTTTAATGGCCCTAGAGAAAAAGTCTGCTAAGCTTGGATATGATTTTAAATCTTCATTTAACGCTTCTGATATATTAACGCCAAACGTATTTGAATATAAGCCATATACATAAGGTCTCGTATATTCGGGTAATTTTACATCTACAAATAACGTAATCAAATAATTTAGTTTTGTTTTCAAGAGGAAGAAGCAATTTATCTAGCTTCTAGAGGGCGATCTTGCGAGTTTCAATTAGACGATTCAGAGAAACTGACGTTTTCAGATATACCCAGTTGATTTAAAATATTTAGAGCATTCTGTCAGTTCCGTTTATACCGGAAGTATACTCTAACTTTCTCATTTTGAAGAGAATACTCTGACATTATGACATATTTCGATAAAGCTTCCCTTGAGGATTCTTCCAATATAGGCTTTTGCTACTCTTATACTGAGAAATGGCATTTTTTTATCACGGAAGAGGGTCAATTTAACGCTCTGTATCTTATTAATTAATGGATATTGATTAAAACTTCTTTTTTATTACCCACTTTTTTAATATTGCGAATTCTAATTCAATTTACACATTTCTTTGACAAAGTGATTATTTAGGTAGGTGCAGGATGATTCAAATGCATATAATACAAATATTACTAAGCTATTTCAAATGGATCATTTCTTTTAATAAAGTTAAACAGATGTTTTACTGTTCATGAAGTTTCAATAACCATTCCCTATATCTTTACCGACCCGTTCTTGAAATATTAAGTTTTCAAAGTACTGATTATGGATTTGCATTTGCATCTCAGCTTGAAAGTAGTGTCTCGAATTGCGTTTATACCGGAAGTACACTCTAACTTTCTCATTTTAAAGAGAATACTCTGACATTATGACATATTTCGATAAAGCTTCCCTTGAGGATTCTTTCAATATAGGCTTTTGCTACTCTTATACTGAGTGTTTTACGAGAAATTGCATTTTTTTTTATCACGGAAGAGGGTCAATTTAACGCCTGTACCTTATTAATTAATGGATATTGATTGAAACTTCTTTTTTATTACCCACTTTTCTAATGTTGCGAATTTTAATTCAATTTACAAATTTTTTTGATAAAGTGATTATTTAGGTAGGTGCAGGATGATTCAAATGCATGTAATACAAATATTACTAAGCTATTTCAAATGGATCATTTCTTTTAATAAAGTTAAATAGATGTTTTACTGTTCATGAAGTTTCAATAACCATTCCTATACCTTTATTGACCCGTTCTTGAAATATTAAGTTTTCAAAGTACTGATTATGGATTTGCATTTGCATCTCAGCTTGAAAGTAGTGTCTCGAATTGCGTAAAGAATGAGTACTCAAATATTGTATTTCCCATGGTACTTTACAGCAAACATAATACAAATCCATAATCCGTACTTTAAAAGCTCTTTCGTGATAACGCTTGCCATATGAGGATAACTTTATCGAAATATACAATACAATAACTTTATTTCGTACGCCCATATACATGAGATGAAACATGTAACATAATAATAACTAAAGTATAAATCGATTTTGTAATATAATATAGTTATAATTATTATTTTTACAAATACATACACAATCCAGACACAGATACTGGAAATAGTAAATATTAAAGAATGACTAGAGTTTATCACATAGCAGGAAATTCATTAACGTTATAATAACCTTTGGTTTGCAAAAAAAATTCTTACTCTGGATTTAAATAATTTTATTTGCTAAATTTGTTTTATCGTATTGGGCAGATGGTTGTATAACTTGGTAGGCATATAAAACACTTTTTTGAAAGGAAGTTATGTGTGAATTGTCTTATGTGAGATACATATCACAAATATTTCATGATGTACAGTGTTCTATTTAAAATAAGAATGTGTATAACCGAAAGAGAGTGGATTCTGTAAATATTTCAGATCAACTAGGCATATCCGAAAATGCCTTACCGTAAAAACAACTAATTTTAATTACATATAATTTATCTAAACCGTCTAATTGGCAAACACAAAGAATCACCCTATATAATTATGACGTACATTGAGAAAATATATGCAGATGATAGATGAAAAATTGTTAGTGTTGCAGTATGCTTGAATATTTGAAATTTCTGATCAATACCGCTCTTATTTTTTCTTCTAATCAAGAAAAAAGGTCAATATCCTTTCTAGTTCTGGAGGATATATCATAAAATTAACATTTATATTCGTAGATTACAAGGTGGTTCTTTATGAGATCAGCAGAACTTTTTTTTTTAATACTTTGACTAAAAGAGAGGGAAACCTATAATGTTCGAAGAACATCGTGTGAGCTAGCGGTGGAATGTTGGGGGAGGAGTATTTTTCTTGAAGGTTTGGAGGTTATAGGCATAGACGTCCTTGTTTGTCCGTAGTGATTTGCATAAATGATAAATATCGGTGATCGCTTTGAATAATCAAATGATCATTGGAAATATGACGAAGCGTAAAATTTGTAATTGAAGATTTACAGAAAATAACCATTAAAAGTTTGATTTTCACTAATTTAATTCATTGAATGCCACTAGTCTCGGTAAGACCGTGACTCCTTCAAACATACATTACAAAATAGTAAACAGTATTTTGTATTATATGAAGTTTCGAATATCAAGACACAACAATAACTTCTTGATTGTCTAATTAATCAATATGTTTCTATTAGGGTTAGGGTTTTTGAAAACTCAAAAATGAAACGCTATTCCACGAGATCCATGCTCGGTACACGCGATTGGTTATACCTATAGTAAGTAACGGTAATGCCGTTTTCACATTTTGACTCATCACTCATCTTGGACATAGGAAAAGAATAGGTACCTTCGAGTGGCCTTGAAACTTGATGTGCAATAAAAACAGAACCGAAGTTCAGAATCAACTAACTCAGTGGTTTAGCAGACAACTAACCTACCTTAATGGCTCTCGCGTAATACAATAGCTCATCAAGAGCATAGCCACTCGAAAGTAACAGAGTATCTTTTACCTCAGATTAAAATTGGTTTCAAATTTTGAGTTTTGCTTCTTATACATTACCTATTCTTTGACATTAGTGCTGAATAGGAAGTTTTGCCTCATGTCATATGCATACTAGGAGAGTGATCTTTCGGATAATATCAAAACTAATTCAGTAGGTTTAGAGAGAACTGAATTTGAAACAGTTTTCTTCTTTCAGAACAACTCAATAAATTTGAGGACGGAATAAAGTGATTAATGTTGCGTTTGGCGATGGTGGAAGAAGTATTTCAAGATTGAACTGGTCTTTACTGATTGTAAATCCATTATAATACAAATGAACCCTACACTGAATAATACATTAGCTTAATGATTGGGAATAAAGATTGTTTACAGCTGAATGTATTCGTGTAATTCGTAAACAATTTGAATCATTAAGTCAGTTCTCTTGGTCATTATCTCTTGATGTATATTTAGTTAGTGATACCTTTCATTTGTGAAAAAAAATATTACAGAGGTTTTACAATGGAAAAACCTCCCTCTAAAATATGGATACGTATGCTAAACTAGATAACGATATCTTCAAAAACGCAATTTTCATCAGAGTAAAATAGATTGTTTCTGATAACCTTTAAATTATCTCATCCCAAGAAAAAGAAAGTTCAAAACATGTTTGACAAGGAAAAATACTTTATGAATTAAATTATGGAGGAGGGATACACATGGTTTTTTTATCCACTCTTTAATGGAATTTCAAATAATAATTCTATATCTTTATCAAAAAGCACCCTCTCAAATCCTTCACATGTGAGATCGATACTCTTTTAGTTTAACTTTTCACGAATATTGATACATTTTTTCATATATGCTACAAGAATATTCACAAAGTCCTGTATATGATAATGATATTCCTCCGTTCAATCGTTTGATTAATGTGAGAAGCGAGTGAAGACAATAATTGAACATCAATAATACGAAGTTATTCCCCTTCCTGAACAATGTTTTCTGTCATATGGACTATCTTCACGAACTAGAATGTTTGAGCAGAAACCTTTTTAGATGAATTGTCACAAAATGTTTGACAAAGAAAAATACTTTATGAATTGAATTATGGAGGAGGGATACACATCTTTTTTTCATCCACTCTAATGGATTTTCAAATAATAATTCTATATCTTTATCAAAAAGAACCAATCCCTCTCAAAACTAGAATATTTGTGCAGAAATCTTTTTAGATGATCTGTGCCACATATAAAAGCAAATTTTCTACAATTACACCAATTCTTGAATAGTAGACATCCGCGGATAGATCATCTTGAGAAATCTTGACTTCCGGGTCACAATAGCACGACTTGATGCCTACGTTTCGCCAACCATTACAGGTTACATCTTCAGGGCAGGTTTGAGGCTTGAACTGAAACTGTTTTTTCAGTTCAAGCCTCAAGTCTGGCGTAAGATGCCACCTGTAATGGTTGGCGAAACGTCGGCATCAATTCGTGCTATTGTGTCTCGGAATCCACCCGGAAGCCAAGAATTTTAAATAAACTGAAAAATAGTGCATCGCATAGCCATGATAATATTTCAAGCTTTGTATTGAAAAAATGTATGAACTTCATCATAAAACCTCTGAAGCAAATATTTGTCAAATACACCACTCCAGAATTGAATAAGACAAAATGCTATTTTCCCTGTAGAATGTGTAGACAATATCTGATAAAATTTCTGACATTCTCTACAAACACAACTTGATTGAAAATTTAGGTAGATTTAAATTTACTAATAGTGGAGTCAATCTATGGAAAAATAGGACGAGGTTCGTAAAAATTTGATTTGATTTGATAGAGATGTCTTATGATAAAAATGATAAGATCCTAAAATTTCTATTACCAATTGGGTGGAACCATGTCTAACCTTCAAAAAACTGGTTTTATGCACTTTTTAGGTCAGTTTTGGAGTTTTAATTTTTTTTGGACCCCTTAGACGTCCGGCTAAGGTTTGAAATTGGTACCCTTTTATTGTTGGTATTTGAGGAACCTTCAGTCTCCATTTCGTGACCTTCCGTTTATCCCCCTCCTGGAATATATTTATATATATACGTTTTTAGGAGCAAAAATTCAAATTGGGCTATTTTAGCCAAATTGCAACCAAATTGGATGAAATTTGGTGAAAAAGTAGGTCGTGGCGGTCACAATAAGTGGTTCAAATATGGGCTAAAAATATTGAATGGTTTTGCTTAAGCCAACTTGGCCCAAATTTTAAAGTGACTCCCTCTTTTGTCAAAAAAGTCGGAGCGTACTCTACTTAGGGTCAAATTAAAGGTTATTTTATGTACTTTAATGTGGTATATGTCCGTTACAACTTTTTTTCACGATTCATTCATTTTTTGGCCATTTACAGTATATGTTATTATAAACCATTTATGTGATCCACATCAACGTCACATTTTTTGTACTATGAAATACGTTATAACTTTAAAATTTGGGCCAAATTGGCCAAAATTGAATTTCAAGCAAAACCATTCAATATTTTCAGCCCATATTTGGACGACTTCTTGTGACCGCCACGACCTATTTAAATATATTCCAGGTGGTGGGGTAAACGGAATGTCACGAAATTTAAACTGAAGGTTCCTCAAATATCAACATAAAAGGGTACCAATTTCATACCTTAGCCATTAGTCTAAGGGGTCAAAAAAAAATAAAACTCCAAAACTGACCTAAAAAAAGGGCAAAAAAGGTTAGACATGGTTCCACCCAATATTGGTAATAAAAATTTCAGGAT
Organism: Endomychus coccineus; assembly: GCA_958510875.1. NCBI lineage: Eukaryota > Metazoa > Arthropoda > Insecta > Coleoptera > Endomychidae > Endomychus > Endomychus coccineus. The sequence goes on along the minus strand of OY294067.1, from coordinate 28,701,942 downwards.
CTTATTATTTTTTCCAGGTCGCTAACCTCTATCAAATTTTCACGAACCTCGTCCTATTTTTCCGTAGATTGACTCCATTATAATAGACCTCAAAAACACTTCACATAATCTACTCAATGACCAATTAGCTGAAGAAACCTTTATTCAGAATTATACCCACAATGTTTGTACTTCCCCCAATTTTGAGAAATGCCACACTTAACCATCAAACTTTTCCACTTCAGTGGTAATTAGTTATATTTCCTATACATAGATGTAAAATTTGAATATTCCTCATTCCATGTTTTTGAAAATGAAATGTTATGTTTGCAACTGCAACCAAACTTTTTTAGCGTTTTTTAAGGAAGTAACTATATATTATTGTTTATTAAATTCAAGGATTTATGAATGTTGATGATCTTGAAAATGATAGAATTGTAAGATAACATACCTGCCAACCAGCCCCAGCATCTTGAAACCGTCCGAAGTGGTAACATACAGTAAACGTTTATTTCCAATTGTGTAGCAGGTTTATGCTGGTTTCTTTGGCGAAACGCACGCCATTGCATGACAGCAATGAGGCATAAACCAAGCGGTAAAAATTTCGTCAAAACGTCTCTCCATTCTGCCCAGCCTAAACAAAATCAAACCAAACGAATGAAACATTTTGAACTTCATCAATCAGCATTTTAGAATGTGTGTTCAACATACTTCCACTAAACATAATTTTTAAATCAGACGCATAATAATTTGGTGACCGTTTTTACGATTTGTCTAGTCACATGACTATTTACATAAATGTACCTCAGCGAAACACTTTGCGTTCGAAAAAAAGGTCTAGCACACTTGTACAATTCAAGTAGATAGTCACATATTTCCCGCATTCCGCACTATTGCACCAATAATTTTGGAATGAACCCAACTCTCGGAATGAACCCAAATTATTATACCACAATTTATGTTATATAGAAGGAAAATGTTATAATTACTTTTTGATACAATGATCAACTCTATGCAGACCTTTTTGTATTAACAGAAACTCGGCATAATAAATAGAAAATTCGGTAATGTCAGGTAACAACATGATCGTTCGTAATGTACTGGTTGCAGGCACTAACAAGATATTAAAGTTAAAAAACACTCCGAACTCCAAATATATAAGTAAATTGTAGTCAGGCTATCAAATCTAACCCTGTTATCTCTTCTGAGAATATATAATGTGATCTGTGGACATACCCGTTTGCTTTTTGCTATCTGATGAAAAGTATCTTGTATAGTAGACTTTCGGGACTGTACTTGAACTTCCTGTAAACGGTTTACGATAAACGAGAACGAACTTTGTGAAAGAGAACTGCTGCCGAAACCTGTAACATAAAAATTAATGGCATCTGTGTAATCGCTAAGTCAACAAGTATTTTAATTTGATGTTAAACTACATCAACATCGTTTCGCAAGTTGGCTTAATTATTAAAATCAAATCGTAGCAAATATAAAATGAATAAAAGAACTATTAAAAGTTCGATTTTCGCTAGTTTAATAAATAAATGAGACTATAGTTTCGCTAACACAGTCGCACGGTCACAAAAGTTGATTTGAAAATTTGATATGGCTATCTTATGTTTTTGGATGCTTTAAAAACGGAATAAATAGTTTAAAAATGTCCGGAGTGCCAGGTTTTTTTCATTTATTTAAATTAATTTTGAAATAATGCCTCCGATCAAAGTCATAGATAATTTGAAGACGCGTCGATTGAGCTAAAGCAGAAGTCATTTGAAAGTTATGGATCCGAGATAAGGGCCATTTTGTGATTTCTTACGGTTTACAAAATATTTTTTTTTCAATAGAAAAAAGATTGTAAAAATATTTTGTTTGCGTAAAAAGTTGACATTTTTATTCTACTTTTCGCTGAATTTTTTTATCGCTAAAAATCGTAAAATTATGAATGCACGCTGAAAAATGCATATTTTGACACAAAACGAAATGTATTTTGTAGATTTTGACAAATATTACCTAAAATAACAATCAAATCACATTTTGCCATAAATGCCGAATTTTGGCGGAACTTTGAAAATTTTGGCCTCGGGAAATTGGAGACATTTTGAGGTTGGAAAATTCGAGATACGGTTAGAGCTCTCCATTACGCGTATTTTGAGTAATGTAGATCAATTTTGCTTCAGTAGAAGTCTGCATATTCAAGTAAACGTGTTTGGTCCTGTAGCGGGCCCAATTTTGGGCCCATCGTAAGAATCCAAAATCGTGACCTCTTAGCCAAATAAAAAATGATAGTTTGCATGATAATTTTTTTTTCTTTGACTCGCTCTAGATTTTTTTCAACGATGACTAGGAGGTCACACTTTTGGATTTAGATAGAGACAGTCATCTACTTTCCATTGCATTTTGTTTTTTACGCTGGGCCCAAAATAGGCCCAAACACGTTTACATGAATATCTAGACTTCTACTGAAGCATAATTGATCTACAATAGATCAAAATACACGTATTAAAGAGCTCTAACAGTATCTCGAAATCGGTTTTATTTCCGAATGTGCAAACCTCAAAATTTTCTCCAATTTTCAACCTAGTGAAAATCGAACTTTTAATAGTTATTTTATTCAAGTTTAGAATGGATTTTCATCACATAATGGCTTATTCTATTTAAAAATAAAATGATATTGATGATAATCATATTTTATTAAGTTCTATTTTTTATGAGTGCTTTTTGAAATATTTTCACAAATGATGACTTGACACAACTGGAAGATCCTGACTATTATCTTGTATAAGAATTTGGTTTTGGGGTTTACGTAGTGAAAAATCATTTTAACTTTCGGAAGTTGTAGATTTAAACTCAAATTTACCCAAAAATTGTAACATTTAATTTATAATTAATGCTGACGAAATGTTTCACCAAACTGTGGCATTCTCCAAGCTGGGAGTTATTAACTAAAGCTAAATCTAAAATAATGTCCTTAAATATAGGCATCAATCTGAGGTACAAATTAAGGCATAGTGGTAGATAATGGTTTGGAGTTTGTTTACAAAATTGTTGAAGAGTGGTGAATTGCGAAGGTTTGCCGATTTGGAATTCTGCGATGCGGATATCTTTCCCTTCTCCGGCCATTGCAACGACAAAGTCCATAAATCAATAACATATCAACCATTTCAGTGTTAGTGAAATTTTGAGCCATAATTTTATAAAATTTTTACGGAAAGCAAAGTAAAAACTGACAGTTTTGAGGATAAATTCTCCAAATGCCAAAATGACATTAGAAAAGCAAAGGCAACTAAGGTATTTTAATCAAGTAAAATTAGTAAGCCAAAATTGCAGAGACTCGAAAATTATTTTTTTCAAGCTAATCCGTTGATTTTATCAAAATTTTCTAAGAGTAAGAAAAGTTTTCAAATTAGATAAGCTATCTACATAAAAAATATAGAGTGAATTACATCGATCACAAAAAAGTTCTGGACACTTTTCCCGTTACATCCTCAAGTTTGAGCCATTTCTATGGTCTCTAAGGCTCTATGCTCCACTCTCAAGAACGGCTATTATTGACAGTAACTCACCTGCCAAATATTGTAAAAGTCCTCCATCACGTTCTCAAGTTATACCGAAAAAACAAAATTATTTTTGCAACTTTGAAGCCCTCTACCGGCTAAGCAAGACACTTGAGGCAAAAGTAAAAAGGCTCATCAAATTATTTTCGAATCAAAGAATCTTCGGTTTCATTTTAGCCACGCAGTTCGAGGACACCCTGTATAGTACATTTATATATTGGTAAAGACGTTTATTTTCCTCAGTTGTTCATTTAACCACATCGATCCAGCTTTGTCAAGAGTTATTCTTGCAGGGCGGCTATTGTTTTGTGGTTTGAGATGTATTTAGTTCAGTTTAACATTTGTATTCTTGAACATCAGAAATCTCGTCTGTTATTCCACCACAGAGACAGACTAGACGAGGTCAATTCTTCATTGTAAAACTCGAGACCTGCCAAACTCCATTTTTCTATCGAACGACGAAGTTTAGAAACTTTTTGCCTAGTGAGGTCTCTCCTGATTTTATTTCCTACCAATATCAATGCCAATCTACTCGAACTCATAACTCAGATCTATGGAATGGGTATCTTTAATTGTACTCAAACAACAAATGTAGGTATTGATCTTTAAAATAACAAATACCCTGCCAAACTTCTAAGATTTCCAACAACAGTTGAAATTCTTTTGATAGGATGGATTTATCAAACTGCGGTAGAAATCTTTTTACCTTTTTGGACATTTCCGGATTTTCGATTAAATTGTGGCATCAATTATTATTGTTGCTGTATAGGAATGATCTATGACTATAGAAAGATTATAGTGATTATGAAACAGTCCTCACAACCCAGTTTGGCAAAACTGTCGTAATATCTACAGCATTTGTTGACGAATGTTGTGTCCAATATATCATTTTGAAATAATTTCTTTTCCTATTTGACAATGTTATCAGAACATTATGATAATAAACATTGCAACTAATGTAATGTAACAGCAAAGTTCATTTTTTTGTCCCTGATCAGTATATAATACGCATTTTTCTTATCACCGAGAAAGGTCAAATATTTAGTGGAGCATAAAACATTATTTTTGATATTGAACTATGACAATTGAACTTTCGTTTTGATAGAACAATTATTTTCATGAACATTTGCCCAATATGAAATTGTTATGTACAATAAACTGCGATCATTTGATCATGTGACTCCCCTCATTTTTGTTAGCAAAATAGGTTTCAGACACTCTTGCGGGTCAAATGTAAAAGATTGTAGGAACCGAAAATGTATTGGAAATGAAGTGGAAACAATTACTATTGTGTACTAACTGTACTTTATTGTTACGACCGTGACACTTGACGACACCTGGTGGTCATATGCGGAAATAGGTAGTGGTAGTACCCTTTATCGCTAACTACTAGCGCTAGTAGTACTTTCGAAAGCGCAGTAACAATTAAACATTCGCGAATAATCTCGTTTTTTCGAGAAAGTTCTAATGTATTCCACACACTTCTAGATGGCACTGGAGTATAAAAAGGCTAGCGGCGCAACCGCGAGTCGGTCCGCCTAGAGAAGGCGAAGGAAGCGAAACGATATGTTGTGAAATAAATTATTATTATTATTATTTTGGTACTACTTACTTGTGTGAGAAAACATTCTCCAAAATGAAGTACACAAAGAATGTTTACAGATCTAAGTTAATCGATGAGCATCTTAAATCTCTTTTAATAATTTGTACAAGTAAAATTGATCCATAACTACAAACTATTGTTACTGGAAAATCACAATTACATAAATCTCTTTAGTATTTTATATGTTAGAATGTTTATAATGTTAGTGGGATTCATTTCAATTATTTGCCAGTTATTGTTTAAGTTAAATTTTTCTGCGTATTATACTTGTCATTAAGCTTTACCTAGCAAGTAAATAAAACCGAGTTATTATCATCCTGTGTCTTTTTATTTAACTTATCGCAACAACCATAACAAAAATAAGCCATTAGTTGTTGCGGGCCGGATTGATGACACTGGAGGGACGTATTTGGCTTATGGGAACTGATTCAATTTTGATTTTAAGGAGAATTCAAATTCTCTTAGAAAAATATTGGCCGTAAAAGGAGAGTGGATTGCCCATTGCACATCTGCTTGTTTGTATATAATAATTTTTATTAAATCACGTATTCTGTGCAGTTTCTGTCGGGGATATTAATATTAGAAAGAAAATTCTTCAAAATGTTTATCGACTCAGGAATTGGGGTATTTGTAAACAGTGAAACAACATCAAATGAAACGAGAGTATCATCAGGTTTAAGTTTGAAATCTTTCAATCTTGCAATTAGTTCCAAAGAGTTTTTCACAGACAAACTTAGTGCGGCTTAAAAGTTGCTAAATTCCTCAATCAACCATTTAGCTATGTTATACCTAGGACAATTAATGTTTAAAATGGTCTCATGGAATTAACCGGTTTATGAATCTTAGGTAAACAACATAGTTTAGGAAGATTAAGATTTGGAGACCCCTGGTCTAGATCGATTCGTGAAAGACTCGAAACTCATATTTAGTGAGGGAAGTAGAAAATACACAATAAAAACTCTATGTATTATTATAATATTGGACTATGTATTACTTTCATAATACCACAGATTAATTATGTTATATAACTATGACGAGAAACATATAAATGTGACATCACTTGAATGACGTCATTTAAAAAATTTTAAATATTGATTTCAGATATGTATGATTGTGATATATTATATTTATAACCAGAAAAACACTTGTCATAATACAAAAATGGACTGTCTTTTTTGGCTATTAACCCCATTACTTGATGACTTTTCTCAGGGGTCATTTCAAGGACATCTCTATCCTCTGCTACGATTCCAGACTTAAAAGAGAACCAACACCTCACAGAAATAGAGAGCTGCATTTGTACGAAAGTATTATGAAAAACTACCCTAAAAGAATAGCATCATGTCAGTGGAGTCCTCGGCGTATTTGGACATTATATTATTCATACCAAGCTTTAGACTTTGTTTTCAATATTTTGTTTTTTATTCAGGCAAATTTTAATTTCGATAACCATTCATTATATAAAGATTCTTTGTAGTTTAGAATAATCACATTGCATTTTTCCTTTCATCCCAATCAGTTATTTGACACAGTATCAGACATTTGGCACATTCGTCATATCTATGATGTCTGGTTGTAGATGACTTCATGAGGAATCTGAACGTGACGTGTTCAGTACAATGTTGGAAGAGAAATGCTTCGATATTCACCCAATTTGCAAAACAAAAATATTTTGGCAGATACACCATTCGAATCGTTCACCTTTGACTTGTCTGGTTCAAATTAATACAATACTACTCTTAGAAGAAAGGGACAACCAGCAAAGAACTATTATGGAAGATCTGTGGAATCTATGTATTTATCACAATATTATTTATATTGGCATTGGCGTAACTATCCCTTTCAGGGCCCTGGTACAGAGTTTCCAACCATAAAAAAAAGAAGACAAGCTGAAAACTGAAAAACTAACAAGACATTTACAAATACCTGTTTTTTTGCTTAGAAATGGGGAAATCTTGCATAGGCCCCTCCCCCGTGAGGTTGGTTCTCCTTCCCAGAGGGAGTCCAACTGCACTGCGGTCATTACTGTCATATCGTGCCCTCACATATTACTATCTCCTCATAAGTCCGGTGTATTCTATGACATTCAGTAGCCTGATGTAGTGGATACTTTTGATTTTCTCGGGTGTAGATTTATCGTCGCCAAGATATGTCCGACGACCAACCGCATATGCCGTACACTGACACAGCACATGCATGGGTGTCTCTTCTTCCATGCCGCAACATCTGCATGTTGCATGATGCGTGTCCCCAGCGTTCTCCAGCCCATTCAAGGTTTGAATCGTGAACGGTACGGAAGTACTGTGAAACTAGGTTCTGTCGGATCTCATTCCCAATGGCCCAGGTGATCCAAACAATCCAAGAATGCTTCGGCCTTTCCTTGTCCAATAAGATCGAAGCGATACGCTCCTCTTATGGCTTCTGCCTGAACGGTGAGGTGCAGTGGCTCCAATCCCAACAACCTCTCCATCGCAGCCGTTGGGGTGATCGACATTGCACCTGTTATTCCTAAGCACGCCAGCCTCTGAACTCTGTTTAGGGAATGCTGGGATACTTTTGTTTTTGGCTACCACACGATTGCGGCATATGTTACAATGGGTCTCACTATGGTGATGTACACCCAGTGTACCATCCGTGGTGTGAGTCCCCAGCCTTTTATCTAGGCTTATCCCACGGTACTTGACCGCGTCCGTGATCTGTATGTTTTCCCCATTCAAAACTAAGTTTTGTATGTTTGCAATGTTCTTTCTCCTCGTGAAGGGTACAATGGTTATTTTCGAGGTTCACAGGGTCCTTATCGCTTTATTAGTGGTTTTCTCCAAATGCTTCCCAAAGGTCTCCTGTTACTATTTAAGCTTGTAAAAATACGGAATAAATTGTACGTGTTAGTTGAAATTTTCCATTAGACCTTTATTTGAAGGAAAAACCCTTACAGTTGTGGGCCCCTTATGTTCGGGGGCCCCAGGCAATAGCACCAGCTGGACCGGCGGTAGTTACGTCACTGGGTATTGGGATCGAGGATCAAACCTGTCCTATAAACTGAAAAGGGTACCGCATATAGAGATTCCAAAAGCATTAGATCTTACACCTGTAGTTCCGCCCTTATATCACAAATCTTCTTGAGAAGATCGTAAAAAGGAAGTACAAGTACATTATTTTTTCTCAACAACATCTAGATTCTAGGTGGAAGAGCAATTAGGAAGTACCTATCTCTGGTTAGAAGGCGTCGAAGGCGTGAATGAGGAATGTAATCGGGGAATTCCATTTTATTAAACCGACTAAGAAAATTCCATTGCAATGAGATATAGCTAAACTGATTATTATGCTTTTCATTCATCATGCGAGGTAATTTTCCATGATATTTCAATGTTTGGCACACTTTGATATTATTGTAAACATATCTTTTCATGGCTAGACTAAACGGCACCAATACGTAACAGTGGCGTACGAACAAAGATTTTCAATGCTTTTATCCTATAACCAAAACAAAACAATCAAATTGATATGATATCCCCTTTCTTCTTATATCGATTGCTTGAATGAATGGCGAAAGTAAATAGAAAGACTATAAGATGATTGAATAAGTCAATACAAAAAAAACATACTTATGATTAAATGAAAAAACAATTACTTTGTTTTTAAGTCACTTTTAAAAATAACATGAAAACCTTTACCATAGTTTCAAACAGATACAAAAGTTCTGTTTGATAATGGCTCTTCGGTGTTAAAACTATATTAACGTTTTCATGTTATTATTAAAAGTGGTATAAACACGAAGTAATTGTTTTTTCATTTAATCATAATCATAAATTACCATATTAACGGCTTCTACAATTTAAAACCAACGTAGCTCCTCAATGAATATCTTCGTGAAGGTTTGGCACTAGAAATTTGTTATTATAAGTTTTTACAACAATTATAATTATGATTTCAACTTTCCGTAAACAATGTAAGACTGAAAAACACGGTTTGCTCAGAATATTAATTAGTGAAGAAAATAACAGTTTATCTGAATACAGAGAAATAATCAGCAAGTTATCACGCTCTCACAGTGTGCGACGTAGATCATAACGTGATGTCATCATAGCATGATGAAATGCACTGTTTATTTTACTTTTTCGTATTTTGTCTCTTGAAAACCGTCGAGCGTGAAGTAAAACAACTTCATTATAATATTATAATTGTTTTGGACAATTCTTCCCAACTTAAGAATATTGACGAACGTCAACTTAGGTAATTGATACAAATTGCGCCGATAAATAGCCAATTTTAAGACTGTTTCTTTGTTCTGTTTCATTCTATCAATAGTCCAGTAGCACCGTTTCCAAATCGACGATTTTGGAGATTTCATACATAATTTTTCTAAGGTAGCTTATTATAATGCAAACCGACCGTCTAAAAACCATGTGCTTCATGCCATAACCTCACTTTTTGTGTAAGAAAAACGAAATAAGGGGTCCAAAATCGTCGTTTTTGAAGATATCGAATTTTTGGTGGTAATAAACAAACCCAAAGTACGAAATCGTTTGCAATAAAACCCCCACCCCTTTCCAGCCACGGGGTATAAGCAAAGGAACTTTTTTTTTGGGAAAATTGTAGACCGAATTTACTTCTACAGCACGTCATTAACTATATTTTAGTTTTAGATTATACTCTAATTTTTTCAATTTGATATCTTCAATAGTTGGCGCGCAAATCGCACATTCATTTTTTGACTTCAGAACCTTCTGCAGTCTCTCAGGTTCATCTGAACAACTTCTAATCGGGCTCATTGTCTTTGGGGAGCTTTATTCTATATTACCTATATGGTGTGGATCTTTTTTTGATATTTCCGTTCCGAGCGGCTATTATAGGTTAGGGTCGTAATTTGAACTGGAATATCTCGATTCTCGAAAGTCGAATCCAGTTGCGATTCGGACCATTCGAATACATTTATCTTTCCCTTTAATTTAAGCCCAAGCAGACCTTGGTACGATAAGTAGATTCGGAGGAGCAGATTTTTTTGCTTTGGGTCCTACATTGGACCCCTTTTATTTTTTGGATCCGAAACTTGATTCATATGAGAGGAAAGACGCACAGGACCTTAAGTTTCAACGTCAGTATTTTTCCGATTTGGCCGAAAATCCACCACAATTTGTAAAGAAATATTGAAAAAAAGAGTGTGGGCAAGTTGATTGCTAAAAATTGCCCAAAAATAATATCACCATCGTTCTTAGACGGTCGATTTGCATAATAATAGCCACCTTAGAAAAATTATATATGAAATTTCCTGACCAAAAGTTAGTGCTACTGGATTACAAATGAAACGTCTGTTTCCATTCCAATGTGCCTTGAAGCACATATCCTAGAAAACTATAGCTTGTCATGTTGAGACTCCGACAACCCCATAAATCTAAATTACTAGAATCAAAATTAAAATGACTACATATAATATTTAGGTTATCTCAGGATGCTGTTCGTATATCATACGTCACAAAACAATTTCAGAAAATGTATAGTCCATACAAATAAGAACAACTTCAACGGCAACATGTTTGTTTTGTGAGAAATAATCAATCCAAGAGATATGTTTAATCTATGACTTTCGTTCAAATAAACAAGCATAATAATATTTTGTGCTGTTCGTTCATATGGGAATATATTTATCTGTTTATGCATATTCTTAATTGACATGAATATTATTGATGACTGAATGACAATAAAGTATATTAAACTAATCGACGTTTTTTAATCAAGCTTCAGGTAAGGATTAGCAAGAACATGAAAAATGAAGAAACCATTGTTAAAATGAAGTAGCACATTAAAAACTACTAGATGGTTGGACATTAACTAATTAACATACAGCTGCTCTATGGCCTATTCGTTATGAAACACCTGTGTAGTTCATAATACATTATACTACCGTGCATTGCCATTGTTTTGTATGTGACAGTTGAAAAATGAATTTACTAAGTCATATAGAAATCTTCTAATTTAAAGCAACAATTATTTCAAGTAATATTTATATGAAAGATTTTTACAGTGTAGATGTTTACTCTGTTTCTAGGAATTAAAGTTATATTGTCAACAATCATGTAATCAGTGAACTTCGATTCTCCTTATAAAACGCCTTTGGTTTGGTAAACATCATCGATAAGATTTAACAGTTCTTTTTCGCATATTTGAGCAGTATGAACACGTCTTCTGGAGGTTAAAATTAAGACTTGCCCTACAAAGATAATTATTTGTTCTGTTGAAAATGCTTCCGTTTGAGCCAACGAGGGCTAGGAATACAGAGAGCAGAACTTTTACCTTCCAACGCCCTACGGATCTATCTTACCATCTGCCGGTCAGATAGATACGCTACATAGAAAACCAAAGATAATTCGCAGAAAGGTTTTAAGGCAAATCCCTACTAAATTATTGTGCGGGGTAAAGAGAGGATTCAGCTATATCATCTGTTTGCTAGTTGCTACTCGTTATCCCACTCACACTAGTGTTTTGAAATTGGCCACGTTGTATTCACTGTGAAGTCTTATTGCCGACGATTCCCGGTTTGATCATTTTATGTTTGCAATATGTTATTTTTGGATTTTTTTGAAATGTAAATCCTGCTGTTAATTTTGGACATTGCCGTATCTTTTTACATAATATACATTTATTAATTGGCAGCTTCTAGCTTCCCGGTATCGGTAGCAGCATAAATCCCGGAGACGTAATAGTCTAACCTCTATTTCATACACATAATTCAATGTTGATCCTGCATCAGTGTTGGTAGCCGAATCGGTAAAACATATTTTTGCTTTCAATAATAGCGTATTCAAAACTCCAAGCGGCAAGTTCATCTCATGTTAGTTTGTTGAATAATAAATAACAATTATTTGAAATGTGATTGATTGATGCTTCTTTGTAAATATATATTACGTTCAACCGGATTTGTTCGAGAACCGGTAGCCGGAGGTTAGCCGCAGTTATTAATTTCTTGGGAAATGGGTCACGAAGCAGTTAGTCCAGTCAAAAATGTAAGAAAAACGTGATAACTTCTAAAATTTGAGAAACAAATACGAATTGTCATGTTTGCTTCTGTTAGAGAAAAGGCTATATACATGACATTTTGCCTACATTTAAAGACAGTTTGTTGAAGTCTAGCAAAGTTTTAACTGTGGATATGCCATGTTGAGCCGTTTCCTTAACAGTGTGCCATGTGTTGTCTTCAAAAACTAGAGCTGTATCATCAGTATATGATATTATTGTGCCGCCTGTATGTGTGTCCAGTAAAGAGTTGAAGTAATGAAAAGCAGGGGTCCAAGAACTGTACCTTGAGGTACTCCTATTTGTATATCATCAGCGTTGCTGTACGTATCTCTTATTTTTACAATTTGTTTTCTCTCTAGTAAGTAATTTTTGAAAATCTCCAATAGAATACCTCTTACTCCATATGCCTCGATTGTGTAATAGTGTTGGGTGAGGAACCGTGTCTAATGCTTTTGCTAAGTCCAGGAACACTGCAATACATTCGTTCCTCTGTTTTTTTTAATGTGATCTATTAATTCAAACATTGCTTCATCTGTGTTTATATCTGGCCGAAAACCAAATTTTTAGCAATTGAGAATTTCATTTTTCATCAGAGTCATGTAACCAAGATTTTAAACATTTTTCGAATAATTTTCCAAAAGTATTTATAAGGCTGATAGGTCTATAGTTGTGAATGAGATTTTTGTCACCATTCTTATATATAGGGTAACCACCGATAGTTTGAAATGCTCAGGAATTATTCCAGTCAGGAATATTAAATTTATAATATGAACCAGGGGTTTATGATATTTTTTTACTGCCGATGATGGTGGAATTTATTTTTATGTTGTGTTGCTTTTGTATATTGTTTCTGCAAATTTTAACGTACAAAAATGTGATCTAGACATGATTTTGTTGTAGCAGTAACCCTTGTATGGGTATTTATATGGGATTCAAATCCAAGAGACAATGACATTGATATGTAGTTGTTTCTTGTTATATTGTCATTATCTAGGATATTATAATTCAAGTCACCAATGAGAATATCGATGTTCTGTCACAACTTATTTGAAATAAATAAAATAAAGTCATCAATGAATTCATTATCGTCAACTGAGGGTGACCTGTAGCAGGGCATAATTTAAAGTTAATTTTATGCTACTAATGGTTATTTTAGTTGCTGGTAGGGTGGTATGTATAATATTTTAGTTTATATTGGTCTTGATGAAAATACATTTATTGTGCCGTTATTAAATAGGGTAACATAGCCAGGTATCGTAAAATCATTTACATTGTTGATGGTCAGCTAGTATTATCACATCTGCTTCATTTAAAATGAGGGTATTTAGTAATTGTTTTTTCTAAGTCCTTCTAATGTTTAAGTGCAATATCTGAAAGTTAGTACGAATTTTGAATCGGTTTATTTTTTCAGCTAGCTCATTTACTTCAATTGGTTCTTCTTTGACTGTTAAAGAGGGTATTTCAAGTTCTAGTTCATTTAGTAGGCGTGTCTCCAAATTTGCCATTTTTAAAAAGAATGTAATTTTGATAGCTAAATTAATACTATAAAAGAAAAACCAATAGAGAGGCCGAGTTAGGAACAAGAAAGAGTTATATTGCATAGTTAATTCTACTTTTAAGAATGTTAATGTGATACTTAAATATGTGGCATCCCGGATCGTTGCTTTGATGGTCAGTAGTATAGTTGGTCTTGTATTTTCCGTTTGAAGCATCACAATTTTTACAAACTGACTGAACAAAATGATCATATTGGGCAATTTTATTCTTACAATTATTTTTTTGTGATAATATTCTTGACAATTATAGGATTTTGGTACACTTAAGTCTTCATATACTGCATATCTTTCCCATCCAATGCATAGCTTTTTAAAAGTCAAAATGTGATGAAATGCCTCTGGGCTGCACTCGCATATAGCTGTTTTTGTTCTATTCCTGTTTGTACGAATAAAGATAACTTTTACTTCTTCGGTGGTATAGTTTTGTTCTTTTGAAAGAGACGGATATTCGTGCAAGGAAACGATATTAGTTTACAATCGAGTTTTCTCTCAGAAGTTCATGTGGTGGTTGATGAGTCTCCTCCTGTACGCTGGGATCTGTCCTAATATATGATCTCTATGGATCTGTCTGAACACCATCTTTGTTTCTGCTTCATATCAACGATCTGTCGGAAAAGACCGACTATCCCTTCCAGTTTTGCGTACTTCATACCAGGCGCGGATACCCCTCCTGACTCACGACCGGACCGACGCATTTCATTTTGACTCCAGGAAAGATTTTAGAGTGGCATGACCACAGAATACTATGCGTGATACTGGTAACAAGTTTATGCAATACAAAATTCATGGTATTAGTATTGTGTCTGGTGATGTATTATCTCTAAAGTAGTCTCTGAGTTGATTACTACAAAAGACGGGGCTACATCTTAATGGCAGTGCTAAGTACCTAAATAACACAATTTCTATTCTTGCGTGTCAACGGGAAAATTTAGCCGATTAATTGGGTGTCTAGCCGACTATTCCTCGAATCCCTTGCCATGGTGGACGCGACATTTATCGTGCCAACTATCAAATGTATTCAGTCAAGGAATGCTACAGAGTATCAATCCAAGCACCTATACTACTACTTCGTTGTCACAGTACTGCTATTGTTAAAAATTCCTCCTGCTGAGAATGACAAAAGCTTAAGTCCCTCCTCGAATTGTTGCTGTGGCGAGAGATATGGATTCAAGAAAAGGAACGGCAAAAGAGCTTCCCATAACTGGTCTGGATATATTGGTTAGGTGCGATAAGGATGCTTAGAAGATTTGTAAAAACCTACTTACTTCAAATTAAATTGTATTTTCTTTCTTTATACCTTTAGACATGCGTTTTTATTTAATACTTTTTATTAGTATTACATGGTTAACAAACCAAAATTTGATGACCCTGAACGGAATCCTGTACAGCTTTCTCCTCTAGAACCCCTATATCATCCAATGACGTCAGAGATGTAGGACAGGTCGAAGCAATAAATGAAGATCTGAAAAGAATTTTGAAATGGGGATCTGATAATCTAGCAGAGTTTAAAGCAGCCAGTACTCAAGCTTGTATTTTCCCTAGGAAGGAGGATCCCAAAATCCGTAACGTGATACTTTCTTTGAAGTCTCCAATATTCATGCTCGGTATCATCTAGAGCCCATATACCATCCAATTAATCCAGAGGAGCGAGACAATGACATATTGACGCGACTAATGGAGATCTGGCAACGAGATTTTGAAATGGGGATTTGATAATCGAGTGGAGTTTAATGGAACCAAGACTCAAGCTTGCATCTTCTCCAGGAAGACGGACCCCACAATCCGAAATTTGATGATGTCAGGTACAACTATTCCTATATCCATGCTCGCCACCAACAGCCTCCTCTCATATAACGATCATGTGAGGTCCATTGCGAAAACTGGTTTTCCATTCCGAGCCAGGATCTACTTTACACCGCAGCAGTTCCTCATGTTTCTAAAAAGCTCAGATTCGACCTGTCGTAGAGTATGTTCATATGTTTGGAGTTCTGCTCCTAAATATATGCTGAAGCTCTTAGGTTCTATTCAGAAGAAAGCTATTCGTCTGGTTGGCGATGTCACAGATAATAACGGTAGGGGGTTTTAAGGCCCCTGCCTTCCCATCCAGCGGATTTTATACATGTCACGTAGTGCCCTCTATTACTTTCAACAGCACGCCAACTGCCTGGCAGAGACCAACGCCTTAATGGAGAGCAGACCATAGACCTATTATCCTGAGGAGACAGAATTGTTTACATTTAAACACGATCAGAGTAGATGAACTGGACTAGTCCTCGACCAGGATATCCGGTCTCCACTTCCGGTCTAGCTGTCGATGTGCATCCGGTGCATGAGCTCGTCCTTATCAGTTTTGAAAGGATGTAGGTGATAAGGATTTTATTTTATTTGTAAAGAGTATACAGGGTGTGTTCAAAAAGTGTGTCACATGTACAGAGTCACGTGACTAACACATGGCAGCATGGCGGCCCTAAGGTCCAACTGTCATGGCGACCATAAGAACCAACTGTCATGGTGGGCATAAGGACCAGCTGTCATGACGACCATAAGGACCAGCTGTCATGGCGACCATAAGGACCAGCTGTCATGGTGGGTATAAGGACCAGCTGTCATGGCGATCATAAGGACCAGCTGTCATGGCGGCCATAAGGACCAGCTGTCATGGCGGGCCTAAGGTACAGATTGCTTCGTAGAGATGTCGCCATCAAGTGACAGCTGTCATGGCGGACCTAAGGTACAGACTGCTTCGTGGAGGGGGCTCCGTCACCTCTAGGAAGCAATAAGGACCAGCTGTCATGGCGGGCATAAGGACCAGCTGTCATGGCGACCATAAGGACCAGCTGTCATGGCAATCATAAGGTACAGGTTGCTTCGTGTAGGTGTCACCACCAAGTGACAGCTGTCATGGTGACCATAAGGTCCAGCTGTCATGGCGATCATAAGGTCCAGCTGTCATGGCGAGCATGAGGTACAGCTGTCATGGCTACCATAAGGTCCAGCTGTCATGGCGACCATAAGGTACAGCTGTCATGGCGAACCCAAGGTACAGACTGCTTCGTGGAGGGGGCTCCGCCACCTCTAGGAAGCAATCTGTACCTTTGGTCCAAAGGTACAGGCTGCTTCATGGAGATGTCACCACCACGTGACAGCTGTCATCGAAGGTACAGAATGCTTCGTGGAGATGTCGCCACCACGTGACAG
Organism: Endomychus coccineus; assembly: GCA_958510875.1. NCBI lineage: Eukaryota > Metazoa > Arthropoda > Insecta > Coleoptera > Endomychidae > Endomychus > Endomychus coccineus. The sequence continues at coordinate 28,685,038 of OY294067.1, read as the reverse complement.
CTGTCATGGCGACCCTTGGGTACAGGCTGCTTCATGGAGATGTCGCCACCACATGACAGCTGTCATGGTGAACCAAAGGTACAGGTTGCTTCGTGTAGGTGTCACCAACGCGTGACAGCTGTCATGGTGAGCTAAAGGTACAGGCTGCTTCATGGAGATGTCGCCACCACATGACAGCTGTCATGGTGAACCAAAGGTACAGGTTGCTTCGTGTAGGTGTCACCAACACGTGACAGCTGTCATGGTGAGCTAAAGGTACAGGCTGCTTCATGGAGATGTCGCCACCACATGACAGCTGTCATGGTGAACCAAAGGTACAGGTTGCTTCGTGTAGGTGTCACCAACACGTGACAGCTGTCATGGTGAGCTAAAGGTACAGGCTGCTTCGTGTAGGTGTCACGTGACAGATGTCATGGCGGACCGAAGGTACAGGCTGCTTCGTGTAGGTGTCACCACCACGTGACAAAGACTGCTTTGTCATTGTTTCAATCCGGCGACCATAGTTTACGAACGATGATGACGTCACTGCTTCGAACCGATGACAGTAACTGATTCAATCCGGCGACCATAGTTCACGAACGATGATGACGTCACTGCTTCAAGCCAATGACAGTAACTGATTCAACCCGGCGACCATAGTTTACGAACGATGATGACGTCATCATCGTTCACGAACTATGATGGTCAGATGAGGAATGAAATGCGAGTAATAATAATGATACTCTATGTGTAAATGTGAATAGTTGGAGGTTATGATAAAGATATCCAGTAAGTTTGTAAATGTGTCATTATGCATATATCTTTTGAAGAATACACACGTATACTTAGAAAATTTGTGGAGAAAGTTCATGAACTAAGAAGAGACTTGAATTTTTACGAAGATAAAATAAAAGTTATAAGACTGTTGAATACAAGTGCAAAAAGTGAAGATAATGATGGGAGTGGGGATGTTAAAAACAAATTTCGTGATTCTAACCACAATTCTGAATGGTATTCTATACGCGAACGTTCCCCAACACGTTGAGCGCATTTATATTTGTCTGAAGGATGTTGCAACCGATGGTGGTGGGGGGTGTAACCGTACCGAATGGATTCCGATGAATTTTAGAAAAATCAACGATAATCAATTAGAGGTATTCGCATTCAACATTCCTCAAGATAATCGTACCACCATACATTATAAACTTAAACTTTTATTCTTTGATCGGAGTGAGGGAGATATGGCTGAATGGCAATTGCTCCAACAATCATCATGTTTACCACATGTCATACAAAAGACAATATCAACACCATCCACACGTACATCATCCTCACTAGACGAAGAAATTTCTAAAATTTTCGCAATTTTGTATGCAATTTTATCTTCTTTATCAGTACTAATGTTGAAAATGTTTGTTAAATATGTAAAGAAGGCTATTTACCATGTAAATAAATGATTGTATGAAGATATAAGTGTTTTAATAAAACAAAAGGAATGATAATTATAATAATATATTGACATTATCATTTGCTAGTTCATAAGCTTTATTTTTGTGATTGATAACACATTCTATCAATGACTCGATGTTGATATCACTAATCAATTGTTCACCCCCCTCTTCTTCTGCGGCATGAATAATATTTCCTCTTGCATACCATTTCAAATCGCGGCGGAAATTCTGTTTCACTTCATTACCAATATCGATAGCATGAGATATGTTAGACCATTTACGTATTAATCGCATTCCCCGATTTTGTAATTTTCTGTCGGCATCACGCCAACCATCCTCCTGTCGACGCATTAGGTACCATTCTGGTCTCATATCATTCGATGTTCGATATAATCCTAAATAATGTATATTATATAAATTTTATTATAAAAAACAAAGTAATTACCTAAATTTCGTCTCTTTCCAAAATTTATAGGAGGTGGAACAATATTTGGTGCAATGTTATTCCGTAAGGTGATAACATTCATTTGAATTTGTTGAGATAAGCGTTGAGATCGTTCTTTCGCAAGACATTCACGTTCCTCAGCTCTTTGACGTTCTTGTTGTTCATAGAATTTCTCGTACTCACAATATTTCATCATAATAAATTTCATTAACGAAAACAGTTCACGTAACTCGATGACTTTAGGAGTTCGCATTTGCATCAATAATGATTCGAAATCAATAGCATCTAGAACATAATATTTCTTTCGTGCATCAGTCTTATCACAAATTTCTAAATGGTGTATATGCGGGTTTTTCCTCAACAATCTTGTTATAACACCCTTTTTAGCATGATATTTTTTGCCGCGATAACCTAACCAATCCAATAGATCTTCATTCATCAGAACGCGTTGGTTTAGTTGAATATTCCAAAATAAATAGTTTCTTTTATCGTTTCTTATATCGATCCCAAATTTTAGACACACTTCATTAACTGTTAACTTAATAAAATTGTTGGTGGACCATGTAGCCACATTTGAATCACGAACGCACGCTGCTAAGTTCATTTTTATAACTGAACATTTTCTGAAATGATTATCTCTTACATACGTGAGAACGTGAACGTGAATAGTGAGGGTGGGGGGTAACTCTCCGTTTCGATATCATTGCAAACGTTGATAACTGACTGATAACGTCACTAGTTGTTTCAATTTGTTTCATTTCCAGCAACCGACTACCATAGTTTACAAACTATGATCGTCGGATGTTTACATCACCACCTACCGTTTCAGAAATAAAATATCAAATATAATAATAATAATAACATTTATTGGGAAAGATACATTTTGATAGTACATCATTTAGAACATAAATTATAACATTATGATTCATCACCTGGTTCTTCACACCAAATTCCGAACTGATCCTGTAATCGGAGAATACTCCATTATACGATCGTTAATGATGATGCAATAAGCCCTGGTGTTTTTGGGGAAATTCAGGAAACTTTCCATCTCTAGTTTGACGTCAACTGTTGATGACTTTATAGCATCGTTTTGTTTTGAACAGTCAATCACAAAAATTGCTCTATTCTTGAATGCTATATAATCTAACATGGGTTCGCTTATTATTTTATTTGAAAATGATTTCTGGAAATCATAGTACATCTGGTATGCTTCCACGTATTGCTGGTCGGTGAAATTCAATTTCATTGCTTCATATGGATAACACTCTGAATTCAAGTATAATTTAACATTTAGCAAGTTTATATTATCGAAATATGCACTGTGCTTAACAGGATTATTTTTTCGATCAGTTTGGAAAGCTAGAATCACATATCTGGGTCGTTCCAAATTCATTGAAGTTTTAACAGCCCAAATGTCGCGAGTGCTCTCCTTCATCAACGGATTTTCATGCAGATCCCAACTACGGAATGGAATCAAAATAGGCTTCTCAGCACTCAAATTCCCCAACATTTGAAATTTAACTTGATCACTTGGAAACACATGTCGCACTTTTAATGCTATCGTCTTCACATTTATTTTAGCCGTTTTCGTGCCTGTGCTATTAGTATAGCAATCGTTATCGGTTCGAGACCTTATCAAGCGCAGCTTATGTTTTCCACTCAAAACTTTGTTATAGTCAATGAATAGGCCTAGTAGAAAATTCAACGGCATCCATAAATTGATTTTATTATTGTAGACTGAACTCAATACATCCTTAAATGACCATCCAGAAATAGCTAGAGGTATAGATTCATGTTTGGCATATGTTAGATAAGCTCTGATGGTGCTGACAATACCAGGATCACGTACTTTGTCTATCTCTTTTCCATTCAATTCATAACTGATATATTCGAAGAGAAACGCTCCGAAATTATTCGTTAGTTTACATTCACCATCACCACTTGCTTCTGGCTGGAATTCTGCCTCGATGAATAAAGCAGACGAGGCCAAATCTACCAACACATCTTGTTGATTGATTAATATCTCAATTTCATCGCTGTTGCCAAAAGATGTTGTGTGGGGATAGTAGGTATGAGTTTCTTCTCGGATGATGTCTTCATTGAAGTTTGGCTCGTTGAATATTTGAAGTTTTTCCGACATTGTAACCAAGGGACTTCAAAAAATTGATATTTTCCAATGATAGTGATGCAGAAGCAACCTTCTCCCTCGAGCTCGTTGTAGATAATGACTGATGACCACTATGGAGATGTCTTTTATTGCTGAAATCCAAACCCATGTTCTCAAGTGATGGCTACTGCAACCTTCTCAGTTGAATTCCTTTCATATAATGAGTGGTGGTGAGTATTGGATTATTATTTATTGTTGTGAGGTATCCCTAACGATCTTTTTCAATTCCAATCGTATAATAATTTCTTCTCCACGAAAATTTACCGGTTTCCAATTCTGATCTAAAATATTCAGCGTGATGTTATCGAAGGACCTCTTGCTGATGACCGGTAGATAAATAAGATTCTTCGGCTCTATATCAATGGAAAACCCAGGTGGTACAAGAGGTGAGAACTCATATATCGTATGAGCTATCTTATTGTTATAATATGCTCCTGCGGTTAAGTTACACTCAACACGTATTGTTTGAACTTTGATTATGTTTATAGGTCGATCAGATACGTGTAGTTCGCGAGATGTCAATTTCTTTTTGCTGAATCCCAACAGTTCGCTTATACTATCTTTAGGAATAAAATTCACTTCAAAATCACTCTTCAGCTCTGTGTGTAGAGTGTTGTTGTTAGATTTTATTGATAATTTCCGGTCACGTTCTTCTTGCTTCACTCCTATCCCACAAACTGCACTTTGTATGAAATCCTCGATGTCTGTCAACTCGTAGGACCCCGTAGGTATAGTTACTACTTCTTCCTCACCCTTCACATTTTTATAATAAAATTTATTAAAACCTTCTTCAATGTTCGGAATGCTATTGTACGTATGCAAGCCAACAAGTGCGATAGAATAATATGAATGAGGATCTAGTTCTATAGGTGGGTGGAAATCTACAGATAAGCGGGAGCTCTTACCCGTGATAGTGAACGTCTGAGACATGATTGATGCAAACTTTACCAACAATCTATTTATATACTAATAAATGCAGGGTTAGTCGAGCACAACTGAAGAGTTAGAGAGGAAATCTAAACATAACTGACCACAATTATAAGTGTTATATTGTTGAAAATTATCGTGATTGAATAATATCTTACACTTTTTGAAATAATCCACTAGTTCGCGAGGGGGGGCGTAAATTGCCAAAACTATCATAATATAAAACTGTATCACCGACTTTATTAAACCCAACCCAGTGAGTGCCTCCATTGTCCGAGCTATCTAAATTAACTATTCCACGCTCGTTTTTCCATGGTCCGTTGGATGGCAGTTCATCACGCATAAATACTCCTCTAAAATGGGGAATTTTCAGAGCTTTTGCTAGTTTTCGTAGATCGAGATCGGTCAGAGGTCTTCTGGGTAGGTTTACTGACAGTTTTTTGGATGTTTATTTAAATATAGACCAAGACCTTTGCGATACTTTTTCAAATATAGACCAGATCCTTGTTTCCCCAAAGCTATAGCTTCCATTGTTTTATTATGTCTTTCCGTTTCCTCCAAGGTTTTCCGAGCTGCTTTGCTGTCGTTGACGGCCTTAGCGATGCCTGCACCACCCCCTGCCAATGCTCCAGCAGCTGATAAGCCGGCAAACAGAGGTATTAAAAATGGTAGAAATCCTCCAGTCTTTGGAATAGGAATTACTCTTGGTAACCGAACATTTTTCCGACCACCCGCTTTTTTGAATTGTTTTCGTGCAACTTTCAACGCTGTTTGGGATGTTTTCTTCAGATTGGATGAGTCAAACTTATTCTTCATAACTTTTCTCACCCCATCGACAATTGCACTTCCGAACCCAACCTTCTTTCTCATACCCATTCCCAATTTCCTCTTTGCCTTCATAATTTTATTTATACCGAAAGCGGCAATCCTTTCTCCAAATTTTGTGTCCTTAGATTTGACACGTTGCCAAGCAGCGTTCTCTAATATTTTATCCGCCTCGTGACGACCTTCCAAACTAGCGTTTCGCAGATATGAAATATCGTGTTGGCGGCAAGCTTTATCGAGTGGATTGATACCTGAATCTCCTCTTCTCAACCGTTCTTCTAATTTTGTACCGGGACCACAGAATTGATAACCAGGAATATGAAGTTCAAACGGGAGCTTGTTTATAAGCGTATTGAGAACACCTTCTCCTACGTACGCTTCCATACAGACTGATGAAAATTCAAGATTGCACCGTTATTTAACGAGGGGAGGGAGAAAGATCAAAGATCTCAAAATAATATTTTTTATTAATTTCAAAATTTTCTCAATACAAAAGACTTAAGTATAATCTTAACAATATATGTTTCAAATATTATAATCTTCACTCTTGATTCACCCTCATATTCACGGAATTTTTGTTCTATTATAATAACCATACCCTCGAGTCAATAATATTCCAGCTATTTGTTTGTTCCTAATAATCTCCAAATGGTCAATGATGGATTCATTGAACGAGATCCGAATTATTGATCCAACTGTTGTGATTATTATCTAGACCCAACCATTTCACATACTGTTGACCCCTCCTCTTTCGTAATATTTTTTCGACTAAATACACATCGGGTTGTTTTGTTTTCTGTAATTCTTCCTCGTAGAAACAGCCGCTGATTGGTGCGTTGGTCATATCTTCTAGTAGATATGTGACCGGGTTGGTAATTTTTACTTTGATGATTTTAAATAATTCCGTACTCCAATTGGGCGTAAATCCCTTCTCAAAAATATGTTTAGCCTTACTTATTCGTACCACATCTCCAACGTTGTATTTGTGAGGCAGAGCTAACTTGATGTGTGAGTAGGATCGCTTCAATATCTCGCTCTCAATCTGTTTCGTCACTTTTATTGGAGCCATATTTATAGTACTATGTTTACGTTTATTATATTTTTCTGTGGTTTCTTCAAGTATATCAAGCCATTTGTATTTCCCGCTGAGACTGAAATGTTTGTAGAGCGATTCCTTTAACGTTCGAATGACACGTTCAGCAATGGCTGCTTTTTTCACACTATACGTATTATAATGATTGATATTATGTTTCTTCATTAGATCGTTAAAGTGTTTATTGAAGAATTCTTTTCCCTGATCGCTTTGCAGATTCCTAGGCTTACGATGTCCTTCTAGCAATATAGAACTGACCGCTTTCCGAACTTCTTCGGCTGATTTCGTTTTCAGCGGGCGTGTCCATAGAAATTTCGAGAAACAATCGATCATAATCAAAATGTATTTGAATCCTCTATTTTCACGAGCGTAATTACCCATTTCTGCCAGATCCATTTGCCACAAATCATCCAAACCTTTTATGATCGTTCTGCGTCGTTTGAAATTCTTCCTACTCGGCTTATGAAGCTCATGCACAACTTGTTCTCTACTCATCTTATCAATGTGGAAATCTAGTGTAGAATTAATTTTTTGGGTATATTCACAGGATTTGGAGATATACGTTTCACAGAGCCCTGCTTTGTTGTTGTGGATGATGAGGGTCTCTTCTTAGAAGGTTCCACAGATGTCATCCGTCGTTCTAACGCCTCCACTTTACTAGTAATGTCATTTAGACGCATGTTCACACTGTTAAATGTGTTATTGATCTCTTTCAATTCATTTCTGTTTTCCCTCACACTATCACTGATTGTTTTATACTCTGATTTTATATAGATCCCCATTCCATTATATTTATTCTGAATGTCCATCAGATGTTTATCAATGTTGAGAATAACCTTGTCATTCGTTAAGTTATGTTCATCCAGATCCTTGTTGATATCTTTGATCAAATTATCAACCCTAACATTGAAGTTATCTTTAAGACTGGTTTCCGTTTTCAGATTCAGTTTGTGTGTTAATTTATCAACATATACTTTATTTGCAACATCTCCATCATCATTCGGTGATTTTACGTTGCACAATCTACGATTTTCCATATCATAACTTCCATCGCTCGTTAGGAATAATCCTTGTCCGTGAACTTGTTTGAAATTATTATTAAATACATTTGTATCATATATCCACATGGAAGAGGAGGCTCTGCCAAACTTATCCATTGAAACCATCTTTATAACTGTGATGAATTTGTCTTACACCTGGTTTTTGTTCAATTACCCCTGCCTCTATCAATTCTTCTATTATAGAGATTATCTCATTGTGATGATTATGGTTACCTGCATGCGAGGATGCAACAAGAAGTCTCAGTCTATCCACAATTTCGTTAACGTCATCCCAATAAACATATTCGATAGGTTTCTCGTTATATTCAAGCATATCATTTTTGATATATGCACTTCCAGTGTATGTTTTGGCTCTGGGTCTTTTCATGGAATTAATCAAAGGTTTCAGTACATTTTTGTATTTTACAATGTTTCTTATTCGATCAGCTGGATCGTTATTACGTCTATGGGCACTAGTCATTTCCATCATTTGACTGTAATTTTTCCCATCTTCCACAGTGTAAGTATCAGGTAGAACATCTCTGTAAAATATCAAATTATACAGTCCTGTGGTACCCTTGAACGGAGTACCCTTGATAATTATATTACTCTCACTATCAATTTCTATAGGTTGATTACCCATGAACCATTTGTCTAAAGTTGAATTATATTGCAATCCCATTCTATCATCGTATTTCTTGACATCATCATCCAATAGGAATCCTTCCAAGTAATAACGTGCTAATGTGGGGTATTGTTGCAGAAACTCCTCTGTAGCCTCTGCATTATCTTTCTTATGTTTTCTGAATTCTTCACGAATCTGATCGATAGTAGGTTCGAGGGTAAACACATCCTCCTCAGTATTTTGGGGGTTATATACGAACTCTTCCCCTTCAGTTACAATATTTGGGATTGGTATGTTCTCCATTTGTGTTGCTGTAGAAACAATACTTTTAGGTTTAACCAACGAATTTTGTTTGATTATTTCAGCATTTTTCGCAATTTCCTCCAGAGGTTTAGATACATTCCTGAACATATTATCTAGAATCTCATCATTTTCAGCTTTACCCAATTTCACAGCCATATATTTTTTCCTCACAACGTTTGCTAACTCCCAAATTTTTTTCTTCAATTGTTGTTTTTCTTTAAGCGTGTTACTCACACCCACGTCCATGCTGAGCGGGTTGTCTATTTCAAATGAAAGTATATATACATGTTAGATGTATATATAACTATCAAAACCTTTGCGATAACGTCCTTTGTTCATATCACAGTCTTTGTTTATCATAAGAAATCCATATTTATCTTTCCAACATACGCTACATATCTCTTTGAATTTTTCGAGTGACATGTCGGTACTTACATGATCGGTGAATATATGTTTCAAATTGAGCTCATCCTGTTTGAAAATAATCAAGCAATTGGCATTGTCGCGCAATCCATGTTTTGGACATTTAGCAAAAGACTGGCAAAGATAGAAACTATCAATTGAGTTGTGTCTCCCTCTTGAAAAATAAGCACGAATTTTCTCCTGTTTCTCAAACATCACGTCATCGAATATTATGATTGAATTAGGCCTCGCTTCTGTGGGGTCTATGACCTCATCACTTTCGGTACAAGGAAAATATCCAAGCCCCTCAATTTTCTTCAATGTCTCCTTTAGTAACTGGTATTTTGGTTGGTGTAAAGACTTTGAATATATGTACACGTTTTCAAATTTCAGACCGTTTGCATCTAACAATAGAGATAACATCACATTTGTTTTCCCACAATTACTTGGACCACAGATTATTGTTCGTAGAGTATTAGGCAGCAAAGAGCTGTGACGTTGTGGTTGTTCAACATTCTCATTGCTTGACCCTAAGTTCATAATACTCAACGAGTCTTTTTGCTTAACAATCTTCATCATGCCTGAAGGCGAATCGAAATCATACTGGAACATATGTTAATAAGCATTTGTTTATATACTAGATGATGATGTTATATTGTGTATGTCTGATCACGCGGTTAGGTGCTTCTACGGTTCTGTCAAAATCAGGTATCAAATACATGTTAAATAGGTATGAATGCTGGAACACGTGTCTGAATGTTGAAACACGTGTCTGAATGTTGAAACACGTGTCTGAAACACGTGTCTGAATGCTGAAACACGTGTCTGAATGTTGAAACACGTGTCTGAAACACGTGTGTGAATGTTGAAACACGTGTCTGAATGTTGAAACACGTGTCTGAATGTTGAAACACGTGTCTGAATGTTGAAACACGTGTCTGAATGTTGAAACACGTGTCTGAATGTTGAAACACTTGTCTGAATGTTAAAGCATGTGTTGAATCATGCGAAAAAACATGTGTATGAATGTAATACAATCATTATGATTATTCACATTTTATTCCTCATTAGCCCATCATAGTTCGTGAACGATGATGACGTCATCATCGTTCGTGAACTATGGTCGTCGGATTGAATCAGTTACTGTCATCGGTTCGAAGCAGTGACGTCATCATCGTTCGTAAACTATGGTCGCCGGATTGAAACAATGACAAAGCAGTCTTTGTCACATGGTGGTGACACCTACACGAAGCAGCCTGTACCTTCGGTCCGCCATGACATCTGTCACGTGACACCTACACGAAGCAGCCTGTACCTTTAGCTCACCATGACAGCTGTCACGTGTTGGTGACACCTACACGAAGCAACCTGTACCTTTGGTTCACCATGACAGCTGTCATGTGGTGGCGACATCTCCATGAAGCAGCCTGTACCTTTAGCTCACCATGACAGCTGTCACGTGTTGGTGACACCTACACGAAGCAACCTGTACCTTTGGTTCACCATGACAGCTGTCATGTGGTGGCGACATCTCCAAGAAGCAGCCTGTACCTTTAGCTCACCATGACAGCTGTCACGTGTTGGTGACACCTACACGAAGCAACCTGTACCTTTGGTTCACCATGACAGCTGTCATGTGGTGGCGACATCTCCATGAAGCAGCCTGTACCCAAGGGTCGCCATGACAGCTGTCACGTGGTGGCGACATCTCCACGAAGCATTCTGTACCTTCGATGACAGCTGTCACGTGGTGGTGACATCTCCATGAAGCAGCCTGTACCTTTGGACCAAAGGTACAGATTGCTTCCTAGAGGTGGCGGAGCCCCCTCCACGAAGCAGTCTGTACCTTGGGTTCGCCATGACAGCTGTACCTTATGGTCGCCATGACAGCTGGACCTTATGGTAGCCATGACAGCTGTACCTCATGCTCGCCATGACAGCTGGACCTTATGATCGCCATGACAGCTGGACCTTATGGTCACCATGACAGCTGTCACTTGGTGGTGACACCTACACGAAGCAACCTGTACCTTATGATTGCCATGACAGCTGGTCCTTATGGTCGCCATGACAGCTGGTCCTTATGCCCGCCATGACAGCTGGTCCTTATTGATTCCTAGAGGTGACGGAGCCCCCTCCACGAAGCAGTCTGTACCTTAGGTCCGCCATGACAGCTGTCACTTGATGGCGACATCTCTACGAAGCAATCTGTACCTTAGGCCCGCCATGACAGCTGGTCCTTATGGCCGCCATGACAGCTGGTCCTTATGATCGCCATGACAGCTGGTCCTTATACCCACCATGACAGCTGGTCCTTATGGTCGCCATGACAGCTGGTCCTTATGGTCGTCATGACAGCTGGTCCTTATGCCCACCATGACAGTTGGTTCTTATGGTCGCCATGACAGTTGGACCTTAGGGCCGCCATGCTGCCATGTGTTAGTCACGTGACTCTGTACATGTGACACACTTTTTGAACACACCCTGTATACTCTTTACAAATAAAATAAAATCCTTATCACCTACATCCTTTCAAAACTGATAAGGACGAGCTCATGCACCGGATGCACATCGACAGCTAGACCGGAAGTGGAGACCGGATATCCTGGTCGAGGACTAGTCCAGTTCATCTACTGATCAGACATTGCCAAAATTTTGGGTCATTCAGACCGCTGTATGTTACAAGTATGGCCGTATGGAATGTGCCGGATTAGTTGTTCTGAGAACCGGATTGAGATTTGTAATTATTATAAAAACGTCCATAGCATTATTTATTGGTTATATTAGAAGCAATACTGTTGAAATGTCGTTTTCTCTGAAAAATATTCTATAATTTATGGTAACCTGGAATATACAATCGAATTATAGAATATTTAAATTTTTAAATATAGAACTATTCCGTTCCATTGCATCATTTGTTCAGAAGATTTTATGATGGGGACTTTGTTCTGTACTACGCAATTTGACAGCTTCCGTATTTCTCGTAGCTATTTCGAAGCGGTGTTGCCTTACAAGAGGTAGGTACCAAGTTTTCAATCATAGTTACAGCGTTGCCAATAAGGAGTAATTATGACTCGACGACAAAGAGGTCCGTTGGTTTTCTTCGTCATACTTCATGTAATCATTGCGACAAGTCAAATGTGAGATGTTTCGTCTCCTTAGGGTAATATGTATATGGAGCAGACGGTCTTTCGAATCATCTGGGCCCCTCTCCCCCTGCCTACTCGTGTTTAGTGTTGAACAGCTTTCGTTTGACGAGTAGACGTTGGCCTCACCTCATCGGCGTAACACATATCATTGCCCTGGCTACGAATCCATTACCCAGAACCTGGGATAGGAAGCACACCGAACTTTAGGAGTAAAGCCATGTGGTGCAGCATTTACCCACGCAGAGGCAGCTGTTTTATTCGCCCCCGGCGGAACTACTATAGGCGGACCCACTACGGGCACTGCTTGCTAGCCAACTCTCACCTCCTCGTGTTACTTGTTTTACCAGGAACGTTTGACGAGTAACCGTTCGGCTTCGTTCAAATAACCTACCGCATGTCTGCCAAGCCCGTGAATCCATTTCGGCCAGAGTTCTGGGATAAGAAGGTACGACATCGTGGTTTTAGTGGTGAAATGTATGTGGTGCACAGTTCACTGGATCTTTTGCAGTGACAACTGTTAGTTTCGCCCCGAGGGGTTACTTATCTCGAGACCCCCAAAAAGGACGTGAGTTGATTATTATGAACAATTCTTTTTATATAATTCTAACAGATTTGTACTGATGAAGTTTGAGAACTCTGCATTTTGTATAATGGCACATACGGTTAGACCGGGAGAAATATGGTCTATAGTCGAGGAAATATAGCCGTTAAAAGGCCAAATGATCGAATTTTTTACTGGCAACCTGTATCGAGATGGGGTTTTCGCCATTTGCTTCAGAAACACAATAGAAAAAAATGTGCCATATTTGTTTCACCAGGAAACGCTTGGTTGCACTTGTGCATGCAAAAAATGCATCTAAATAATGCGATTTGCGGAACTGTATTGTTGCTCACCAAATATTAACCAAAATTGGCCAAAATTTTTTACTCAGGGGTTTTTGGGGTCGCTGATTACGAATTTGATGTTTACAAAATGCCACGCTGCATTCTGGGGCCGATTTCGGGCTTGGGGGGGGGGGTATTTGCAGTATAAAGCGCAAATCCTCAAATTTTCTCAATCATTCGGTATTTTATGGCAATTTTGGGATTTTTAAACACAAACCAAATGATGTTCGTTAACTCAAGTGCCCCGGGCAAACTGGGGCAATGGGGGGCACTTTGGACTAATATCGAATTTCAAACATCAAACCTAAAAACCTTGTTCTCTGGGGGTTTTTGTGGTCGCTCAACATGAATTCAAGGTGCATTCTCAGCTCAGATGTACTTGTTACATAAGATTCACTCGAACAATAATGAACAGTGGAAAGAAATGTTATGCTTTTCTACGACAACATATAATTATTTTCAAATTTACGTTATAATTAATTCCTAACTTTTTAAGTATATATTACATATCATATATTGGTTGTAACTTATTTACAGAATTGTTTTAACAAAAAAATTATTTATCTCTGTTTTATCCTTGAGATGTTCGTGGAGTCCGTTTAGGAGATTTTCGGAAGATATTTTCTCTATATTAGCAATCCCCCTTGACTTTATGGGTCTAAGATGGTCATTGATGGATGAACAGGTCCAATTTGTTGAGTATTTCCCAATGAAGCAGTAGTCTGGAGGTGCTGTATCCCCACTTGTCGATGTCACGTCCATTTTTTATCATAAATTGCAAACCTAAACAGATAACTCAAGATCGGTTGACAACTGATTTCAAATATTCAGGCAACGGTTATGCATCCAAATTCCTATAAGTATACAGGAACGGTTGTGAAGAAAAGGTGAAACTCAGAGGCAGGGTTATGCACCCAACTTCCTCTTAGCTAAACGTATTTCACAAGAAAAACTTGAATACACTTCAGCTGAGTCAGGAGATATTCTCTCACTATATTCGCAGTTTTTGTGATCAATTGTTTTTCGAAAATGAGAATTGTCGATGTAGTTTATGAGTTATTCATTGGAAAGTTTTATTGCGAGAAAGTATTCCTACGGTACATGCGCACCTAGCGGAGAAAGTAAGAAACATACATCTAATAATGCGAGTTTGAAGATTTTTTCATTGTTAACGATTTTTTATTGATAAAATTTGATGTTCGGCAGTTGAAATTGATTAACTGCCCCGGATGCCCCACGTTGCCCCAGAGGACACTCTGCCCCAGGAGCATCTGAGCTGAAAATGAACCTTGAATTCGTGTTCAGCGACCACAAAATCCCCTGGGTAACGAAGTTTTGATGTTCGACAGTTGAAATTGGTTTACTGCCCCAGATGCCCCCGTTGCCCCAGAGGACACTCTGCCCCAGGAGCGTCTGAGCTGAGAATGCACCTTGAATTCGTATTGAGCGACCACAAAAACCCCCAGAGAACAAGGTTTTTAGGTTTGATGTTTGAAATTCGATAATAGTCCCAAGTGCCCCCCATTGCCCCACTTTGCTCCGGGCACTTGAGTTAACGAACATCATTTAGTTTGTGTTTAAAAATCCCAAAATTGCCATAAAATACCGAATGATTGAGAAAATTTGAGGATTTGCGCTTTATACTGCAAATACACCCCCCCCCCAGCCCGAAATCGGCCCCAGAATGCAGCGTGGCGTTTTGTTAACATCAAATTCGTAATCAGCGACCCCAAAAACCCCCGAGTAACAAATTTTGGCCAATTTTGGTTAATATTTGGTGAGCAACAATACAGTTCCGCAAATCGCATTATTTAAATGCATTTTTTGCATGCACAAGTGCAACCAAGCTTTTCCTGGTAAAACAAATATGGCACATTTTTTTCTATTGTGTTTCTGAAGCAAATGGCGAAAACCGCATCTCGATACAGGTTGCCAGTAAAAAATTCGATCATTTTGGCTATAATTCCTCGACTACTATATTTCCACAAATATGTTTGGAAACTTGCGAATCTTGGTCCAAAACTGTACTTACTCAACACATGT
Source organism: Endomychus coccineus (assembly GCA_958510875.1). Taxonomy (NCBI): domain Eukaryota; kingdom Metazoa; phylum Arthropoda; class Insecta; order Coleoptera; family Endomychidae; genus Endomychus; species Endomychus coccineus. The sequence continues at coordinate 28,669,701 of OY294067.1, read as the reverse complement.
ATGTCAAAAAAATGAGGAAGGCATCGCTTATTTTGAAGTAAGAGTACAACTTACAAATTTGGATTTGTAAATAACATCAATATATCGATCGCGTCATCTTTCAAGAATACTATCACTTCTACCAGAAAAATAATACATGTATCTAGGAAGCATGAGATTATTGTTTCAATTGAATCAGCTTCCTTTCACGTGATTTGGTGGAGATCATTCTTCAGACTGTACTTGGGCGATAAGAATTGATAAGCTGCTGAATATTTTTTCTATTCTATAAAATTATCAATCAATTTATAATATTAATGACTACGCAAAGATTATGTTCGTGAATGCATGTCATATTCGATCATGGAACTCTATCGCAATTCCCCTAAAAATATTCTTTGCTTTACTTTCCCTCAACGAAAGTTAAGCACGCAGTCGGCCTAAAAGCAAATGCTATACGTCCAACTCTATTCTACATCATTTGAAGGGAATATTAGAGTCCTAAGGACTCTCTTATTTTTAGCTATGAAAAAGTTTTTCTAATTTAATATTCGTTGTTTCTAATACTGACTCATGGCATTAACTTTAAAACCCGTTTTTTTTTTCAATACGGCTGCTTTTAATTGGAAAATAAGTCTGTTTAGTAAAAAATGACATACATTCTGACACAAAAAAGTTACGGTCATTTAAATCCAGGTACAACACTGTATGTGGCGCACTCTATTTTTATAAAATTTATTTGCGACAAGAAGCAAAAACATCTTTCAAATTTTCTTTCGAAATTTTTTTTTTGAAATGACTATTCATAACATCAGAAACCATTTTAGCTTAATAATTTTGATCAATTATATATAAAATTCTCGGGAAATAGGTCACACTAACGCATATGCTCATTATTTTCGTCTCTACGTACGTTTCGGTCTCACGGTCATCATCAGAAGACGTATAACTGTATAAACGTGATTCCTTAAAACTAATTGTATCACCACAAGGCGCACTAATTTCAATAAAAAAATGCTCAAATCGCCGAAACGATCAGAAACACGAACGATCGAAATTATAACACAATTAATTTTCTAAGTATATAAATTAAGAATCCGCTGCTAAGCAATATTCTTATAAGCTCTATATACATATGGAATCACAGTATGTATGTATGTAATACGACTAAACTAAAACTGAACTAAAAATATAACGTTCGAGGATCCACTTTCGAACCAGATGTTGAAGATTTATGAGGTAATAGAAAAAGGTTGTTAGACCTTATTAGAAATATTGATTTTGAGCATTCTACCTGAAATATACTATTAACATTATATAGACGCATGTAGGAATTTGCAAGGGTTTCAATTAATTAAATTAGTATAAATCTGACTTAATGATTGAATATCTGTTCTATGATTTACAGACTTTGAGTCACGTTTTATGTGAATCATCTCCAGAATAGATCTTTTATAATAATTGGTTTCCTTAGTTAAAATATTAACATTTTTGTAATCGAATTGATGGTGGAATTTTCAAAGTTTTTGTTTCTTGTACTATACTTATGGCTATACATTCTTTTTTGTAAATATTGTTTAGAGATTCCTGTATAAGTCCCATCGCAATTTAAACAATTTAATTTGTATACTGTGTGAGTTTGTCTTTAGGTATTGAAGGTTTTAGATTTGAATAATATTTCCCAAAACAGTTAGTAGGTTTATGCGCAACATTTATATCATACTTTTTAAAAACGTGGGTATTCTCATCAAAAAAGCGTCACATTGATGAGATGGAAGTGTGAGAGCAGGTTCTTATTTTAAAAAGCGGAGAAAATTGACTTGGACACTGCAGTGATTGTTCTTCAAAAAGAAAAAGTAAATAAGAAGCTTCTAAATCATTTTCTCAAAAAAAGGCTTCATATTGAGATGAAACAGGATAGGGAAAGATGCAAACATATTGCGCAGAACTATATATATATATATATATATATATATATATATAGACTGATAATTGATTGCTGGAGACGGTACTTTTTGATAAAATATTATATAATTTTGATTTATTCAAGATGGCTTATGCCATCTTTGGAAGAGTAGTGGAAGTACTAGTTATTCAGAAGGTAGTTACAGTTTATGATTTATGAGTTGAAATCAAAAACTATCTTTGATGATGAAATATCAATCTATCATTGTTCATTACACTCCATGTATTTTTATCCCTACATTACACTGTATTAACATATGTTCAACTTGCATTAGCTTAAATTTAAAGCTATATTTCACAGGAATAATAAATATATCTCAATAGAGATGCTTTCGTGTGAAATTGTGTAGCCTGAATATGAAATATGAGCAATTTTTTATTGGTTTCTTTCTTTCTTTATTGAAATTTTGGTATACCATGTATTCAACTGCATGTATCTATCATGTCTCCCTACTTTTGCTTATATATTATACCAATTTATCTGCTAAAAATATATTGTAACCGTTAAAAATAACAATTTGAAAAACTGTTTTCCACCATATTGTATGTACTTTATTTCAATTTCATTGTCTGTAAAAAACTGAAGAACATTTAGTATGAAATAAATTATATTAAATTCACATATGGAGTACGAAATTTTTAAAGAATGGGTTTTATGTATTTCCAACTTAGAATGGTTGAGAATGAGAACTATGAAACTACCATTTGTCACTCGAATTGCTCAATAGGTTACGATTTATTGAGAATGAGTATCAGTAAGTGTTTTTCTAGAATCAATGTTCGATGTACTAGTGCTTGAATAATTTATTTAATATTGATGTGTAACTAAGCACTGAAATATTACTTTTCACTCTAATTTTCAAGTTTGATTCACTTCAATATAATTTTAAATACATTATATATATGTACACTTACATTGTCGGTAGAATGCACTTATTGTCACAATTCTGTTTTACAATTTAAATTTTAAATTGAAATGAATTCTCCTTGTCGGTAGAATTATTAACCTACAAATCTAAAGATATTTTGTAGGTTCGCACACAGATGACATAGAGTATTTACAGAACAAAGCGGAATGCGGTTTATTTCATAGATTATTTCTTATTTCTATAAACACAGAATAACTGAACTGTGTATTTATAGCCAGTGGTGTACGCATCATATTTAAAAGAGGAACCTACAAAGACGAAAGTAACAAAAGAACAAACGTCCACAGTCCACAGATGTGTGCAAATGGAACATCACAAGGGTAGTCTTTTATTTTTGTAATCTTTGGCTGAGCTTATTCAAGATATTTATATTATATTTTACTCTTTCCAGTTAAGTAAAAATTCGAAACTAAGTCGAACATGAATGACTGGGACAGAATGTAGGTGACTTGGCTCAAGGGGTAATATTTCTGAAGCAATAATTCAGGTGTTACAGGCGATTATTTCTTCAAGCCTTAGGGAATATACATAAGGAAAACAAATTTATAAGGCCGAAAATTACATTTATTTTGACTCACAGCTGATACAATGTCGTCTTCTACACAGTTCACATACAAAATCTCGAGTTACAGTACCTCCAAACGTTCTCCTTTGCCGTGGAAGTTCATGCTGCAACAAACTTTAGTTACTAATAAACCATACTAGTTTACTCTGATGATGGCCACTTGCTAGCTGAAAGGTCCTCAGTACTTTAATAGTATTTTTAATGGATGAGAGTGATAATGTTTTTATTGAAATTGATTTGAATACGCTATTGTAGATTCACGAACATGCAGTACCTAATAAAAGAGCATGATTAGCTTTACTGGTACGGTGTTTCTATTGGTTAAACACAAACGAATATCACCAAGTCCGCTTCACACAGCTGAAAGGGAAGCGACTTAGCCAAAGCAATGGCAGACACGTTTGTCCAAGCCTCAGAGTAATAAAATATATAGAGAGAGGGCTCCTTGTTTAAAATCCAACATAGCTTGTTTTGTTTATTTATGTAGGGATTGGTTAAGGTTAAAATCAGATATCATCGTGTAGTTCCGTGTATGCCCGTTCATTTGTTTCGAACGGGGCTGAGTCGTTCGGCTTGATCATTTCCAATTATCGTTATGACGATTGATCCAACTTGTTTGTTTATCTTTATGTTGTTATTGTGAATTGTGCCTTAGAAAAAATTTTCTCCGACTATTCTTTAGTAATAAGACTGTTCAATTCTATTGATAAACATTGCACATTTATATAGAAGATATGAACGGTATAATCAATTGGTATATATTTTTCAATCGAAAATCTTTCCTTTTCACCTTAATTTTCAATTATTTATTCAATGAGCCACCGTTTCCAGGTTGACCGCTCGTGACGTCCTAGCCCGCTTATCCATAAATCAGACAGTAAAGGATAGCCAGATGCTGGCTTCACTACATAGTGTGGTCTTATTATATCCAAGGCGCCTATATATTATATTTTATTGCTCTGAGGTCCAAGCCTTTCATCTAAATCTAGATATTAGTTTTGTACCTCGTATAGATATTATATATTATGTATATATAATATCTATGGTACCTCGGCTTTGCATATTAATACAATGAAAATTCGATTTACCTCTGAAAGCATCCGCATACGACTAGCTTGGGTTGGAATAGCTATCCTTTTAATGATTTCTTCAGTAATTCTTTTGGTACGTTTACGATGTTTTCTGGAATGCTTGGAACAACACGTTTTGACGTTAAATGACGGACTGACAGGGCAAGATCTCGCTAGTTTCCGTTTCGTCTCTATCATTTGAACAGCTTTCTCGATGCTAGTCTTGTGTACTCTCTCTAGGATCAGTTTTGTCATCTCTGCCCTCTCAATGTCCGCAAACAATATTTTCGGCGCTTGCTTCATTTGTGCTCTTGTTATGAACGTGTGGAAGAATTTTTCATTTAGTTTCCTGGACAGATCAGTGTTGGGTAATAGGTACTTTGGTTTCACCATTTTACTTGGAAATTCTATGTTGTATATTGGGGTAGCTTTTACTTCTTTAGATTTTTCGATGGATTCCATTCTACTAGGCACGCTCGATTTTAGAAGGCGGGTTCCAGTACTAGGTTTTGATATTCTAGGTTTCTATAAATAAAGTACTTGTTTTATAACTCGCAGTTCTAAAGATATTTATTGATTATGAATGACTATAGTATTGTAAAAAATGGGATGTTGTATAAAGATATTGGATAAATTTATAATTATTGTCAATGTCCTTGTCTAAAGTAGACTACTACACTAATCCTTGTAACTTCAGAGAGTGGACGAACGGCAGTTTTTTGGAAGTGAGAAACATATTAATATGGAATTGTAAAACCTAAATATGAAATAATGAGTAAGCACTTTGTTTTTTGATATATTTGTTAAATGTGCGTCAATAATAAAGATATAATACTAATTGCACAGAATAAACACTACCAAAGTACTAAACATTATATAGATTGAGTTGAAATCAGCGAGATTTAATAAGTGCGACAACGATGGGGATAAATGGGCGCTCTATTCACAGCACAGCTCTTAGTGGTCTAGCTAGATCATATTATGCATATAGCACCCGAATAATTCCCAAGCTGTTGTGTGATAAGCATAAAATAATTATCTAGAGAAGTTGCGATAACTAGAATTGAACTGAAGCAGGTACTATTGTAAATTTATTTTATTATTCATAGAACAGATTCTCGAGATATTAGAAATTCTCAAATCATTGTATAACCATGCTTCTATCGCGAGTTACTACAGTAAGTTATTAAATACACTATAGTGCTCTACTTGTTTCTCTGCAATGCGTCTGGCACGCTCTAACTCATGAGACTCTCCTAACCATCGCTCATTTAAACTCGATCTGTATACCAACAAAACCAATAAACTGTGAGGTTATGTTATTGATTGTCTTGTCATTGTAACTTTTCATCTGATCATCATGGTATGTATTCAATTATTAGCTTAGCTTGTCGCATTTTAAACCAATGTTCGACCAATAATACTTTAAGAGTGGTTATATTGGAGAATATCGTTTCGAGAATAGAATTATTTGATTTTCTATTCTTGGGATAACGTAGAACAGCGATCATAGTTCGTTGAATTTACGAATTCATTTAATTTCACGTTCTATATAGTTCTTGATGTGCCGGAGAAATCAAGCTTGGCATCAATTTTTTTCTATAAAAAATGTCACAAATGAATATCCCGTTGACTAATTAAACTGATTAGTTCATTGGTCGCGATTCGAAAATAATCATTACTCTCATCGTGTGTACACAAAAAAATTAAACATCAATCAATCTCGCTAGGATTTCCCGATTTTTCAGAAGTATTCTTTTAAAATTTCGTCTTACGCCATCTATTTCTGTGGCAATGTTTTGTTTACATACATGACGAACTTACAATTTGAAGTGGTAATGTCCTTGCTCCTGTTACGTTTTATGTTTCTCTGAATAACTTCATACAATTTTCATACCATGTTATTCCAATACCTTTCGAAAAAAGAACGCAAGAGCAACAACATAATCTTTTCAACAATTTATACTTCCCATTAGACAATCATATTTTTCATATCTATCACGAATTATTGAATTTACCTATATACTTATGTTTCTAATCTGGCCGAGGTCTTCTTTATTGTTTTAGGCACTTATCTTATACGGTAGCGACATTTATTCACTTAAAATATAACAATGCCTGTACACTATCTTACATTACCAGGTTCCTGGTGTTGTTGATGCCGATTCCATATTTACACCGTCACTTCACTTTGATGCATTGTTGCAGTGTTATTATTAGTTTAGATTTTACAATAATAATCATTAATACCAAACAGCGTTACTATACCGAACCCCACCAGAACAAGACAATTCTATCCTGACTTGCCAGCGTTCCGCTGTGTTAGTGTTGTAATCTTTCCATCTTCTATGGTGCTATCTTCTCCCAATCCGCACAGTCTTATGATCGGGACAGTGCCTCAACGGGTAATTAATCCCTCTGTTCAGTCTTCAGTCATTGTGGATTGTACCGTAATCACGCAAACCTATATTCTTAAAAACGAATTCGTTTGACCTTACATGAATCGTGGCTGGAGTCAAGTTTGAGACACCTAAAATGAACTATTGAGCTGGATTTGATGAGTTTGGCTAGTGGTTGCCTATTCTATGCGTGTGAGGGGAATACTTCACCTACCCTTTGAATACATGATGCCTATTCAAATCTATACTTGTTTCGCAATGCTGTGTAGAATTTGAAAATTGTTAAATTAGGTATAATTGAACAAAATACTTTTTTACTCTTCGTTGGGTATGATTTCTATGGTGAGGCCCTGCCTACCCAAAGAAGCCGGTGCTAATTCTCATGTTATTTTGTCCAGTTCAATAAGAATTTGAAGTTCAAGTTTTCTAAGAAAGTATATTCTTCTTTTAGAATTATATACTGTAGTGTCACCTCCCTGATAATATCAAAACTAAGTCGGTGGGTTAGCCTCGCGGGCCGGATTGATGACACTGGTGGGCCGTAGTTTGGAAACCCCTGGTTTAAAGCATTGTGTGCACTTCAGTGCCATATATCGGACTATATCAAAAAACTATATCAGAAAGCTTGGAGAGAAATGATCATTTGATACAGTTTGCTTCTTCTTTTAGAACGGTAAATACGTATTTGGGTATATACACAACTGTTTCAATAGTTAGATTATTCGAATTGTGATGTGAACTTCAAGTAATGTTGAAGATTATTACTTGAGAAAAATATCTAGAGAGAAAAGAACTTCAAATAAAGTAGTTGGATATCTAGTAGATAATTGAAGGATAAGTTTTGAAAATGTGTTGCCAATGGCAGGCTATCACTACTGCAGCTAGAGTTCTATCAGTTTGCTGAGATTCATTTAAATACTCACCACTAATCTTTTCCCATGTAATGGTTGGCGTTTCTGGTTCAGTTTAATTTTTTTCTGTGGCACCGCTGGCTCATATGAACTCTTTGTTGATTTCTCATCTTGCGCGGAGTTAGTCCTATTCGATTTAGGAGTAGTTACCGGTGAAAAAATAGGGCCGAGACCCACTTTAAAAGATGAAGAAACTAGGTTTTTGATTTGATTTTTCGTTAGTTTTCCAAGGAATTCCGCAATTTTTTTCGGTGGTACATCGTTACTGGACGTATGCTCACTGTTCTGACCCAAAAGCACAGTCTTAGTTTTTGAATCACAGATCGAACATTCTGGCCACAAAAGTGCTTCTGTTAATTCATCTGGTGGCGATTCAGGGAAATGTTGCACTTGGCAATAGTTCACATTGTAAGCTACACTTTTGGCCAGTTCCAATTCCTGAAACGAGTATAAATTATTATTTTGCTTATTGGTGAAAAAGGTACGTACCTCTGCAATTGAGAATTTTGGAAAATCCTCGTCTTAATGATCGTATAGAAATTATTGGCTCAAGAGTTTGTTTTGTTGGTGGTATGTGTGTAGAGTTGGAAAGAATAGCAAAATATGAAAATATCTTTTATAGGGCAAAGGGAACTGATTTTCAATCATTCAGTATCTACTGATTTATGTACCTTTGCATACAACTATAGCGAGAATCTCAAACCTTCTCAATCAATCTTCAGTGAACATGTTTCCAGCTAATCAATTTACTCCAAAAACACACAAGATATGTGATATGTGATTTGTATTATGTAAAAATTATCGTCTGTGTGTAATTGACACTTTATTAAATTATTTGTATATTGTATATAATATAAAATAACTTTCATGTAAATAATACATCACAGAATTACTGATTTACCACTTTGTCTTATTTAATGTAAGTTGAGGGCGTTTATGGCTGATACAATAATTTTCATATGGAAATGAAACTAACGTTATGGGAATAACCATTGGCAGCTTTTCAATTGCCTTTTCCCTTGTGAGTTTTAATTTAGGAAATACTGGCACGTTTGATGTAGAGTTATATTTGGCCGCCAATTCGTCGATTCTGCAACTTTTGTGAACCAATTTATTCACTATGGATTTGGAGTTAATGTTCGCATTCGTCGAAATCTGTGGTAATATTTTTTGCTTTACTAAAGAGGTTCTCAGATCTGTAATGTAACGAGCCGTTTCGGACCACCATTTTCGATACAGATGAGGTTTGTGATCGCTTTCTTCGTCTTGATGTTGACATCGATGACATAATTCGAATGTGTGGTCGACGCGTCTAAGATAGGAATGTGTTGGTGCTGCTATTCTTACTATCTAAAAACACCAACATACGAAATTAATCTCGGCCTTAGTCCTAACATCAATTAAAGGAATATAAAGAATCGAGAAATAATGTAAAAGTTACTAATGATTCTTGACCCAGGTATGAATTATATATAAATTGTTGGGAAATAGATTACACTCACACATATGCTTATTATTTTCGTCTTTACGTTTATATGTACTTTTCGGTCTCACGACCATCATCAGAAGACATATTATGTCTAAAATGGGATTTCTTAAAACTTATTGTACCATCACAAAACGTCCTTATCGCACCAATTTCAATTAAAAATGCCCACGTCTCCGAAACGAACAGAAATAGGAGTAATCGAAATTTTAACACATTAATGTTTAAAGTATATGAATATGTATCAATAATCCACGTCTTAGTAATTTTCTTATAATATACCAACTTATGTCAAACAAAGTCTGTATACGTCTTTTGAGATCGAAACGTACGTAAAGACGAAAATAATGAGCATATGTGTTAGTGTGACCTATTTCCCGAGAATTTATACATAATGTAAAAGTTACTGAAAATTCTTTGCTTCCGGATGAATTCCACATCACAATAGCACGACTTGAGGCCGACGTTTCGCCAACCATTACAGGTGGCATCTTCAAGGCAGGCTTGAGGCTTGAACTGAAACTGATTCTTCCGGTTTCTGTAGCGGTTATAATTGAAGGAAAAAAACCTTCACGCTACACAGTTCACTGCCTTCATTCAGGTTGTTAACTCCGTTCTGGCACCTAACCCTGTCGTTGTGTGATCATGTGCGAAGTGTATTTTTCGAAGATGAGTTTCCAAATGTTGGGAAGGTAATATCTTGAGTCACGGCTTAGATTATTTGACTCTTTTAGGATTTATATCACTTCAATAATTTTTTGATGATAGAAGTTTGGGTCTCGGGCTAGAGTTTTAGTATTTTCGAAAAAGATTTAATGATTAGTATCAAACTTCTGTTTCGCAAATGCAGATCTACTAGTGTCACGAAGCCTTGTACAGCGCTCATGTTCTTTCACACGAAGAGCTACTGTATGACCTGTTTCAGCGATGTAGACTTCACCGCAAGAAACAGGGAATGCTAACACCTTCTAAATGAAGAGGAGATAGTTTTGGAAGTGTGAAAAACCGAGTAGAAATATTATGATTTTAAGGATTTTGGAAATTCGATCTGTTATATTTTCAATATATGGAAGATAGGCAGTGGATAAAACAGGCGGGGAGGTTTGTGGCTCAGGTTGATTTGAAATTTTAGGACAAGTGTATTTCTTTATGGCTTTTTGAATCTTATAATGGGAGAAATTAGTTGATAATAAGACGGATGAAAGATGTTTTAATTCTGATTTTAAGGTTTGGGGTTGGGTTAAGTTGACAGCTCTGTGGACCAAGGAGGTTTTGACAGATTGTTTTTGGGCAGGGTGGTGGTGGGAAAGGACATTGAAGCATCTATCGGCGAGAGTGGGTTTTCGATATACAGAATGTGCCAAAGTACCCTCAGTTTGTCGACTAACTAATACATCTAGGAACGGGAGTGAACCTTTCGATTCAACTTCCATGGTGAAAAGGATATTGGGATGTAATGAATTCAAATGATTGAGGAAGGGAACAAGGTTTTCGCGACCATGTTGCGAAATAACAGAAGTGTCGTCGACATATCAAATCCAAGATTTCGGCTTGAGAACAGATGAGTCAATAGCATTTTGCTCAAAAGTTTCCATGAAGATATTAGCTATGACCGGAGAAAGTGTAGAAGCCATGGCAGCTTCCGAGGACTACTCGTAAAACTTGCCATAGTACAGAAGATGAACAAAAATCAATTAACGGTAGTAAGTCCATTGAAATGTTTTTGGCAGGTAATTATGGAAAGGGTGTCTGGAATGGGAACATTGATAAAGAATGATTCGACGTCGAAGCTGACGAGCAAATCGCCTGGGTCAACTTTTAGCGTTTGGAGTTTTTCAAAGAAATGAAAGGAATTTGGGATGAAACTGTTGGAATTACCTACGAGAGGTTTGAGAATATATGACAGATATCGAGAGTATTTATAAATATCCGATAGTGCTGACAATTGGTCTCAGGAACTGAGGGCTTATGAATTTTAGGCAAACCATATAATCGGGGGCTTCTTGAACAATGGAGGATAAGAAATTTCTTATCTGGATCAGGAAGGGAAGAATGATGGATAATTTGTGAAATTGAACGTTCTACAGAGGGGGTGGGATCTTTTATTAGGAGCTAGTAGGAATTAGTTTGGAGATGTTGCAGGATGTTGTTATCATAATCTGAACAATTCATGACAACAGTGGAGTTTCCTTTATCAGCTTTCAAAATAGTTAAATCAGGATTTGATTTGAGTAAATTGAGAGGTTGTATTAAAGGTTTAGGGCAATTTGATTTAGGACAGTTCGAATGACGAAAAACGAATTTCATCTGCTGCGAGATGGGGAACTTTATGTAGGGATGCTTCTACAGCAGAAATAATGGATGTGGTAGAAATTTTTGTGGGGGAGAAAACGAAACTAGGACTTTCAGATAAAACTGTTTGTTCGGCTTCAGAAATGGTACGTGAAGATAAGTATTTACAAGAGGGGTTGATCTGGAAGGTTGGTGCTGAGGGCATTGGGAGGCAAAAACCTTATTGAATTTTTGAATATGACGTTTGAAATTGGGGGTACGAATTTGATCGCCCTGAAGATGACACCTGTAATGATTGGCGAAACGTCGGCATCAATTCGTGCTGTTGGGACGCGGAATACATACGGAAGCCAAGAAAGTCTACTTTTCAACGTAAAAGTTACTAGGTAATGTGAAAATTATTTGATATTTATCAATTGGCGAACGGTGCTATTCAAATAAAGTTGACTTTCGAGTTTCTAATACTGTTGACGGCATCTGCATCTGCGAAAATATCATGTGTGATGTAAAAGAAAAGTCCCATCGCATAGTGTACACATTAATGATAGCTTTCTATTTACTTTCTCAGATTTCGAGTGCTCCTCTCTGCTATTTGTAAAAAAGGAAAAGATGTCATTGTGCAAAGTGGTGCAATGAACAGAAATAGCTAATAAAAACATTGCCCCAACAGGAATGCATTATAGTGCATCATGTCCAATTCTGGTAAATTTTTTCCTCAATATTGCACTGGCGAATTGAACTCAAGTCTAATTCCAGGTATGTCACAATTTGCATGATTAGACGTAACGGAGTCAATTTCTTCTGTTTACACCATATATTACAGTAAAACCTTTGAATATTGATACACAAACTTTTGAGATAATAACAGCAGATGCATTAGAAATGAGGTCGAGATATAAAGAGATCCTACAATGACATAAATAACAATTTGACTTAAATATAAGATATAATTTCGGAGATAATGAAGATCTAATGGCAAAAATTTTGGCACGAAACAATGGTAAGCAAAACCATGACACCACTCAATAATTGATAGCTCTTACTGATGGTTACCTAACGATAAGGACAGTTAATCAACTATGACTAAGAATCAGTTGCAGTTTTTCTTGTGGATGTTACATTTTGTCATTTTCAAGTGCACCAACCATTTCAGCTAGCACGTACTTCTATAGGTTGATGTATAAAAACAAAAAAATTAAGAAATATGCTTACCGACACCATTCGAAAATTTCAACACCGTGTACAAAAAAAGGCAGGATTTGGCTTAAGCTTTGGTAAGTCATTACTAACATTGGTAGGATTCATAAATATTACCGAATATGAAAATATGAAGGGCAAAATGTGGCTCACTTGGCATGGAATGCCCATAAAGTGTTTTTTCTGTGTTTGTAGCTCCGAACTCCAGTGGCCCATCCCGGCCAAACGACATAACTTTTTTCAATTGTTAGACGTCTTGGCATATTTGAGTCTAGCTCCTTTCGAACTATACCTCAACGACCACCCTACCCTCTGTACTTTTTATGTCGAACTTTGACACCCCTTTACCCTGCGCTATTAATAAATAGGTGATGCCAACATTTTGTTACAATACACCTCAGGTCGTATTGTAGAACATTACAACTGTACCTCAATTCAGCGAATATATCAAGAATGACCGAACCTTCTAAAAATCCTTTTATTGTAAACCACACCTAAGGGATGTATGAGGAAACATAACTGATATCAAAAATAATGAAAGCATTTTAGGTTTCAGTCTTACCTCCGTTTCTTTCAGTTTTCTCTTCAACTTCTTCGGTTTGTGTTCCGCTAGTTCCCGTTTTTTACGCGCTCCTCTGTTGCCTTTCGCTTTGAGACTTGTCGAACTAGAACTTCCAAACAGACCTCTCTGTTCCGCCATTTGAATCATATATTTGTTATCTAGTCTTATCACTTTCTAAAATACTTTGAGACATGTTAAAGAATTTGACGACCTATCGACTTATATACCTTTCGTTGCAGTAGGGCTAAATAACATCCATCTTTTGACAAACTGAAGCAATTTTCATTGGGACAGAGGCACGGCAAATCTGGCGAATCGAACAAATCTGTATCTGGTACCTGCAAGTTGTTAATACTGATGTTATCTCATTTCATAGGTAGGGTTAATTCTTCATCACAATAAATTCAACCTTTGCTAACCATTTTTACAAGCAGGTCATACTTTTCCTAATTCAGATAGCCTAAGCATTTTACATAATCAAACCAAAAGTTTCAAATTAAATACGTTAGAGTTAATAGATTTACAAAAGTGTCAAACATAACAACAGTTCCATATTTTTATGATTACGATTAACTAATCATATTATACACTGTGGATATACTAAAAACCAAGCTTCAATTGCTGGCATCATCAGATGGAAACTTAAAACTACTAGAACCTAGGACTTCCTGCTTATGAATTCGAACAAACAATTCCCTTCCACCGGGACTAACTTATTATTTTTAACATTCTCTTAGTTTCATTCCTCAAGGATCCAAAATGTTCCAAACAGTTATAAAATATGAAACACAGGAATTGGGAGAATACGAAACAGAGAACCTCCGCAAAAAGAAACCGAAGGAATTTTTCATGCGAAATAGTCTATGCATCTGACATAAATTCTTGGATAACTAATTGAAATCACCAAAATCACTCACCAACACTTCCTTGAACTTTTCGTCTATAATATCACCCTTCTCTTCGTCATCAGTTTCTTCTCCACAGATTTTTGCGCAAACACGTAAGCTGTCCTGTTTCTGCTGTTCGGTTAGAGTAGAATTTTTGTTGTTATTGATTTCTTTATCAGTGTCCACCTAGAAATTGAAACTATTTGTAAAGAGTAGGTTTATCAACTGTAATCTACTACTACATATTCTCCTAAACTTTACGGTATCATAAAAAAACCAAATGCCTATATCCACCCCGTAGTATCTTATATGAATAGCCTTACACACAATCAAACTATTCTCAAAAATATAAGAAGCTTCAAGCCAAAGTATATAGTGGTGGGGGCTTCACCGTATGTTTGGGAGTCGAACTCCAAACATGTGAAGAGTACTCCAAGACAGGTCGATCTGTGCTTTGTGGATTATGAGGAGCTGCTGGGATGTAAAGTAACACTTGACACCGAATAGAACACCAAGTTTTTGTGAAGCGGTTTTCGCAATGGACCTCACATGATCATCCCATGAGAGGCTGGTGTTGGTGGCGATCCCGACCATGGATATGGAAGACTACATACGAATAGTTGTACCTGACATCATCATATTAGGGATTGTGGAATCCACCTTTCTGGAGAAGATGCAAGCTAGAGTTTTCGTTGCATTAAACTCTACTAGATTATCAGATCCTCATCTCGAAATCATTGCCAGATCTCCATTAATTACGTTAACCTGTTTCCGTCACGCTCTTCTGACTTCATTAGATGGTATGGGGGCTCTAGATGAGAAAGCGGTATGAAGTGTACCATCATCTGCAAAGCTGTCACTTCCAACAGATCGTTGATATGGAGCAGAATCAAAATTGGTGCCAGGATAGATCCCTGTGGAACACCATTATTGCTAGCCTTTGTATCGGAGGATACTCCGTCAACCACCACATGTAATGATCTATCTGAGAGAAAATTCGATAGTAAGTGACCAAGTTGAGGCGGCGAACCATATGACGGAAATTTCCCAAGAAGGCCTTGGTGCCAAACTCAGTCAAACGCTTTGGATATATTCAATGCTACAGTTAGAGATATCCCATATTTCTCAATAAATTTGTGTCATACAACTTATTCTCCAACTTCCGGAAGTTAAAATGATTTTACAACTACCATTGATTAACATATACTTTAATCAATGCAACTACGTAAACGCCGAAACCATAGATATACAAAAAAGGCCTTTACGTTTATTCGAATACTGTGCCGAAAATTATATTCATATATTATTGTCGTACTAATGGAAGGAGGTATGTATCCGGCAGACTGTCGTTTTTCTGACAACTTCGTTATTATTTACGATTTAGCCTGAAAGTGGACATTGTGTCGAAAATGCACTAACGTGAGGATAACGGAAACGGTAAGTAACAGCAACAGTTTTGATAAAATTGGTAAAAAATGGATCATTGATATGTAAGTGTGAAATTTTCAATACCATTTTTGGTTTTCCACTACTTTTGGAGAACTTAATTTCTTGATTTCCCATTTTTCCACTTCTAGTGTTGTCAAAGTTGGAACATAATAAAAAACATTCCTGCAAAGCACCTTTTCATAAGCATTATTATGGTAATGTCAGTTTCAAAATCTGATGTTTCGTTTTTAGAAACCATCCACTACTTTCTTTTTTATACTGATATTTTTTTCGATATAAAATTTTGAGGTAGTTATCTTGCATTCTGCACTCATTGATGTATCACAAGTGATGGTTCGTTTACCTTCCAGATCAGTTTCAGCAATCATCAAGATTTTTTATATCCTAGACACCTCGGAAGAGCGAACAGTTGCCCGAAACTATCAGATTCTGATGTTACTGATCAGATCTAGGCTAAAAATGGTTTATATGGGCTTTATTTATATTTTACTAATAAACCCTTGTCTCTACTGATGCTGTTTCCCGAATTTAATGAATCATTATTATTAACACGGAGTGAGCCTAGCGAACGAAGTCTTCTCTTGGAGCGGGTTATATGCCACAAGGTATGCTTTCGTATAGCGGCCAAACAGTGCAATGCAATCCACTTGGAATTTTGACACAAACTAGATATGTTGCCAGAAATTTAACGGTATGAAAACTCAAAGTTGTACCTAGAGACGTTTCCAAATCTTTCAGCGGACTGTCGCGATACTCGACGCTATTCGCTTTTTCAGGCGTCTTTATGTGAACTGATTGTAGAGAAAAATAGAACAACACGACGTTCTCTGCAGGTGCGGCACCCGACAAAGGGCTAGAGCGTTCCTTTGACGACACCCGACAAAGGGCGGTTTTTTCTAATTTAATTATGACGGGCTTATGCGAAAGTCGAAGTGAGCGTAGCAAACACAAATAAAATAAATATTAGAGTTTGATTCTTCCTAATTTAACTGAGACGGAATGAGCGAGCGAACGAAGTCTTTCGTTTTTTCGGTTCCCCTACTCACTCCATCTTAACCATTTGGGCATATGCCCAGCGTACTGACCAACCGACTTTCTAGTTAAAACTTACATCTAGCATAGTGTGTGTACCAGATCGAAAGTTAATAGATGTTACAAGTCCCTGTAAAGAAGCATGATGCATCTTAGCTAATCTGTTGATTTCCTTCAGGGTTTTCTGAACCATATCTACATTCTCCACGTCTAATTCCGAATGAGTTTCATAAAGTACAACTTGAATCTGAAAACAATATATGAAAGCACGAATTAATACAAAAGTCTGAACTTCAATTCAATTAACGAATTGCTCTAAACCGTAAGGTCATTAAAGAAGAGAACTTCTCATAACTACAATCTATATGCATTAAGTGCTGACTCGGTATCATGAGTACAAACCTGAGGTTTCGACATTGCAAATTTTAGGGTTTTCCTTTGCTCTTCCAAAATTTTTACCACACGATTTCTACCTTCCATCGATTCTTCTGATTCTGTTAAAATTTCTAGCATCGATAAATCTCCCCCTCTACTACATACCTGTAAGATAAATATTCGTTATTGTATGTCGTCATTAATTATCATGTTCATGAGAGTAAGTATTTGGCTTCTTAATATTACGTATGGATGAATTTAGGCCAGTTCAAAGATATGTGCATCATTATATTGAAAATTATAATTATTATAATTGAAGAGTATAACTCACTAAATCAACAGGATCGTTGACGGCTGTGTAGCTATTGGGAGGTGTAGCATATACAGCGACTACTTCTTCTAGATTTGGGAACTCTGGTCCCACATCTACCAGCCTATCTGAGAATATAACAACATTCGTCATGCCAAGGTCGTGTAGGTACTCATCATATTCGCTCTTCCTGGAAAAAATTTACATTGAGATGACTCAACTGAGGTTATCATTGTTGAACGATTTTTTGTGAGGCACATCATCATAGGCGCCCGGAGGGGAGAACCCCACAGCCCCTTGCGTAGACTTGGGAGTAAAACCCTGCACCATTCAGCTCGACTATCAAACTGTCCTCCACCAGACATCAAAGGAGAGGAGACAGAACTCCTCGGGTGACATGTGTACATGCGACACTACCATTATGGTGCGCCAATATCAATATCTACGAGAGCATGGTCTTGAACCAAGATTCCGTGACTCTTCGCAGCATGGCACATGAACTCGAAGGAGGTGTTGTCGAATGTGCCTTCGATTTCCAAGAAAACTCCTAGAGCGCACTGTTTGAGATTAAGAGCCCGCCTGTTAGGCGTACTGTGGACGGCGAAGCGGAAAATCTGTTAATGCACCGTGTTTGATGTACCTATCGATTAGCCTCTCCAACCACTTCAAGAGAAAGGACGTGATGCTGATTGGACGGAAAGATTTGGCTTGTGAGAAGTGAGTTCTTCCCGCCTTAGGAAGGAAAACCAATTGCAAATTTCTCATGGCAAAGACGGCTTTAAGCGCCGCCTAATTTTGTCAAATATGCAATATTTCTAAACCTTGGGCTTGTATTCGCATTATTTTGAACTCAGGAACCGCAATTAGTCTTTAGTTTACGAAAATTGTATTTTATAGAAATGTCGATATTTTTGTCTTTCGGGAATGCTTTTTTTTCTCGAAAACATCAGTTTCGGTGAAAATTGCAGAGTGCATAGTGGTTATTGCATCTTTCAAATTAACAATCGCTATTACACATCTGCTAACGGTACAGAAAAATACCTTTTACCTTTTACCTGCACTGAAAGCCATGATTTTTTTGATTTTTTCATTTTGCGATAGTAGTGTCGCCAAGTATGCCGTAGATCTGGGTGAATTGACATGGGTCTGTATAACGCATCCTGATAATTGTAGATCTTCAACTACTTTCCAAAATGTTGCTGGACCCACACAAAACGATCTGTCCTAGAACAAATGAATTCAACTGTCGAGGGAGAATACTAATATAATCTATTGGTAATCAAATAAATAAATTTAGTGTACATACTTGAACAACCAATTTATGATTACGGACCAAGTTACTTTTCGCTAATTGTGTTCTCATCGAATAATGAAACGCTATAGTTAGAGGACAGTGGCGATCCCATTTGAAACTTCCTGGTTTCAGTTCCTTAGCATCGTCATCGGTTAATTTCAGTTTTAAACTATGTTCTATTTGTTTGCAAATATCGTGAGAGTTCCTGAAAATAATAATAGTTTGATTCAAAATTAGAAAATTGAAAGGGATGAATTTCTCAACAAACAAATTACGTCAGTTCAGTTAGTAATTTAGTGCTGTTTTAGCCAAATCAGGGATATTACATTTTAACAGTTGGCAACAGTTTTCAGAAGTACATAAACAATTCTTTTCAGAATTGTAATTCGACTTAAATTTACGCCGTGTGCTGTGTGAGAAAATTTCGAAGATATATCATTTATTGTTCAATTAATGGTAAACCTCAACAATAAGTTATTACTTTGAAGAGAAACATGGAAATGGAGCAAATAAGATGAAGTGCGAAGGAAACATTTGCAAGTCCAATGAGAAAACGGCAATGGGCTCAAGTGGTTGTAAATGAGGATGATTTTGAACAGAGTGCAATTCGTAATGTTATTTTTAATATCAGTTACAGAAACTGTAAGCAATGTGAAATATGCTGGTTCTACAGCAGGTGATGTTTTGTCTAAGAGCAAAGGATGTCGATTATCATGGTGAAATGAATCACCACAACTTCCCAAATTATTTTCAAATTAAAGTTTTAGTTAGTTTAGTTCTACTATAATAGTGTTACTAAGATTATCGAAAGTGATGTTTTTGAGGTTACTACTGTTTAAATAATATACAAATAAGTACTGTTTCTTCAAGGAGAAACAATAAGCAGGTACCTGTCTATATTGAATAATTACATGCAGTTAACTTTTTTCTCCAAATATTTAGTAAATACTAGAAATACAGTTTGTGAATTATATTCAAGAATACAAATAATCTGTATTATTTGATATAATAAGTAAAGAACTCATACTTTTGTTTACAACACAGTTAATTGCATCAATTAAAAACATTGAAAATCTGGTCAACATGACAACATTGCATCACCTTCAGCTATGACGTCATTTCTTTGTGTCAGCGATAAGACATACCACAGTACTTTTGAATTTGTTTCGTTTCAGAGCAATTTTGTAAAATATCTTTGGTTATTGATACATATAAAATGGCTTTATAATTTCCAATTGATTCTGATTGTATGAATAAAATGAAAATGACTATGATATATACTTACTTGAACTTTTTATTATTAACCCACACCGTAAGAGGGTTACTGTTACCGTTTTCATCAATTTTATTCCCACGTAAATGTAACGGTAACAGTTCTTTCAAGCTTAAAGCGTTATATTTAATTCTTAATCTGGCGACAGCAGCAGCTAACTTGACTCGTTGACACCAGAGAGCGTTTTCGGCAAACATAAGGCCCGCGGAAGGAAACAATTTCATAGCAATTGGCGACACTGCTGTCTCTCTTTTCTTGAAACTTCTGTGGTATAAGTCATAGAAAAGCAACCATACTACCGGAACTATTTCTCTCAACTGAAATTTAAAAACATTTCAAAACAAGTAACTTGTAGATTTTCGGATTTTTTCTTTATACAGAGGAAACTGTTTTCTATTTCATTTTATCGATTTTTTTTATGGACCATCAAAGTATTACTAGGTTTTCAGAGTTATAGTCCTTCAAAGGGTGCGCGCGGCGTGGGAAATGTATATTACGGCGAAGCAAAGTAGACATTTCTCTTAAGTAATGCTCAAGTAGTTGAGTGAATGTGAATGGGCTTCTAGAACCAAAAACAGTCAAAAATGGAATTGGCTTCACCCCACTCCTCTTGAAAAACTGTTAACCATTTTTTATCGCAGAATTTAATTTTTTTTCAATGATGTTTTGTAGATAAAAATGGTTTCCGTTTTTCCAAGATGGCAGTACAAGTGGGGTGGGGGGTGAAGTCAATTGCGTGTTCGCTGTTTTTGGTGACTATCTACATCAATTATATTATCAAAAGTGATTGTAGCGTATTTTTTCAAGCGCTAGAATTTTTATACCTACAATTTTCCCAGCAAAACCACTCTCACGGTGCTAAAATGGCGGAAAACTGTTTTTCAGTAAATTTGGAGCTCCCATAATACCATTTTCACGGTATCGCGTCAAAAGGTATAGAATTTTATTTCGAACATTTTTGTTACAAACTTTTTTTGGGCGACCACTAGACCGCAAAAAGGAATCAATCACAAAATTTTGCAAGATGATGTCTAAACGCAAGGGGGTGGAGTCCTTCCTTTCTGGTTTTAGACTTATCTAGTGACCCTCAACCACAGTGCAAGACGATTCGTTGGGGATAATATTTTTGACGTTTTGGTCGATGAGATTCCGACCTCTGGATCCGCTTGGCCAATACATCGACCACTTCGTTTCCTTTCACGCCAGAGTGGGCGGGTACCCATACTAGGTGAAGTCTGTCCCTTCTGGCTAATTCAGCCAGGGTCTCCCTGCACTCCAAAACAAGCGAAGGAGTTACTCTATGGGCGCGAAGTGCGCCCAGGGCCACTCGATAGCTGCCTACCTCAGTAGCTTAGTCTCAGGTTTTCCAGGGCACTGGTCCAGATTGCACAGACCTCGGCCTGGGACATGGTATGAGCACCTAGGGGAACTGAAAGCTCCCTTCTGGGTGTGCACGAGAAGACTCCGGCTTCACTAGATTCGTCAGTCTTTGCCTCGTCCGTGAACCAGACGAGTTTCCCTGGCGGAAGTCGCCCGGAGTCTTTGTTCTCCCAGTCCTCCCAATTTTACTGTATCAACTGATTTTCAGTTATTACCTAATTTTGCTCGAAATAGTCCCTAACCTTATGTCACGTTCATTTGTTCACCTCCACATGCATCTGTAAAAGTCTCGTCTGACCTCTGATGTCCGAGAAAAGACAGAAAGTGTTCCCTCTAGTCTCTTTTAAAATTTTTTTTTTATACTTTGACCACACGAGAGGAAACCTATAATGTTGAAGAACATCGTGTGAACCAGCAGTGGAATGTAGGGAGAGGAGGTAGGCATTCGTACTTTGGTTTGGAGATTATAGGCATAAGGAAATACCTCACTAGGTAAAGAGTTCCACAACTTCGCTGTTCGATAAAGGAGAATGCCTATCTACTCTCCCAACAATCCACCGCTGACTCAAACGAGGTGTCTTGTGTAGACGAAAGAAACGCTGCCCGTAGCGATAGTAAATAACGAAATACTGATTCAGGTTATTATTGTTTCACCAACCCTCGATAACGTTGAGTTGGATGCAAATGCGGTGCCCTTGCGATTTAATTTGTATGGTACGACACGGCAGCCCAGGATCGATTTCCATTGCCCTTTCATCATTATCATTAAGGGACAGGGGCTTAACCCCTAGATGCACTTAGGTGACCTGATTCTATTCTATCAGATTTATGGCCCGCCAGAAACCCAGAATAATGCTTATGCTCGCTTCAAAAGTTCCTCTGGAGCAGTTTTGATTCACTGAAATAACGGTGTCAGGAATGTCAAAGCTGGGCATTCCAGCAGAATGTGAGAGGAGTTCCTTCCAACTCTCTGCATTAAATACATACACGGTCATCTGCGATATCCAAGACATGAAGGTAAGACGACAGCGACCCGTGAGGATTCGGGGCATCTCTCTAAAGTGCCTTCTGTTTAGAGGAAGGAGTTTCTTTGACAGTCTGGCACACTTCGTTCAGCTGGCCTCGAAGGGCGACACCCCCCCCCCCCCCACGGAGTTTGATAGAGCCCTTTGGCCGAAGAAGTTGGATTTTGTCCTGGCTCGTTCAGCCAGTGCATTTCTGCATTCACATTTTATAAAACGATAGTTCCATTGTATTGACGTCATAACCTTTTAAAGAGACGCTGGCCAATAAGTCTGGTAGGAAGAAGTTCGTTAGGTCTCGAGCTTGACAATGAAGGGGTGACTAGTTTGAGCTCGTATAGTTCGCCTATCTGGAATCTCTCGTTGTGGAACAACAGACGAGATTTCTGATGAACACCGATCATGGAAATAGGAAATATCTATAGAAAAGGGAAAGATATCACACCTTTCTACGATGTTCTAGAGAGGTCAATGAACTGGTAAGTGTGACATCATCAATCAAACGAATAGCTCTCTTCTGGATGGAATCCAGAATGCTCGTGTCTAGAATTTCTATATAGGGATATTAGGCAAACAAATCAAGAAGCGTACTCTTCAGTTTATGTCATGTCATTCATCAAATTTGGCGCTAGCACTTGAAAAATCAAACAATTTCGTTCATTACGTGATGAGTTTTCTTCGTTTCGGATTTACTGAAGATGACAATTTACTTATTGAAATAGATATTTACAGTATTGTTTTGTATCTTATATTGCACCATTTCATCTAATGACGTGGCTGAAGAGAAAGTTTTCGAAATCGAACATCAAAAAGAATCGTTATAGGAAGACAAACGATGTACAACTGTTAAATTCCGACACGATCTGCGATTTCAGGTTTGAATAATAACCAGTTGTTGAGTTCGGAAGTTAAAGGGAATTATAAATGTTTCTAATGTAAGGCAATTATTCATAGCATGCAACTTTGTTTGTATGCACTCGCCGAGTTATCGGAACTCTTATTAAAAAAGTTAAAAACTTCTCACTTTAATATTTCAGTTATTCAACCTGAATCTGCGATTTATAGTTTTCTATTTTATTTCGTTTCTCAACGTATTCATGTCATATTCTTTATTTGAACTTTGTATTTTCATTCTTCCTGAACAATTTCCTTCCTGTTTTTGAACAGTTGGAAAATTGGGAGATTTGCTATGAAATGAATTTTTTTAATCTTATGATTATGATGCAACATTTTTAGAGAATAATTATAGTGAAGTCTATTCAACATCCTTATACTTTTGAAGTATTAATTTAATCCAGTCAATAAAAATGACTTTAATAAAATGAAATAAAACAATTTTTTGTCTAATTTGCATAAGAGATTTTATTTTTCAATAAACACGACCGGTTTCGACTTACATCATTATCAAGTGAATATAGAAACAACAGGTTCACAGATTCAGTAATAGGGAGGGATTAAGGTCCAATTGGCTATTAAGTGTATTGAATTCGGGGTTTTTACACAATTTGCTAATCTCCAAACTTTACAACGGATTTATTGACTTCGCTTTATTGCAAGTATGTAGTGGAGTACGTCTGGATTTTAAGAGAATATTTTGAGTAGAACTTAGCCACCCGGAAAAAAAGGTTTGTTTTGGTGCAAATATAAATAATCTGAGTTATATAAAACAAGAAATGGAGGGAACCCACTTTTTAAGGCAAAAATAGGTTCTTTGGACACCCTTGGGGTTAAATTTTACATTTAAATTTTTTTAAATGACTCAAACTGCTAGTTAAGGACAAAATTGTATCCTTTTATTCTTGTGGTGTAATAAAGTTTCAGATAAAATTTCGGGAAGATTGAATAACCCCCCTCCTGTAATAAATATGTATGTGCCTACAATTATCGGAAAAATGAATTTCGCATATCTCGGCCGAAATGCATCGATTTGGTTACAATTCTAAGTGGAAGTAGTCCATGGTGATTAAAAACTGCATGCCAAATTTCAGCCAAAAATATGGAATAGTTTTCCAGATATTCCATTTTAAGTCCGATTTTAAGTAATTTTTCCAAATGGCGCCCAATTTGTCCAAATGGTCGTATCGAAAAAATAAGAAGAGAGAAATGTAGGTTCTTCTATGTAGTTTCACCAAATCAACTTCTAAATTCAATTAGCACACGCGCGCCTCCAGAAATCTGTTAAAATTGCTGTTGCGCTCTCCGTTCTCCGACGACATCGCAGCAATCGAATAACCTAGTTTACCAAAGCTACTCCTCCCCACAGGTTGATAAGTAGCTTCAGGTTTCCGAATCGTGTGCAGAATTGCACTGCAAGTAGTCTTATTGCAGTCTTATTGCCCCGATTTCTTACAGGCCGGAATGAAGTTCAAACGCAGTGAGTAGAGTCACGTTGATGTATACATAAGCAAACAACAGAAAGTACTATTGAGGGATAAAACAACCAACGCCATTCTACCCGCGAGTAGATGCCCCTCCGTCTATATTGCATCAAACCCGAAGTACTAGAAAAGTAGAAGAAATCGAACTGACTCGCTACAATTTTCTAAGCTTTGCTTGCTGGAAATGTATTTGATCCGGAAAGCTTTGATTTGAAAACTATATCTTGGTTCCTCAAATAGCCTTCATTCTGATCTGTTTTTTAATCATCAGAAATTGTATAGCTACATTACACTATTCATTTTATCCCTCAATTCATCCACTACTTATAATGTATTTGAATCGGGGTCGACGAAAGTACATTGTTCATTAGGTTATAACATGGGTTGAAAATTTAATTAATTTTTTTAAATAAGTATGTTCATGTTGAATCAATACTTGGTTTTCCGTTTGTGATTAACGATGTCATGGAAACATTACAGAAAAGAAAAAACCAGGATTCTTTTGTGAATAAATAATTTCGTAAAAATAGATGCCTGCAAAAAAATTTGAATATTGATCGCTGCAATGACAAACTAAATTTAATACCATTATAGTACGTTGTATTTAGGCAAATTTTCACAAAACTTAGGAAAAACGTTCTGTGGATCCATAGAGCTTAGCTCTTTTCTGCATTCTCTTAAGGAAAGTATGTGCCAACTTTGTTATATGAGTTTGAGTGGAGCGTTTGATGCACACTTTTTAAATGCATTTTACTGCACTTTTCAATGCACTCTCTGAATATTGCTTGGAAACTTGTAGTTAGGGGATTCCAAGGTCCCTGATTGTGAATCTGACATCGAAATCTAGGTTGTATTTAAAAATGCATTTTATTATGCAAGGTTATTTAGAAAAATTATAGATTTCATAATAAAATACATTTAAGGTGCATTATTGCACTTTTTTAATATTGAATAAAATGAGTTGATGGTAAGTATACTATTTTTCAATTTTATTTATTTTACAATATATTTTTACAATAACGTTTACATGGTACATTTTATTCATTTTCAACTTGATTAACATTACTCTCTTCTTGTCGGATATCGGGTAATTCAACATTTGAACAATTGATCCCATGCATACCATGGTGCAGGTGAATCCAGTTTTTCTACATCCACATAATTAATAATATTTATACGTTTTTCTGGTGCTCAAAATATTGACTGTCATATTTCCAGTCCCACTTGGAAGGTGCTAAGGGATTGTTGACATTATCAACATCTTCCTCTTCCACACTGTCCTCTTCAATCATGTCTGTATTGACACCATACATCCAATTTTGAACTTGAAGGTACACATATTTCAAATTTCACGTAAGGGCGTTGGTACAATAGTACAGAGACATACTGCTTTCTTTTTTGAGGTTTTTGAGAGTTCTAATATTGGTACCTGGTATTTGGAAAATATCAAGACTGTTCTTACTGTGACATCAAGTTCCTTACTGAATATAACATTTTTGAATAACCCTATGGTAAAAACGTGGCCTGGTGAAAGTCCGATGGGGTCCAACCGTACTTTCGTTCTATTGTATTTTACTATACCTGCGTAAGCATCGCTTCCATAGATTCTGTATGGTCGCGTCATCGTCAACGATATTTTTGGGTGGGCCTGAGCCTCTGAGTAAAGGTTACAGGTATATAAATCATATTATTATAATAAGATCTTTTCAATAAATAAATACATTTTTTAGTATCAAATATTTTTTCTCAGTCAGTGATCTCCAAAACACCTGTAAACCAATTTTCTATCTTATTTTATTTAATATTAAGAAAGTACGATGATGCACCTTAAATGCGTTTTATTATGCAAACTTTTCAATTTGGATTCGTAATTAGCGACCCCGAAAACCCCTGTATACCAGTTTTCAACTCAGTTTATTCAATATTAAAAAAGTGCAATAATGCACCTTAGATGCTTTTTATTATGCAATCTATTAATTTTCTAATAATATTGAAGAAATTTCGAAAAAGTGCATGATAAAAT
Source organism: Endomychus coccineus (assembly GCA_958510875.1). Lineage (NCBI taxonomy): Eukaryota > Metazoa > Arthropoda > Insecta > Coleoptera > Endomychidae > Endomychus > Endomychus coccineus. The sequence continues at coordinate 28,642,923 of OY294067.1, read as the reverse complement.
GTATTTTTCAATAGAACCTAGATATTTTTTAATCATTTCGATGTCAGATTCACAATCAGGGTCCTTGAAACCCCTTAACTATAAGATTTCAAGCAATTTTCAGAGAGCGCATTAAAAAGTGCAGTAACTGTATTTAAAAAAATTGTGCATTAAACGCCCCACTTCCTTGAGAGAATGCCAAAATACCGCTAAGCCTTATCGATCCACAGAACGTTTTTCCAATGGTTTTGCTAAATACAACGTACTATTACGGGATGAAACATATACATATTGAGAAACATATTACTCACCTTGGTAAACATTGTAAAGAAGCTCACATCGTTGAGAGCTTGCATTAATACATTTTTATCTATAAAAAGAAGAATTAGTTCAGTTATGGTTCGGTAAAGTTACAATTGCACTTAGATGTGATGATTATAGATGATATAGGTAATTCTCAAAGCATTTGGGAAATATTCAGAGTATTAGCTAATTAGTATCTTCAGCGTAATTTCTTTTCAGGAAAAATGACCAGATACGTAATGGTTTATAAAGGGTGATAAAACTTTAAATTAGAATAAAACACATACAAAATTTGGACAAATTAAAGGTATTTAGTTTACCCTAATGATGGCTACTTGGTAGCTTAAAGGTCCTCAGTTCCCTGACAGTATTTTTAGTGGATAAGAGTGATTATTTCTTATTTATAATGCCTTAAAATAATGACTTCAACAATCAATTATTTACGTAAGCTTAATTTGTTGTGTGAGGAAACATAGAAATATTACATCTATAGACGTCGTATATAAGGGTATACACCCTTCTCATTTCTTGTTCATCATCAAAATATGTTGATATTTGTGGCACATGCAATAGACATCCTGCTTTAGCTAAGTCACCCACTGTCCAAGTGATAGGCCCTGGTCCGTAAAAGATTTTCTTTGTACCAACTGTTCTAGGAATAGATTCACACACTGTTGCTTTCGCTCTAGGCACTATGTTCCATTCGTGCAATTTTTCTTCTGGCTGGTGAGTTAGTGAATCTAACATCCTGGAATGAAAACAGTCCAATAATGAATGTGAGATTCAAATTTGACATTTTGAAGAACAACATAATAGTTCAATGTTCAAGTGAGCCTCCATTACACGAAGGTTTTGAACGACAAAAAGTAGCTACATATGATTTTATTTAAAAGCTTTGGACTGGATGAGCGAAAGAATAGGTTTTAAGTTCAATATGAGGGAAATGAACAGTTTAAAAACTTTCTGGTTAATTTAGTCAAATTAATTGGAATTACCTTAATTGTGCAACATTTGACAGGAATATTTAACTACAATTTTCATATAATTGTCAAGCTGACAATTATGTAGTAGGAAAGCCTTCTTGGTGTTTCGCTAGAACAACAGCATCTTGAGCATAGAAAACATGAATTTAAGCAGAATTAGCAGCACTACTCCTATGTTTTTATCTCTGACTATAAGTCACAATTTTTATGATTTAACGCGACCCCACGGAATATGTTTGTTTTGGTGTATGAAACAAAAGTCTAAAATTTCTACCTCATAAATTGACCGTAACTCCTTTTTTTTCGCCATTTTGGGGTATTTTGGACATTTTTAGGGGAAGTTCGTCAAAAAAAATTGCTATCTCCATTTGTATTGTGAATTAAGAAACCAAACTGGAACCCTTTCATTTTCAATGCTTAAGGAACTCCCAGTTCAAATTTCAAGTTAATCCGACCTCCTTCGCAATAGATGTATATATATATATATATATATATATATATATATATATAGCAAAGAAACTTTAAACTTGTTATATATATATATATATATATATATATATATATATATATATATATATATATATACATAAATGTATGGGAAGTTGCGTGATGGCTAACTCGGACAGTTTTCAACCAATTTGGCTGAAATTTGGACTGAAGGTAGGTTTTATGCCCTGAAAACTGCCCTCCAAATTTCAAGTTAAAATATTGAATAGTTTCCGAGAAATTTTCAGCTAATTTTCAAATTGAGATATCTCATGTCCTTTTCATCCAATTGACATCTGCTTGGCGTCAAAATGCAGGTATTTGCATATATTTTTACGTGGTGATCATCATTTTTATACTACATTAGCAATATGATACTATTTTAGGTGACAGATTCTGAGGCAAGTAGTATTTCCAGCAGTACTTCCAGTGTATACAGCGTGGCGAGTTCAAGTGGTCGGAAGAGAAGACAGCAATAATATTGAATGAATATGTACAATTTAAAAAAAAGTAAAAAAGTTAAAAATAAGAAAAAAAAAAAAAGCCGTATAAGATAGGGTAGTTCATAAATAATAAATAAACACCCTGGGACGAAACGGTTAATTGAAAAATTTCATAGGCATCTTACTGATGAGTCCACCTTTTCTTTTTTTTCAATTTCTTTAATTTTTTAATTTTTTTAATTTTTTTTCAAATTGTACATATTTATTCAATATTATTGCTGTCTTCTCTTCCGACCACTTGAACTCGCCATGCTGTATACACTGGAAGTGCTGCTGGAAATACTACTTGACACAGAAACTGTCACCTAAAATAGTATCATATTGCTGATGTAGTATAAAAACGATGAATATCACGTAAAAATATATGCAGATACCTACATTTTGACGATAAGCAGATGTCAATCGGATGAAAAGGACAAGAGATATCTCAATTTGAAAATTAGCTAGAAAATTTACTTAAACTCGAATTTCTCGGAAACTATGTAATATTTGTACTTGAAATTTGGAGGGCATATTTGAAGGCATAAAACCTACCTTCAGTCCAGATTTCAAAATTTCAACTAAATAGGTTGAAAACTGCCCGAGTTAGCAGTCACGCAAGTTCCCATGCATTTATGTATATATATACATCTATTGCGAGGAAGGGGGAGGTCGGATTAACTTGATATTTGAACTGGGAGTTACTTAAACATTGACAATAAAAGGGTTCCAGTTTGGTTTCTTAATTCCCAATACAACTGGAGATAGAAATTTTTTTTTGACGAACTTCCCCTAAGAATGTCCAAAATACCCCAAAATGGCGAAAAAAAAGTGGTTGCGGTCAATTTAGGAGGTAGAAATTTCAGAGTTTCGTTTCATACACCAAAACAAACATTTTCCGTGGTGTCGCGTTAAATGATAAAAAATTTACCGATATCACTTATTTTTTGGTTTCACATAGTTACTCTACTATAAAAGGTTCCAGATTCCATTTTGAACATTGCAAAACATAGTTTTTTCTATAATAATAATAATAATAATAATAAATCTTTATTTACTTAGATAGAAATTACAATAAAACTAAAATAATACTCTTAAAAAATTCTAAGTAAAATAAGGTACATGGAAGCTCTTTAAGATTAAATCTTGTGTGAGCTAACTATAAACAATGAGATAAATTAGTTTTAAATATTTATATAATTAATTTAATAAATTTTCGTTCAAATTAAATTAGTTTAATACTCTGAACAAGTAAATAAATCATTAAGAATAGGCAGGGACACTTATCTTTTTTATATTAAACTAGTTTCCCTGATTTTATCGATCGTAAAGAAAATGAGCTTAGGTATTTGTATAATTCGTAATAAAATCAGTGTTGGGAATAACCGTTATTGACAATTCGAACGTTTTAAAAATCCGATAATCACTCGAATACATATCACTTTAAGTTTCGATACTCGGTCTGTGGAACAAAGAATCGGTGTTGTTTTAATACAGTAAATCTGGCAGGAAAATATGGCTTTTGTGGGAAAAAAAACTGATCCAACTATTTTTTATTTTTTAAGTGTAAGCTTAAAATAAAAAAATTGTAATTCCCACCCTTGGGCAATTTTGAGAATATCAAACTGTGTTTGTATTCGATTTTCCGCTAGAACGACATAGTCCAGTCAAAAGTTTGATAAAATAGGGGTCATTACTAAAATTTTATAGACAGCACTAAAACGTAAAATTCTTTCTGCATCGTGTTCAGGAGGTGCCTCGTGATTATTACTATTAATAAACAATGAAAAATCATTTGCAATTAACAAATGAAATGTCTTTTATAACAAATGGAATACCTCGGACTATTTTAATACAAAGTTTCCGAAATTTGGTATCAGGGGGTTTTTTGGTCTGCTGAATCCGAATCTGAGGTTGGAAAATAGAAAATTCTTCCCGTTTACTGAATAATCCGGAAAATTGTACCAAATCTTAGCAACAACCAAATTTTTTTTTCGGACTGTGGTATTGAAATAATAAGATGCCGTATTATGTATCGGTGCAATTTGAAACAATTATTTTAAATAATGGTATTTCGATTTTCGAACAAGGGTTCCCGAGATATTTTTGTTTTCTACGAGCGTAGCGCGGCTCTGCTTTCCACGCGCGCTGCACAGCCAAGCGCACGAAATACCATTATTTAAAATAATTGTCTTAGCAACTTTTACGGAAGATAAGAGGTTGAAAATTTGGTAAACTGTTCATTAACTATTGAAGAAGATGATCTCGTAAAAAAAATATCGTGTTACCGCACCACAACTTTTTTAAGACCATTTTACAAAAGTGACTTTTTTTGCATTAAGCTGCGGTTTGCAAAAAGCATACATCCGATCTTGCTGACATTTTGTGTGGTATTTGGTGGACACAAAAGCTACAACCTATCAAAATTTCAGTTCCCAACCTTAAAAAAAACAAGAGTTATGAATATTTGAAATTTCGAGCAAAATCGATGGTTTTTTGCAATTTTCGGGGTCCAATCGGGTTCATCCGCAGCTCATTTTTTCTGTCTTTTCACGGCGCATAAGCTTATCAAAAGATTTTTCCTTTTTAACTCAATCTGACGATGTACGACGCGAAAAACCGGTTTTGGTCAATTTTACCATTTTCTTTGGACCATTTGCGACGATCAAAATGTGTTGGATTTTAGTTCCTTCAATTTGTATCATAATTATCTACTTAAAGCAATTTTTTTCTTCGAACTCATAATTAAAAACTCCAAAAAGCTAATTCTATCACACTAATGATTCGAAGTGAAATTATGTATGACATTCAGGCGGCTCTATGAAGGTAGAAGTTATAACAATAAAATAATCATAGCTTAGAATTTATGACTCGTATGACATTTTTGGAACATATACTGACTGGAGCGGCATAATATTCACGTGAGTTCTCCATCATAGATTCGATAGTGAGACAAACATGCATTACATAGTATTCACGTATTACTGTTTCAATTTTATCAGATTCAAAGTTTAACATAATTTATTTCTCTATGCATGCAAAGACATGAAGGAGTATTAGCGTTGTTTTCAGCTGCATTGCACTTTAAATAAGATTTACATTGTGTCTTTGCATGATAGCTTATTGTTTATGTAGAATGGAGTTGATTTAGCAAATGTATTTCCTATGATTTATTGTTACCTAGCACAGTTGGTGAAATAATATAGCCTGATTGCCTGATACTTTTTTGTCTGTTCAACGTCAGAACATCAATTCTTACTTTGCATTATGCTTGCCAGAGGAAAAGTGTCCTCCGGGTTTACACGGAAATATCTGTTTTGAGCCTTTCTGAAATCATCTATACTATTTTTGAGATGATGGGTGCGTGTGTAAATCGCTGTGGAGACGATTGCACGTGCGAATTTTAGATTTAGTAAATCACTCTAAATTGGTGAAAAAAGGAACAGTACCGATTTTGGGAGTAGTAACCCCATTGCAAGTGGTACCTCCAGCAACCATCTTTTGTTGTTGGAATGGGAAACTTTCAAATAACCTATTCCCAAAAATATATACAAATTTAACGAACTAACCTGCGAGAACGTTGTCGCTTGAAATTTACAAGGGCAAGGAAAATCAATGAATAACAGAAACAAACTTTGAAATAACCTACTAACCTAGTATTCCCAAAAATATATACAAATTAACCTGCCATAACGTTCCTCCTTGGAGTTTCGAACCTATGGTATCGGGAACAATAAAATACGCAGATAAGGTCCAACCGGCTCGGCACCATAGCCATTGCATCTATAATGAATCCGGTATATCAACTGGCAATGAATTTGATGCTGGTCATATCGCGAAATGGGGGAAAAGAAAGCTGCTTACAATTTATGTGAGAAGCCTTACTAGGCGAGGCAAATTAACATTGAACTTCTTAATTCCGTTCGGATGGATGTATTGAGTTGCGGTTTTTTGCATTGGATTCATAAAGGCGTTTGGAAAAAATGTTCACTTCGTTTCTATAGAAGAGGTGCTTGCATTGGTGCATTGAAAAATGCATTTCTTGAGTGCATTTTCTGAAACTGTTATAAAAAAAGAATTATTACTTGGTAAATAATAGACAAAATGACCAAAACTTTATCACCCGGGGGTTTTTGTGGTCGTTGATCACGAATAAGATGGTCACAAAGTCGGCCAATGTACCTGGGAACCAGGGTGCCCTGGTGGATAGCCCTTCTCCGAGAATTAAGGTTAAATTTCGTTCAAAGTTCAAAGAACATTAATCAGGGGGTTTTTGAGGTCGCTGATCACGACTATGATGTCAGAAAGTCTGCCGATGTACCTAGAAACCAGGCACGTTGCCACGGATTGGCGAAGGAACGGTAGACTCCCACCCCCTCCGAAACCTTTCTGGGTTTTGTTTGTTATATGTAGAGCAAGAATTATGAAACTTTTTTATCGATAGAAATATAAAATTCGCCCCCCGCCCAAAAATGTTTTTTTTCTCTGGTGTTACTTATTATCTTGATATTTTAAAATAAAGATTGAAAAAGTAAACGAAAATCAACACAAAACTGGAACAATAACATTGAAAAGGAAAGGTAATTTATGATAAAATTTTCCGCCTTTTTCCGGAAAATGTTTTTTTTAAGCCAAGGATTCAGGATAGACACATATAATATCTCTTAAACCTAAATAAAATAACTATTAAAATTCGATTTTCACAAATTTTTATAAATAAATGTAACTATAATTTCGCTTCTTCAAAGGAATATTAGAAAGTACTTCGTACAAAGTACTTTGCAATATTTGTTAGAAGAACTTACGGTACTAGCGAACCTATATTTACATGTATTTTTGAAATTAGTGAAAATCGAACTGTAAATAGTTCTTTTATTCAAGTTTAGAATGGATTTTCATCGTATAATGGCTGATTCTATTGAATAAATTCCTTCATTTTCTGAGTATTGGATACGACGAATTTTGCAATACACGATCAATTCAATAATTCTGAGGAGTTGCATATAATATTTCAAGGCTAACCTGATGGTTTGAATTTTATAATGCAATATTTCAACAACAATGTTTTGTTTATTATAACAATCCAAGATTGAAATTGGACATAGCCTAAATATTAAAGTGAAACAAATTATATTTTGAAAATATGTGAAACAGAAATCAAAAATTGACCGTTCATTTGAATTTTTCTAGTAGGATTATGTACTTTTACAGTAAAAGATACCGCACTGTATGTTTAAGAAAATAGGTACTCACTTATTATCTCCAGCGTCTGCATTTCTCTGTCTTTCAACAAGTCTATAATATATTTTCTCTTTCCAAGCGTCATCACTGGGCAATACGATTTCAATTTCGTCATCTTCGTCTATAAGGTCCATTCCACTGTTTAGTATATCCCGGATGAGTTGTGGCAGGATAGCAAATACATTGCCATCTCCTAAGGCACTGAGGTTTAACCATAGCTGATGGTCGGGCAGAGATTCCTGTACGTTCTCCATCCTTGCACGGAAATATATTTATATATAGCTGTTCCAAAAAAATACGTTACATATTAGTCGAACGGAATATAAATTTATAAACAATGATTCTTTCTAATTGCTCCTTCATTTTTTAACATCTGATGAAATTACGTTATTACTGAATTATATGTAAAGTTTCGGGTAATAGATCACACTAACACATATGGTTATAATTTTCGTCTTTACGTACATTTCGGTTTCACGACCTACATAAGAGGACTTAAAAATTTTTCATCAAAATCTGTTAACAACATAATAGGAAAAAATGAATTTTATCTGAAAGACTCATGGTATTTTAATGAATTTATAAGAAATCAATCCTTACCTGTAGACCATCTATTAATTTCCTTGGACGTTGTTATTTTATTTGTTTCGGCGACGTGGGCGTTTTTAATTAAAATTGGTGCGATGGGGGCGCTTTGAGTTGATACAATTAGTTTTAAGAAATATCGTCTTAGACATTGATACGTCTTCTGGTGATGCTCGTGAAACCGAAACGTACGTAGAGACTAAAATAATAAGCGTATATGTGTTAGTGTGATATATATGTTATTGTTGAAGAAATAACAGCTAAATTAAAAGATAGGCCTCGAAATAGGAGACTTTATATTTATAGTATAATCTATTAAGCTCGTTATAGCATTCGCGTCGAACATTGATTCAATTTAAAATGGTGATATTACTCTAGACGACAATTTAATGGTAATGTTTATTTATGCGGTTAATAACTCTAATAACAATTAATGTTATCAATACCACAATTATAAGAAGAAATGTGAATTTGATTGCTATCTGAAAATCCAATAGACCGATCTCGTTGAAACTCATAGCCGGTACTTTTAATAGTCTAGGAGCTAGAACGATATTGATGGTCTGCACATTAACCCGATGGCACTATGGTTTATCGTCAGAGGACGGTTCAATGACCAATTCATCTCACAGATCGAATTTTTCGCCGGCAGCTAGATCTCGAGATACAGCTTTTATTTTTTGACTGAAGGTTAACCGTTTTCAAGTTGCGGTTACTTGAAAAGCATGCCATTCTTATACACTTCCACCATGTGCCATCATTTTTTATCGTGTCCGTTTATCAGCCTGACCAGTAAAAATTGGACCGAAAATGGACTGTAAGTTAACCCTCCCAAACCTGTTGGAAAATGTTCATTGGTGTTGGCAATTGTCAAGATATCCTATGTCATTGAAACTTATCGGTCCATTTCCGAGTAATTGGTCATTATTTGGGCCAACAATGGTTTTCTTTCTCATTTTGTGGCTAAACCTTGTGGATTTCAAGGTAGCATGATGGCACCATGTTAAATAACTTTATTGGAGGCCAAATACAGATTTAAAATTATTGCCATCACTTCTTGCCTATTTCAACCCCCCTAAAACCACCCCCGAAAAAATCTCGAGATCTAGCAGCCGGCGAAAATTCGGTCTGTGAGATGAATCGGTCATTGAACCGTCCTCTAACTAAAAACCATAGTGCCATTGGGTTAAAGTTCAGACCATCAATATCGCCCTGGCTCCTAGACTATTACGGGATTAATATAGAAAATAATTCGATACATCAGATGTTAAACTTATTATTACGTGTTTTTTGTTTCCTTGGGGATATTTTGAGGGGGGAAATTTCGCATTGTTATCATTATTTTATCTCAGAATGTCCTTTAAGGAATCTAATTGCAATAACAATTCTGCTATTCATCCTGATAAGACTTATTATTCTAAATTTGTTTTTTTACGAGACGAGGGTTTGAAACAAAAATGGATTAGAGCAATTTACAGGATTCTTCCGTTCCCAATAAAAACTCATAGGTATGTTTCATTTTCCTGACAGTGACATAATTAGAGGAGACAAGATAACAATACATGATGGATCTGTAGGTACTTCCTAGAAAAGTTTTGTGTACCTACTATTTTTCCAAATCCACCTTTCAATTAATTAAATTTTTTTTTTAACTTGAACATCCTGAAGAAAGACGATTAACTCTTTAACATCGCGATCAGATAGATTTCTATCAAACCTATCAAAAATAAGATGATATTTTACATTATAATGACTTTATTTCGAAATTCAAGAACAGCATTTGTTTGTTTAAATGTTTTCTTAATAACAATACATGATGGATTTGTAGGTACTTGTGTTTGCTAGAAAACTTTTTTGTACCTACTATTTTTCCAAATCAACCTTTCTATTAATTAAATTTTTTTTTAACTTAAACATCCTGAAGAAAGACGATTAACTCTTTAACATCGCGATCGAATAGATTTCCATCAAACCTATCAAAAAGAACATGATATTTTAGATTATGATGAGTTTACTTTAATAGCATTTGTTTGTTTGTAATTCTTTTTAATAAAAATACGAATGATGTTCCAAAGATTCAGGTTTTAGTATCGACAGCTATAGCAGTTTTACTTGCTGCGCTACCTTCGTCAAACCATTTTTACTGTTGGCAACACATCACAGAGTTGCCGATATAAATCGTACATTTCTTGATTTGACAGTTCATATATTGCGAATCTGAATTTTAGTATAATTAAACATCAAAAGTACAGAAACATTTCTTCCCAGAACTGGAACTGAGAATGTTCTACGTACATTTACGTCGAGTGCTGTGTTTTTTTGCATCAGTATATTAGAAAAAGACAAATAAATGTGTAAATACATCTATTTGTTAATCTCGACGGTACATGGATCTTCGAAGATGGTACTGTCGGCTATTCCTGGCAAGATTGTAGCATTAAAAACATGTATCTTGGTGGAGTAATGTGTATGGTACTCGTACTTCATGCTGGTTGTACAGCAGGTTTTATTCGTAGTGCAGTACTAATATTCTCTTCAGAAACAAAGGATGTCGATCACCATGCTGAAATGTATCAAAACCACTTCCTAAATTGGATTGAATTATAACGTTTAGTGAATTGCTCTCTCTATCCCCTTACCATTACATTTTAACCCCATTATATACATGTAGAGTATAACTAGCTACTACAGGGATCAAGTTGGCACATATGATAGTTCGGCGGAGAAATCAGTGGCTATGTGGAAAGAGGCTGAGGAAACAACCCCAGAAATATGAGCGAACACTATTCCCTGAAAAATAAAACAGATGGCGCCACAATCGAAAATCCCATGTGATGTTCCATCTTTAACTAGAATGCATTAAAATTCTCAGACCGAAAGCAAGCAACATTGAAGATTTTTGTAACATGGAAAAAAGTGAATTTCGCGTCTTGATTAAGCATTATTTCTTGCGTGAAAAAAAAACATTACACAAACCAAAGCATCGATTGTTAAACATTATGGGGACTCTTCAACATCGATTGGAAAGATTCACAGGTGGCTTACTGATTTTCGTTGTGGTAGTCGATAACATCCATGGTGATATTGGACGATAGGCGAGTTAAATTGCAGGGATTGCTGAGGCTATGGGCATCTCAGCCGAATGGGTACGGAACATTTTGCCTAAATTTTTGAACATGAGAAAGCTATCTGTCAGATGGGTGCCGCATTTGCTCTATGTTGAGAGCAAAGCGCGACCGTGTGACAATTTCAAAAGAGTATTTGGGGATGTTCAAGCGCGATAAGAAGACTTTTCGGAACCGTGGAAGAAACCTGGATCCATTACAACATATCAAAGACCAAAGAACAGTCGAAACAGTGGACTTGTCCTGGCGAATCGAAGCCGAAAAAGGCCAAAGTGGGTTTATCTGCCAACAAAGTCAAGGCCACAGTTTTTTGGGATGCGCACAGTATCGTCCTCATGGATTACCTTGAAAAGGACAAAACAATCACCGGCGTATATTATGCAGAGCTGATGTATAGATTCAACGCTGATTTGAAGTATATTGCATTTACTCAAGCTATTTCTAAAATCGTTAAGGAAAGTCTTAGAGCAAAAATTCTTCCACCATAGTATTTTTTATCCAATTTCAAGTAACTTTGAAAAAATCCGTATGTCTGAATGTCCGTTAGGAAAATGTTTGTTAACACGATAACTCTAATATTCAAAGTTTGATAAAAAATAAATAAAGACGATCAATTGCTGTTCATCTTCCAAACGGTCAGTTCAGTAGTCGGATAATCGGCAAAACAAAGTAACTTGTGAACATGCTCTATGTTCAATATGTAGATTAGTAATTTAATCCATATGAAAATAATTCATTCGCGATTGTATATCATGATCGACTGCCATTATAAGGCGAACCTCAGATCGGCGATATTCCTTCAAATATAAATGTCATCGATTTTCAAACTATATTAGATAGCAATATAATTTAAACACTGCGGAAGTCTCGACAGTTTTATTGCTTTCCAACATATCAAATACTTTATTTTTAGAAAAATGTAATAGTAAAATATCTGTTAGAACGCAAGCTTTTGATAGAATCGAATAATATATGAAATGTCAGATTCATAAACGCATCGAAGGCAATTTTCGTCGGAAAATAAAGTTGACATCTACGAAATACATATTTGTCATCTGACAGTGATATTGATATTCTCATTATATTATGTAGTGGTGTAAAGCCGTACTGTGTGTTTCACACTTCTAAAAAGATGCATAGAAAATATAACACACAATATTCAGTGATTCTATGAAAATCTCAGAATTTATTTAATTGTAACCTACTTATCTACATAACAAAAATATAATAATAGTTCAGTGAAGTTAAAAAGAAAACAACGTAAGGCTTATGAAAAAATACAAGAAATAAACTTTAACTTACCTGTGAAATTAAAATAAACATGAACTTAAATTTCCTAGATATGAACATTAAACATGAATCAGATGGAAAAATAAAAACCTATTGGTTTGCAAAAACGATATCTTCACTTTAAATCAGTTGCACCAACAAGTTGTAAGAAAAGTGTTATATTATAGCCTCACAGATTCGGCAAACCATATCACGGGGCTTTGGTGCCAGACTCGGTCAAATGCTTTGCAAATATCCAGTGATACAGCTAGAGATTCCCCATATTTTTCAATAGACTTCTGCCATACATGTGGCAAGCAGGTCTCCTGTTGATCTCTGCAGACGAAAACAATATTGCCGGTCATTCACAATTTTGTAGCTCTCTAGGTATTTGATGAGTTCGATGTTGATTGCTTTCTCCATCACTTTAGAGATCACATATAATTGTGCAATGGGTCTGCAGTATTAGGAAGGGTCTTCTTTCCTTTTGGAATTGTTTGCACTCTAGCTGTCTTCCAGCTGGCGGCTCCTCGAAGGAGGCTAAGGAGGCTCAGCCTCCTCACCAATTTATCTTAATGATCATTCTCCATTTTATTTCCTGTTTCTCTGATAATTCTTTAAATTTTACAATTAATTCCCCCCGTTCTCAGTAGTTATTTTTAATCTGGCAACAGTGGCCAGAGGCTAGATTCTCTATATATCTCAAACGCTAAATACGTGTGGTCAACACAGTTGCCGTTTTCCAAGCAGTTCAATTGCTAGATAGGGTAAAAGAGCGAATATGGCAACACCCTATGGAGGCTAGCTTCTCGTACGGAATCGTCGGTCGAATGAAATACGATTACTTGCTACCGCCCTTCCGCTAGAAGAATGCGACACGTGTCGTGTTCCGTTAGTTCTTGTTTTTGTACCGCGAGGCGAAATAAGGTTAAGTAGTTAAGTTATAATTTATCTAATCGGTGAACGTTAAAATGATGAGTGACTTAGTTGCTGGGTTCTTAGAAAATCCATTTAGTGGATTAACATATGATAGAAAAGTGTTTTGTTAAAAATAAACGGCCTTTACCGGATTTGAAAGGATTAGTGGTGACGATGACAGGTATGTTTCAAAATCGAAATACACAATAAATTATATAGCTTGCTATTTACATCTGATACAACTTCATGTTGGGGACACTCGGGTTATGATGATTTGAAACATTTAGCTCGTGGTATAGATAGACATGAAAAATCGCAGGAACATATTACATCGAGTATTAAGTTTAAATTAACCGGTAAACAGAATATTGTTAAAGGAGGAAAACAAATAATTTGGTAGACAAGAAACTACATTATAAACAACTTTTTTATGAAATTTTAGATACTATTAAAGGTCAAATTGAGATTCGATTTTCCGATTTACATGAACTGAAGTTTTTCGACTTGACTAATAGAAGATTTTTCGAATCTTTTTCAAAAGAGTTTCCCAATACACTTTTAGATAACTTAGTTCTCAAATATAAATTTTTTGATAAAATAGCACTGCACAATATGGGTTATATACCTACTCGGATAAAGATATTTTAGGCCAGTACGACATTCACGCCGATATGATAAAATATATGATAGACAATAATTTGCGACAAGTTTTACCTCAGTTTTATAAACTACTTTGTTTGAGAGTCACCATTCCTGTCACGTCGGCATCGGCATCGGTGAAGAGATCATTTTCTACTCTCAAACGAATTAAAACTTACATGCGAAATACAATGGGCCAAAATTGTTTATACAATGTTAGTTTGATATCTATTGAAAAAGATTTAGTAAAACACTTAAAACAAAATGATACATTTTATGATAATATTATTGATCATTTTTCGCAAACTAAAGACCGTAGAATTCCGTTAATATATAAAAAAAGTTAATAAAATTAATTAAAAAGAACAAAATATGAAAAATAAAAAAAAAAAAATATCAAAAATCCAAAGAAATAAAAAAACGAACAAAAAATTGTTTGCCAAGAGAAACTCTACACCTCCACGTTGGTTCTTGCTTGGCAACAATTAATTTGGTCACTGAAGTAGCTGGTACGGTCGCTGTGCAAAGGTTAAATTTATTGGCTGAATAGAGTATATTTTTACAAGAACGTTTTATGTCCAGCCTCCTCTCTTAGAAAGTTCACGAGCCGCCACTGGGAAACACACCACGTTTGTATGAAAGGGTAAACAACCTGTAGAAAACTAGTGTTAATTCAGGCGCACATTCCTTTATAACGATAGGTAGAATTCCGTCTGGCCCCATAGACTTTTTGGTATTGAGATCAAGCTGAATGCGCCTAATTATGCGCTGATGGAAGACAATTTCCGGCTGTCGATAGCAGCAATATTAGAGAAGAGTTCTTCCTTTGTGGATCCAAAGTTGAATTTTCTTCAAACATTTCAGCAAAAAGGTTGACTTTTTCTTGTGGTGTAGTAGCCAGTGTACCATCATATTTAGTTAGAGGATGGAATTAACTGGAAGTGAAAGTTTTGAAGCGAGACGGCCCTAGAACAGATTTTATTGAACCATCGTTCACCAGATGATAGTGGTTTGTTGGTATGATGTATGCAAGTTTCTATTCCTAGCCTGATTATATCCGAAATCTCTGTGGCACATTGCGTTGGGTCATCAGATTCGAAACATACGCTCCTCCAAGGAAACTCGGGGAAAAACATGCGAAGACAGTCCCAATCGACTGAGCTTTAATGTCAAACTATGCATGGAGTTGATGGATTGGTTCGTGGAGTGATATATGGAAAGGTCGTAGTGATGAGTGAATGGTCAGAGTTTCCCAATGGTGCACGGGCCTTTACTTCATAGGGATCTAGATCGTTAGTGACGAATAAGTCAAGCGTATTGGCTTAATGATAGCTGTTATCAGGGATTCGTGTTGGTTCATTAATTAACTGCTCGAGACCTCAGGTAATGGCGAAGGCCTCAGCCTGGCGTCATCCGTCTTGTTTGGGAACTCCAGCCAAGCGGAGTTATGAACGTTGAAATCACCCACGATGATAATTTCAGTTCCTGGATAGGGTATAGTTTCAGAGAAGAAATGAGTTCACCATAAGCTGATTCATTTGGTGATGAGTAGAGACACCAGAAAAATGTTGTGCCATATAACCCGTTTCAAGAGAATACCTCGTTCGCTACGCTCACTACGACTTAAAAATATGAATATTTTTAATTTTTAAATAACACTTCCCACTTACGGATTTTGAACCTACACAGAAAGTCAGAAATTACAGGTGGATCGTACCCGAAGGGCCCTAAAGTAAAGCACATGTCAGAATGATAGAGTTTTGAAATATAATTATAAGCAACCCAATAATAAACGTCAATTAGTTAACAATGCTAAACAATAGTACCATGACAACTTTTTGGAATATAATCTATAAATTACAATTTAAAAAAGTATTTAATTACCTTCCAACATTCGAAGAAGGATATCTTCAAGATACTTGGGATAAACTTAATGAACATATTACCGTATGTGAATTCACAAAGTGGTCAAACAAGATATCTGAAATTGATATTCTTTGAGTTGTAAATATACTGAAAATATTGAATAGTAGACTTCCGCAGATCCGGATGGATTCTGCATCACAACAGCACAACTTGATGCCGACGTTTTGCCAAGCATCTTCTGGGCAGGCTTGAGGCTTGAAGTGAAACTGATTCTTTTGCGGTATTTATTGTGAGAAAAAACCTCCACGCTACACATTTAACTGCCTTTGTTCCAATGATTAACTCCATTTTGTCACCTGACCCTGCCGTTGTGTGATCATGTGCGAAGTGGAATATCCGACGATGGGTTTTCAAATGTTGGAAGGTAATATCTTGAGTCACGGTTTAGATTATATGGATGTTTTAGGATTTCTTTTGTCCACAACCACGTCCCAGTCACAGATGTAGAAACAAGAAAAGCACTAGACAAATGAAGCGCCTAGCTGCACAGGGCAGATTGAGTACTCAACTGATTGTAGCTGCAACATCAAAAGGTATTTCGGCGACTGCAGATAATTCATTGCTACAAGTATCGACAATGAAAAGAACAATACAACGTACACGAGAAAGAAAAGAAGACATGCCCGCAAACCCTAATTCTCTGCTTGAGTTAACAATTCCAGAAGCATATGCAGAGGCGAGCAATTATTGTTATAAGACAGTGGTCCGTCAGAAGATTGCATATTATTGTTTACGATAAGGGAAAACTTAGAATACATGATGGAGTGCGAACATTGTTATGCAGATGGAACATTCTCAACATCTCGAAATATGTTTAGCGAACTTTACACAATTCATGGTCCAAAACGTTCGAGCCCAATTCGAAGTTTACGCTTTGCTGCCAAATAAAACGGAAGATACATAGACGACTGTATGCTGGATTAAAAATTCAGAAATCAGAACCTCAACCAACATCGGTATTTTAAAAAGGCAGCCATGAATGCCGTGAGAAATGAATTTCCTAGTGCACAAATACGTCGGTGTTTTTTTTTTAAATTTCAGCCAGTGTATCTGGAGGCAGATCTAGAGTAATGGATTGCAGAGACAATATGTTTGAGGAATCAGAATTTTCTACAAACTTGAGACTTCCGACGGCATAAGCTTAAGTTCCTGAAGATGAAGTAGAGAATGCTGTTCAAGCATTATTAGAAAGTGAATTCTACACTGTAAATGAACCACTATTGGGCGATTTGAAAAATTGTTTCGGGAAATACATGAATTGGAAGAATAGGAGAGGGCGGAGGCGATCGAAAATTTTCCAATTAGTGTTTGTAATTATTCTGCTGCAGGCAGAGAAGGAACAGCTAAAACTAAAATTGAAGTCGAAGGTTGGTACAATAGGTTCAGTTCAATTATTTCCCCTGTACACCCCAATATTTGGAAATTCATTAGGGCTTTGGAAAAGGAGAAAAGTCTTAACAAGTTGAACATTGAACAGCTTGTAGCAGGAAATGAAGTCCAACAAGAGAAGATTTATAAGGATTCAGTACATCGCCTTCAGGTTGTAATTGCTTCGTACGCAACACGGAAAACCTTAGACTCTTAGACTCTTAGAATATCTACGAGAAATCGCATGCAATTGTAGGCTACAAGTTTAACAGTTATTCAATTTTGACGAAAATATTTTTTTTGCATTTATTTTTGTTCAATTTTGTATAATAATTCTTTCAATATATTTCATCACTTTACTTGTTCATTAACTGTGTTTTTGGCATAAAGAGGTGTTGCGGGTACATAGCCATCTTACGATCAAATTATGTCCGAAAAGGTTTTTGTTTCGAGTTTTATAAATAATATCAAAGCATTGTAGGTAGTCCTTGCATTGTTAAAACTATGTATTACGGAAAGTTTTACCCTATGGTTAAGTGTGGAATGACGTCTTGGATCTGAATCTGTGAGAGTATTTGAAATTCAAAACAGAGTAGTGCGAAAATATCTTGTTTAAAAAGGTATGACAGTTGTAAAAACGTTTCCAGGCTATTTTTTGATACTTTTAATAATAATAATGTTCATTGCTGAAAATGTGCATTATAAATACCCCACAAAATTCAGAATATATATTTTACTACCAAGACACAATTCAATTTTGTTTGCACAAGGTTTTTATTACACTGATGGTTACAAGCTACATAACACTCTCCCAATTAATATTAAAATGAATAATAATAAGAAACATTTCATGGCTGAAATTAAAATATGTAATTCTCTTTATACTGATTGAATAGTATTATTACCATTGGTTTTCTATTTCAAATTGATTTTAGTTCTTTGTTTATATTTGACTTGAATATTTATGTATGATATGAATGAATGATCTAGACTCTATTCCTATCGATGATTCAGGCAATGGAACTTCTTAAACCGTACCTTCTCACCTTAGCTGCAATCTTTCTGGTGTTAATAATTTCGAAAAGCGAAAAGGACCCAGACCAAAAATTATCATCTCAAACAACGTTCTTTTGACAACTTCAGAGAATAACGATGAACTGAATAATACAGAACCTAATATAACAGCCACGTGATTTTGTTGTAAAATAGTACAGTTTTTTCAGAAGATATGAAATTTAAGAAAATAACGGTATTAAGTTTTATCATTGAAATATATTATAAACAATGCCGTGGTACAATCTGAACAGAATTTCACATGAAACGTGAGATTCTTAAAAAAAAGAATTTTGATTGTAGCCAACACAAAAATGAAAAATAAATAGGTAATAATAATTTTGTTTTGAAATATCGACAGGGTAAATTATTTTAATGCAATGAAATTTCTCGGCTGTGTATTATTTATTATACAAAGAATAATATAAAGACAAATAATAAAGAGTTTTCATAAATGCTTATCAACATATTGAGAGTTAGAACATGGTATAAGTTAAAAGCAGTTCGAAACGTCAAGTGTCAAGCTCCGTTTCGAATTAGTAGCTTATATCATCACATTATTTATTTTGTTTTCTAAAATTAAATTTGAAGTAATTGAAAAAAATTGTGAACTTACGAATTTGATTTTTCACGCTGTTATTAGGTTAGAAGTGAAGACAATAGTTGGCCGAATAGTACTGCGATTGAAAGGGCATACTCTACTCCAACACCTGTTACCGGCACCATCATCACGCACGCCTTCAGTAGGGTGGTGGAATAGTTTCAGATTTGGAAGTTAATAATAACGTCACGCGTTGTACTTCAGTAGTGAAATATTTGCGCCTGCCACCATAAATATTATCAGTTCACTAATAATCTCCCAGAATAGAATTATACCGCAATATCTATGATAGCTCAGAAGAGTTCATAACAAGTCAATATTTCTAAATTCGAGAGAAGTGATTCATAATTCTGGATTGTCATTCAATTAGAATAGTAAAATATGAATAAAACAAATTACAGTTCAATAAATATACACATATTGTCAAGTCAAAACTCAGTATTAAGAATTTATAACAGTTCGCAAATAATATAGAATCCGTTGAACTTCATCCTGAATACACAATTCTTCTATTTGATGATAAAAATCTAGTTCTAAGCATGCCACATGAATCTACGCCATTATCATTACATATTATTTTTATTTTGCCGATAGCACAACGCTCTTTGAAGGACGGTCCAGGCTTGCTATATAAAACTGCTTCACAGTGTGTCCAGAATAACTTGAAGCACATGGGGATCTTAGAAACCACTGGAGATACAAAGTCGGTTAGATGGGGAAAAAGTTGTGTAATTGAGTGCCCAAGAACAACCGTTCTTATCTTACTTCAAATCGGTCTCAATACAGAGATATACAGAGTGAAAAACTAAAAAGGGTATTTTTGAAAAACCATGATATTTTATTTACTATAAGAACTATATTTGAAAAAAATTCAGGGTAGAGGTACGAACCGACGGTAAAATGATCTCAAAACAACAAAAGCCTACTATGTTATGGGCAGCCTAAGTTAACTTTTCTTTTTCTCGTGGAGGATATGTTGAATCTCTATATTTTCGAGAAATCCTCATTAGAATATTGGTCAAAAAAGGAGAAAGTGGATTGACTATTGCTCATCCACTTATTTGTTTTTATAGTAACTTTCGTTAAAAGTGAAATAATGTTGTTCCATTCATAAAGACATAAAGTAAGACATGTATTCTGTGCACTTTGTATCGGGGTTATTTCTTCAGAATGTTTTTCGACCAGGGATTGGGTATTCGTAAATAGTGAAACAAGATCAACTGAAATAAGGCTCAAGTTTGAAATTTTTCAATCGTGCAATTAGTTCCAAAGAATTTTTCACAGATAAACTTGGTTCTGCTTGGAAGCTGCTAAATTCCTAAACTAACAATTTTCCTATGTTGAAAAGTATCGTTATTCTATGTTGAAAAGTAAATAGTATTTTTAGTGGATAATGGTGTTTCCTGTTTATAGTGTCATATATATGACTCATAAAATAATCAAATTTTGACCACTTTGAACAAAGCTCTCAACTAACTCAGATAAAAACCAAAATTCATTAAAAAATCTTACTGAAAAAAGACATTATATAGTTAAATAATTTTAAAATAAGAAATAATTCCTCAAATGAAATCCAAATTCATGAGTTACTCGGTTATTATTCCTACATAAAGGTAACTGTTATATTAAACTGTGAAGATTATGATGCAGAGATGGATATTTAAATATATTAAATGATGTAAAAAATTACTCACCTATAACTAATTATCCTACAGAGGAATATCAAATGATTGGTAATAAACTGATTGAAGAGCGTTATCATAAATCATTACAAAATCATAACTATTTCTATGATATCGGAACTTACTGTTTCTATACTTTAAATTCTCCTGGTTACAATATTACCAATTCTATTGCCAATATCCCAAACATCGTATTCAATAATTTCGAATCGGTAATAGGTTGAAAAATATAAACGTTCCGACCGTTCTTTTGATATACGGCTACTGTATTTACTATCATTCCGAAACAAACTGTGTACATTACATTAGGTGTATATTGGAGATAAATCAATACTTTCGGAATATTAGACAAAGATAGTTTCATAAAGTTGATTGATTTCATTTTTGATACTAGTTATTTCAGTATTTCAGTTATGAAAATGAATTTTATAAACAATTGAAGAGAGTTCCAGTGTTGCCAACCATCCAATTTCAAATTTCCCAATTATTGAAGTGAATATTATTATTTATTATTATGATCAAAACAAACTTATTTCAATTATTTGTCAAAATATTATTATTTATTATTATCATGATCAAAGCCAGCTGAATTTAATTATTTTTCAAAACACGTATTAGTATTTTAGAATATTATCATTACTAATACAAACCTAAGATTCAATCATGTCTTGAGACAATGAAGATAAGTCAAGATAGAATGAACTATTCACATTTGAAGCTGTACTCTGCTACTGTACTGTTTTAAACATATCTAACCGGTGCGTTTTTCTTATTTTGAGACATATCTTGAGAAATACATATTGTGCAACCTGCTGTTTTCGAAAGAGTGAATTAACTTCTGAAAAACTTCAAATGGGGACCCCTTTTTTTAATAGCAGATGCGGATTCTTTATTAAAAAAGCTATGTTTAATTGATCAGGTGAGTTTCTCCACTCTTAGGAACTGAAAATTTATTGCAGATGATTAGAAACAACAAAATTTTATCAGTATTGATACTTAACTGCTTTAAGGGGTTAAATTGAGAATGGGAGCTTTTCGAATTCTTATGTAGACAGTGACCTTGAGAATGGTCGATAGAGTAGTTTTTTCGAGATCTCATGCAAACTATAATTTTCCTGTTGTGTCAAGTGTGAAAAACTGATTTGGTTTGATCTAATACCTACCATTTACAATTAAAAAAATGAAAAGAAAATCTAGTTTTAATGTATCTGGTGAAAAATATAATAATTATAATAATAATATCCTTTATTCAAGAAAAACTTCCTAAGGCACAGAACATATCAAAAATAAATGAGGAAGAACAAGTAAAAGATGTTCATCGTATATGATACAAGTAATTGAACATTTAGTGACTGTTTTTTGATTATTTTCAATAGATGTGACAATGTTATTTATAATTTGATAGAGTGTTCTTTCTGTTAATCTACCTTTGAGATAATCATTTTTTTTTTGGGTGCGAGGTGGTTGAAACCCTTTATGGGCACTTCATGGTCCTGTAACATCCCATAAGGTAGTGTGAGAGTCCCTGAGTCCCGAACTTAATCACCTCAGATATACCCACTAAACACTCCACCTCGTGTGGTAGGCTCGATCCTGCGACCAGGGCAGTCACGATGACACTTGGGCTTGATAGCCCATTGTATCTTGCCGCACCACTTTCTCGGACCATCGGAAAAATTCCGCAGTAGCTGGGTACGAAACCGCGACCGGCAGCCACAGTGATTAGAAGAACGATGCTTCTACCACTGAACTACCTGGCTCCAGATAAGCATTCTATAGAATTGAAAAAGATTATTTTTCAAAAAATAATTTTCGTAATCTAACTAAAATTATCCTCTCAAATATTTTTGAAACTTTTTGTAATAATAAACGATTCAAGTGAAACACCTATTAACTATTAGCGATTTTATTCACATCATTTTGTGATCAAAGTTTCACTTGAAAATATTATACATAAAAATTCTCGGGAAATAGGTCACATTAACACTTTGTTTTAAATATTCGTCTTTACGTACGTTTCGGTCTCACGACCATCATCAGAAGATAATCCCTATTGAATTAAAAAATTAATTAATTTGCCATAATGGGCTAGCACCTTATATCTATGGACTTCCCAAACTACATAAAAATGATATACCTCTAAGACCCATTGTTAGTAATATTGGAGCGCCTACTTACAATTTATCAAAATTTCTATCAAAATCTATCAATAATATAATAGGAAAAAATGAATTCTATGTAAAAGATTCATGGCATTTTAATGAATTTATAAAAAATCAATCCGTACCCGTAAACCATCAACTGATTTCCTTAGATGTTGTTTCTTTATTTACAAATATACCTGTTGTTTTGGCATTGAATAGCATCAAAAAACGTTGGGCAGAGATTAAAAACCACACACCTCTAGATCAATCGGAATTTATAAATGCTGTAAAATTTTGTTTAGAATGCACATACTTTCAGTATGGTGAGCAATTTTTTGGACAAATATTCGGCACAGCAATGGGATCTCCTATTTCAGCTACCATTGCTAACCTCGTTATGGAGTGCTTACAGGAATCTGTTATGAGTTCATTAGATTTTCGGCCTGTATTCTTTAAACGGTATGTAGACGATTGCCTTATGTGTGTTCCCAACGATAAAATTCAATATGTAATTGATAAATTTAACAATTTCCACTGTAAACTTCAATTCACTTGTGAAATAGAATTAAACAATAACATAAATTTCCTAGATATGAACATTAGGCATGATGCAGATGGAAAAATAAAAACCTCTTGGTTTACTAAAGAAGTATGGTCTCAACGTTATCTTCACTTCAATTCCGTTGCACCAGCTTGTTATAAAAAAAGTGTCATAAACAGCCTTACAGATCGCGCGATAAAATTGTCCCACGCAGATGACCGCCCCAAAAATTTAAAAATTGTTCGTAATACACTAGAATTGAATGGCTACCCAAAAACTTTTTTCAATCCTATCATTAAAGAAAGAATAAACAAAATCTATAATGGTTCGTCGTATAAAAATAACATGAAAGGTAATACAGACAATTTTATAACTCTACCTTACATTCCGGAGACCTCAGAGAAAATCAAAAAATGTTTGAAAAGTATGATATAAATGTTGCGCATAAACCTACTAACTGTGTTGGGAAATATTTCTCAAATCTAAAACCTTTAATACCCAAAGATAAACAAACCCACACAGTGTATAAATTGAATTGTTTAGATTGTGATGGAACCTATACTGGAATCTCTAAGCAATATTTACAAAAAAGAATGTACGGCCATAAATATAGCACAAGAAATAACAACCGCCCTTGCTAAGCATTGCTTTGATTATAACCATCAATTTGATTACAAAAATGTTAATATCTTAACTAAGGAAACCAATTATTATAAAAGATCTATCCTGGAGATGATTCACATAAAACGGGACCCCAAATCTGTAAATCATAGGGTAGACACACAAAATCTAAGTCACATTTATACTAATTTGATTAAATAATCTCTTGCAAATTCTTACATACGTCTTTATAATTGTTGAAAATGTTTTTAGGAAGAATTCGTAATAGTAACTTTCCAGTACAGGTCTGAAACCGTTCTTAAGTACCTAGTCATAAATCCTACACATCTGGTTTCGAAAGTAGATACTTGACAAATAACTTCGTTCTTCTCAGTTGTTGTGAGAATACCAATCAATATGCTCTCATATATTTTAATAATATTACTGAATAGCGGATTCTTACTACAAAATTTTTTTTTATACTTTAATACTGACGATACAATTTCGATTATTCGTAGTTCGTTTCGACGGCGTGGGCTCTTTTGATTGAAGTTAAATTGTGCGATTTGGACGCTTGTGCTATAATTAGTTTTAGTAAACCCCTTTTTAGACATAGTGAGTCTTCTGATGATGGTCGTGAGACCGAAACGTACGTAAAGACGAATATTTAAAACAAAGTGTTAATGTGACCTATTGCCCGAGAATTTTTATGTATAATTCATACTGGGTCAAGAATCTTATTATTACTTGAAAATATTTGAAATTTTTTTCTCCATTCGTGAATATATTGTTCGTAATACAATATCGGTCAAGGTATAAATCAGGGAGGGGGTTAGGTATTTAAGTGTCACAGTGTCTTAGAATAGGTCAAATTATTAGAACTTGCTTATGTATTCATGTAATGTTATCCATTTCTAATATCATTCTATATCGATTAAAATCTAGATAATTAAAAATCGTTATTTCAAAAGAAAAGCAGATTCTGTAAATATTTTGAAGGTATGCATTGAGCTTAATGATAGGAATTATGCTTATTTATTATTTTTCTTTGAAGTTGTTACTATGAAACTTGAAATTCTCTTTGAGAAAAAATTTTACTGGTGGAACATAAATATAAAATGTTTTATAGAGAATATTAGTTGATAGTTTCTGGCATCTCAGTGTCCCTGTCAGTGTCTATTGATATTTAATAAGTACGTTCATATTTTTCATAATCAGGATAAACTTATTCAAATATATTGTATCAAAACATCCACATATAGACCATATTTAATTTGAAGTAAAACGATTATTAAAAACAATTTACTTCATGTTTCAGAAATTAGAAACTGAAACGTTCAATTCAGTAGCATGTTTGTGGAACCTGTTTAAATTATTTGTTAATTGCATCTAATATTCTACATCAAAAATGGCATACAATTCAAAAGAAATTGAAATTTAGAAACGGTTCTTGATATATAATTTTCTCAAAATATTACAACAGCATGAACTGAAATGTTATTTCTTGGGTAGATGTTAATTATTTCAATGTTCTTTTTAAGTTCTTCCAGTATTGTGCTGTCGCTTATTCCACAGACGGGTTCAGGTCACACAAATGGTGTTTCTTCGGCTCCTTTATTTGGGAGATCGTCTGGTTTTTTGTTACCCTCCACCTTGGTGGGACCCATAGAAGGGTAACTGCGTTGTTTCTGTATATTTAGTTCAGTTTTTCTAAGCAATCTCAAACTATCTTGCAGCTAAGTACGTGAGAGCTCAACGCTTTAGTGACTGCTTGACTATCCGACATGATGACTATTTACTGTCCAAGGAGATCTCTTTCTATATTTACCTGAACACATTTTCCTATAGCGCGAATTTTGGAGCCATCAGTGTATCATTTGATGGCCTTTCTATTAAATCTTGGGATGGTGTTTTCGTCCTATCCACTTCTACGACTTAGTTTCTTTTCAAATTCTTTTGCGAAGCTATATATTTCCTCCATCTGGTTTAAGGAAACGCTTTGGTGAGGATGGCAATCTCCTGTTTTCAAAACATCTGCATAGCTGCCTCCGGTAAAGCTGGTGATGGTGCCTTTGCATACCTTCCTTTTCTTCGTTTCTTATTTTTGCGAGGTGATGTTTGTCTAATCCCGCCACGACTCAACGGATCTTCTCTACCCCCAAATTGACTCGGTTGGGCATTGGAGGCATTTTTACTTTCCGCTGTTTTGATCGGGCAGCTTAACATCTAGGAGCAGAGAATGAAGAAGAGTTGAATGTGGAGGGGACATGAGAGCTCCCTTACTCCCTCGCTCCCCCTCTTCCCTTCTTTTCTTCACTTCCTTCATTCCTTTCTTGTGAGGTAGTCTCACTTGAGAGGAAGAAGGTTCCTTTTGTGGACAAATGTCATGCTCCGTATTAGTTTTAGATTTTGCTGTATTCATAGTTGAACCCACCAGTTGCTAGGGAACTAGAAGGTCGACTCCTGCAAAGTCCCGCGTGCAGGAGTAGGGGTGTTTAAGCTGGAGGTCTCCAGGTCTCTATAGTCCGCATATTAACGATGAATATTTCCCTTCACCACGCGGCCATTGGCATATGCTGTTTCACCTTGGCCTGAGAGGATTTTTGTTGTGGTTCTCACTCACTTGGCCGGCCGGTTAAGGCAAGCCCCCACTCAAGTGATTACTGGACTCACGCAGGTTTCCACGGAAGAATCGTCGCACTGTCGCGACAGATCTTCCTCTACGCTGTGTTTCCTGATAGTTTTGGGATTTATGTGTCAATGAGGTGCAATGCCATTTGGCTCTCGGTGCATGAACACAGAAATACCGTTTGAGTTGTCCTTGGTTTCATCACCTCTCCCTGTCCCATCAGGTTCAAGGATGGCTACTCGGCTCTCCCACCAACGACGAGGTATCACACCTCCTCAGGAGAGTTCTTGATCCATCAATTTATTAATTTATGAGAATAACATGTGTAGCTTCAGGAATTTAAATGTTTCATATGTATATTATTTTATAATAAAAGTTGTGGAGATAAAAAGTAGTATCCCTCTAATTCTTTTGAGCAGTATGTTCTGTTTCTGCAAGCCATTTAACTTAAGTTTCGTTTCCAAGTTCTTTTTTCCTTATGGATTAATTTTGTGTTATTCAGTTGTTCACGTTCAATGGATTTGAAACTGTTAAATAAATTGGAAGAGAACCATTTGATTAATGGTAAGTATGGTAGCAACAAATTTAGTTGTATAACTTAATAGATGTTCAAATAGTAAAATCAGAACACCCTTTTTCATTATCGAGTTTCTTAAATTTTATGACAATTTTGTCAGCAACATCGAAGAAAAAACTTAATTGAAATTGTTGGTTACTAGAATCAATTTTTGCAGAAAATATAGGGAGAAAATGTGTCTTCAGTTTAATAATTCTTAATAAGATTATCTTTGTGTAAAAATTAAGTATGTTCTTAGTTGAAACGATTAACGGATTGAAGTAGATAGAAGATTGATGGCATCAAGTTACTTTTGTTTCAATGAATATAAAAATATTATTGTGAATAAGTCTATTGATATATTGAGTAGAACAGAATATTTATATCTAGGTCATTTAACCTTATAAGGTGTGAACATGTCAATTGGTAATATAAATATTTAACATTAAGAATACAAATTTTCATAACTGAAATGAGTGTATGTGAACAATACAGTACGAGTATGTAAAGGGACTTGGTATCTATATAAGAGACATTCTCAAATTGCATTATACCAATTCGTCGTGAAAGTACTCGCGGAGAAGAGTGGAAGGCAAAAGGTAGTCAAGCCTCACTACCAATTAATGGAAGACACAACCCATTTGTTCAATGAGAACGGATGAGATGTCACCACGATATATTTTCGATAAAAAACATCGTATAAGTATACACTCTGAAGAAGACTGACTAAAAATCGACCGGTCACAGCGTATTTTTTTTTAAACGAACGGTATATGAGATATCCCCCGTGTTTCGTTTTGATTGGCCCACCCGGTATAATGCGCTGCGTCCAAGGAGCGCTTGAAGAAAGAAAGCAAAACCGTATCAGCAAAGCAGCTGTTGCTGCCCTGGGTAGCTTGAATATAACATCGAAGCTCTCGTGGGACTGCATTAACACGCCAAACAACCTGAAGTTACTCACACAAAGATAGCAGGTTGCTTGCTTACTGACAGTCGGTGTCTGTAAGGACCGGTTTTTTAAATTTTTAGACATTTTTTATAATACTAGGTTACTAGTCAATTTGAAATGTGATTAATTGATTGATGTCAATTCTTTAAAAACATTTGATTTTCCTTGCCCTTGAGCACATGTATTAATGAAGAGCAGTGTACACTCGGGTGGAGGATACGAATCTTGCTAAATAGCGTCTCGCGTCATAACTCGGGATTTTTTTTCTGTTTGCTTGGGAGGTGGTTGAAACTCTTCATGGGCACCTTATGGTCCTGAATTTAATCACCTCAGACATGCCCACTAAGCACTCCACCTCGTGTGGTAGGCTCGATCCTGCAACCAGGGTAGTCTCGATGACACTTGGGCTTGACGGCCCATTGTATCTTGTAATAATAAAGATTCTTGACCCAATATGAATTATATATAAAAATTCTCGGGAAATAGGTCACATTAACACTCTGTTTTAAATTTTCGTCGTTACGTACGTTTCATCAGAAGACTTATTACTTCAATAACCTGATTACTTAGAACTAATTGTAATAACACAAAGCATCCTTATCCCACAAATTTCGTTTAAATGCCAACGTCGCCGAAACGAACAGAAACATGAAATCGGAATTATAACACAGCAATGTTACAGCGTAAAATTAAAAATCCACTATTTAGTAGAATTATCAACAAATACGACCACATTTCATAAATGTCTACGAGAGACTAACAGACAAAGAGTTCCATACTCTTTGCTAACAGACGAGACCATCTCAAGTGTTCATTTACGAGCCAGATGTCATGATTTATTAGGTAATAAAAGAAGGTCTCTGGCCTCTGAGAAATACTTTAGACAATTCTACCTAAAATAAACTTTTAACGTTATAAGGACGTAAGTAAGAATTTGCAAGAATAATAATTAATTAAATTAGTATAAATATGACTTAGTGTTTGAACGTCAATCCTATGATTTACAGAATTGGAGTCACGTTTTATGTGTATCATCTCCGGGATAGATCTTTTATAATAATTGGTTTCCTTATTTAAAATATTAAAATTTTTGAAATCAAATTGATGGTTATAATCAAAGCAGTGCTTAGCAAGGGCGGTGGAATTTTCTAAGTTATTATTTCTTGTACTATACTTATGGCATAAGAAAGAATGTATGGCCATCAGTATAGCACAAGAAATAATAACTTAGAAAATTCCACTGCCCTTGCTAAACACTGCTTTGATTATAACCATCAATTTGATTACAAAAATGTTAATATTTTAACTAAGGAAACCAATTATTATAAAAGATCTATCCTGGAGATGATTCACATAAAACGTGACTCCAATTCTGTAAATAATAGGAGTGATGTGCAGACCCTAAGTCATATTTACACTAACTTAATTAATTAATATTCTTGCAAATTCCTACTTACGTCCTTATAACGTTAAAAGTTTATTTTAGGTAGAATTGTCTAAAGTATTTCTCAGAGGCCAGATACCTTCTTTTATTACCCAATAAATCATGACATCTGGCTCGTAAATGAACACTTGAGATGGTCTCGTCTGTTAGCAAAGAGTATGGAACTCTTTGTCTGCTAGTCTCTCGTAGACATTTATGAAATGTGGTCGTATTTGTTGATAATTCTACTAAATAGTGGATTTTTAATATTACGCTGTAACATTCCTGTGTTATAATTCCGATTTCATGTTAATTAGTTCTAAGTAATCCGGTTATTTGAAGCAATAAGTCTTCTGATGATGGTCGTGAGACCAAAACGTACGTAAAGACGAAAATTTAAAACAGAGTGTTAATGTGACCTATTTCCCGAGAATTTTTATATATAATTGTATTTTGTCGCACCACTTTCACTGGCCATCGAAAAAATTCCGCAGTCGCTGGATTCGAACCCACCGGCAGCCACATTGATTAGAAGATCGATGCTTCTATCACTGAGCTACCTGGCTCGGGGTTACATTGAAGTGCATGGCGGGTGGTAGACCGCTAGGTCACTGTAAATGTCACTGAGACGGTTGACAGGCCTGGTCGGCCGGGGTGTTCGAGTTGCCTAAGGTTGTAAGATTCAAATAAGTCTAATAATGAATTTGGGTTTTGGTTTTTGTCTAATAGAATTATATTAAAGTCTCCGCATATGATATATTTGTATTTATGGTAGGTACACTCAAAAATATTAATCAAGCATATTATTAATATCTTCCAACATTAACGCAGTAGATCCGGAGTGTGTCCCAATTTTTAGCTTTATGATTTCGGTAACTATAATAGGTGGAAGTTAAAGAAAGAATGAAGAAAGTCTTGCTTAATCAGATGAGTAACTAAGTTTCAGTTTCGAAAAAAAATGTTCACTAATTTTGATGACATTTAGAAAAAGATAAAAATGCCAAATTCTTCACTTCCACTTTCAGCAGCTGCTTGGAAAAAAATTACACTATTTTAGTGGCACTTTTTCTCCTTCACAAAATGGCATCAATATTTTTGAGCTTGTGCACAACCTCATGTCGCTGGTACGTTACGTGGGTGACATCCATTTGAGGATTTTTAATGCAAAAACCTTTTCTCTCCACCCTATATTTTCTGGAAACATAAATATTCTAACTAACAATTTAAATATAGTTCTTTCTCTATTGATGCTTGCTTATCTAACGGAATGAGCCTAAGATAAAAAAAAGGTTTGTCATTATAATACTACTTGACATTTTAATTCCAGTCAGTATATGAATACTTAAATATTATATGTTATTAAATCTGTTTTAGAAGACTGCCTGGAATTTCTCCGCCTGTTTGGTGTAGGATTGTTGGGCCATGGTCAGATTATAAAAATTTTATGCTATTCCATTTTGGTGCATTATTGTGGTGCACTTGTTATAATAATAGCGAATTACTTTGGGAACTATGTCGTTATCTCATTTGACCTCCATGTGTTCGTGGTAATGGGCTTATATGTAAGTAGAAGTCTCGTGGAGACTGATTCGAAGGAATAATTCGGGAGATGTCACTCTATAGGAACTCGATTTACACAAACCAACATACTTTTACCCATTGATTAATATATGTTAATAAATGTTTGACCCAATTAAAATCAATAGAATCGGCTTGACATATGGTTACCGATGGTACCGGAAGAACCCAATAAATTCTCCTGTGTGGCTATATTCATTGATCTGAAGGTAAGATTTATAAAACTACCTCTACGGAAGTCGAATTTGTAAAAAAAAGAAACAACTGGGAGATGCAGCACGTATTTCAATACCAAGATGGACTTATGTTCTTCTTATAGTATTGTCAACCATTGCATTCACTTAGATATAGTCAGTGACATGACTGCAGATTCATTCATAGCCGCCTTCAAAAGATTCACCGCAAGACGAGGAGTATGTGCACATGATCTACAGTGACATTCATTGGAGCAAACAGAATAATGAGAAACGTAATAACCAATTTGATACAAAACAATGAGCAGCTCAAAGGTGTGACCTCCTGTTTCGTCCACAGCTTTGCAAATAATGGTACACTTCATATCGCTCTCTCATCTAGGGCACCTATATCATCCAATGAAGCCAGAGGAGTGAGACAGAAACAGGTCGTCGTAATTAATGAAGATCTGGCAAAACAATTTGGAAATGGGATCCGATAAGCTAGTAGAGTTTAATGCAACCAAAACTCAAGCTTGCGTCTTCTCCAGGAAAGCGGATCACAGAATCCCTAATATGATGATTTCTGCTACAACTATTCCTATGAAGTCTTCCTATCCATTATCGGTATCACCGCCAACACTCTCACGTAAGGTCCATTGAGAAAACAGCTTCACAAAAACTTGGTTTTATATTCCATGACAAGAGCTACTGTACATTCCGACAGCTCCTCATAATCTACAATGCACAGATCGACCTGTCCTGAAGTACTGTTATCGTATTTGGAGCTCAACTCCCAAACACACGGTAAAGCTATTCGTGTGATTGGTGATGTCACACTTACAAATTTATTGACCTCTTTAGAACTTCGAAGGGAGGGAGCTGATCTTTTCTAGATATATTCCCATGGTCGGTGTTCATCAGAAATCTTGTCTGTTATTCCACCACGACCCAGGTAGGCGAATCAGGCGAGTTCAAGGTAATCATCTCTTTATTGTCGATCTCCAGACCTGACGCACTTCTTTCTACGAGACTTAATTTCTCTATCGAACGGTGAACTTGTGGAACTTTTTGCCTAGTGAGGTTTTCCCTCATTCCTATAACCTACAAATGTTCAAGAAAAATTCCAATGCCGATCTCCTCTTCCAACATTCCACCGCTGGCCCACACGATGTTCCTCGAACGGGATAGATTTTCCTATAGTGTAGTCGAAATATTGAAAAAAATATTTATTCGTTGCCGTTGAGGCTCACTCTGTTCCGTTGGTGAGCTGTAGAGTCGATGCCATTGAATATATAATGACGTTTATTTCAATATGTAGTTAGTTACAATACAAAAGTTCAATAATTTTGTATTAATAAATAAACGAACAATACTCACAGAAGCCGTAGCTTGTGCGTGAGGAAATGTACGAATATATCCATATGCATACACACATACATATATATATACACGCATACAGGATGTCCTCGAACTGCGTGGCCAAAATAAAACCGAAGATTCTTTGATTCGAAAAAAAGTTGATGAGCCTTTTTACTTTTGCCTCAAGTGTCTTGTTTACCCGGTAGAGGGCTTCAAAATTGCAAAAATAATTTTGTTTTTTCGGTATAACTTGAGAACGTGATGAAGAACTTTTACAATATTTAGCAGGTGAGTTACTGTCAATAATGGCCATTTTTGAGAGTGGAGCACAGAGCCTTAGATACCATAGAAATGGCTCAAACATGAGGATGTACGAGAAAAGTGTCCAGAACTTTTTTGTGGTCAATGTAATTCACTCGATATTTTTTATGTAGATAGCTTATCTAATTTGAAAACTTTTCTTACTCTTAAAAAATTTTGATAAAATTGACGGATTAGCTTGAAAAAATTAATTTTCGAGTCTCTGCAATTTTGACTTACTAATTTTACTTGATTAAAATACCTTAGTTGCCTTTGCTTTTCTAATGTCATTTTGGCATTTGAAGAATTTATTCTCAAAACTGTCAGTTTTTACTTTGCTTTCCGTAAAAATTTTATAAAATTATGGCTCAAAATTTCACTAACACTGAAATGGTTGATATGTTATTGATTTATGGACTTTGTCGTTGTAATGGCCGGAGAAGGGAAAGATATCCGCATCGCAGAATTCCAAATCGGCAAACCTTCGCGAAACTGGCAAATTTGAAGCAAATCGCAGAGAAACTGGACGCAGACGGACAAGAAGGACGTTAGAGCTCGAAGAAGCGATACTGGAAGCGGTTGAAACTGAACCTGGGATAAGCACACTACGTTTGGGACTTCGTATTGGAGCCTCAAAATCATTAGTTCATAATGTACTGAAAGAAGAACTGTTGTATCCCTATCATATTAAAACAGTTCAAGACTTATTTCCCATGGATCCAGGTCATCGGCTAGATTTCTGTCGGCTTAATGTCCAAAGACAAAACGCAAACCCCAATTTTTGTAGAAGAATTCTGTTCACGGACGAAGATACTTTCACGATATGTGGTCTTTTTAACCTTCATAATGAACATTTCTATGCTGATGAAAATCCTCATGAAACGGAAGTTACATATTTTCAGAATCAAACTAAAATCAATGTTTGGGTTGGAATTGTGGATAACTTTATTATTGGCCCTACCGCTATACCCGATCGATTGAACGGGGAGAACTACTTGAACTTTTTGGAACAAAGGCTACTTGAACTGTTGGAAGACTTGCCCTTACACATTCGTCGTGGCCTGGTTTATCCATGATGGTGCACCTCCTCTTTTCACATTAGCTGTGAGGCGACATTTTAATGCGGAATATCCAGATCGCTGGATAGGTAGAGGACACGATGCACCAGTGAACTGGCCGGCCCGCTCCCCTGATTTGACGCCCTGCGACTTCTTTCTATGGGGCGCTTTGAAGTCGAAAGTTTATGCAGCTCCAGTAAACACACGAGAGGAATTGTTGCAACGAATTAATCATGAGGCGGATTTATTGAAGAATGATCCTGAAGTACTAGCCAGACTTCAATCCAATTTCTTGAAACGAATTAATTTGTGTATTCAGGAAAATTGGCAACATTTCGAACAATTGATGCCTTAGCGATTTCCCAAAAAGTTTTGTTGTTTCTTTTAATTTAGCATTTGTTTTTCCTAAATAATCACATCGTTTCCCCATTTCTATTGTTTTTATTATTCGTGTTTTACCGAGATATTAACCATTTCAGTGTTAGTGAAATTTTGAGCCATAATTTTATAAAATTTTCACTGAAAGCAAAGTAAGTTTTGAGAATAAATTCTCCAAATGCCAAAATGACATTAGAAAAGCAAACGCAACTAAGGTATTTTAATCAAGTAAAATTAGTAAGCCAAAATTGCAGAGACTCGAAAATTATTTTTTTCAAGCTAATCCGTTGATTTTATCAAAATTTTCTAAGAGTAAGAAAAGTTTTCAAATTAGATATGCTATCTACATAAAAAATATAGAGTTCTGGACACTTTTCCCGTTACATCCTCAAGTTTGAGCCATTTCTATGGTCTCTACTCCACTCTCAAAAACGGCTATTATTGACAGTAACTCACCTGCTAAATATTGTAAAAGTTCTCCATCACGTTCTCAAGTTATACCGAAAAAACAAAATTATTTTTGCAACTTTGAAGCCTAGAGGGTAAACAAGACACTTGAGGCAAAAGTAAAAAGGCTCATCAAATTTTTTTCCAATCAAAGAATCTTCGGTTTTATTTTAGAAACGCAGTTCGAGGACACCCTGTATAATAACATAATAATACACACATGTACATTTATATATATATATCAATTTACTTATATTTACAGTTTAAAAGTATACATTATAAGTTAATTTTGTAACTCAATAAAATTTGAATGAATCATTCGATAAATGAGAAAATAATAAAAAGTTTAATATGAATTGAATTTAATTGTTTTCAGCGAAAACAATGATAAAGTTTGTTAGAAATAAAATTGTAGCTTTTAAGTTTTATTTTGCACAAACATGCTTTTAAATACGAGTTGTTCCGAATACATGGTTTATTTTCTTTCTATTTTTCAGTATAAATTGTTTCAACTCTTTTCTGAAAATGTTTTTGTTTGAAAGTATTTTAATCTCAGTATCTAAGATATTGAATAACTTTGGATAAAGGTAAGCTTGTGATCTCTGCCCGATTGATTTTTTCATCTTTTCAATGGGGATCATGTATTTTTTATTTCGTGTGTTATACGGATTGTTATTTGGTTTTATGTTTTCAAGTGGAGGGTCATTTATCATAATTTGCAATGTATATAGTTGCCGGATATCCATTTGTTGTGTAACTTCATATAATTTTTCAGTAGAATACAATTTACTTTCATTTAATATGAGTTTCAATATCCATTTTTGTGTTATATTTAGTTGATATAAATGAGTGTCTAAGACTCCTCCCCATACTATTATCCCGTATCTTATATGAGGTTCAACTAATGATTTGTAGACAGTTATTAATGTTTTAGTATCTACTATTTTATTCAAATATTTAAAAATAGGTATTAGTGTCCTTATTTTTCTACTAAGGAAATCCATATGTTTGTCCCATCTTAGGTGTTTGTCGATTTCTACACCTAGATATTTTATTGTGCTAATTTCTTTAATTTTAAGAGGGTTTCTTGAATTTATATTCAATTCCTCATATTCTGGTAGTGAATTCGAGTAACACCCATAAGGCATGTAATATGTTTTGTCAATATTTATTGAGAGTTGTCTTTTATCAAACCATTCTTTCACAGATTCTATATCTGTTTCCACTATCGATTTTAATTTAGTCCAATTTGTAGCACAATAGAAAATTACAGTGTCATCGGCAAAACTGATGATCTCTCCTTGCGTGTCTTGTATAAATAAATTATTTAAATAAATATTGAACAACAGTGGTCCCAATACCGTACCTTGTGGTACTCCGTATTCGTTTGTTAATGTTTCACTCAAATTACCGTTTATCTCTACCTTTTGATTTCTCTTTGTTAAATAGTTTTTGAATAAAGTTAAGGTTATGCCTCGTATGCCAATGTGTTCCAGACATTCTAAAAGTTGGGTATGGTTCACGGTGTCAAAAGCTTTTTCTAAATCTATAAAAACACACAAGCAGCAATCATCTCTATCTAAGGAGTTATAGATTTTATTAGTTAATTTGCCAATAGCGTCTTGTGTTGTTGAAACTCTTTCCCTAAAACCAAACTGATTGTTTTTTAAAATGTTATATTTTTTGAGAAATATTTTCATCCGATTTTTTATGGCAGTTTCAAAAATTTTCGTGAAACAGGTAATTAATGATATGGGCCTATAATTCAGTACCTTTGTTTTGTCCCCTTTCTTAAATATTGGTCTGATTACTGAAGTTTTAAACGCAGTTGGACATATACCAGATTGGAATGCGCTGTTTATTATGAATGTTAAAGGTTCAGTTTATAGTTGCAGATATTCTTTAGAGTCTCTGCTCTTATACCATCAATACCAGGTGATTTTTTATTTTTTAATTGGATAACTATGTTTCTTATTTCATTTACAGTTACCGGTGTCATATAGAACGAGTTTTTTGGGTGTTAGTTTTCTCTTTATAATTGATGTTTGGTTTAATTTTACTAGCTAACTTATTACCAATAGATGAATATAAATTGTTAAATATGTTTGGTAATTTTTTGGGATCTTTTATTAATTGATCATTGGAATCATATATTTCAGATACGTCACATTTGTTTTTTGAATTTTTGCCACAAATCTTATTTATTGTTTGCCAAAGGGATGTTGAAGATTTATTATTTTTCTCAATTTCTTGTTGATAAAATTTACATTTAGTGTCTTTGATTACGCGATTTAGGATATTTCTATAAGTGGTGTATTCATTTTTGAATATTACATTATCAGGTTGCTGGTGATGTTTTTTGAATAGCCAATCTCTCTCCAAGCTTTCCTCTTTTTTGGATTTGATGTTTTTTTGATATATTTCGTGCACAATTGCACTTTATTCATTATTGTTTCAATAAACATATTAGTTGCCTCGTCAATTGAGGGAGAGTCATAAACTGAGCGCCATGTTGTATTTTTAGTTCTTTTACTAGTTCTTCTTTATTAATGTGCTTCAAATATACGTCGCAATTTTGAGAGATTTTTTTGTCTGAACCAAATACTATTTGTAATATTATTGGAAAGTGGTCTGTTAGTTTTGTTTGAAGGACTATGGGAATCGTGTTTTCTGTGATATTAAATTTTGACTTAATGAATATATGATCCAAGCAAGAAACTGATAGATTCTCTATTCTTGTTGGGGATGAAATGTACTGTTGAAAGCCATGTTCTACCATTACGTTAAAATATAGATTTGCAAGGTTTTTTTTTGTATTATTAGTTTTTAGATTTTCTGTCCATATGTCGATATTCAGATCTCCTACGAACAAATTAAAGTCCTCATTTAGTGATTGATTCTCGAAATAGTTATGTAAGTGTACTGTGAATTCTTCGATGTTAACAGGGTAACATTTATATAGAGCATGCAATGCAAAAGATTTATCAAATAATGTAAAATTCAATTTGGTAATTGTAATTCCACATACATTTTTGTTAGAAACATTATATTTTTGTATATTTCTGCTTAGATATATTAAAGTACCATCATTTTGGTTATAAGTCCCTTCATTATAAATTATGACATAGCCATCTAGATTATACATATTTGTGTTAACTAGATATCTAGTTTCTATGAGTTCAATTATATCGAATTTAAAATCAAATTTGCTCCATAAAATTTCAAATTTTTCAAAATTTTTTGCAAGGCTTCTGATGTTTAAATGTTTAAATGTATAAGCTTAAGGTTATTGTTTAGTTCATTTATTTTCAAAATAAGATCTGCTTCATCAGTATTGGAAAGCGGAAAATCTTGAATTTCGTTTGTATAAAAATTTTCGATATACGGATCCATTTCTCAATTTTAACCAAAGTAGAAAATTTATAATCTAGGTAAATTTTTAGTAGAAGTAGAGATTTAGTGACTAAATTACTAAAATGGTTGTTATATTATTATCTCATGCTCCTTTCTTCTTTACCACTCTTGTGCTTGTTGTTGGTGTGTGTGTTTTCTTATCTCCAAGCTTGTTTTTGCTCTCAGTAGAATTGCTTCTTAGACATTTTTTTTCTTGTATATTTATGTTCTCAATGTCTGTATGGTCGATTTTTCTAATTTCATTTGTGTCATGGAATACTTCATCATTTTCTACAGCTTTGTTTGGAGTGGGAGGAGCACTTTTTGACTTGAAATTGTTTGGACTGTATTGCTTGTTATCTATAATATTAAGATCTTCTATTGTAAAAGATTCACCATTCACGACAAGAGTTTTATTTTTCATAAATGCATTGTAACTTTTTCCTCTGGCTTGTTTTAAATGGCTATGTAGAATTCTTTGTTCTTCTTGCTCCTTTGGCAATAAATCTTTGTTAACATATACATTACTGCCCTTTAATTTTTTAGCATTCTTTAGAATTTCAGTTACTTTGAATCTGGAGAAAAGCTCTAATTTGATTGGCTTTTTATTAGATTTTCCCAATGTGTAGATGTCTTTTAGATCTGTTTTGTTAATTTGAATATTCAATGCTTCATGAATTTTGTTATTTACGGTGTCTATTAATTCCTCTTCGCTTTTATTCTCCGTATTTAAACCGTATATTATGATATTATTACGCCTGGTGTGTTTATCAATATGAATGTGAGAATATAGAATACAAAATAATTATTAATTATCTAGTAGTATCCTAACGGGACTGAGAATTTCGATTTAGAACATGAAGCAGGTATGGAAAATGACTAAGATCGTTCATTTTTAGGGTGCATGTGCCTTGGGGTTCTCCTTGTTATTTTATGCTAACACAGAAGTACAATGTGAGGAGGCCCGCCGATTACCATGGAATTTGGACCTAACAAATGGGGGGTACAAAGTGGAAAGAGAAATTATGTATGAAGTACGGAAGATCAAATGTATGGTTCTGTTGAACTCTTTCGCACTTGTGTTAACAACTATACCCTTGTGCAATCAAATGATTCATAATTTTACCGATATCATACGTCAAGTGGGAGATGCAATTGGAGCAGATCTAACTTATTATAATTATTATTTAATAGTAGTTTTGGTGGTCTTAACATATTCGTCAACGGCTCTCGGTTATCTGACAGTGTACTTAGTAAT
Source organism: Endomychus coccineus (assembly GCA_958510875.1). Taxonomy (NCBI): domain Eukaryota; kingdom Metazoa; phylum Arthropoda; class Insecta; order Coleoptera; family Endomychidae; genus Endomychus; species Endomychus coccineus. Next base: position 28,603,494 of record OY294067.1, on the reverse strand, counting down.
ACACTTAACCATCAGATTGAAGATTATAAATAAGGATATGAAAAATTTTTGCGATTCATTACGAACCGACGACGTGAATAATTTGAAGATTTTCAATTTTCTGGTGAATATTATCCATCGTCACGAAGTTTTGAAACAGTGAGTCAATTTTTATTATTATCTCATTCGTCAATATCATAATGAGTTATATGTAACACCTTCGGCATAAGAGAAAAATTAGGGTAAACATAGTAATTTTTTAATTCTACTTCTTGCAAAGGATCTGTTATCTTAGTTGCAGATCTATTTATTCTTCCTCTTAAAGATGGGTGCAATATCTTTAAGCTATATAATACAATAATGAATACAATTATGTATATATTCACAAAATGTAAATCGGGGCAGTTTGACTGATGTCCTTTGCTGATGTTATCCTTGAAACTTGAATATTTGGGAGATTTATATGCTTAAGATGTGGCTTGCTTGTTTGACGGGATCTGAGAATATCGTTCCCAATTTGTAGTTCACATGAATTTGGCATTGACATCACATAAGTTCCATCATTTGATACCAGCTGGTTTCCGCACTTGGTACTTGATAGTTTTTGGAGTTTTGTCTTTGTTTTTTGACTATTCACGATTTTACACTTGTAATAGTTATTTGAAAAGTTAGTCAAGTCTACTTCATAAGGATTATTTGTTGTTTTCGAATTTGTTATTTCTTCTAGGCATAGAAAATGTGTTCGTTTCACTTCTATACACAGATTGTTTATTAATCCACTACGATTTTTACTAATCAACTATTTGTTCTTTGGAATGATTTTATAGAATGAATTTTGATTATCTCCTATCGCAAATAATCTATTACATGTATTACGTGTAATTATTTATTCACTAATAGGATGTTGATGACCTGAAATATTCATGTTCATTCCAAACCAATAAATACCTACAACATTTTCATTCATTAGAATTATTCCGCTTTATTAGGTATTGTTTAAAAAAAGATGTAATGATCTCAGGTAAATTATAGTAAGTCATAATAATAAGATTCTTGACCCAGTATGAATTATATATAAAAATTCTCGGGAAATAGGTCACAATAACACTTTGTTTTAACTATTCGTCTTTACGTACGTTTCGGTCTCACGACCATCATCAGAAGACTCACTATGTCTAAAAAGGGGGTTTATTAAAACTAATTATAAAACAAGCGTCCAAATCGCACAATTTAACTTCAATTAAAAGAGCCCACGCCGTCGAAACGAACAGAACCACGAATAATCGAAATTGTATCGTCAGAATTAATGTATAAAAAATTATTTTTTGTAGTAAGAATCCGCTATTCAGTAATATTATTAAAATATATGAGTGCATATTGATTGGTATTCTCACAACAAATGAGAAGAACGAAGTTATTTGTCAAGTATCTATTTTCGAAACCAGATGTGTAGGATTTATGACATGGCACTTAAGAAAGGTTTCAGACCTGTACTGGGAAATAACATTACGAATTCTTCCTAAAAACATTTTCTACACTTATAAAGACGTATGTAAGAATTTGCAAGAGATTATTTAATCAAATTAGTATAAATATGACTTAGATTTTGTGTGTCTACCCTATGATTTACAGATTTCGGGTCCCGTTTTATGTGAATCATCTCCAGGATAGATCTTTTATAATAATTGGTTTCCTTAGTTAAGATATTAACATTTTTGTAATCAAATTGATGGTTATAATCAAAGCAATGCTTAGCAAGGGCGGTGGAATTTTCTAAGTTGTTATTTCTTGTGCTATATTTATGGCCGTACATTCTTTTTTGTAAATATTGTTTAGAGATTCCAGTATAGGTTCCATCACAATCTAAACAATTCAATTTATACACTGTGTGGGTTTGTTTATCTTTGGGTATTAACGGTTTTAGATTTGAGAAATATTTCCCAACACAGTTAGTAGGTTTATGCGCAACATTTATATCGTACTTTTTCAAACATTTTTTGATTTTCTCTGAGGTCTCCGGAATGTAAGGTAGAGTTATAAAATTGTCTGTATTACCTTTTATGTTATTTTTATTAGACGAACCATTATAGATTTTGTTTATTCTTTCTTTAATGATAGGATTGAAAAAAGTTTTTGGGTAGCCATTCAATTCTAGTGAAGTACGAACAATTTTTAAATTTTTGGGGCGGTCATCTGCGTGGGACAATTTTATCGCGCGATCTGTAAGGCTGTTTATGACACTTTTTTTGTAACAAGCTGGTGCAACGGAATTGAAGTGAAGATAACGTTGAGACCATACTTCTTTAGTAAACCACACACCTCTAGATCAATCGGAATTTATAAATGCTGTAAAATTTTGTTTAGAATGCACATACTTTCAGTATGGTGAGCAATTTTTTGGACAAATATTCGGCACAGCAATGGGATCTCCTATTTCAGCTACCATTGCTAACCTCGTTATGGAGTGCCTAGAGGAATCTGTTATGAGTTCATTAGATTTTCGGCCTGTTTTCTTTAAACGGTATGTAGACGATTGCCTTAAGTGTGTTCCCAACGATAAAATTCAATATGTAATTGATAAATTTAACAATTTTCACTGTAAACTTCAATTCACTTGTGAAATAGAATTAAACAATAACATAAATTTCCTAGATATGAACATTAGGCATGATGCTGATGGAAAAATAAAAACCTCTTGGTTTACTAAAGAAGTATGGTCTCAACGTTATCTTCACTTCAATTCCGTTGCACCAGCTTGTTATAAAAAAAGTGTCATAAACAGCCTTACAGATCGCGCGATAAAATTGTCCCACGCAGATGACCGCCCCAAAAATTTAAAAATTGTTCGTACTACACTAGAATTGAATGGCTACCCAAAAACTTTTTTCAATCCTATCATTAAAGAAAGAATAAATAAAATCTATAATGGTTCGTCTAATAAAAATAACATAAAAGGTAATACAGACAATTTTATAACTCTACCTTACATTCCGGAGACCTCAGAGAAAATCAAAAAATGTTTGAAAAAGTACGATATAAATGTTGCGCATAAACCTACTAACTGTGTTGGGAAATATTTCTCAAATCTAAAACCGTTAATACCCAAAGATAAACAAACCCACACAGTGTATAAATTGAATTGTTTAGATTGTGATGGAACCTATACTGGAATCTCTAAACAATATTTACAAAAAAGAATGTACGGCCATAAATATAGCACAAGAAATAACAACTTAGAAAATTCCACCGCCCTTGCTAAGCATTGCTTTGATTATAACCATCAATTTGATTACAAAAATGTTAATATCTTAACTAAGGAAACCAATTATTATAAAAGATCTATCCTGGAGATGATTCACATAAAACGGGACCCGAAATCTGTAAATCATAGGGTAGACACACAAAATCTAAGTCATATTTATACTAATTTGATTAAATAATCTCTTGCAAATTCTTACATACGTCTTTATAAGTGTAGAAAATGTTTTTAGGAAGAATTCGTAATGTTATTTCCCAGTACAGGTCTGAAACCTTTCTTAAGTGCCATGTCATAAATCCTACACATCTGGTTTCGAAAATAGATACTTGACAAATAACTTCGTTCTTCTCATTTGTTGTGAGAATACCAATCAATATGCACTCATATATTTTAATAATATTACTGAATAGCGGATTCTTACTACAAAAAATAATTTTTTATACATTAATTCTGACGATACAATTTCGATTATTCGTGGTTCTGTTCGTTTCGACGGCGTGGGCTCTTTTAATTGAAGTTAAATTGTGCGATTTGGACGCTTGTTTTATAATTAGTTTTAATAAACCCCCTTTTTAGACATAGTGAGTCTTCTGATGATGGTCGTGAGACCGAAACGTACGTAAAGACGAATAGTTAAAACAAAGTGTTATTGTGACCTATTTCCCGAGAATTTTTATATATAGTAAGTCATAATCGTTCATTTCTATTTAACCATCAATATGTTTGTTCACTAGTGTATAAAGTTAAGTTAAACTCTTCTAACTTAGAACCCTAAAACCTATACTAACAGTATCGGGCAAAGACCCTTATCACTCAAAATATTTAAAGATTCAGCTTTTCAGATCAGTAACCAAGTGTGTTTTTTTCAGGAATCTGAAACAGTGCTTAAAGTTATTTTACTCTATAATTATTATTTTTCCCACTTGTGGCGCAATATCATCAGCAGCTATATTATTATCCTTCCATCCTGTAAGTAATTGAATAATATTTTTATATATTTAGTAATAAGCCCAGGCTTATAAATACTATTGCTATTTTGTATGGAAACAGTCAAATATCTCTAGAACGGTTTGAGATGTCTTGATGAAATCTTGAACACAAATATTAGGGAATGTTTCAAATTTTTTGGGTGTATTCTTATTTTTTTCTTATTGCATATTTGAAATCCAAGGCTAATTAATTTTTTCAATAGTAATGGTACTGTTGTAAATAGCATTTTTTACCGATTTCAATGATGATTTAATTTAAAAAATGGCAAAGAAGTATTTCGGTCCCTTTTGGAATAAATACATTTTATTGAATGAAGTACATCGGAATAAAAATATATCACTAAGTCAACAGTTGAAAAGTCAAATCGGTGAAAAGATTCTCTGATAGAAGCAGCGGAAAAAATCTCCAAAATTAGGAAGATAAAAACTACATAACACAAATTGGTAATTGTTACAACATTGAATTTGAAATTTTTTAATGAACAGATTTTAAATAAAAATCTATCTACATAGTCTTCAAGTTCCCACCATTGACTTCCTGGTTCTAATGGATACATCGAACGAACCCTTGATGCGTTTTCCCAACAAATAAGAAGTAATTCGGGAATTTCTTGTCGAATTCGTAATTTGAGATCTCTGAAATCGTCTGATCTATTAACGTATGCCCTTCTTTTTAAATACCTCCACAAACACGATCGGATGGTGCCAAGTCTGGTTACTTTGCCGGCTATTCGATAGTTCCTCGTCGACCGATCCATTGGTTTGGGGAGAAAATGTCTTACCATTTTTCCTGGTTTAAATTTGTAAACTGGCGCCTATGTTGAAGGATGACGTTTTCTATCAATACATTTAAAAAAATTATCTCAAGTCAAGTTGTAATCAATGAAAAAGGTTCTTCGATATTAATAAACTATAAAACAGTTCACACTGTGATGAATAGACTATAACATCATACCTTCAAATGGTGTTCGGCTTTGAATAACATTCAAAATATTAATAATAATAGTTTGTGACTTTAAAGTCATCGTATGAGAAATCATTCTTTCGAGATTTGGCAAAAACAAATCTCCAGACTCTCTAAAACAATTATAAGCTCCAGGAAACTGAATTGAATGAATTAATATGACTGATAATAGAATCAAATTTGAACCACTTTGAACGAACTGCCTCTTATAGTACAAGTTAAATGAATTTACAATATCTTCTGTGAAAAGTAATCCTTAAATTGATGATGTTAATAAATACTAAAATCTGAAACAATCAACGCCGGTTGGTTGTATTCATATTTTATTCTGCATTAAACAACATTTAAAATTACGATTAAATGAATGAACAATTACTTTGTTTCTATACCACTTTTAATAATAACATGAAAACATTACTTTACTATAGTTTCAACACCGAAGTGCTATTATCAAACAGAACTTTTCTATCTGTTTGAAACTATGGTAACGTTTTTATGTTATTATTGAAAGTCGTATCAAAACAAAATGTTTGTTCTTTCATTCAATCATAATGATAAACTACAATAAAGTAACGACTTCTACCATCGGTTTTGCGATGATTTATTTATTAATTATTACAATGAGCAAGAATAATAATAATAGTAACAATAATATCAATGATAAGATCTATCTGGTTCGAATCGATCTATAACGTCATAAACTTATAATTGCATATGACTGTTTTGTCTTTTTCATAGAACTCATCAGAGAAAAGAGCAAGTTTGCAACGCCATCTCTGTTAAGGTAGTCATAACCGGCCGACAACATGGTGAAGAGGGCAAAAGTATCTCGGGCCATCTATGAATAGACCAATCAAACAATGTACTTCATTGACTCTTCGATTTCTCGAACTTTACAAGAGTTACGGGGAATGTGAGGTTACTTGAATACTTTAATAGTAGTATTTAAGCAGACCGTATACTCGGATGACGTTTCTTGCTACCTGAAAGGTCCTCAGCATTTTGAAAGAATTTTTGGTGTATAAGGGTGATAATTTCTTATTTATGGTTTTATAGTGTACCCACAGTGTGAACTCATTTATAGTTTCTTATATATTATACATATGGAATGCGGTTGTTATAATTGTCTGATAGTAACATTCTGTCGACGATGTGTTCCATTCAACCCTAAATTGAAATTTAGTTTCACTATGTTTCAGGCAGTGGAATCAACCATTAGTATTTTTACATTGGTAACAACAGGAATAAGTATTGTATTCCTCATGTATTTTTATGTTAGCCCGGCACAATCACTTGTTGATGAGGTAAGAGTAGAACAGAATCCCCCTTTATATCGAAAATAGTTCGGAGAAATATTTTTTCGCTCCAATATATCCTAACTTGTTTTCAATGTCTTCTATTTATCTTTTGACTACACGAAAGGTCAACAGTAGGTAGTATGCCACTTGAGCCACTTGAGACACAACCCTAACTTCAAGCTTCCCCCCTTTCCCACCTCGTCTAACGCCACCACGAGGCTCCGATTTTTCTCACCTAGATTCAATGAACTGCTAATTTTCCGCCTATGCTAACCTTACCTCGAGGCTTGGTGTACTTGTTGTTATTTTTGAAACTCCTCCCTCCTGAGTGTTTTACCTTGTTCTTATTGTCTAAATACTACCGAGGTCTAATATACTAACGAGAGTCTCCCCCTTTCGTCTTCGTCTCTCATTGTTTGATCCCCCCACTTATACTGTATTTGTATTTGTATTTGTACGTCCTCTATGAACCTATAGGAGAACTAGTGTCTGAAATTTCAGATGTTATTGTAGGATTCTGCTGTTACACCAACTATAATTCTATGGAGTAATTGTCTGTATCTGCTATGGCACTAGGTTAGACAATAAGAGTAAGGTAGAGGGAACAGATTAAACCTCGTTAGTAGGTTATCCAATAAAAACAAGGTGAAAAACTGACACGAGAGCAGCCTTCTAATAGAGATTAGACAATAACAACAAGTTCACCAAGAGGGGGAGCCTCGGGGTAAGGTTAGCATAGGCGGAAAATTATTAGCAGGTCATCGAATCTAGAAGGGAAAGCGCGGAACCTCGGGGTGGGGTTAGTCTAGGTGGGAAAGAGTCTGCGACTGAAGGTAAAGTGGTGTGGAAGTGCCATTATCACTATAATGATGATGACACTTCATGTGAGCCAGTAGTGCAATGTTGAGAAGGGAGATTGTCAATCTACTTCGTAATTTTTCTTACAAGTTTGGAGGTAATGAGCAACAGGAAAGATCTCACTATAATTCCGCTTTTGGATAGAAAAATTAAGTCTGACTGAAAGCAGATCGGCAGTTCACGAATCTGACTATGAAGGGATGGCCAGCCGAATAGCTCTTTTGTTGTTCACAAAGGTCAACTGTACTGATGTATCCAATGCATGAAATATTTATATAGAAATTAGCTGACCCGGCAAATTTTCTGCCCAAAAATTATGAATATGAACTAACTTAGACCATAAATACACATTTTTGTAAATATCTCTACTGCAGCTCCACCTACCGTGTTCATTTTCTTCAAAAATATTTCTCCATTATATGTGGCCAGATGCTCCTTCGGGAAAAAATGGGGGCTACGACCGAACATGTTCTACTGGTTGTACAACATGGTGGTTAAACCCGCAATAACATACGCCTCTTTGGTATGGTGGCCTAAAACACAACAAAGATGGACCATGACGAGACTGATCAAGGTCCAGAGACTTGCATGTCTTGGGATCACAGGGGCCATGAAATCTACGCCGACTGCAGCAATGGAAACACTACTGGGATTGCCTCCCCTCCAATTGGTAATCGAAGGAGAGGCCAGGCTTGGTGCTTTCAGAATACAATATACACTGGAGAATGTCCACATTGGGTCAGGACACATGAGTATCGTGGAAATCGTGACCAGGGACGTGTTAGGCATGAGAACAGATCACATTCCGAAGCGATACTCTTTTAACAAAACATTCAGTGTATCAATACCAGAAAGAACTAAATGGGAACATACGAACCTGAACGACATTCTACTGGGAAAGATCTGGTATACAGGCGGGTCTAAGACTGAAAAACGTGCAGGTGCAGGAGTATAAACCCAAAGACTGGCTCGAGTTATTCATTGGGTAAACACACCTCTGTCTTCAAAGCAGAGGTATATGCAATCCTCTAATTGGTGAAGGGAAACAATCGGAAAGCCATCGATGATGAGCAGATTCACATATTGACAGACAGTCAGGCTGCACTTAAGGCAATGAGAAGTCAGGAAGTGACATCCCGTCTGGAATGGACATGCAAAAAAGAACTTGAAATACTGGCAGACCGAAACCGCGTTAGGCTGATTTGGGTGCTGGGACATCAGGGAACGACAGGCAACGAAAAAGCCGACGAACTTGCAAAGAGAGGGTCAGAGAACGCTCCAGATCCAGAATAGACCACGGGGGTACCAAAACGTACAGCACGAAGGTCTGTAGAAGACTGGGTCATGGAAAACCACAAAGAAAAATCCCAGGAAACGAACATGGGAAGGAATACATCAAAGCCCCGTGTAACAAAAGAACGACGGACCTATTAGCCCTAAATAGGGAAAAAATAAAAGTCGTAACAGGGCTCATGACTGGCCATGCGCCAGTAAAAGGGAACCTAAACAAAATCGGGCTGTACAATGGCAACCTGACATGCAGACTTTGCGGTAAGAATACAGAAACAGTGACACACATACTGTGTAAATGCGAGGCGCTGGATCGCAAACGACAGTCAATTTTTGAAAACCCTAACGTCGAACCAGAATTATACAGTTCCCACCCTGTAAAGGATTTGTACAAACTCGTACAAGGTACAAAAATACTTGAGTGGATACCGTAAAAAAACGAAACATAGACCAGATACAATGGGCCAGCAGGCCTAAGTGTCACAGGAGGCAATAGCCAAAGCCTACAAAGGGGGGTGAAGTTTTTAGTGAGTATGACTGGAATGGGGACTGTCACATTAGACCTTGAGATTCAAAGGCTCATAACCTGGCCATAAAAGGTTTTCTTCACCTCCGCAACATAAAAAAAACACTAGAGAAAAATGAAATGGGGAATCAAGGAATTCTTCTTTCCAAAATAATCTGCAAATCAAAAATGTTACTGGGAATTGTATACTTCCGCATGAAAAAAGTTGGGGATGGTTGATCAAAAATGTAACGTCGGATATTAACACATGGAAGCCTAAAGCTGCTTCGAAGGAATGTTTTTTATTTTGGACAATATCACTAGAAAAAAATAGAAAAAAAAATCATGGAATTCGTTTTTTCCAAAATAACATGAAAATCAAAAATGATATTTGAAGTTTCATACTACCATATGAATGACCCAATTTAGCAAAAGAATGTATCATTGCCGTTTACGATATGTCAATGGAAAATATCCTTATCTTGGATAGCCGTATTTGCATCACAAGGATTGTAATTTCTATATTATCTCCACATGCTTACTCGAATCATTAAGGGGAATGGAACTAATATCTACATTATCTACTTCGGCAACAAAGTCACCGTTTTTAGTAGATCATTATTTTCGTAAAAACTAAGAATGCATCACATGGAACTTTCATCATAAATTTAGTGTTCATCATTGATCTGGAAGTTAGAGTTGAGGATTCCTGAAAAGTATTGCTTCACTCTACTCTAAATTGTCGATTATGTCAGGATTATAAACATTTATAATATACTTCATCTCAACATTGTACCTTCGTTTCGAAACAGGAAAGTAAATAGCATTAAATAAAAGGTAAAGATATATGGAACGCAATGTGGCGAGTCACTTGGTATACTATAAACATATAAGTACAAGTGGGTGCTCTGTAAAGGTCAAACTCAAATTGATTCATAGAGTTTACCTCCGTATCGAAGAAAAATTTTTTTTCCAACTTTCGGTTTAATAGTAGGTATATTTGATTGACTATTCAGGAAATCTATGCACTGATCAAGATTATCCTCATTCTCAGATCTCTAAATATTAATGTGGCATTTGAGAACCTCTTTCGGGTGCTGGTTTTGATGGCCAGTCCATATTTTGTTATAAAAAATGAACGAATGCGAGTAGCATGAAAGAGATATGTTGCAGATTTAGTTACTGAATAAACAATCGGGAACAAGCAAGGAACAAAATGATTGGGATAATTTTAAGCTAAATAAAAACAATCATGTAATAATCACTAATTTTTTCAAATAACTTTGGATGAATCGAACGAAAATCTATATTATACATGAAAGTATAAAATTATGAAAATGGCCAAAATTTCTGAATTAGTTAATGGGTCAACCCAGAAAAGTAGGGCAATTCTGATTGTCCTTTGTTAGTTATCTGTTTATTTCATAGACTTACATAGAATTGTCTGTGAATAGAGTTTCTAATAATTTATCTTTTCTAGTCAGAGGATTTGTATAATTCTTTGAAGATACTGGCGTGGTATAGATTGGATAAAAGAAACAAGTTTGTATACTTGATGTTTTTGATGCATACAAGTAGTGAATCAATGAAGCTTAGTGCATTCCGATTGGTTGATGTAGATTACCGGATAATAGTTAAGGTAAACCCCTTGAATAGATAATAATGAAGCTCCTTAAGTGAAGGTAATTCCATTTTTGTCCAAAATAACGTCGTATCACTACGTAGATTGTGTAACCGCTATACCCCACATTCTACTTTTATTGAGAATAACAAATATGAAGAAGGTTCGAAGACTTCACAGTAAGAGCTTTGTTAATTTCGTGAAAATCATTCGCCCTTATTCCTTCCAGTGTGGTTGAAGGAGAATTAGAATCCTCAAAGAACTTGCTCCCCTGTAAAAGAGAAAAAAAGGCTTGGCCTCCACCTTTATTGAAGGAAAAAATAATTAAAAATAAATAAAATAACTATTAAAGGGTATGGTTTCGCTCACACCGTAGCTTCTGCATTGTAATATTTGTTTGAAGAAGCTACGGTGTTAGCGAAATGATAGTTGTTTATTAAATTAATGTTAAATTAATGAACATCAAACAATTAATAGTTATTTTACTTAAGTATAGAAAGGATTTTCATCAATTAATGGCCGATACTATTAAATTTTCGGAAGAAATATTTATAATCAGGTACCTAACGTTAGTAGTATATTGTTAATTGGGTAATATTGACTACAGCCTGTAACTCAATGAGGGAGATTCCCATAGATAACTCTACTCCGTGGAATGTAATGTTGCGTGTTAGGTGCCGTACCCGCGATAAGAGCGCCGCGCGCGGAATGGAAGCATACTAAATGATGCTTTGGAGGGAAATTCGAAACAAGTTACACAGCACATAACTGCAAATTTTGTTTCATAACAATTCAAGTAGGAAATGAAAGTAGTTTTGACCAATAGTTTTTGTTCAACAACAGAGTTAAAACAGAAATATATAAAATATACATATAAATACATATTAATAAAGATTCTTGACCCAGTATGAATTATATATAAAAATTCTCTGGAAATAGGTCACATAACACTCTGTATTAAATTTTCATCTTTACGTACGTTTCGGTCTCACGACCATCATCAGAAGACTTATTATGACAAAAATGGTTAATTTTTATTAGTTTTAATAAACCCTTTTTGACATAATAAGTCTTCTGATGATGGTCGTGAGACCGAAACGTACATAAAGACGAAAATATAAAACAGAGTGTTAATATAAATAAAATTAATATAAATACAATTAAACATCAAAAACCATAGAAATGACTTAACACGACTGCCAAGGTAATTTTCAAAATTCCGGTGTGAAAATGAGCAAACTGTTGATATATTGAAGAACAGTTTGGTGGTGAAATCAATTTTATTATCTTTTCCTGTTATAATATTGTTCGCTCCATTAAAATAATTGAATATTACAAGCCGGGAAAAATGTTTTAACAACAGAATTCTCCAACATTTTTGAATGTTCACATTCAACGAAGTTGAAATTCACTGATACTTTAATAATGTTTGTTATTTTTTCCAAAATATTTTTAGTGTGGGGAATTTTGTATAGCATAACAGAATATTATAGCACATTACCAAATTTTTATGAATTCAAAATTGCAGTACTTTAACCTTTCAACTTTTTGTCCACCATATTCCCTAGATCTAATTAACAAGTTAAAATCGTCATTTTCCCCTTCTCTTCTTAATACATTGTATTTACAAGCTATACAATTATAGACGATTTTAGTTTTCATTTTTAGTATATATCCCGCTACATATGACAGTGATGCAGTTTCCAAAGGTCTTAAAATTTTTAAATGCTTGGGTAAGGGAAATGATGGTTCTTCCAAAGTTTCCACTTGTGGTTAACTGACGAATTCCTGTAAGAAATAAGATTATTGATTAAAACTGATAAAAATAATTATGATACAATTTTTATAACATATAATGTAAAATACACACCTGACGTTTATGGTTCTTAAGTGGCTGACAATTGCGTATAGAACAACCGTGTTTTCCCATGATAAATATTATGCAAAAATAATATTCTGGAATTAGCGTATATGATAGGAAGCAACAAGTCGCATGGAAACAAAATCCACAAGTGTATTAAAAATGGCTACTATTGAACAACAATAACAATCGCATGCGCATTATAATTTCTATTAATTTCGGACGCTTGACGCGCCCTCCCGTGATTTCGAAGCGAAATACTTTCGCCGGTCATGACAGTTTTGGTCCCTACCATAAGACATTTCATTCTACGGGAGTAGAGTTATCTATGGAGATTCCCAAATAGGTCCTAGAATGGTTTAAATTGCTGACTTGAAGCCAGGGTAGAAAACTCTCATCATTATGTTCATATTTCTAACCTTAAATCACAATACTCCTGGATTCATCAAACAATCGCCATGTAAGTTACTTAAGCTGTTATTAATAAATCAGATTGATAATTGTAGAAAGTTATTCATATGTAACAAAAGATTGATATTTGTTAAAATGAATTATTTTTGATATGATGAAGATAGCGCTTCACTTATTCAGGAAAATATTTCGAATGAATTTGTTACACTAAATGGTTACGTATGACGTCATTATTTTCTTATAGTCAACAGTATACCTACTACCTCTATAACTTGTTAAATATGTATAACATATGAATAGAACATTTCTTCCTTCAAAACAAACATTCTTTGAACACCACTAAATAAGAAATGATCATCCTTATGCACTAAAAATACGGTTGGAGTACTAAAGTTCTTTCAGGTACCAAGTACCCATCATCAGAGTAAGCTAAATTAAATAATAAAATGTTCCTGTTTAATTACTTCTTGCGATTTCTAATGCGAATAAAAGATTTCTCTCAGCTGGAGATAAATCTGAATTCATTAGGTTTGCATACCTTCTAAATTACCTAGATATTTCTTCGTATTACCATGTTTTACAATCTCGGTTTCATTTCCAGGTTTGTAAAATGCTTTACACTACGATAACCATCGTCGTCAACTTGAAATCGAAGCAATAGGACATGACTAAGTTATAAAGAAGCAATGCCAATAAAATGTGGGCTGTTTCAATTATTATATCGATCCATAAATCCTCAATTAAATCTGATTTCTTGATAGAAGTTATAGGGCTTTGGCGACTACCAGCAGTCATGGTTGATTATTCTCTTGACAAATGCAGGCACGTAGCCAGCAAGGGGCAGAAGGAGCAGTCGCCCCCCCCCCCCCAAATTTTATCTATTATATTGACATGTTATGTGTGTGTTAGTATGTTTGTACTGCTGTACCACTTCTTCGAAGGACCAGTGTGAATTCAAGGGATCACACAACCTTTTATTAAACTCACTATTTCAAAACGTTTTCCTTTAATCAATAATGATGTATATCTTATAATATCTGCCGTATAATATATAAATAAGTAAAATATATAATAATCATAATTCTTTAAAATTGAGTTCAATATTGTAAATAAGGGGCTGCGAAATATTCAGTTTCCCTTTTTTATTACTATATTACTTGTAACAGTACCGGGGTATTTTTACTCTACCGACGATATAGTTATAAACAAGTGGTGGGTTCCTACGCATTTATTCTTCTGTACATATTTATCGATTTTAACAATTATCTGCATGACCAGTGCAAACCAACCCTCCTTTGGGATGACATATAGTAAATTTCTCCGTTTTATTTAACCTGTTTTTAATCTTACGTAATAAAGTTAGTGTTAGCATCCAAAATTGACTTTTTATTTATACGAATTAAAAACATTTCCACGACAAAATCAGGAGATAAACATACTGGATAAAGATGTTTAAAATGTGGATGAAGAACTACCGACCGCTGGAAATTCCGGGGTTAAAACCCTAATAATAAAGCTTTGTCCCAAGTACATCGAAATAACAAAGCAATAAACATTTACTGCCACCGATCGGTTATTGTCATCTTATTAGAATAATAACTACAACGACCAACACGGAGTTCTCAACGTCTTCAACATCCCGGCCCTTTTCAAAGATTCATCTTCAAGAGCTTCAAAAAATGCTCCACATAATATAAATTAAATTATTATAGTTCAGTATATTATATTGGTAGTACACAAATTTCTATTTTTCTTGTCAAAACCATAAGTTCAATACATCGAAATGTCTAAGCGTAAAGCAAGTGTTTTAATCACCAGTTTCTTTTCAAAAAAGATAAAAACCGCGACTGTAGAAAATACAAATTTTTTGGAAAATAATTAAGATGCTGGCAGCTTTTTTTCTTGAAAATGTGGTTAATGTGACTGAAAAAGATGAGATTCAGAAAAGTGTTAATTTTAATGTTGAAACTTTCGATTTAGCTAAGTTTAAAAGACACGATCCGATATTTAAAGACGATGATTTGAAAGTTAAAATACCGAAATCTGAATTAGTTCCGGAAAAATCTTTTGTTTTTGAGAAAATGAATGGTCACAAGTTTAGACTTGAATGGATGACCACATATAAATGGTTAGCTTATTGAAAATCAGAGAATGGTGTATTTTGTAAAGTGTGTTTCTTATTCGTCAATAATGATAATTGTGGCAAAGGTGATCATGGAACATTCGGCAAATTAATGGAGAGTTCTTTCGATTCGTGAAAAAAGGCTACCGAGAAGTTCAAGGCTCATTGTGATACTAATTATCACAAATTTAGTATATCGGTTGCAGAGAATTTCACTCAAGTTTGCACAGGAGGAATTCGCGATGTTATGTCGGAGCTGAATTCAGCTTTGCAAATAGAAAAAGAAGAAAATCGGGCTGCAATCAGACCAATCATCAGACCAATCATCAAAACGATATTATTTACTGCAGAAAATGAGTTACCTCTACGTGGCGATATTGATAGCGGTGCGCTGGATTTAGAAAATGTGCAGGTGAATATTGCGAGAATTTCGAGCTCTCGGAACTCGTTGCATTTATTTTTAATCAAACTCGTTTGCTCTTCTTTTATTAGGGAAAGAAAGGTAAATTCCGACGACTACTTCGTTTTCGAGTCGATGCTGTTCTTTTCCTTCTTGCCCCCAAAGTCTCTATCCGATGAAACCAGTCCTATTTTTTACTTTCATGATTTTAAAGTCTTTATTCAATGAAACTAGTATTATTCTTTACTTTCATTATCCCAAAGTCTCTATTCGATGAAGCCAGTCCTATCCTTTACTTTCATGCTCTCAAAGTCCCTATTCGATAAACCCATTACTGCTCTTTACCTTCATGATCCCAAAGTCTTTACTTGATAAAGCTACGGACACAACCTTATGTTCAACTCTGGTTACGCCTATGTACATATACATTTATTAATATGGTTTTTTGAAATCGACTCATGTTGGAATGGTACATATGGATCAATATAATTAGCTTTTCAGCAGCCACGCAACGTGTAGTCCTGCTGCAATACGCTATCCATCGTAGTACATTTAGAGCATTTCTTTTTAAAGTACTTAATCGTTGTTTATTATTTAAATTAACTTAAAGATACTGCGGAAACATATTTATGTAATTTTTACACATATACAATAAGTACATTATATAACATTATACTAATATCAGATTTGCGGTTTTAATTCGATAATTTTTGAATTTTTTCCCATTTTTCCAATTTTACCAATGCTCTAGAAAAAAATTCTGGGTGATCTACGTTTTAGAAATAAATATAATATGCATGCACTCATGCATATACAATTTTCGATTTGGGCCTTCCGTAAAAATGTATGCCCTTTCAAAAATGTAGGTTTTATTGATTATCTTATAAATGACCCAACTTTAAAAAAAATTGTTATGTAATTATTTTGACTATTCTGATCTATTGCTGCCCCACTTTATACTTCACCGGAACATAGTGAAATCAACTACCCCTATTACATTTTAGAAGACGACTTTTTCTTTTTTGAAAATTTACAAATAAAAAATATTGATTAGGTAGCCCCATCAAACACAAAACTTTTTTATCTTTTCAAAACTTTCATTACCTATTACTATTACATTAGTTTTTGAGTAAAAAATAAAACATATTATAAAATCAACATGAACTGCCCAACATAATTATTTTTTAAGTTGGATTATTTCGGAGATAACCAATAAAAGCTGCGATTTCATATACAAATTAGCCAGCGAGGTGACCGTTTCATTCCTACTATGTAGTTCCGGAACATCCTGTATAATTTAAATAAGTTAAAAGAGTTTATAAAATAAAACGCTACTTTGCATAATATGTTAAATGAATATATCAACCTCTGAAGAATATTTTAATCAAATTAATTTAGTTTACACTAAAACCCTTTTCTCATTCAAATTGTAACAATATAATATAAAATTCTCCGGAAATAAGTCACATTAACACATATACTTTTACTTTCGTCTTTACGTACGTTTCGGTCCCACGACCATCATCCAATTATCATAAAAGATCTATTCTGGAGATGATTCACATACAACGTGACTCTAATTCTGTAAATAATAGGAGTGATGTGCAGACCCTAAGTCATATTTACACTAACTTAATTAATTAATATTCTTGCAAATTCCTACATGCATCCCTATAATGTTAAAAATATATTTAGGTAGAATGTCAAAAGTATATTCCAGAGGCCAGACCTGCTTTTATTACCAATAAATCTTGACATCTGGTTTGAAAGTAAGTAGGTACTTGAGCGTCTCGGTTGTTTAGTCTTTCCTAGACTTTGATGACATGCGTGTGTATATTTTGATAATTCTACTTAACAGTGGATTCTTAATATGTAATAATTTTAACATTATTGTGTTACAATTTCGATTTCGTGTTCTGTTCGTTTCGGAGACGTTGGCATTTGAATGAAATTGGTGCGATAAGGACGCTTTGTGTTTATACAATTAGTTTTAAATAATCCGGTTTTGAAATAATAATAAGTCTTCTGATGATGGTCGTGGGATCGAAACGTACGTAAAGACGAAAGTAAAAGTATATGTGTTAATGTGACCTATTTCCCGAGAATTTTATATTAATTCATACGTGGGTCAAGAATCTTTATTATATATCAAATTGTAGCTTATCTAAAACACTTTTCTACTGCTATGCAGCCATTGTCAAAGACATTAAGTAAACTACATATTGCGTATATGTAGTGTTCTTGTGGAAATATGTAATTTGAGAGTTAATGAAATTTGATTCTATGCTTGAATTCGCATTTCTTTACTAAGCTGTAACTTCAACACTTTACTCAATTCTATTATTGTTTTAGGAACAATTATTATGTGAAGTTACAGCTTAGTGAGGCACGTTTTGTAAGTTACTATTGCATTTTCTGAACTAATTTCATTATATTAAATAAACAATGTTATAACAGTACTTTTATTTAATAATTTAAATAAGTTAAATGTATTTGTGAAATAAAACATAACTTTGCATAAGATATCAATAAATAAACCACATATGAACCTTTTGATGTATATTTTAATCGAATAAACAGCTTCGACATAATAGTACTTAATATCCAGCTAATTCTTCAAAGGTAGAATCCATCTCGTCAACGGGGGTATCTATCCTAGCTGATTCCAAGTTCGCCTAGAATAAGAAAGCAGTGAGTGAGTAATATTATATGAAACAAGTTATTTTCTCTGTGACAATCTGCTATACCAATTCGACATTTTGAATAATTTTCACACCCTTATTCAATTCTGTATCATATATAAAGATCATTTCAAATAATTAATTTCTTAAGAATTTATAAATTTTTCAAGGAATTATAGTAAACCTATATTTAATTATATATAAAAATTCTCGGGAAATAGGTCACAATAACACTCTGTTTTAAATTTTCGTCTTTACGTACGTTTCGGTCTCACGACCTTCATCAGAAGACTTATTATGTAAAAAGGGGGTTAATTAAACTAATTAGCACAAGCGTCCATATCGCACAATTTTCAATCAAAAAGCCCACGCCGTCGAAACGAACAGAACCACGAATAATCGAAAATTGTATCGTTAATATTAAAGCATAATTTTTTTTTGTAACAAGAATCCACTGTTCAGTAAAATTCTCATAATATACAAACGCATATTGCTATGGTCTCAAAGTAACTGAAGTTCGAAGCTATTTATTGATATTTACTCGAACCAGATGTAGATTTATGACGTACTTGAAAAGGTTTTAGACCTGCATTGGAATTTACTTTAAGCGTTCTTCCTAAAATATACTTTTAACATTATAAAGACGCATGTAGGAATTTGCAAGAGTTTTAATTAATCAAGTTAGTATAAATCTGACTCAATCCCTGAATATCATTCCTATGGTTCACAGAATTGGAATCCCGTTTTATGTGAATCATCTCCAGGATAGATCTTTTATAATAATTGGTTTCTTTAGTTAAAATATTAACATTTTTGTAATCAAATTGATGGTTATAATCAAAGCAGTGTTTAGCAAGGGCGGTGGAATTTTCTAAGTTATTATTTCTTGTGCTATACTTATGGCCGTACATTCTTTTTTGTAAATATTGCTTTGAGATTCCAGTATAAGTTCCATCACAATCTAAACAATTCAATGTATATACTGTGTGGGTTTGTTTATCTTTAGGTATTACAGGTTTTAGATTTGAGAAATATATCCCAACACAGTTAATAGGTTTATGCGCAACATTTATATCGTACTTTTTCAAACATTTCTTAATTTTTTCTGAGGTCTCCGGAATGTATGGTAAAGTTATATAATTGTCTGTATTACCTATTATGTTATTTTTATATGAAGAACCATTGTAGGTTTTGTTTATTCTCTCTTTAATGATAGGATTGAAGAACGTTTCTAAGTAGCCATTCATTTCTAGTGTATTACGAACAATTTTTAAATTTTTAGTTTAATTAACCCCCTTTTTACATAATAAGTCTTCTGATGAAGGTGGTGAGACCGAAACGTACGTAAAGACGAAAATTTAAAACAGAGTGTTATTGTGACCTATTTCCCGAGAATTTTTATATATAATTCATACTGGGTCAAGAATCTTTATATTATTATTATTTCGGCTGGGATATAAGCCTTAATATGGAAGGAACAACCACCTATCCTAGAGTTATGAAGGAATACGGAAAGTTAATGAAGATATTGGCAAGAGAGAAGAATCGTAGAATTTATCTGGTAAGATGTAGGAACTTGCAAGTATATCCAAATTTCATTATATCTAAATCAAAGGAGAATATGTTCAACAAGGTGCAAAATAAGAAGGCGTACGCGAAATTATTAAACTCTCTGCATACAAATTGTTTGAACTTGTGCATTAAAGAAGCATGTGCAAATGTAGCAGAGGTTGAAAACAAAATTAAACTCGTTAAACAAACCTGTTACCAAAATTATGATAGCAACTTTATATCGCAATTTTTTCAAATTCAGCAAAACAATTTCGAAAAAAATTTCAACAAAATCAAAGCCATTCAATCTAAAAAGATAAATAATTTAATGGAAGGTGTAGCTTATGAAAAACAGAATATCAATGAACAATGGTTAAAAAATCTAACCGACACAAAAATTCCGAATGAGGTGCAGCACACGTTAAGCTTAGCTCCGAACTTTGCATTGCCTAATAATAATAAAAAACTGCCTATTGACAATATTATTGCAAATTTAGAATGCGGAATCAGGATTAAAAATTTAGAAGAAAAAAATGAAATTAGAAATAAAGTTTGTAACATCTTGACAAACAAAAAGAACAAACAGAAAGCAGAAATAAGTATTGCAAAGAATCGTTTTAACTATCATACAAAAATAACAAAAGAGTTCTTAGATGCTAACCCTCAAATTTTAGTTTTGAACGCGGATAAATGTAATAAAACCTTCATAATGCATAGAAATGACTATGAAAACAAAATGGGAAACCTTTTAAATGATGAAACAACTTATAAGAAATTAAAATCTGACCCTACTTTATCAGTACAAAATAACATGAATAAATTGATAAATAAATGGCATAAAGATAAGATAATCCCTATTGAATTAAAAAATAAATTAATTTGCCACCTTATATCTATGGACTTCCGAAACTACATAAAAATGATATACCCCTAAGACCCATTGTAAGTAATATTGGAGCTCCTACTTACAATTTATCAAAATTTCTATCAAAATCTATCAATAATATAATAGGAAAAAATGAATTTTATGTGAAAGACTCATGGCATTTTAATGAATTTAAAAAAAATCAATCCGTACCAGTAAACCATCAACTAATTTCCTTGGACGTTGTTTCTTTATTTACAAATATACCTGTCGTTTTGGCATTGAATTGCATCAAAAAACGTTGGGCAGAGATTAAAAACCACACACCTGTTGATCAATCGGATTTTATAAATGCGGTAAAGTTTTGTTTAGAATGCATTTATTTTCAGTACGGTGAGCAATATTTTGGACAAATTTTCGGCAAAGCAATGGGATCTCCTATTTCAGCTACCATTGCTAACCTCGTTATGGAATGCCTAGAGGAATCCGTTATAAATTCATTAGATTTTCAGCCTGTATTCTTCAAACGATATGTAGATGATTGCCTTATGTGTGTTCCCAACGATAAAGTTCAATACGTGATTAAATTTAACAATTTCCACTGTAAACTTCAATTCACTTGTGAAATAGAAATAAACAAAATCATAAATTTCCTAGATATGATGCAGATGGAAAAATAAAACTTCTTGGTTTACTAAAGAAGTTTGGTCTCAACGTTATCTTCATTTCAATTCCGTTGCACCAGCTTGTTATAAAAAAAGTGTCATTAACAGCCTTACAGACCGCGCGGTGAAATTGTCCCACGCAGAAGACCGTTCCAAAAATTTAAAAATTGTTCGTAATACACTAGTAATGAATGGCTACCCAAAAACGTTCTTCAATCCTATCATTAAAGAGAGAATAAACAAAATCTATAATGGTTCTTCATATAAAAATAACATAATAGGTAATACAGACAATTATATAACTTTACCATACATTCCGGAGACCTCAGAAAAAATTAAGAAATGTTTGAAAAAGTACGATATAAATGTTGCGCATAAACCTACTAACTGTATTGAGAAATATTTCTCAAATCTAAAACCTGTAATACCTAAAGATAAACAAACCCACACAGTATATAAATTGAATTGTTTAGATTGTGATGGAACTTATACTGGAATCTCTAAACAATATTTACAAAAAAGAATGTACGGCCATAAGTATAGCACAAGAAATAATAACTTAGAAAATTCCACCGCCCTTGCTAAACACTGCTTTGATTATAACCATCAATTTGATTACAAAAATGTTAATATTTTAATTAAAGAAACCAATTATTATAAAAGATCTATCCTGAAGATGATTCACATAAAACGGGATTCCAATTCTGTGAACCATAGGAATGATATTCAGGGATTGAGTCAGATTTATACTAACTTGATTAATTAAAATTCTTGCAAATTCCTACATGCGTCTTTATAATGTTAAAAGTATATTTTAGGTAGAACGCTTAAAGTAAATTCCAATGCAGGTCTAAAACCTTTTCAAGTGCGTCATAAATCTACATCTGGTTCGAGTAAATATCAACAAATAGCTTCGAACTTCAGTTACTTTGAGACCATAGCAATATGCGTTTGTATATTATGAGAATTTTACTGAACAGTGGATTCTTGTTACAAACAAAAATTATACTTTGATATTAACGATACAATTTTCGATTATTCGTGGTTCTGTTCGTTTCGACGGCGTGGGCTTTTTGATTGAAAATTATGCGATATGGACTCTTGTGCTAATTAGTTTAATTAGGGGGTTAATTAATTATAATTATTTTACATAATAAGTCTTCTGTTGAAGGTCGTGAGACCGAAACGTACGTAAAGACGAAAATTTAAAACAGAGTGTTATTGTGACCTATTTCCCGAGAATTTTTATATATAATTCATACTGGGTCAAGAATCTTTATATTCCTATATTTAATTATAGATGAAACTTTGATTGTTTGGTTAATTGTATTCCAAAAAAATTGATTTAGCAGTGAAGCTATATTTGAGAATTCTCATAGGGTTAAAACTTTATCTTCTAACTATGAATTAATATGTGAGGGAGATTTTAGCAAGAAAATTGATAAGTCCCTCATGGGATCACAACATAAATTCAAATTCAAAGTATTATGTAGATCTACGTAATATACTGTAAAGTAAAAAGTTGTGAAAGGATAAACTTTATACGTGATAAACAATGCAATACTTGTTTGGCCACATTCCAAATGTGATTAAAATAACTTATATCAGAGGGAGTAACTTATATTAATATTAAGAAGTAGCCGAATATAATATCCAGAGGAATTTTGTAGTTTGTTCTTAATATCAGCCTTATGGAGTTTGATATCTTGCATACTGTTATAAATAAGAAATAATCACCCTTCCCATTAAAAATGCTGTTAAAGTACTGAGGACGTTTCGGCTACCAAGGAGCCATCATCAGAGTAAACTAAATTAGAAATCAACATGTGCCTGTTTGAATACAAACTCCACTGTCGAAATAGAAACAGATAAGCAGATTGGTTTCCTTAATATTAATATTATGAAAGATGGTAATCCCTTGGAATTCGACATACATACAAAAATCCCACTCAAACAAATAGATATACTCCGCAGGATTCAGCTACACCATTCAGTTATAAAATAGCTCCATTTAATGACCTTGTTCCTGGATTATTGAACGTCCTTACGAGCCAGTAAAATTATAACAATGATGTTGACAAACTTCAGCAAATAGCGTTGCACAATGGTTAAGATAAATCTTTAACCAAATTAGAGCCACTTCCTTCAAATAGTTCCATAAATTCGAACTTATCACCCTTCAGTATTTAATGAATTCCATAACTTGTTTTCTTAATTTACAATACAATCCGCTTATAGATGTTCTTCCGATCTAAAAACACCAACATACCAAATTCTCGGACATAGTCATAACATCAATTAAAGGAATATAAAGAATCTAGAAATAATGGAAAAGTTGATATGTAATGTGGAGATTATTTGCTATTCCTTGATTGTAATTGGCGAACGGTGCTATTCAATTGGAGTTGACTTTCGAGTTTCTGGTACTGTTGACAGCATCTGCATCTGCGAAAATATCATCTATGATGATGTCAAAAGTCTCATCGCATAGTGTGAGCATTAATGATTTACTTCCTCAGATTCAGAGTATTCCTCTGCTATTTGTAGAAAAGCAAAGATGTAATTGTGATAAGTGGTGCAATGAAGAGGAGAAACTAATAAAAGCATTGCCTCAACAAGAATGCATTATAGTGGAGCTGGAGAATTGAACTCAAGTCTAATTTCAACTATCACACATCTTACATTATTTGACGTCATTAAGTCAATTTCTTCTGTTTGCAAATATCTAGCCACCTCTCTGACTTATACCACGACTGACATTGTATTACAAACAATATATTCATGAATGGAGAAAAAAATTACAAATATTAGTGAAACTTTAATCACAAAATGACTACATATTATGGTGAATCCTTTGGATATGGAAATATCCAAATATTTTTGAAACATTTTTCAACAAAATAAACGATTCAAATGAAACACCTATTAACTATTAGCGGTTTCATTCACATCATTTTGTGATTAAAATTTCACTAATATTTGTAATTTTTTTCTCCACTCATGAATATATTGTTTGTAATATAATGTCAGTCGTGGTATAAGTAAGGGAGGTGGCTAGGTATTTGAGTGTCACAGTGTTCTGGAATAGGTCAACATATTAGAATGCCTCATGTATTCTTATAATGTTACCCATTTCTAATATCATTCCATATCGATTTCAATCTAGATAATTAAAAATCGTTATTTCAAAACAAAAGCAAATTCGTAAGATATTTTAAAGACATTCATTCAGGTTAATGATAGGAATTATGCTTATTTATTATTTTTCTTTGAAGTTATTACTATGAAACTTGGAATTTTCTTTGAAAAAAAATTCTATTGGTGGATCATAAATATAAAAGGTTTTATAGAGAATATTAGTTGATAGTTGCTGGTATCTCAGTGTTCCTGTCGGCGTCTATTGATATTTAATAAGTAAGTTCATACTTTTGATAATCAGGAAAAACTTATTCAAATATATTGTATAAAACATCCTCATATAAACCAGGGCGGTTAACCGAAGCTACTCCTCCCCCCGGTCGGTAAGTTGCTTCAGGTTCCTAAATCGTGTGCTCTAAGTATTCTAATTGAACACAGAATGTCTTTTGCATCCGGTCTATCAAGATCTGCGCCGAGTTCTCACAGGTCGGAATGATCTTCAACTTCGAACGCAGAGAAGACCGAATTCCGCCCAAAACACCGATGATCAAAACCACTAATACGACCTTATGGTCTGGGTACAGCCTGCGGAGCTCGAACAGGAGATCTTGATATTTTGTCCATTTTTCCTCCTCTTTCAAGACTATGTTCTTCTCTATCGGAGCAGAGAATTCGATGACATGCATAATCTTGCTTAGTTTATCGAGGAGGACAACGTCAGGCCTATTTGCTTGTAGGGACCTGACGGTCGGAAACGAGTAATTCCAGTAGATCTGGCATTTTTCGTTTCCGACAACGGACTCAATATCTCCGCAATGTAAGGCAGCACCAGCTCCAAATTTTTTTTTCTCCAAATTTTACATTATTGGTTGAATTTATCAATATTACGTTTAATTTAAACTAATAATAGTAATATTAACACTAATAATGGTAATAACATTTATAATAATAATAACAATAATAATAGTAACATCTAGGTCTACAGCAATAGTATTTATATAAGCAAAGCTTGTGCATAAATACTATTGCTAAATTTTGGAATGATTTTGGAAATACCGTCGGACATAACAGTGCTATAAACGAATAAAATTATATTTACAGGGTAGTATCATTTTAACTTCTAAGAAGTATTTTTATAAAAGAATTATGCTAGGTGTTTATTAGGTAGATTCAAAAATAGTGGTCCATACAAGTGATGTAAATTTTTTGAATATGAAATGTGATAAGTTTTAAATAATAGATGAATAAAATAATTAACCAATTGTTTGTTTTGGTCTATTCCGTACGACTGTCTTAGATGGTAATACAGCATCCGTAGGGCCGCATTATGGCGATGGGTGTAAGCCGAGGCCGCTTTTGCCGGACATGCCGACAGCAGGTGGAAAAGCGTCTCAGGCGCCTTTCGACAGGCCCTGCAGCTGACATCAGGGACCTGCACACCCATCACATTGCGGCGATAGACCAATGTGTTAATTACGCCATCTTGGCAAGCTGCGGTAAATCTCTCAGTCTCGGATGTAAGCCCGGCTGACCTTAGGTAGCCGAAGGTCAGCCTGGTTGACAAGCAGAGCGTTTCGATGTTTCGATAGAAAACACCGTATATCGGCTTGTCAACATGCCGCCTGAGCATAAGATCTTGCTCCGCGGCATTTGTCTGGGCTTTCAGGCGAGAAGGTTGGAACTCGAGGTCGCTCTCTAGTCTGCCTTCTCGACTGATCTGAAATTCGAGACCAAGTTCTTCCGCAGCTTTTTGTGCAGCCTCAACGATAAATGCCCCCACTGCGGCCAATTCGTGACTTTTAAAAAGGCACAGGAGGGAGTCCGAACTCCTAAGAACTTTACAAGCTATACTCAGAACACTTCGATGCGGACCCTCCAGACTAAGGAGTTTCCGGGTGTCTTTGTCGAGTCTATTCAGCTCATCGACCGTCCATTTCACCTCTCCAAAAGAGTGGAGCAGGACTGGAACGGCAGGCATATTTGTTGCAGACGCCTTGTTCCCACTCGAAAGTTCGGAAGACCAAATCTTTCGAACAAGACTTCTGTACCTGCCGCGGAGAGTCACCCTTACCTGGGAAGCGTCATAATCAGGACACTGTTCAATTCCCAGGTATCGATAGGTCTCTCCAGCATCAAGGTGTTTAAAGATGCTTCCGTCGGCAAGCTGCATATTCTCGTGCACTTCTCGAGATCGTCCACTCCTCAAATGAAACACTGCGCATTTGTCCAATCTCAAGTCCATGCCTACGGCTCGTGTATATTTCTGAACCACATTGAGAGCTTGATGGAGGTTTTTCTCCCCAGAGGCATACAGTTTCAAATCATCCATGTAAAATGAATGGGTGATCTGACGCCTCCGGTCGTTCGGTGGTCCAGAGTAATATCTACGAGTCCGTCTTAAAGCAATGGAGAGCGGCAGCAGTGAGATGTTGAGCAAGACGAGACTCAACTTCTGCTCAAATCAAAGGGTAACATCTCGGGTAAGATAAATGAATTAAGATAGCTGAAACCGGATTTCGTTCCCTAGAGTGTCATAGTTATTTCTTAATTTGCTTACCTTTTTTAATCCAACTTCAACTCTTTAACTTGCAATAATTTTGATGCAAAGTTTACGTTACACATTATTTTTTCAAGTATGATAGTTTTAAAAATAAATTCAAACGTAGCCATTTTGATTTTGATATAATCAGCTTCTATTGGCTCATCTCTCTAATTTCTACACAACATTATTTTATCCAGTGCTTTGATAATGTATAAGAACCTTAAATTTACTGCCAGCAAAGATGTTACTCGGCCTGTCCAGCGTGTTGAATTTAATATTTTCATAGTTATTTCTTTTTACCTTGATATATTTGCTAGTACATCCCACCGACATAAACTGTTTAAAAAAAATACATATATTTCTTCCAGAATTGAAATATATGACTGGATTTCCACAGAACTACTGCATCTCCAATTACCAAATTTAAATTGTGAGCTGCAAAGTGGATAAAGGTGGCTCTCGGCTCACCATATGGAGTGCTCATAACAACTGCCCCATCGTAACCTTGACCGCGACTCTTTTGAAAGCTGAGTCCGTTATCTTTTATTAATTTCACAATTTTTAATGATCCCACTGGCTGAAAGATCATGCACTTCTGTAAATCCTAGAAAAGATTCTTTTATTTCTATTGACATTGGTTCGGCATTTTCATTCATTGCAATTTATACGCATCTAATAATATTACTTAATTGATCTTCCTTACTTATGTCTTGTGTTGTATCGATCATAACAGCATAAAATGGAGCTTCTAGAACTTCTATAAGCTGTAGAATCTTTTCTTCTGCCATATTTTGTTACGGTGTGTACGGAATCTCGTCTCCCGCACATACCGAGACTTCTGCTCCCTTCCAGCTTTTTATCTGCGGGATTCTTATTCGTATCCATTCCAATGATTGTGATGTTTCACAATCAACCAGGAACATCCTCGGACGGAATGGATGCCCCCGAATTTTAGCTTATGCTCCCATCTGGTACACATTTCTTCTACTATTGCTTCCTGAAGTTGTGTTTGGTTATTCGCACTGGGGGAAGTCTCAGGGAACGCTTTGGGGAGGATGGTAATCTTTTATTTTCAAGGCAGCTTTGTAGCAGCCTCCCGTAGAGCTGGTAGTGGTGTCTTTACCCACCTTCCTTTTCTTCAGTTCTTATTTTTGCCGGGTGATGCTTGTCTCATCCCGCTTCCGTTTATTGTCTTGGGGTTGGGTCTCGGTGCTCGTCCTCTGAGTTTTAGGCTCTACTGTTTTTTTCCTCTCTTCCTCAGGTTTGAGTCCTTGTTTGAGGGAGCGCAGATAACACCTGACTCCAGTTCCGCTGAGCCACACCTCAATGGATCTTCTCTACTCCCGGGTTGACCCGGTTTGGGTAGTGGAGGAATATTTCTTTTCGGCTTTTTTGTCCTGGTAGCTTCCACTCTAGGAGCAGAGGATGAGGGAGAGTTGGATGTATAGGGGACATGAGGGCTCCCTTACTCACTCTCTTCCCTTCCTTCCTTCACTCCCTTCATTCCTTCCTTGTGAGGTACTCTCACATGCCATCTGCATATGATGTTCCACCTTGGCTTGGGAGGATTTTTATTGCGGTTCTCATCCACTTGGCAGGCCGGTTAAGGCAAGCCCCCACATTCAGTGATTACTGAACCTGGTATGTATCAGACAGGTTTCCACGGAAGGATCGTCGCACCGTCGCGACAGATCTTCTTCTACGCTGTGTCATATGGCTTTCGGTGCATGACCACAGATATCCAGTTTGAGCTGTTCTTGGTTTCACAACCTCTCCTTGTCCCGCCAGGTTCAAGGAGGACAACGACGAGATATCACAGCTTTTCAGGGGAATTGTTGATCCATCAATGTATTAATTTATTAGGATAACATGTGTGGCTTTAGGAATTTGAATGTTTCATATATACATTATTGTATAATAAAAGTTATGAAGACACAAAGAAGTATGCCTCTAATTCTTTTGAGTAGTATGTTATGTTCCTGCATGCCGTTTAAATAAGTTTCGTTTCCAAGTTATGTTTCCTTTATGAATTAATTAATTATGTGTTATTCATTCCATAATATTTCAGCTGTTCACGTTCAATGGATCTGAAACTGTTTAAGAAATTGGAACAAGACCATTTGATTAATGGTAAGTATGGAAGCAACACATTTAGTTGCCTGACATAATAGATGTTCTAATAGTAAAATCACAACACCCTTTTTCATTTTTTAAAATTTTAAATCAAAAAGTATGTGATTTAGCTTTAGTTGATAACTCCTTGCTTTGAAAATGCCACAGTGTGGTGAAACAATTTGTCAGCATTTTTAAAATTAAATGTTAAAAGTTTCGTGTAAAATTTGAATTTCATTCTCCAACTTCCGAAGTATTATGAATTTACACTACGTAAACTCCAAAACCATAGATATATAAAATGTCATTTCTTCACTTCCACTTTCTGCAGCTGCTTGGAAAAAAATTACACTATCTTAGTGGCACTTTTTCTCCTTCACAAAATAGCATCAATATTTTTTGAGCTTGTGCACAATCTCATGTCGCTGGTAGGTTACATGAGTGACATCCGTTTAAGGATTGTTAATGTAAAAACCTTTTCTTTCCTCCCTATATTTTCTGGAAACATAAATATTAGTAACTAACAATTTTAATATACCTGTAATAAATTCGCACAAGGTGAAAAAAAAAGGTTTGTGATTATAATAGTACTTGAGAGTCAGTATATGGATACTTAAATATTATATGTTATTGAATCTGTTTTAGAAGACTGCCTGGATTTTCTCCACCTGGTTGGTGTAGGATTGTTGGACCATGGTCGGATTATAAAAATTTTATGTTATTCCATTTTGGTGCATTATTTTGGTGCACTTGTTATAATAATAACGAATTACTTTTGGAACTACGTCGTTATCTCATTTGACCTCCATGTGATCGTGATAATGGGCTTATATGTAAGTAGAAGTCTTGGGAAGACTGATGCGAATAATTCGGGAGAAGTCCCTCTATAGAAACCCGATTTATACTAACCAACATACCTTAACTCATTGATTAATATATATTAATAAATGTTTGATCCGAGTAAGATCAACAGAATCGGCTCAGTATATTGTTGCCGATCGTATCGGAAGAGCCCAATAAATTGTCCTGTCTGGGTATATTCATTGAAGGTAAGTTTTATAAAACTACCTATAGGAACATCGAATCTGTAAAAAAAAGCTGCTGGAAGATGCAGAATGTATTTCAATACCAAGAGGATCAAGGAAAAAACACGCGGTGGTAACTATAGGAATCAATCAAATACAAGTCCGACGAAAATACAGGGTCATCAACACCAAAAATTAAAAAAATCTATTATTACATACAGGTAGGTCCGATCAAAATACTAACTTCCAATGGTAGAGGAAACAAGTCATACAAAGGACACATTGCAATATTGTGTTCTTCCCATAGTATTGTCAGCCATTGCTACTTCTAAATGTATTAATTTAGAAGTAGTCAGCGACATGACTGCAGATTCATTCATAGCCGCCTTCAAAAGATTCACCACAAGACGAGGTGTATGTGTACATTATATACAGTGACATTCATTGGAGCCAACAGAATAATGAGAAACATAATAACCGAAATGATACAAAACAATGAGCAGCTCAAAGGTGTGACCTCCTGTTTCGTCCACAGCTTTGCAAATAATGGTACACTTCATATCGCTTTCTCATCTAGGGCCCCTATATCATCCAATGAAGACAGAGGAGTGAGACAGAAACAGGTCGTCGTAATTAATAAACCTCTGGCAACAATTTGGAAATGGGATCCGATAAACCAGTAGAGTTTAATGCAACAAAACTCAAACGGATCTCACAATCCTTAAAATGATGATCTCAGCTAAAACTATTCCTATGAAATCCTCTTATTCATTCTCGGTATCACCACCAACACCCTCATGTAAGGTCCATTGCAAAAACTTCTTCACAAAAACTTGGTTTCTTATTCCATGATGAGAGCTACTTCAACATCATAAAGCGCAGATGGACCTGTCCTGGAGTACTGTTCTCACATTTAGAAATTCATTGACCTCTTTAGAACATCGAAGGAAGGTTGGTGATCTGTCCCTTTTCTATAGCTATTTCCATGGACGGTGTTCATCAGAAATCTCGTCTGTTATTC
Organism: Endomychus coccineus; assembly: GCA_958510875.1. Classification (NCBI taxonomy): domain Eukaryota; kingdom Metazoa; phylum Arthropoda; class Insecta; order Coleoptera; family Endomychidae; genus Endomychus; species Endomychus coccineus. Next base: position 28,572,337 of record OY294067.1, on the reverse strand, counting down.
CACCACGAACCAGGTAGGTGGACTGAACTTAATTTCACTATTGAACGGTAAACTTGTGAAACTCTTTGCCTAGTGAGGTTTTCCCTCATGCCTATAATCAACAAATTTCCAAGAAAAATTCCAATGCCGATCTCCTCTTCCAACATTTCACCGTTGGGGGAACAGGATAGATTTTCTTCTACTGTAATCATAATATTTAAAAGAAATACCTATTCAGTGTCGCTCAGGCTTACACTGTTCGGCTGGTGAGCTATAGAGTCGACGCCATTGAATATATGAATGTGAGAGAATAGGATACAAAATAATTATCTATTAGTATCCTAACGGGACTGATAATTTCGATTCAGAACATGAAGCAGGTATGGAAAATGACTAAGATCGTTTATTTTTAGGGTGCATTTGCTTTGTGGTTCGCCTTATCATTTTATGCTGACATAGAAGTACACTGTGAGGAGGCCCGCCGATTACCATGGAATTTGGACCTTACAAATGGGGGGTACAAAGTGGAGAGAGAAATTATGTGTGACGTACGGAAGATCAAGTGTATGGTTCTGTTGAACTCTTTCGCACTTATGTTAACAACTATACCCTTGTGCAATCAAATGAGTCATGCTTTTGCTGATATCATACGTCAATTGGGAGATGCAATTGGAGCAGATCTAACTTATTATAATTATTATTCAATAGTAGTTTTGGTGGTCTTAATATATTCGTCTAAGGCTGTGAGTTATCTCACAATGTACTTAGTAATGCACATAAACATCAGAATGAAGTTTATAAATAAGGATATGAAAAATTTTTCCAATTCCTTACGAACCGACGTCGTGAATAATTTGAAGATCTTCAATTTCCTGTTGAATATCATCAATCGTCATGAAGTTTTGAAACAGTAAGTTAATTTTTATTATTATCGCATTCGGTAATATTATAATGTGTTATATGTAGAGTAAAATTGCCGATTGTGGAATACCCTTTTGTTTTAATTGGAGAAAAATATAAAAATGACATTATTAATTTCAAAATTTTCGGGTATAGATAAACTAAAAGGTTGTTAATGCGAGGGGGCATATTCAGAAATAATGGAAAAAAGCAATAAATTTGAAAATAACCAAACGCTAAAAAGGAGATTTTTACGAAACTCAAAAAATGTTAGGGTAATGTGGAATACTAATATATCCTAATGTGGAATAGAATATCTTAATGTAGAATAGAGAATATTATTTGTTTTTAGCAATTAATAAAATATAGTAACGAAAATAAAAGTGTATTTATTTTATTACTGGTACAAACAACAATATTCAAATATAGAAGTAGATATTAAAAATAAAACAATAGATAGATATTCTAAAACATGGATATCTACATTTAAAAAATAAAATATGATTCTAACATCTATAAATCTATTTATCTACATAAATCGCAAGTGTAGGGATTCTTTTCAGCCCCGGCACATTCTTCATGTGCTCAAAAACTACACAATACGCACATTATCCAAACTTCTCCACGAGTATTCTCTGAACATTTTTCACCACAAAAGAGACACATGCGTCTTGCTCAGGATGCGTTTCTTGTGATAAAGTTTCTCCGTCAGAAGAATCCTGAACAGAAATACTTCCTTTGGATTCCGAGCTCGACGAAGATGAAACTTTCCTTTGACGACGATTATGTGGCATCTGTTTCTTCTTACCTCCACTTTGAGTTGAACTACAAGACGGTTCCCCTGCAAAAACTTTTCTCTTAAATATCTCTTTTTGTTATCTTTTGAGTTTATAGATTTCTGTAGTTCTTCCTTATTCAGTGTGGAGGTAATTATTTTTGCTTTTACCGGTTTTTGGCCTCGTACCTCCCTTTTTTCCTCAAGATGAGTATCGGTGTGATATCTTCTAGATTAATTGTAACGGCAATATTTACTTGTTCATCTTCGTTTTCTCGGTCAACGCCAGCAAGCTGCTGGTCTTGGGCAGTAGCGTCAGGATCTTTATCGTCTTGTGATACGTCCAAAAAATTTTCTTCGGAGGAAACATCTCTTCTAGCAGGATACACACCTGTGATGACAAATCCTTTTACTGCTCTCTCAGCAGTCTGCACTTTCAAGTAGGCCTCACCAAAAAGTCCGCAGACATCGAAATGAGTAACAGGACGTTGATCGATTCTTAAAAATCACTGTTTTGTCTAGAGGCTGCATCTTGTGAAATGTGTGAGGGGGAAGGCATAGAATCGTCACGAAATTTTCTTTGGCCTTTATCACAATATCGAGATTTCTGGTATGGGTGTTGTGCCCATTTAAGATGAGCAGAATTGGATGACCCTCGGATGGACGAACTTTCTTAATGAAATGGTCGAACCAAGCAGTAAATAGATGAGTTTGTATCCACCCTGATGGATGAAACTTGAATATAGTTCCAGGTGGGGCACCCTTCTTTAGTTGTTCATTAAACTTTTTCCGGGGAAATATAATTATGGGTGGTACGAAAGTTCCATCCGCACTCATACACATTAGAACAGTTATTAACGATCCTATCTCTGCAGAGGTGAAGGTCCCAATCTGACGTTTTCCCTTTAACGGTAATATTTTAGGACATTTTGACTGCACAATACAAATTCCTCATTCATCGACATTGAAAATCTGACTAGCAGAGAAGTAAGGTAGAGTAGAGAAACTCCAAACTAGAATTAGGTAATGTGTTAGTTTGCTGTATTTTGGCTTAAGTTATTTCTCAAAATACCCAAAACGAGTTTATATGAACAACGACTATTAATTAACCAAAATTAATCAACTTCGTCTCAAGAGGAACCTTATTCAGTGACTGGATAGGTAAGTCCCAAAGTGATAGTATCCTTGGCATCCAATTAAGTAGAACATAAAGCCTGTAGGTGAGAAAATATAGAATATATTGTAGAGTGAGAATCAGTAGTTATCAGTTAGTTATGAGTAAGTTATCTGCATTTATCATGTTCATGAGTTATCATCAGTTGTAGTAAGTCATGACCGTTCCTTTCTATTCAACCATCAATTTGTCTGTTCACTAGTGTATAAAGTTGAGTTAAAGTCTTCTAATTTAAAACCCTAAAACCTATCCTAACAGTATCGTGCAAAGAACCCGATCACTCAAAATATTTGAAGATTCAACTTTTCAGATCAGTAACCAAATGTGTTTTTTTCAGGTATCTAAAACAGGGCTTGAAGTTATATTACCCTATAATTATTATTTTTCCCACTTGCGGTGCAATATCAGCAGCAGCTATATTATTATTCTCCTATCCTGTAAGTAATTGAATACTATTTTCATATATTTAGTAATATGAGCCCAGGTTTATAGGAGGATCTCTATTATGTATGGAAACGGTCAAGTATCTCGAGAACGGTTTGAGATATCTTGGTGAAATCTTGAACACAAAAATTAGGGAATATTTGAATTTTTTTGGGTATATTCTATTTTTTTTCTTATTGCATATTTGAAACCCAAGACTAATTTGTTTTTGAAATAGAAACGGTGCAGTTGTAAATAGATTTCAATGATGAAATATTGTACGGTTTTTTCAAAACAGATTAAAAAAATGGCTACGAAGTGTTTTGGTCCCTTTTGGAAAAAATACATTTTAAGTTTCAAAATTGATGAAAAGATTCACTGATAGAAGCAGCGAAAAAAATCTCCAAAATTAGGAAGACAAAAACTACATAACACAAATTGGTAATTGTTACAATATTAAATTTAAAATGTTTTAATGAACAGATTTTAAATCAAAAACTATCTACATAAAGTGTTCAAAGTTTCCACCATTACCTTTCTGGTTGTAACGCATATGTCGAAAGAAGCCTTGATGCGTTTTCCCACCAAATAAGGTAAATCGGCAATTTCTTGTTGAATTCGTAATTCGAGATCTTCGAAATTGTCTGACGTATTAACATGAGCCTTTCTTCTTAAATACCCCCCACAAACAGAGTCAGGTGGCGCCAAGCCTGGTGACTTTGCCAGCTATTCGATAGTTCCTCGTGGACCGACCCATATGTTTGGGGATTAGTGTTAAGAAAATGTTTAACAATTTTTCCTGGTTTCGATTTAGTAAATTTGTGAACAGGCACTCATGTTGAGGGTTGACGTTTTCTCCCAATACATCTAAATACTTATCTCCTGTCAAGTTGTAATCAATGAAAAATGTTCTTCAATATTAATGAACTATAAAAGAGTTCACACTGTGATAAATACTCTATAACACCATACATTCAAATGGTATTCGGCTTTGAATAACATTCAAAATGATATCAATAATAATTTGTGAATTTAAAATCACAGTATGAGAAATCATTCTTTTGAAATTGGGCAAAGTTAAATCTCCGGACTCTCTAATACAATTATAAGCTCCAGGAAATTGAATTGAATGAATTAATATGATTGATAATAGAATCAAATTTGAACCACTTTGAACAAACTGCGACTTCTCGTACAAGTTAACGAATGTATAATATCTTCTGGGAAAAGTAATCCTTAAATTTTAAAATCTGAAACAATCGAAGCCGGTTGTATTCATATTTTATTTGACTTTGAATAACATTTAAAATTACGATTAAATGAATGAACAATTACTTTGTTCTTATACCTCTTTCAATAATAACATGAAAACGTAAAGTGCCATCATCAAACAGATACGAAATGTTGTCACTGTAGTGAGCTTATCATGTTATTATTAAAAGTGGTATAAAAACTAAATGATTGTTCTTTCATTTAATCATAATCATAATGATAAAATACAATAAAGTAACGGCTTCTACCATAGGTTTTGTGATGATCTATTTATTAATTATTATAATGAGATTCTAGTAAGAATAATAATAATAATAGTAACAATAATATCAATGATAAGATCTATCTGGTTCGGATCGGTAACGCTATCTCTGTTAAAGGTAGTCATAACCGGCCGACAACATGGTAAGGAGACCAAAAGTATCTCACGCCATCTATGAATAGATCAATCAAACATTGTACCACATTGACTCTTCGATCTCTCGAAATTTAAGGGGAATGTGAGGCCACTTGAATACTTTTGTAGTAGTATTTAAACAAGCAGTATACTCTGATGACGGCTACTTGCTATCTGGAAAGTCCCCAGTATTTTAACAGTTTTTTTTTGTGGATAAGGGTGATAGTTACTTATTTATGTTGTTATAGTGTATCCACAGTGTGAACTCATTTATAGTTTATTACATATTGATACGGTTGTTATAATCGTCTAATAGTAACATTCTGCCGATGATGTATTTCATTCAGCCCTAAATTAAAATTTTGTTTCACTATTTTTCAGGCAGTGGAATCGACCATTAGTATGTTCACATTGATAACAACAGGAACCGTTATTGTATTTCTCATGTATTTTAATATTAGCCCGGCACAATCACTTGTTGATGAGGTAAGAATAGAACAAAATTACGAACTCATCTCCCATTATATCGAAAATAATCTTTTAAAAAGATAAATAATCTTTTCGCTCCAATATATCCTAACTTGTTGTTAACAGGTCTGGAAACTCAATGTTTGACATGAGTCTCTTACATGTCGCCAAACTCGTAGTCCCTCGCTCAGCCACCAGCTGGCATATGGATCGAATTATGTTGTCAGGATTAGGCGCCATATTGTTCAAACACGGTCGTTTACGTGCCAGAGAACATCCCTCGACTCATGCGCCACCCTTTTCGTACTACGCAACAGATGACGCTTAGCAAACTCACTTCTCACATAGGAAACAGTCTCGAGTTTCCAGACCTGTATATACGACTGTGTGCTAACCTTATCCCGAGGCTCCCCTTCTTTGTGTACTTGTTGTTATTGGCTAACCCATATTTCGAAGCTCTTCTCCCCTGAGTGTTCTTATTGTCTAAACTACTAACGAGGTCTAATCTACTAACGATAGTCTCACCCGTTCGTCTTCGTATCTCATTGTTTTGATTCCACCACTTATACTATGTGCCTGTATTTGCTATGGTACTTCCTCTATGAACCTATAGGAGATGTAATTGTAGACTTCTGTTGTTACAACATCTATAATTCTATGGAGTAATTGTCTGTATCTGCTATGGAATTTTACGTATGAACCACGGTCGTATATACAGGTCTGGGAACTCGAGGCTGTTTCCTATGTGAGAAGTGAGTTCGCTAAGCGTCATCTGTTGCATAGGTGGCGCGTCAGTCGAAGACCTAACGACAAGGACAATTAACTATGACTATGAACCAAATGCAGTCTTCCTTCCTTGTGGATGCCACATGTGATGGTTGTAAAGAGTCAACATATAGCATATTCGCTCGAATTGAAAAGAACCAATCACAGTTCCTACTAAGCATCGATGTCAAAATTATTTGAAAATTTAAAATTAATTAGTGAAACGATTTTTCCCCAATCTTCTGTGAAACCGCCACCCTCCCCCCCCCGGCAAACGACATCACTTTTTTCAATTCTAAGAGTTTTTGACAAATCTACATTCTAGCTCTTTTCGAACGATACCTCAACCACCATCCTACCCTCTGTACTATTCTCTCTGATACCTCTTTATACTACGCGTTAGTATTCAGTACTAACAGTCCTTCCTCTTCGCGCAATGACAGTTGACTTATGGCGACCTGGCGGTCCACCACCTGCTATGTATTAAAGTGTTTTGTCTCAGTTCATGACATCGGACTTAGGCCAAACGACATAACTTTTTTCAATTGTTAGAGTTTTTTACAGTCTAGCACTATCCTATATCGACGCAATGTGGCGAGTCACTTGATATACTATAAATATATAAGTACAAGAGGGTGCTAGCTAGAGGTCGAACCTAAATTGACTCATAGTGTTTACCTCCGTATCGAAGAGGAAAAAAATTTCAACTTTCGAATTAATAGTAGGTATATTTGATTGACTCAAACCGACTATCAGGAAATATATGCACTGATGAAGATTATCCTTTCTCATCCTCATATCTCTAAATATTAATGTCGCATTTGAAGACCTATATCGGGTGCTGGTTTAGCTTGAAAGAGATATCTTGCAGATATAGTTACTGAATAAACAATCGGAAACCAACAAGCAGGCGCGGATCCAGACTTTTGGTTTTGGGGGGGGGGGCACTCTCAGACATGCATACATTAAAATTGACAGATGCTTGTCTTAATCACATACGATATTGTTTAAATTAAAATCCTTGATATAATCAAAATAAATTGACCTTACAATTTTTTGTCTTTACCATATCAGTTTACTCTCCTAAAAAAAATTTTTTTTGTTCATCATGGGGGGGTCATGACCCCCGTGACCCTCCCTGGATCCGCTAATGCCAACAAGGAACAAAATGATTGGAATAAGTTTGACCTGAATAAAAACAAACGGGAGCCTGTGTAATAAGCGCTAATTTTCTCAAATAACCTTGGATTCATCGTACGAAAATCTATATTATACCTGAAAGTATACAATTATGAAAATGGCCAACATTTCTGAATTAGTTAACGAGTGCCCAGAAAAGTAGCGTAATGTTGATTGTCCTTTGTTAGTTATCTGTTTATTTCATAGACTTACATAGAATTGTCTGTGAATAGAGTTTCTAATAATTTATCATTCTAGACAGAGGATTTGTATAAGTCTTTGAAGATGCTAGCATGGTATAGATTGGATAAAAGAAGCAGGTTCGTATACTTGATGTTTTTGATGCATACAAGTAGTGAATCAATGAAGCTTAGTGCATTCCGAATGGTTGAAGTAGATTACCGGCTATTAGTTAAGGTAAGACCCTTGAAGTAGAGAAGAATGACGCTCCTTAAGTGAGGGTAGATTTTTGTTAGAAATAATGTCCTATCACTACGTAGATAGTGTAGCTGCTACACCTCACATTCTACTTTTATTGAGAATAACAAATATGAAGCTTCACATCATAATAGATTGTTAATTTCGTGAATACCCTTCGCCCTTATTCTTTCCAGTGTGGTTGAAGGAGAATCAAAATTCTCAAAGAACTTGCTCCCATTAAACATAAATAAAATAACTATTAAAAGGTATGTTTTCGTTCACACCGCAGCTTTTGCATTGGATTGGAATATTTGTTTGAAGAAGCTACCGTGTTAGAGGAATATTTATTATATTAATGAAAACCAACCAATTAGTAACTTATTTTATTCACGTATAGAAAGGATTTTCATCAATTAATGACCGATTCTATTAAATTTTCGGAAGAAATACTTAGAATCAGGTAATGTTAATAGTTTATTGTCCATTGGGTACAGTCTGTGTCTAAATACGGAAGGTTCCCAAATAGGTCCTAGAACGGTTCAAATTGCTGACTTGAAGCCAGGGTAGAAAACTCTCATCATTATGTTCATATTTCTAACCTTAAACCACAATGATCCTGGATTCATCGAACAATCTCCATATAATACTTGTTTCGCGCGGGAATAACTCAGAATTGAATTTGTTTCAAATGAGAAAAGTGAACTGTAATAATTATCGCGGTTGAATTAAAATGCGAACTAAATCTCAAGATTCTACCTTACGTATGATACGCACAGCCAAATCACAGTGTAGTTAGTTACTCCTGCTGGTTTCTTCTGGTTGATTACTGTGGTCGTCAAGTCACTCAAGTTTAACGCTGTATTATCGCGTAATATTCTAGGATAACTATGGTTAGCAGGAGCTAAATATCGTAGGTTATTATTTAGATTCAAAAGTTGAAAATAAGTTAGTAGCGGTTGTAAAATTAATACAAGTGGTTTCTCTGTTAACCATTAAAAGAATACTGTTCAATAGACAATCGACAGAGCGAGTACACGTGATCGATAAGTTATTAATTGTCATTACCGCGCAACGCGTGTAGCGAAGGATCTATAGATTACTTTTAAGCGGAAATGAATGATTTCAATACGTTATCTGAAATGCTCATTTATTGAGCTAAAAGAAGAAAATAATTGAATGAATTGATAATATGATTTGAATGCATTTAAAAGTACTTGGGGACGCAACAATACTAACCTAAGCTGTTATTATTAAATCAGATTGAGAACAGTAGAAAGTTATTGATATGTAACAAAAATTTGAAAGAACCCCGCAAATTCCTTACGGGAATTGGGTCTCGGTGGATATTTCTGAATTTTTGATATGATGTAGTCCATGTGATTCTGAACAGATATTATCATTGCGCCAACCCCCAAAAATGAACAGATTCTCTGCTAGGGGGGGTTATATTTACATTTTACTCTTAATAGACTATTAATTTCTGAAGACGGGAACAATATTTTAACATGCTTCATTATAGTTTATGTTGCATAATATGGTTCTTTTCCCATAAAAAAATTGTGAACTCCCCCCCAAAAGGGGGATGCACAAAAAATTTCGGTGGATTTTTCTGAATTTTTGATATGATGTAGTCCATGTGATTCTGAACAAATTTTATTCATCCGCAAACCCCGAGAAATTAAAAGTTTTTCCGCTAGGGGGGGTTATATTTACATTTTACTCATAACAGACTTATTCAATTCTGAAGGCGGGTACAAAAGCCTTACATTCTTGACTCCGGCTTACGTTGCATAATATTGTTCTTCTTCCATGAAGGAATGTTGAAGCCTCCCCTATCCCCCAACCCCCTTTTTTGAAAATAAAAAATACTAATTCCTGGGTCACTTCGAAGACCATTGAAAAATGTTTAAATAAACTCAGATACGGAAACCGCACTTCTGTATCATAATTGCATCTGTTATCCACATTTTGCCGGATAACTACTTATATAGCTATTTGACGTTTATTTGCATTTTTGTAAGGCGGGAAGATGGCTTCAAATGATCTCGATTGAAATGGACGCGTACGGCACTTCTTATGACTCCTTCAATTTCTACGCTTGCTTGGACTACATTCGCTTCTTCATTCTAATGAACGGGCGTTTATCAATTGCAATTAATTTAGAGGCGGCTATGAGCAATCTTTTATCTTGCCTTAAGAACTGCCAAACTTATGCACTGGGTCTTGTCATCTTGTTGATTAGTGGTAATTATTGTTGTGCTTTTCTGCATTATTGTAGTTTTATTTACTGGTTGTGGTTACTAAAATTAATGACGTACCTAAATCGTGGGGATTGTTACGCATGCGAGAGATCTTTTCGCCCAGCGCAACTATCAAGATTTCATGGAGTAGTAAACGCAAATAAACGTGAAATAGCAGTTATCCGGCGAAATGTGGGAAACAGACCTCCTCTAAATGTGGATAACAGACGCAATTATGATACAGAAGTGCGGTTTCCGTATCTGAGCTTATTTAACATTTTCCAATTGGTTTCGAAGTGATCCAGGAATTAGTATTTTTTATTTTAAAAAATGGGGGTTGGGGGGATAGGGGAGGCTTCAACATTTTTTCATGGAAGAAGAACAATATTATGCAACATAAACTGGAGTAAAGCATGTAAGGATTTTGTACTCGCCTTCAGAAATGAATAAGTCTGTTATGAGTAAAATGTAAATATAACCCCCCCTAGCGGAAAAACTGTTCATTTCTCGTGGTTTGCGTATAAATAAAATTTGTTCAAAATTACATGGACTACATCATTTCAAAAATTCAGAAAAATCCACGGAAATTTTTTTTGCATCCCCCATTTGGGGGAGAGTTAATTTTTGAAATACAAGTGCGGATTCCGTATTCAAGCTTATTAAAACATTTTACAATGATTTTTGAAGTGATCCAGAAAAAGGTATATTTTTTTTATTTAAGGGGGGTTTAGGGGTAAGGGGGGACTTCTAAATTTTTTTGTGATAGAAGAACCATATTATGCAACATAAACTAGAATGAAGCATGTTAAAATATTGTTCCCGTCTTCAGAAATAAATAGTCTATTAGGAGTAAAATGTAAATATAACCCCCCCTAGCAGAGGATCTGTTCATTTTTGGGGGTTGGCGCAATGATAACATTTGTTCAGAATTACATGGACTACATCATATCAAAAATTCAGAAATATCCATCAAAACCCAATTCTCGTAAGGAATTTGCGGGGTCCTTTGTTAAAATGAATTATTCTTGAAAAGATGAAGATAGCGCGTCACTTATTCAGGAAAATATTTCAAAGAATTGGTTACAATAAATGGTTACATATGACGTCATTTATTTCTTATAGTCAACAGTGTTTCTACTACCTACAGGGTATTCCACGAGAGCCGTTCGTTAGAAGTTTTCGTGGTTAAAAAAAAGTTAGAATTCTGAAATTTTGAGTTCCAGGGTAATCCAAGATTTTCTTTCTTTTAAAAATATTTTCAAGATCATACTACTTCCTGTTACACCGGAAGTCGCCATTAACTTCCTTATTTTAAATAGAACACCCGGTATATTATTTCATTTTTAGATTCCTGAGAAAATCTCATAGTGGATTCCATCAGGTTTCCCTATACCAATTTTCAATTTTTTCTCAGATATCTTGATTTTTTTGAGAATTTTTACAGATGTAGCGCTGTTTTGAGCATTGCGCCCTTTAACCAATTTCGATTAGTGGAAAGCGTTTTTGGGGTAGACGGAAGCATAGGAATGATTCTTTCGAATGTCATATTGACAACTGATTTATCGCATACAGGGTATCCAATATTTAATGACCAATTACATCATTTTAAAAGTTGAAAAAGTTCGTTTTTTCAAATGGGACACCCTGTATTTCATTGGATGGTCGGATGCAGAATTTGATTCTGCATCGATTTGCTATAACATTCCCTATACCTATTTCCAGTGGTTTTCTTGTTAATCCATATTTTTTATTTTAATGTGGTTTTTTGGCAGAAACCGAAACATCGCTTGCCTTTCGAAGCCAAATAAACATCAATGAGACGGTAAAAAATTTACTTTAATTAGAACATGACATTAGTACATAACATTTAGAACGAAATATATAATAAAAACGAAAAATTGGAACAAGATAAAAATAATAAGAGAATGTAAAATCACAATAATTGTTCTATATGACCTCCATTTTGGTTCAAACACTGAATAACTCTGTCATATACTCCTCGGGAAACAGACCTCCGAAGTTCGTCTGGACTTATATTAGTAAGCGCATGGTGAACACGGTTCAACAATTCCTCTCTAGTTTGTACCGGCCTAGAGTACACTAGTTCTTTTATGCGACCCCAGAGGTAAAAATCCAAGGGGGTCAAATCGGGTGAACTGGGTGGCCAGTTCCAAGGTCCTCGCGGGCCAATTCACCGATCCTCGAACATCAGTGACAATTGCCGGTGTACAGCTATAGTGGAATGTGCTGGAGCACCATCAAGCTGATACCAACTGTTTGCTCTATCACGTGGAGGTAGGGCATGTAGAAAATCACTAACAAACCCTCTCAGTATCTCCAGATATCTTGCCGCATTTAAATTTTGGTAGAACATTTGGAGTTTGATCACCTTTTGATAAAAATATGGATTAACAAGAAAACCACTGGAAATAGGTATAGGGAATGTTATAGCAAATCGATGCAGAATCAAATTCTGCATCCGACCATCCAATAAAATACGGGGTGTCCTATTTGAAAAAACGAACTTTTTCAATTTTTAAAATGATGTAATTGGTCATTAAATGTTGGATACCCTGTATGCGATAAATCAGTTGTCAATATGGCATTCGAAAGAATCATTCCTGTGCTTCCGTTTACCCCAGAAGCGCTTTCCACCAATTGAAATTGGTTAAAGGGCGCAATGCTCAAAACAGCGCTACATCTGTCAAAATTTTCAAAAAAATCAAGATATCTAAGAAAAAATTGAAAATAGGTATAGGGAAACCTGATGGAATCCACTATGAAAATTTCTCAGAAATCTAAAAATGAAATAATATACCGGGTGTTCCATTTAAAATAAGGAAGTTAATGGCGACATCTGGTGTAACCGGAAGTAGTATGATCTTGGAAATATTTTGAAAAGAAAGAAAATCTTAGATAACCCTGGAACCCAAAATTTCAGAATTTTAATTTTTTTTCTAACCCCGAAAACTTCTAACGAACGGCTCTCGTGAAATACCCTGTATATAACTAGTATAACATATGAATAGAACATTTTTTCCTCCAAAACAAACATTCTTTAAACACCAATAAATAAGAAATGATCATCCTTATCCACTAAAAATTTTGTTAAAGTACTAAAGTCCTTTCAGCTACCAAGTACCCATCATCAGAGAAATTAGGAAATAAAATGTGTTTAATTACTACTTGCGATTTGTAATGCGAATAAAAGATTTCTCTCAGCTGGAGATCTGCATTCATTAGGTTTCCATACCTTCTAAATTACCTAGATATTTCTTCCTACTCTGTTTTACAATCTCGGTTTCATTTTCAGGTTTGTAAAATGTTCTACACTACGATAACCATCGCCGTCAACTTGAAATCGAAGCAATAGGACATGACTAAGTTATAAAGAAGCAATGCCAATAAAATGTGGGCTGTTTCAATTAATATTAATCCATAAATTCTCAATTTAATATAATTTCTTGATAGAAGCTATAGGGCTTTGGCGACTACCAGCAGTCATGGTTGATTATTCTCTTGACAAATGTTATTGAAATCGCTCATATTGCAATGCTTCATATGGAACAACATAATTATCGACTTTTTGTCAAATGAATATCATCGCTTTTTGCCTGAGATATTTTCGATACGTCTAGAAAATAATTTCAAGTCGGTCGGCTTCATAGATTTCGTGACTGTGTGAATGAGTTGGGCATTTCGCTAAATATTCAGCAGCCACGCAACGTGCAGTCCTGCTGCAATACGATATCCATCATTGTACATTTAGAGCATTTTTTTTAAAAGTAATTAATCGTTGTTTATTATTTAGATTACCTTAAAGATACTGCGAAAACATATTTATGTAATTTTCACACACATATATTATGTAAATTATATAACAATATATTAATATATTTTCAGATTTCCAGTTTTAATTCGATGATTTTTAAATTTTTCCCTATTTTTCCAATTTTACCAATGCTCTAGAAAAAACTCTGGGCGATCTACGTTTTGCAAATAAATATAATATGCATGCACTTATGTTTATAAGATTTTTGATTTGGACTTCGCATAAAAATGTATGGTCTTTTAAAAATGTAGGTCTTATTGATTAACTTGTAAAAGACCCAACTGAAAAAAAAATTTGGTGTGTAATTATTGTGACCATTCTAATATTTCCAATCTATTGCCTCATTTTATACTTCACCGGAATATGGTTAAATAAACTACCCCTATTACAATTCAGAAGACAATTTTTTTTTTTTAATTTTCAAATCAAAAATATTATTTAGGTAGCCCCATCAAACACAAAACTTTTTTATCCTTTCAAAAATTTTATTATCTATTTTAGTTTTTGCGTAAAAAATAAAACACGGAACTACGGATAAGAAGGCTGAAAAGAAAATAGAATGAGTTTTATCATATTGGACTATGCACAGATGTAAACAATTTAATTGATGACAATATTACAAAATTAAAATTATCTGCTCACCAAACATGTTTTTTAAGTTGGGTCATTTCGGAGATAACCAATAAAAGCTGCGATTTTATATGAAACACTCCCTTCCAAATTGGTAATTTCCGGATCATTCTGTATAATTTAAATAAGTTAAAAGTATTTCTAAGAAAAAACATTACTTTGCATAAGATGTGAAATGAATGAACCATGTATGGATATTTTAAATTGTAACTTATCTAAAACTCTTTTCAACTGCGATGCAGCCATTGTCACAGACATTATGTAAACTACCTCAGGTAGCACACAATATTCTATAAATATCGTTTCTACATTGATTATTTAGATTGGTGCAATGTTGAATTGTGAACATCATTTCACATTGAACCAATATTGTTATTCCATATTGTATGTTTATATATTAGCAATATTGGTTTTATATATTTGCGCAATATTGTTTGTTCATATGTTAGCTTTTATGTTTGTAATGTCTGTAGAAGGTGGAATTAATCAATAAAGAATGTTCTATTGTTCTCTTTATTGTTTCATATTGTAATGATATAAAATTATGATTGATATCACAATATCGTCAATTACAATGTACCTACAATTGATACTATATATATATCTAAAATATTACCTCAATATTTCGGAACAATATTGGCACAATATTCTTATAATATCATGAATACAGTGGCAGCTCGTGAATTTTTGAGAGAGGAGGCTGGACATAAAACGTTTTTGTAAAAATATACTCTATTCACAGCCTTTTAACCTTTGCACAGCGACCGTACCAGCTACTTCAGTGACAAAATTAATTGTTACCCAGCAA
Source organism: Endomychus coccineus (assembly GCA_958510875.1). NCBI lineage: Eukaryota > Metazoa > Arthropoda > Insecta > Coleoptera > Endomychidae > Endomychus > Endomychus coccineus. Next base: position 28,557,075 of record OY294067.1, on the reverse strand, counting down.
GAACCAACGTGGAGGCATAGAGTTTCTCTTGCCAACAAATTTTTTTATTCGTTTTTTGTCTTTTTTTTTTTTTTGGATTTTTAATATTTTTTCTTTTTTTTTGGAATTTTTCATATTTTGTTTTTTTTAATTTTATTAATTTTTTTTATATATTAACGGAATTCTACGGTCTTAAGTTTGCGAAAAATTATCAATAATATTATCAAAAAATGTATCATTTTGTTTTAAGTGTTTTACTAAATCTTTTTCAATAGATATTAAACTAACATTGTATAAACGATTTTGGCCCATTGTATTTGGTTTCTAAGTTTTAATTCGTTTGAGTGTAGAAAATGATCTCTCCACCGATGCCGACGTGACAGAAATGGTGACTGTCAAACAAAGTAGTTCATAAAACTGAGGTAAAACTTGTTGCAAATCATTGTCTATCATCTATTTTATCATATCGGCGTGACTGTCATACTGGCCTAAAATATCTTTATCCGAGTATATAACGCATAATTCATTGTGCCGTGCTATTTTATCAAAAAATTTCAGTTAGAACTAAGTTATCTAAAAGTGTATTGGGAAACTCTTTTGAAAAAGTTTCGAAAAATCTTCTATTCGTCAAGTCGAAAAACTTCAATTCATGTAAATCGGAAAATCGAATTTCAATTTGACCTCTAATAGTATCTAAAATTTCATGAAAAAGTTGTTTTTATAATGTATTTTCTTGTCTACCAAATTATATGTTTTCCTCCTTTTCGCGGGAGGAGCCTCATCAGTTGAAAAATTTTCAAATAAAATATTAAAATGAAATTCTGTATTACGGAAACTTGAAATTTTATCAATGAGATGTTTCAAACGATCTCTTGAATAAATTATATCAGTGAATTTATGTTGTAAAATTTGAAAAATAAGATCAGTTTGTTCAAATATTAATTTAAAAGTATCAAGAAAAATTCTTCATTTTCTAAATAAGATTTTAAACCAACAGCAGCATTTAATGACCTGATCTGTTGAAAAGTCATCACTATTTAATACAAATGTTTCAATTAATTTGTCTTTATTTTTATGGATGGCAAATACTGCACGTGATGTAAAATTCCATCGAGTTGGAGCATTACAGGGAAATCAATGATTTGTTTTAAAACTTCGTCTTGTCAATACTACTATTAGTATTAACAATGATCGATTTTGATAGTTACCTGACATTACTAATCCTTCCAAATCCGGTAAAGGCCGTTTATTTAAAAGAAACACTTTTATCGTATGTTAATTCACTAAATGGATTTTCTATAAGGCAGCAACTAACTCACTAAGACTCATTTTAAATTTACAACAGACAACAATCTAACCTTACTTCGCGTGGCGTGACAACACATAAACAAGCACTGACTGACCTACTCAGCAGTCGGCAGAACGCACGTCTCGTATTTCATAGATTGCTAGCGGCTGCCGCAGGCTAGCCTCCAGAGGGTGTTGCCATTTTCGCTGATTTACCCAGTTGGCGTTTGGACTGGTCGGAAAAACGGCAACTGCGTTGAACAACACATGCTCAGCGTTTGAGATATATAGAGAGTCTAGCCTCAGGGCACTGTTGCCAGATTAAAAATAACTACTGAGAACGGGGAATTAATTGTAAAATTTTAAAAATTATTTAGAGAAACAGGAAATAAAATGGAGAATGATCATTAAGATAAATTGGTGAGGAGGCTGAGCCTCCTTAGCCTCCTTCGAGGAGCCGCCACTGCATGAATATTGATTTTACTATATTTACACGAGATTTTGTGCTACCTGGGACATATTGCATATATGTAGTATTCTTGTGGAAGGGTGATTCAATGCTACAATTCGTATTTCTTCACTAAGCTGTAACTTTAACACTTTATTCACTTCTTTTATTGTTTTACAAACAATTATGATGTGATTGTGAAAACACAATATTTCATATTTTAGGCAAGCTTTATAGGTTAAATGATCGTGTATTTTCTGAACTAATTCTATTATAGTAAATAAACAATATTATAATAGTACTTTCATTTAATAATTTATACAAGTTGTATTTGTAAAATGAAACATAACTTTACGTAAGATGTTAATAAATAAACCACATTCACCTTTGATGGATATTTTAATCAAATAGACAGTCAAGACATAATAGAACTTAAGATCCAGCGAATTCTGCGAAGGTAGAATCCATCTCGTCAGCGAGGGACTTGTATCTATCCTTGTTGATTCTAAGTTCATCTGGAATAAGAAAGCAGTGAGCGAGTACATGATCATATACCTTACAAGAATTAGTTCCACCACTGCTAATATTATATGGAAAAAGTTATTTTCTCCATGACAATCTGCTATACCAATTCGAATTCTGTATTCTAAGATGAAAATCATTCCAACTAATTCAACTATTAAGAATTTATAAGCTTTTCAAGCAATCATGTAGTGAACCTACATTTAATTACAGGCGAAACTTTGATTATTTGGTTGATTGTATTCCAGAAAAATCAAAACAATGAATTTAGCAGAGAAATTTTATTTGAAAATTCTCATAGGGTGGAAACTGTATCAATCTTCTAACTATTAATTAATATTTGAGGGAGATTTTGACATGAATATTAGTAAGTCCCTCATGGGATCGCAACGTAAATTCAAAGTCTCAAGTATTATGTAGATCTACATAATATATATAGTAAAAAGGTGTGAAAGGATCAATTTCATATGTGATAGACAATGTAAAAATAGTTAATTCTTTGGCCACATTCCAAATGGGATGAAAATAACTTATATAGGAGCTTATGTTAATATTAAGAAGTAGCCAAATATAATATGCTGAGGAATGTTGTAGTTTGTTGATAATATCAGCCTTATGAAGTTAGATACCTTCCATGCATGATGTTATAACTAAGAAATAATCACCCTTTCCACTAAAAATGCTGTTAAAGTACTGAGGAGTTTTCGGCTATCAAAAAGCCATCATCAGAGTAAACTAAATTATAAATGAAAATGTGCCTGCTTAAATACAAAATGCACTGTCGAAATAGAAGCAGATAAGCAGCTTGCTGTCCTTAATATTAAGATTATGAAAGATTGTTATCACTTGGATTTCGACATATATAGAAATCCCACTCAAACAAATAGATATACTCCGGTGGATTCAGCTACACTATTTAATTATAAAATGTCTCCTTAATGGTCTTGCTCATGGATTATTGAACGCTCCTTTGAACCAGCAAAATTATAACAACGAAGTTGAGAAGATTCAGAAAATAGCGTTGAACAACGGTTATGATAAATCTTTGATCAATAATATAATTTCTAACAAAAAAAGAAATTTGAACGCAACCAACTAACCAAATTAGAGCCACTTCCTTCAAACAGTTCAATAAATTCGAAAGGTTCACTTATCATCCTTCAGTAATTAATAAATTTCATGATTTGTTTTCTAAATTTACAATACAATCCGTTTATAGATTTTGTTACCATCTAACACCAACATACGAAATTAATCTCGGACATAGTCTTAACATCAATTAAAGGAATATGATAATGAATCGAGAAATAATGGAAAAGTTAATGTGGAAATAATTTTATATTTCTTAATTGTAATTGGCGAATCTGGAATTGATTAAAAAAAAGTTATCAGTTTGTTTTTTGATTAAATGAGTTTTAGTATTTCTACAGAATCAGGATTCTGAAGACGGATTGGAGCAACGACGCACATGGGGGCCAGGGCATCCTGACGACCCACGTCGTCTCCAGTGAAAATATTTTTTGCAAGCAGTGATACTTGTTAAAGAGGCTCTCTTGAGGTTGCTGGTTGTGATCACGACCCTAAATAGTCACCTGGTAGTCAGGATACCCTGACGACCTAGGTCGTCTCGAGGAATTGATTTTTTAATATGCTCTGAAATGCTACCAAAATTCGTCTCTCGGGGGTTTTTTGGGCCGCTGATCACGATTCTGCAGTCGGAATCAATAATGATAATAAACATTACTTGATTCTTATAATATTTCTAATAGATAATTCAAAAAGTTGAAGTTCGTATTTTACAACATTACATTTATTGTTATTTCTTGTAAACTTATCTGTTGTAGATTGATTTCTAAAAAAAAAATTAATTATTAAAATTTTCAACATTTTTGCTATTAAAATCAAAAATATTTCACTATTATTTTTTTCGCACTTGATAAACTCAATCAAGTTTGATCATGCCGACACATATCTATTTATGAGATGTATCGTCGATTATTCCGACTGCAGAATCGTGACCATGGACCCAAAAAACACCGAGAGACGAATTTGGTTGCATTTCAGAAGAGCATATTAAAAAACATCAGGTAACTATTGGGGGTCATGGCCATGACCGGTAACGTCTAGAAAACCTCTCTAACAAGTTTCACTTCAATGCAGAAGAAATTTCCACGAAATTCGTACAGACGACGTGGGCACCAGGATGTCCTGACCCCCACGTGCGTCGTTGCTCCAATCTGACTTCAGAATCGTGATCTGCGCCCCAAAAAACCCCGACTAATAATTTTTGGCTTATTCCGGCTATATTTGGCCCTCTGTAGACATGCTAAAATGCATGTAAACAAATTGTTAACATTTTAACATAGAACAAATTGATGGAAAGCGTTACGCGAGAACCGTTACGTGAATTCGTAACAAGTCTGATTGGCCGAAACCAATAGGCTCCTCCTTATCTTATACCAGCGCCGAGCAAGTGCGGCAACCGAGCAAAGAGGAGTGTATACGGGACTGTGAGCACATTCATATAAGACAGTCTACTGAGTACGCGGACCTTGTTCACAATTAACAATTTATTCTTTTTCATTTGTTGGGAAGAGAGAACATTAAACATGTTCTATGTTATTCGTTTTTATCTAATAAAAACATATTTTTTTAAATATTTCTAGAATCGATTTAAAAAAAAGAGTCAAAATCGGTTCAGCAGCTTTTTTATTCGACCTTTCCGGCTTTATTTCCTCGAATATGAACTATAGAAGTTCACACTGCGCATACACTATATACCTAAATAAGAAACAATCAACTTATTCACTAAAAATAAGAAGTAGCCATCAGAATAAACTAAATTATAATTCAAAATGTGCTTGTTTGAATACTATTTGGAATTACCCTCATTTCGAGTTTCTGGTACTGTTGACAGCATCTGCATCTGCAAAAATATCATCTATGATGTCAGAGAAAAGTCCCATCATTAATGATAAGCTTTCTATTTTCTATTTGTAGAAAAGCAAGGATGACATTGTAAGGCGATAAAAATATTGCCTCAACAAGAATGCATTATAGTGCATTATGTTCAATTATGGTAAATTCATTCCTCAATATTGGAGCTGGGGAATTGAACTCAAGTCTGATTCCATCTATCTCACAGTTTGCGTGATTTGATGTTATGGAGTCAATTTCTTCTATTTGCACTTCATATTATAGTGAAACCTTCGGATATCAATGAACAAAATTGGAATTTACTCGCGTTGAATCAGAGTTAAAAATTGGAGATAATAACAGCAGATGCATTAAAAAATACGTCGAGATATAAAGAGACTCGACAATTCCAAACGATGACATAAATAGCTATTGACGTAAATATAAGATACAATTTCAGAGATGATGATGAAGTATTCCATCCAAGATACCAAAACATGTTGACACGAAACAGTGGTAAGCAAAACGCAAAACCATGACACCATTCAATAATTGATAACTCTTACTTCAAAGTTCCGATTACTGGTGGTTACCTAACGACAAGGACAATTAACTATGACTATGAATCAATTAAAGTCTTCCTTATGGATGACACATGTGATGGTTGTAAAACATCAGCATATAGTCATACTTGCCCGAATTGAAACGAACCAATCACAGTTCCTACTACTCATCGATATCAGAATCCAGTTACTTATAATTGAAGACCTAAGTGGATGAAAGTGATAAGTCACAAAAATGATATTCAGAGAAAAACGGCATTGAAGAGTGGCAAAGTAATTAGCGTTTAATTATTTAGTTATTGAATTTGTGAGATTAATATATGATCAGTTCAATTAAAGATGTTATTAAGACTGCATACCTCATTAAAAAAGAAACAAAATATTTTCAGGAAAATAAAAAAAAACGTTATTTGTACTTAGCACCTTTATTCATTGTAAACATTTACTTTTTGAAGAACATCTATATTGGTTGAAGGTGATAAGTAGTAAAATAATAGTGTTAGTTTCTACTGTTTATATAGGATGTTGAAGAAAACTCACCATTTATTGGAAAAATACGAAAACTTTATTCATAACACAGTTGAATTTGAAACAAAATATGAATGCACTCATAAAATATAAAACTAGCACAAATTTTATTTATTTTTTCATTTCTTGGCCTCTTTTCCTTTCTTCTTTTTTCTTAGACTCTATGTTTTCTCCATTTGAACTCACCTTTGCTATAACACGTTCATAAAAATATCTGTATTGCTTGAGAACGAAAGGTACCTGCTCTCGTAAATTCTCAATTTTCTCATCCGATAGGTGATCCAGACTTTCAGCTCGAGGGAGACGAATTGAGGGGTCTACTGCGTTTTGCCGTTTCAATAAACACACTTCTTTGAATGGTGATTCTTCTTCGTAGGAAGTTTTGTAAGAATAATATCCAAATTTTTCAACCTTAATCCATTTTATAAAGACCCTACAGTTGACTTTTTCGTTATCGGTGTTTTTTTTCTATTCCCCAGTTGGAGCTGGGTTGGCAAGTATTCGAAAACACGGAAATGATGCTCCATATCAGTAACGTGGTTATTTTTACTACCCTTACTTATGATATCTTTACTGTTGAGGAAGGTATAAGTTTTCATGTTTCCGGAGCACTTTCTCTATCCTCCCAAAATCCCTATCTGAATCTAAAAATGAGTGGCCCACTTCGGGAAACTTGTGTTCTACTGTTTTATAATAGCCTCTCAGAATGAGAAGTTGATATAAGCAAATCAAGATAAAATTTTTATTCTGCCCGGCGCAAGAGTCCGACCAGATTATCAGATGATTCCTGTCCCTCAAACTATCATCAAATTCCAGTAATGTTAACAACTTGCTACTTCTGTGCTTCCACGGCGTGCAATGTCTTCTGTCCATGTGAAAAAGTTGGCTCTGTTTTGATTGTTGGTGATCGAGTGTACACCAAGGTTATAAAACCACATCTGTCTCGCAAGTAGAAAGCTTTAGACGTAGTTAATCTTGGAAGTGGCATGGTTTGTTGTAAATCAACAGTCAAGTAGACCACCATTTTGTCACACTCAGCTCTCTTTCTATCGTTGCGTTGAAGTTCATAGGCTTGATGATACCTCAGTTTGTGCTCTGCATCTCCTTCCCCTGCATCGCAAGTACTGCAGGTATCACTTCAGGGGTGCCCGAATGATAAATTAAATTCAGTTTCAAAAATCCGTCTATATGTGCACAGTTTAACTTTGAAATCAGCGGGTTTATTTGCCTCATCACATGTCTCAATATACAAACAATGTATTTTTTGCACGGATAGTAAAGGTGACAGATATCTTTTGTTCGGATTCTTATGTCTGGAATAATGCGACTCTTCACTTGGAATCTATTGAATGTGGTTCTTAACAAACTGAAATACCTCGTTGCCGATTTTGTGGGGTCTGCTTTGATGACGTCCCCTCATATCTGGGGGAGGAGCTACAGCACCAGTATTCAAACGTCTTTGAATCTGTTCAATTTTCTTTCTACCAATCTGGTATAATGAACAAAATGCTTTTTTACAGACCCTATCTGACGATCGCATGTGACATAATACTGGTATGTTGCGTTCCTATGTTTCGTGGCAACTTTTTCACTTATTCGATGTACATCTTTAAGGACTATAGATTTGAATAACAAAGCATTTTTGCATTCACATCTAGTTTTTAAAAACTTGAGAATATTTCTCTTCTCTGATCATTGTTGAATCGTTCATTGCATTTATACCGGCAGTTTACATTGCAAAGTGTTCCAATATTGGGATGTTTTTCTGGCATGGATTTTCCTTTCTGGGATACATAACTAAGACCTTTTTCTCTAGCTATAGCCGCAGCACGTCGCTTCCATATACAGGCTGAGTCAGTTTTTTGTAGCCAAACTGCAACAGGAGATAGAACAAGTGTTGTTAAGAAGAAAAGTTCAATAAACATATGTCGTAGAAGGCTTCGTTTTCGAGATACAGGGTGTTGAAATTGAAAAAAAAATTTCGTTTTTTCCGAATATCTCCGGAACCGTTTATCGTACAGGAAACAGCTTTTGTAAGCATTTCCTACTCATAGTAAGCTATGTTCTGTCTGATAAATTTTTTTTTTTACTCATAATTGGTGAAGATTTTGAAGGGGTAGTGGGTGTTTTCCTCCCCAACTCCTACGCCAGTGGAAAAAAAACGGTTTTGAGACAACCATTCGAACCGCCAATGTTTTCTACACAAAAGAGGTACTTGGTTATAAGCTCTAAAGTTCACCGCTTTCGAGAAAAATCAACTTTTATGTTGAAAAACATGGTCAATCCTTTGATTTTGTTACTTGTTCTACTTGTTTGAATAAATTTCGTCTAATTAGTAAGAATTGACCATGTTTTTCAACATAAAAAGTGATTTTTCTTGAAAACGGTCAACTTTAGAGCTTATGACCAAGAGTACCTTTTTTGCGTAGAAAACATTGGCGGTTCTAATGGTTGTCTCCAAACCGTTTTTTTTCAGTGGCGTAGAAATCTTCACCAATTATGAGTAAAAAAAAAAATTTTATCACACAGAACATAACTTACTTACTATGAGTAGAAAATGTTAACAAAAGCTGTTTTCTGTACGATAGACGGTTCCGGAGATATTTGCAAAAAACGAAATTTTTTTTTCAATTTCAACACCCTACCCTGTATCTCGAAAACGAAGCCTTCTACGACATATGTTTATTGAACTTTTCTTCTTAAAAACAGTGAACTTTAGAGCTTATAACCAAGTACCTTTTTTGTGTAGAAAACATTGGCGGTTCGAATGGTTGTCTCAAAACCGTTTTTTTTTTCAACACCCTGTATCTTGAAAACGAAGCCTTCTACGACATATGTTTATTGAACTTTTCTTCTTAAAAACACTTGTTCTATCTCCTGTTGCAGTTTGGCTACAAAAAACTGACTCACCCTGTATGTGTATTTCTACTCCTTTTTCTAGATACATATTCTTTTTTGGGAAATATCTTCTTTTTTTTAGTATTTTTGCATAGATTCCGTAACTTTTCTTCTGATTCAATTTCTATATCGTCAATATTAGACAAAGTCACTAATGATGGTGAAGGATGAAACAGTAGATTTTTCTCGTTGCATATCATCTGATTGAGCGGTATGTTATCATCATCATCAGAAGTATTCAGATAAGAGGAGCTGGGCTGATAATCATTGTTATTGGAGTTGTCGCTTTCAGACTTTGTTTCGGAATCTGTAAAAGAAAAGTACGTTTAGGTTTAGTTATCAACTGAAAGTGGAATTCTTGGAAATAAACGAGCAGTAACTATTATACTACTATATTCATTATTTTTTAATTTTACTTGACTTCAGTTGGAGCAAGTTTATTTAAATATATTGCCTATAGAAAAAGATAAACAGCAAATTAATAAAAAATGTTAGTTTTTTCTTAGTACTGTCCTGTCGATATTTTATACGCAATATTTTTTTTTTTAGATAAAATAATGAATAATTTTGCACTTATCATCACTATAGGTCCTCACTCTGGATTTATTTAAACTTCTACACGAGCTTCCTCCTCGAATAACGTCTGTATAATGTGAACATGACGGTTCACTCTCTTCAGGATCTTTAATATGGGTTCTTGGTTGCTGAATTATGGAATCAGGTGGACATGATGAATTTTCTCGAGACGCTGCAATATATTAATGAACATGATTCTAAAGCACAAACAATACCACAATATCAGAACTTGTAAACTATGAGATACGTATGCTTACCATGCAAATCGCCAACTCCCACTTCCATAGAAGTGCTGTTAGGTTGGATTTGGAAACGATAGTTTTGGAGGTTATGATATGTCTTCGGTGAACTTCCGTTATTTAAATATACACAGTCATTATCAGTATTAGGTCCTGATAGCTGTAAAGCCATTTCACACATTTTTTTACCTCTTGAATTCATTTTTCTCATAAAAAACACTCAAAACAATAGTGGCAAAGACAGGTCGAAACGCGTAACAAAACAAAAATGTGATGGATGAAAGCGCTATGTGCTTTTGGCACTGTCATGAACCCGAACGATGCAAGTGGATGTAGGTGCTAAGTGCACTTAACACCTTCATCCATTTTTAAAATCGAATAAATTCCCTCAATGTTCATGAATGATGAAGATTTTAGTACATATGGACTTAACCTTCATCCACGCAAATATCTCAATTTTCAGTAAAATGTTGCTTAACACCTTCATCCACTTAGGTCTTCAATTGTTTCCTGCGATAAAATTAATTAGTTGAACGATTTTTCCCTAATTTTCTGTGGCCCACCCCGGGCAAACGACGTCACTTTTTCTAATTCTTAGAGTTTTTGACAAATCTACATTCTAGCCAGTTTAGAACGATACTTCAACCACCATCCTACCCTCTGTACTTTTCTCTCTGATACCTCTTTAGACTACGCGTTAGTATTCAGTACTAACCGTCCTTCCTCTTCGCGCAATGACAGTTGACTTACGGCGACCTGTCGGTCCACCACCTGCTATGTATTTATTTATTTATTATTATTAAAGTGTTTTGTCTCAGCTCATGACATCGAACTTCGGCCAAACAACATAACTTTTTTCAATTGTTAGAGTTTTTGAAAAATCTGCAGTCTAGCACTTTAACGACCACCCTACCCTCTGTACTTTTTCTATCGAACTTCTGACACCTCTTTACCCTGCGCTATTTATAAATAGGTGGTACCAACATTTCTTACAACACACCTCAGGTCGTATCCAACAAAACGAAGGTATTCCGGTAGATTAAATAACAAAATTAATTAATCGCAATCAACAATAATTAACGTATTACAATACTTACCCATACATAAAACACAGATAGAGGTATTAGCAAAATTCATTTCTCTGAGGTATTTAGCCAAGGTCATTCAAGAAGAGAAATTCCCACAATTACTATATATATGAATTAACTGCTGACGCGGTATCATGAGTACAAACCTGTGGTTTCGACATTGCAAATTTTAGGGCGTTTCTTTAGTCTTCCAAAATTTTTACCACACGATTTCTTCTGATTCTGTTGAAATTTCTAGCATCGATAAATCTCCCCTTCTACTACATATCTGTAAGATAAATATTCGTTATTGTATGTCGTCATTAATTATCATGTTCATCTGAGTATTTGACTCCTTAATATCATGTACGGACAAATTTGGGGCAGATATACCATCGAAGATATGTGAGATGGGTCTCTGCTCGAATACCATCTATACCTACAGCTTTTTTCCTTTTTAGATATAGTATCATATTTTTCACTTCAGATGGGCATGTTGGCATTACATACATGAAATGTACGTTTGTCTTGTATAATTTTCATATAAATTCTCATAGGTTTTTATATTGTTAACTAGATGTTTGTCTATATTCGTGTAGAATTCATCGAAGACATTACATACCTCTTTTTTTTTTCTTCGTTATTTTAATCTTGCCTTTCATTTTCCTAATAGAAGATTGATTAGTTGATTTATTTTTTAATTCTTTGATTGTGTTCTATAGAAATTTATTATTAGTTCCTTTAACGATTTTTTTTCTGTAATATGAATGTTTGGCTTTATGTATTACTGTATTTAATTCAGTTTTGTAGATATTTTATCGGTTTTTTAGGTCGTAACCCCTGTTTTACTGTATAATTTCTGTAGATTGCTCCTATGCTTAATGGAATATAGTATTGATTTTGTTATCCTCATGAATTTCGTAGTTTTATTTTTATTGTATGATTTTCTATGCTCCCAGTTATAATATTGAGGAATGTTTTGTTGTAGGTTCTACTTCCAGTAGATCCAGCCAATTCTCCCAATTCATGTTTCTAAGTTCTCCATTTAAAGCATCATAATTGATGTATTTTATAAATATTTTTTATTGAGCTTCGACTTTATTTATTAGTTTCTTCAAATACTGATTGGACAGTGACTGGAGAATGGTCCGTGATTGCAAATCTGATTAAAGTAAAGTAAAGAGAGTATTTATTCACATATTATGTTAACATAAGAGATTAAAATAGTCATTTAAGTTCGCAAAGGAACTTGTCAATGACGTAAACAAATCAATTTGTATAATACTACCGATTATGATCGGTATTGAGGAGTCATTCAAGTTGATTCACCTTTTGATAAAAATGTGATCGAGACAACTTCATCGTTTTGATGAATTCTAGTTTTTTCGTTAATCAGCGATTGAAAACCGTATTCAGATGAGACATTTAGATATTCGTTCAATATTTTATCAGGTTTGTACTTATTTATATTGATATCACCAGTTATGATTGATATGTCAGAGCTGAGCGAATTTATGGATAGATAATTATCTAAACCTTCGACAAATTTTTTTTTAGTTAATTCAGGGTGATATATACATAGCTAATAATTCCCAAGTTTGATTTTATAATATCAACTTGTCATGTATTGTTTTACATTAATGAATCATTTCAATTTTGTACTCGTATACAATTTCATTCTTTATGTACGTAATAACATTAGAATTTTGATCGAAGTTATCATCATTGTAGATATTTGGATAGCCATTTATTTGGCATAACTCGACATTTACCTTACGTGTTTCTGTGAGAACGATACAGTCAAAATCTTTTGTAAATGCTTCTAAGAAGACTTGAAAGGATGGTAAATTTGTATAAAGACTACGAATATTTGAGAGTATTAATTTGAAGTTCTTGTTTGTATTTAGTAATTATATGAATGAATATTATGTATATGGGAATTTTCCGGTAATCCTTTAATAATGACGATATAAAAGATGCTTCTATGTACTAGTTTGAATTTCCTGGAGAATTGTTAGGAATAATTTATTTAATGAACGTTATTTCAAGATGATGAAAAATATGTTTGATGAAAATATTAATAATTCAATAACGATCAAAACTCTCAACAACTTCATGGCAAAAGAATATCTTAGGGACGTTTCAACCCTCCTTGAAAGAAATTAAGTGACCCTTCATACGGAAACTCTTCACAAACCTTTATCACATAATATGAAAGTTCGTTGTGATTATATTGAAAATCATAATTATTATAATTAAAGAGTATAACTTACTAAATCAACAGGATCGTTGACGGCTGTGTAGCTATTGGGAGGTGTAGCATATACAGCGACTACTTCTTCTAGATTTGGGAACTCTGGTCCCACATCTACCAGCCTATCTGAGAATATAACAACATTCGTCATGCCAAGGACGTGTAGGTACTCATCATATTCGCTCTTCCTGGATAAGGTAACATTGAGATGACTCAACTGAGGTTATCATTGTTGAATGATTTTTTGTCAGCTCGTGAGGCACATAATCATAGGCGCCCGAAGGGGGGGGAGCAGCCCCTTGAAAATTAGCGCATTGCGCAAAATAAAGAGTCAATCAGTTAATCAATCAAAACGCCGTTTCGAGTTAATAGCTTTAATCATCACATTATTTATTGTGTTTTCTAAAATTAAATTTAAAGTAATTGAAAAAAATTGTGAACCTACTAATTTGTTTTCTGGTTGTGAAACGGACCCGCTTGGGTCGGTATATATTGACCCAACTCAATTTGAATTAGTTTATCTCAAGGCTCGTAGTGAAACGTGCCTTGTGATTCTAGACTGGTGAATTGTTTGAGCGCCAATTGCTTACTGAAAAACTATAAATATAAATGAATTCACAGCCTAGCACCACGAGATGGTTTATTAATTGATGGGAATTAGAAAAACAATACAAGTTCAACTTAACAATTTGATTTATTCCAGATGGAATTTGGTGATTAACAAAATAAATTTACAGTTTATATAATGTATTAATTTATAAATAAAAGGAATTTTGAAGTAACAATTACAAAATTAAATCAATTTGTATATAAAGAAATTTGGGTAAATAGTTATGAAATTACTCAATTACTTAATTGAAAGAATGAATAGTTAAATAGTAAAGAGACCACGAATGGCTCTAAAAAAATCTAGCGAAATACAATTTTGGTGAAAAACAAAATCAGAAAATGAAATAGTGGTCACTCAACAAGAAAATGTTACCCTCCTTGGAACTCGTAGGAACTGGAAGCTGGTCATGTCAGGAAAGTCACTAAACCGTCTTGGAGTGAAGGGGTGAGGAACCTCAGACGTTCAAACCCTGTAATGTCAAAGAACGAACAGTACCTGACTTGAGATCAAAGGACAAGTAACACCGTCGGCCGGAATAACCAAATGATTCCACCTCCGATAATGTTATCTTCCCCAATATGTAATACACTATAACAAAATTGATATCTTGAAGAGATATAAATTTAGACAAAAATATAATTTAATCTGTAAGAATTATATAATTACAAGAATTACTTAAAATTGAACAATAATAATACGTGACTGAATTAACGATACTAATAAATGAGATAGAAAGAAAAATAATCAAATTGTGATTGAAAAGAAATAACCAAAACGTTGAATTTGCTAGCACAAATCTAGAAACTTGAATTGAATTGCATCAAATTGATGTATTACTCTACTCTGAAATCACGCGAACGCAGCAGTCCTGATAATTAAAAATTCAATAAGCAATAATTGAATAATACCTTGTGATAATTCCAAATACTATTTACAGCACGATGCAGACGAAGAGCTCTGAATACTACGTATCAGATTTACAAAATGGCGACTCTTACGAATCACACAAAAAAATAGCATGTGCCAATGCGGAATTAAACTTACAAGGACTACAGAAATATTATCATGAGAACCTGCCTACGTTCCTATAAATTATTCTCTTACAAGAGTTACAATAATCAATGCTGTGATGGAAAAGATATTCTTTGAAATATGCTATCCGCCAAATGATTGAGTGTGCCCCCCTAAGCAAATCGAGATAAAAAATCCGCCGAAATATTATCACAATCAGGCTTTGTACATCCAGACGTTCAATAACAAATCTAAATCAAATTAAATAGCCTGATGTGATGATATTTCGGAAGCAAAATTAAGAAAATGTATTTAACAATAATGAATTACGAAATCTCGACTTACCCAGGCAGAAGGAACACACTACAATGAGTTCTCTTCGACTTCCGTTATTCTACCTCCCACTTCGCGATATATAGTGACATCTCACATCAGGAATGGTAGTATCAATAATCTATGTTTTATTGACCGGCAGATATCTTTAAATATCATATGACAAGTTTCCTAGCCGACAAGAATTCTACTCTGTTCTTTAAAGAGTTCTATATATAATCACGTAACGCAACCCGTTCGTTACAGCTGTTACTAGTTTAGTAGCGAAGACAATAGTAGGCTGAATAGTACAACGATTGAAAGGGCATACTCTACGCCAACACCATCATCACGCTCTCCTTCAGTAGGGTGGTTTCAGATTTGGAAGTTAATAATAACGTCACGCGTTGTACTTCAGTCGTGAAACATTTACGCCTTTCCCATAAATATTATCAGTTCACTAATAATCTCCCAGAATAGAATTATACCGCGATATCTATGACATCTCAGAAGAGTTCATAACAACTCAATATAAGTAAATTCGAGAGAAGTGATTCATAATTCTGGATTGTCAATTAGAATAGTAAAATATGAACAAAATAGAAATTACATCATATTAAAACGTCTCATTACACTGCAAAAACGATTAAATATTTATCTGCTGATCTAAAAAATCAAAATTATGTATAGTTCAAAGAAAAATATACCAATTTCCGTTTTTGGATAGCTTAAAAAGATGTATGTGGCAAATGTGAAGAACTATCAATAAAAATAAAAGATTCTACATTGAATTATACGGCTAAAATAGTGGCAGTTACCGGAAAAATGTTCCGTCTCAGAAGTTTTAAAAAGTTTTATTCATCATTAAAAGATGTTGGCAAAAGAAGCGTAGATGATGAAAACACATACGAACTAGTTATGGATTTTATGCAAAACCACCCATTAACTGGAAATTTTTTATTACAGACAATTTTGGGTGAATTGTTTTTATGTTTATGATCTAAAAAACAAAGACCAGCAAAATGTACACTGATCACGAGGGTATTGTCTAAAAAGATGCAAACGAGGTGTGCTGTATGAATGCATAGAAAAGTATATTCCTCCTTCAGCTACAAAACACCACCAAAGGCAAAACAGAAACCACTCTGTTTTAAGATTTATGTTGGGCTCTCTACGAAACGAAAGATGGCCTAAAACAGTGTTTCCCAGTTACAGGTCATAGTTGCCTATCTTGTGATGGACATTTTGGTTGTATAAAAAGACAAGACGTTTGAAACGGGAAGACCGAATCTATACGCCCCTACAATAGTCGAACATTATTGACGAATCCTCTAATAACAATGATTAATGAATTCAATTCTCCTGGAAAATAATGAAATAATTTTTGGTTCACATAAGTGGTGGCCCAAGTATTTCAAAAAGTTTGCATCACCGGCGGAACTTCAGTCAGGAGAAAGCGTACTTTTTAAAAATCACTGAATATTTATATTGACAGATGGCCCATGAAGTCCTCATAGATTCGAGCACCAGTATAGGCTTGATAAAAAATACGTTTAAGCTGACTCGACCTTATACATGTTTTATTGATCTTCTGTAGACAAGACTTTTCCTGTAATGAATCCCAACAACGGAAAGAAAATCGGCGACGTTAAAAAGGTACTCCATTATATTTCCGAAGAATCTAAGAATTTCTACTATATTATCATTGCCTGGCCGACTTCAACCAGGTCTTCTGACTCGGATAATGAAAATTAACGTATTATTTTATAAGAGTTCTTTGAAAAATTTTATTAAAAACTGAAAAAAAGCATCGTTAAGTCCACAACTATCTACTATTAAGTTTATAAAAAATATTTCAATTTGTGTTTCTTTATTCATTTGTACACTTAATTTTGTTGTGTAGTTTCTTTATGCTCAAGCGTATAAGGAGTAAATTGTATTAAAAGTAATTGATTTTTTTAAATCTATCTCATATTCCTTATTGAAAAAGTCCATAGATTAGATGGCTGCAAAAAGTCTGAAAACAAGTGCAATTATTAAAAAAAACTGTCGGACAGATTTGCTTTCGTAAGTATTTTATATTTGACAAAATATAATCTACAAGAATCTCGTTTTTCAATGTTAAAGACTGATCTAATACATTTTTTTTGAAGAAGCAGACTTCCGTGACTATCTACTGAGTTGCCCCAAAAGATAATTCCATATTAAATTGTTCAATTGACATAAGCATAGTAGGTGGTTAAGCTAGAACTTAAATTAATTGAATTACTCATTACTCTGAATTGATAACATAGCTTGGGAGCTAAATAATTGATGTGTTCCTTCCATCAATATCTAGAATCTACAATTAACCCTAGGAATTTAGTATGTTGCGATACTATTAGATTCATGTCATCAATTTGTAATGCAAAGACGTCTTCATGTTTGTAAACAGTATGGAATTGAATGATATGTTTTTTTGTTATGTTCAAGGCAAATGCTTTGTTCTTAAACTTATTTTTTCAAAAGTTCGAATGATTCTTCTGCTTTGATTTCAGATTATCAATAGTGGGAGCATTGATAACAGCTGAAGAATCTTCAGCAAATGTAACTGGATCCCTGTTCAGTGTCTTAGGCAAGTCATTTACATACACTATGAACAATAAAAGACCCAGTGTTAAGCTTTGTGGTAGCCCTACATTGATTTCTTCCCAGTCTGAATATATAGAGCCTATACCTTCATATACTTTGAGACGTTGTAGTCTATTCCTCAAATATGACTCTATTAGGTCATTTGCTACACCTCTGATACCTATTCTATCTAATTTTGTGAGTAGTCTTCCATAAGGCAATGAATCATATGCTTTGGACTGGTCTAAATTCATTGTGACTGTTTTTTGATAATTTTTAATAAATGTGATAATGTTATTTATAATTTGGTATAGTGTTCTTTCTGTTGATCTACCTTTGAGATAAGCATTTTGTGGGATTGAAAGAGATTATTTCTCAAAAAAAATTTTTTCAATCTAATTAATATTATCCTCTCAAATTTGGAACATTTTTCAATAATAAACGATTCAATTGAAACACCTATCATTTATTAGCGGTTTCATTCACATCATTTTGTGATTGAAGTTTCACTTGTAAATATTTGTAATTTTTTTCTCCATTCATGAATATATTTTGTTTGTAATACAATGTCAGTCTTGGTATAAGTCAGGGTGTTGGTTAGGTATTTAAGTGTCACAGTGTCCTAGAATAGACCAAATAATTAGAGCTGCCTCATGTATTCATATAATGTTACCTATTTCTAACATCATTCTATATCGATTTCAATCTAGATAATTAAAAATCGTTATTTCAAAACAGAACCAGATTCGTAAAATATGTTCCGGACATTCATTGAGGTTAATGATAGGAATTATGCTTATTCATTATTTTTCTTTGAAGTTGTTACTATGAAACTTGGAATTCTCTTTGAGGAAAAATTTTACTGGTGGAACATAAATATAAAAGGTTTTGTAGAGAATATTAGTTGATAGTTGCTGGTATCTCAGTGAGCCTGTCAGTGTCTATTGATATTTAATAAGTACGTTCATATTTTTCATAACCAGGAAAAACTTATTCAAATATATTGTATCAAAACATCCACATATAGACCATATTTAATTTGAAGTAGAACGATTATTAAAGACAATTCACAGCACATTTTAGAAGTTAGAAACTGAAACAATACATTCAGTAGATGTTCAAAACGTGTTTGTGGAACCTGTTTGAATTATTTGTTAAAAGAATGTAATAATTCCACATCAAAAATTTCATACAATTCAAAAGAAATTGAAATTTAGAAACGGTTCTGGATAAAAGATTTTTTTTAAATACTGCAATAGCACGAACTGGAACTTTACTTCTTGGTTAGGTGTTAATTATTCCAATGTATCCTACAAAAAACGTGATTTGTGTGAAATGTGTAGAACAAATACATTAAAGTCGGTGAGATTCTGCAATTTTGAGACAATAAAAGTTATTACAATTGTATCAGTGGAATTTCCAAATGTCATAAATTCCTGAGCTCAGCTCAATTAAAATATACTGTATATGTATAGACACAAAGAGTAATATATTCGGTACAGTCGCCGAGTTGCATTCAGCGTTCACTTTTATAGCAGAGTTGCGTCTCGTGAACAAAATTTGTTCCCTGCATCATGTGGTCGGAAAAGGACAAACGAAATGGATACCAATTATTATGTGCAATGTCTGCAAGGGTGAAATTTAGAATATTTTTAAATTTGTAGAACAATTTCTACTTTAAAATCACATTAACCTTCAAACAGAACAGATTAGTAGAAGAATGACAAAAATGTGATATTTGATTATAATTTAACAGATGTAACCTACGCCTATCTCCAGTTAACATATGTACATTTACCCAAGAAACACCCTGTATAGCTTTCCTCTTTTAAATTCGATATCTATCACATATTTAGTAGGTTATTTGTACGTATTTTTTTGGATGCAATAACATCAACATAACACATACGAGTACATATATTATCTCCAAGCCGCAATTCTAAGTAAGTAGGGTAATTGTAGGTATATTTTGGATAAAATAACATTGACTGAACACATAAGAGAACATGATCGTAAAGCGTTGACCCACTTCTAAGTATCCGATCTGTTTATAAATCTATTCAACAATATTGCGATTGATGCATTTCTTTAATATAGCGGAATCTTTTGTTGTCTACTTCTTCCATTACTGTGCTGGAGCTTATTCCACAGAAGGGTTTTGGTCTGACAAATGGTGTTTCATCGCCTTCATTTGCGAGATCGTCTGGTTTTTGTTATCCTGCGTTGCAGAGGCGTGCCCAAGAGGGGGGTTATCACTCGTTATCAGTTCAATCAATGAATCTATAGTTTCATGGAAAAAAAAACATATTATTTTGAAAACACCCGGACTACAGGCTTACAGCTTCTAGCAACATGAAAATAAACTGAATGATAAATATAAAATAAAAAATATCTTTAGTAACAACAAAAAATCCATATAACATTATCATACTAATTAAATCGAAATCTCACTTTAAAATAACAATAAATAAACTTCAGTAAGGTACTTCAAAAACGAGCACAAACAATAATATTGAGTGAAACATTACAGACAAAAATTCAATTTTAGCTTCTTTGTTTTGCTCAAAAAATCTATGACCTCTTCAACACTTATTGGAATTTCTCGATGAATATTCAGAAGAGCTAGTCCATTGAGCCTTTGTTCTTCCATAGTATTTCTGAGGTAGGTTTTGAGCCGCCTCATAGTGGAAAATGTCCTCTCATTTGAAGAGGTTGTCACTGGTATAGTGACGAAGATTTTCAAAAGTTTGTAAAGATTGGGAAATAAGTCGATTTCTTTATTTGAGGAAAATCAGTGCATCCATAACATTTTTTGGTTTATTTTCAATATCTTTAAAAATGCTGTATCATAGTGTGACTTCTCCCAGAACAATATCAAAACTTTGAACTTCTAAAAAGTGTTCGTAGGCGGTATACAACTTATTCAATTCACCTATGTCTACTTTTATTTCATCTTTTGATTCTTTTGGGACTTTTGGGAGTAGTACATCAAAACTAGTTGAAATATCCTCATGTTTCAAAAATCGATCATCTAGATGTGAAATAAATGTGTCTAAAAATGAAATAAAGATTCCTCGCGCCTATATGCTTGCGACAGCACGATAACTACCGATAGGAAACGACGCTTCCAGATCTAAGAAATGTCGTGAATGAAGTATTCTATCGGCCGGATCCTGGGGGGGGGGGATTTCCAACCCCCCCCCCCTTGGGCACGCCACTGCTGCGTTGTCTTTGTCTAGTTCATTTAAATTTCCTAAGCATTCCTAGACCATACCATCTTAGAGCTAATTACGTGGGAGCTTAGGCCGTCGATGGCTGCTTGACTATCCGACATGATATTTCTTGTCTACGAAGGTCTCTTTTTTCTACAGCGTGAATGTCCGCTTAGAAAAAGCTCAGGAATTTGCCTAGGCTTTCAGAGTATTAGGTTCCAGGCCCATATACCACTATTCTACTACCAACTGTTGTTTTGAAGCCATCAGTGTATCTTTCTACAGGGAGGGATGGTGTTTTCATACCATTCACTTCCGCGACTTAGTTTCGTTTCAAATTCTTTTACTATACTATACTTTTTTTTCATCTTATCTTGTGGCATACTCCAGGTTTGCTGATTTACTGGTAGGGGTCCATACTTGGGTTTGGTCGTTCCCTCTCCTATCATTCTATAGGTTGTCCTTGTTGTCGTATTCTCCATTACCATGTGGAGGGGGTGTGAGGTTTAGGATTACTTCTATAGCAGCCGTCGGGCATGTTCTCATAGCACCTGTTATGCATACACAGGCTAGTCTTTGGATTTTCGATAGATTTATCCTTGAACTAGCCCTACTAGTCTCACTATTGCTGTGTACATTCAACGAAATGGGCTAGATTTACCTCCCCAGTTTTTTCCCGCAAAGTTTCTGCACACCATTAGGGATTTTGTAGCTTTGGTAGTTATTTCTTTTTCATGTTTACTCCAGAGGAGTTCTGTATCTAGTATAATTCCCAGATATTTTATCTCTGACTTCCACTCAATAATGCCACTATCCAATTTGAAGGTTTTGAGGTTAGGATTCCTTTTCTCTGTAAAGGCAATTAAGGTGGTTTTGGTGGGGTTGACATCAAGTCACATCGGTAAGCACTAATCTCTAGTGTATTCAAGGATTTTATGAACCATGTCGCAGAGGACGTTCTCGAACTGATGTCGTTGGCATAACTCTGAGAGAGTTGCCCGAGGTTGGTCAGATCGCTGAGGAGTCAGTCTTCAATCAAGCCCCACATAACTCGGGACCCCACTTTCCTTTGGGGTCATCCTCTAGTAGTGCAGATAGAAATAGTTTCTGGTCCTATTTTTGTCTTTGCTATTCTGGTAGCAACAATCACCTGGTCGTAGTACTCCTCTAGTGCTCTTATATATATTTGATATAGATATCAAACGAGGCAGTCATCATTTGATATCTATATCTGATAGGCTTACATTAAAGTTTCTTTAATCCCCAGGGTATCCTGGATTTCATTTGTCAGTTTGGTAAGCTGGCTAGAGTTCCAAACTATTTTGACTGATGTTTACTATGTGTGGTAGAATAACACCTTGCCCTTGTTGAAGAATACCTACAGTATTAGGTTCGCTCCCAGGAAAGTAAGTATCTAGTAAGCCTGAGCTCTTCTCTTTTCACTTTCTGTATAGCTATCATCTGGTTTCTTCAGTGCCATTGCGTTATCGAATCTATTTTATGCCATGACTTTATGCAGTACTGCCGCAGCAATTGTAGAGTTGATATTTTCAAAGAATTTTTTGAATCTCATCTTCTTAGCCTTCCTTACTTCTATATTGTAGGTGGTGAATTTCTCTGTATAGCTCTGCCGAACTCCATTACACTTGGCTCTATTAAAGAGTTTTCGTGTTTCGGATCCTAGTTTTGCCAGATGATCATCCCACGAACGGAGGTCCCAACAATTTTTGTTACGTTCTAAGGGGCAGCTCGATTCGTTTGCATTGAGTATTGCCTCATTTATATCTTTAAGGTCATTTTCCAGTCCGAGGTGATGTCTAGCTTTCCGATTCTGGATACGTGATAAATTTACTTTAAGATTGGTGATATACTCCCAATGTCGGGTGATGTTTGTCTCATTCCGCTTCCGTTTCTCGTTCTGGGGTTGAACCTTTTGTACCCATACCCTGAACTTTATGCTCTAGTGCTTTTTTCCTCGGTTCCTCAAGTGTAAGTCCTTGTTTGAGGCAGCGCAGATACCAGCTCAGCTAAGTCGAGGCATTTTTCTTTTTCGGTCTTTTGTTCGGGGAGCTTCCCATCTAGAAGCAGAGGACGAGGAAGAGTGGGATGTGAATGCTCCCTTACTCCCTCTCTTTCCTTCCTTCCTTCTCTCCCTTCATATCTTTCTTATGAGGTGGTCTCACATGAGATGAAGAAAGTTTCTTCTGTGGGCGGATGTCATGCTCCGTGTTAGTTTTAGTTTTTGCTGTATTCATAGTTGAATCCATGAGTAGCTAGGAAACTGAAAGGTCAATTCCTGCGGAACCCGCGTGCAGAAGCAAGGGCACTTGAACCACGCAGCCATCAGCATATGCTATTCCACCTTGGGCTGAGAGGATTTTTATTGTGGTTCCCACTCACTTGGCCGATCGGTTAAGGCATCCCCCACTCAAGTGATTACTGAACTTGGTATGTATCTGGCAGGTTTCCACGGAAGGATCGTCGTACTGTAGCTGTGTTTCCTGATAGATTTGGAATTTCTGGGTCAACGAGGTGCAATGCCCTATGGCTCTAGGTGCATGACCACATAAATCCCGTTTGAGCTGTCCTTGGTTTCAATACCTCTCCCTGTCCCATCAGGTTCAAGGAGGGGCAGCTACTTGGCTCTCCCACCAACGATGAGGTCTCACAACAAGGGAGAGTTCTGGATCCTTAAATTTATTAATTTAACAGTATAACATGTCTGGCTTTAGGAACTTAAATGTATCATAGTTTAGTTTCCTTATGAAATAATTTTGTGTTATTCATTCCATAAGATTTCAGCTGTTCGCGTTCAATGGATCTGAAACTGTTTAAGAACTTAGAAGACGACCATTTGATTAATAGTAAGTATGGAAGCAACAAATTTAGTAGACTAACTTAATAGATGTTCTAATAGTAAAATCACAACACCTTTTTTAATTCCCTTTTTTAACATCCTTATTCATTACCGAGTTTTTTAAATTTTATGCCAATTTAACTAGCATCATCGGAGAAAAAACTAGATTAAAATTCTTGGTTACTGGAATTTATTTCTGCAGAAAATATGGAGGTCTTTACATTAATATTTCTCAATCGGATAAAAAAATAATGGGAATGTAAAAAGCGCCAAATTTGTGGCATAGATAGTTGCCAAAAGCTGCATAATGAACTTTTGCATCATAGAAAAGTTGAAGAAAATGAACAACGTCCAGTTACTTTTAAAGATCAATGCAACATGGTTCTCTCTTGATTAAACTCTATAAAACTTTACTCAAGGAATTTACATTATTCCTATTCATCAACATTTATTTATCTATCTGCAGTGTGGCCATTTAATTTAGAGAACCATGACACGTTGGAGTTTTATTCAATCATTAATTAGCCAGAATAAACGTGAAGAATATCATTGACACTTACCCTTTAATTTCACTAGACACTTATGATTTTAACACACAGGAAGGTAAGTAGGAAGGGTAAAACGCTAAATATTAATCAGATAAACTCGTACTCAACAACAACAATAATATTTAATGATAAAAAATAACAATTGAATGATAATGATAATAATAAAAGAATGAATGAAAATTAAAGATAATAAAAATGAGTATTATGATTAACTTTATTACTAAGAAGAATAAAAACTAAGATCAAAATCTATACTCAAATAAAATACCTAGATAATCAAAATCAACTAAAAGGGAAATAAAATTAAGATTAATAAATTGATATCCAACCAGGATGAACCTAGGGGATCGAAAATGGATGAAATGATTTGAAAGTATTCTTGAACTTAACTTTAATAAATACTGAGAAAAACAACTTTAATCAAAAATCTAAAACAACTCTGATTTAGCGAAATCCACCCTTCTTACCAAAAACACTCTGGAGAAACTATCAAGTTAAATTAATTGAAATTAAGTGTCACGTGATGTCTCAAGAGACTTATTCCAGCTAGAAAATATAACTGAAGGTTTTAGGCATTATCCATAGTATTTGTAATGCGTCCTTTTTCCCAAGAACCAATCTACAATTCGGAAACGGATCCCTGAATTGTTTAACCAATAAGCAATAAGATTTCTCTCTTGAGGTTTTTAGTACAGAATGTGGGGATTTCTAAATCTATCTGTCCTCTACTAAATATCACAAACTGATTTGAATGTACATAAAACATCTCCGGATGGAAAACATCAATATCTATCTTGTAGCAAACCATTAGTTTCTCGTCGTATATCGGGTATTGGTTCGACAGAATTATTATAGGTATCCTTTATTACTAACTTGTGTGGACTTTTACAACCTTCTTGACTTAGCTATGGTATCATACCTCCCTCGTTGAATCGAGGGTGAATTGTCTTATATTTATTTTAGGAATTCCTTAACTTCCTCGAGCTACATTCAATATTGGAAACATCTGGCAACCCCTGGATGTTCTTTACTGTTAGATATTTTAATTTTACATGAAACTTCAATTTTCTGAATATGATTTAGTTTCTTCAATATTGGAAATAACCTGTACTAAACCCTTGTTACATCAATCAGTTGAAAATAATTGCCTATAATGACTACTAAAAGAATTTTATTGAAAATATTACCGGTTGTTATTTCTAATGGTAATATAACAATGGGAACGTATGCGTTATTAGACGCTGCGTCCAGTGTGACTTTGATTCATCAAGATTTGGCTGACGTGTTGAATCTCACTGGACCTCAACATTCATTATGTTTACAGTGGACCAACAATCAAACAAATGAACTAGATGATTATCGAGTGGGAAGTTTCAAGATTTCTTCAGAAAATAATAATAAAAGTCCTTCCTCTATCTCGACAGACTATAAATATTGAAAACATTTCACGAAAATATCCATATATCGACAATAAAATAACATCTATGACTCAACAATTGGCAGATTATCAATGGGTATTGGAATGGTCCTGCAATGAGTAAAACCCTACTTGGATGGGTACTCCATGGTAACAGCAGCATGCCTCATGAAAGTAGCTATAAGCACTCGGTATGCCATATAAACTCCATATTTAAAGATGAGTTGGATATTTTACATGAACTAGTTAATGAGCAATGGAAATTGGACTCATTTGACAATCAGACTAGGCTTTTGTCCAAGGAGGATATGAGGGCTCAACAGATTCTAGATTCAACGATGATAATAACTAATGGAAAATTTGAAACTGGTCTTTTATGTAAGGTTATTGATTTTATTTTGCCTGAGAGTGGAGAGAATGCTTTAAGAAGACCAAGATGTACTAAAAGGAAGATTGATAAGAATGTGATTTATGGAAAAATGTATTTTGAGAAAATGCTTGACATGGAGAAAAAGTGTATATCACAAAACTGACAACGAACAAAATTGAGACATATTCTCCAACATTATGGTATTTGCCTCATTATGGTGTGATTAATGCAAATAAACCGAATGAACTAGGAATTGTTTTCGACGCTTCAGCAAAATCGAATGGTTTAAGTTTGAACGATTGTTTATTGAGTGTTCTTTGAGTTGCCTAAGGTTGTAAGATTCAAATAAGTCTGATAATGAATGTGTTTTGATTTTTCTCTTTTTGTATTTCTCGTACACACAAAAACAGTAATCAAGCATATTATTTATACCTTCCAACATTGTCGCTGTAGATCCGGAGTGTGGAGAAGGGTCTATTATTAGAATTTCGGTAACTAGGAGTTTAGAAGGTGAAAAAAGAATGAAGAAAGTCTTGCGAAATCAGATGAGTTACTAAGTTCCCGTTTCGGAAAAATGTTGATGACATTTAGAAAAAGGTATCACTTTCATTTTCTGCAACTGTTTGGAAAAAGACACTTTTTTAGAGGCACTTTTCTTCTTCACAAAATGGCATCAATATTTTTTGAAATCGACGTAGCTTGTGCACAACCTCATGTCGCTAGTACGTTACGTGGTTGATATCCGTTTAAGGATTACTAATGTAAAGACCTGTCCTTTCCTGCGTACATTTTCTGGAAACATAAATATTAGTAACTATCAATTTTAATTTAATTGTTTCTCAATTGATGCTTGCGTATCTGAAGAAATGTGAATAAGATGAAGAAAAAAAAGGTTTGTGATCATAATACTACTTGTGATTTTAATTCTAGACAGTATATGAATACTTAAATATTATATGTTATCGAATCTGTTTTAGAAGACTGCCTGGAATTTCTCTACCTGGTTGGTGTAGGATTGTATGGACATGGTCGAATTAGAAAAATTTTATGCTATTCCATTTTGGTCCAATATTTTGGTGCACTAGTTATGTTAACAACGAATTACTTTGGGAACTACATCGTTATATCATTTGACGTCTATGTGTTTGCGGTAATGGGTATATATGTAAGTAGTGGTCTAGTGAAGACTTTAGAAAACTGATGCGAAAGAATAATTCTGGAGGAGTCCCTCTTTAGGAACCCGATTTACACCAACCAACATGCCTTCACCCATTGATTAATATATATCAATAAATGTTTACCCCAAGTAAGATCACCAAAATCGGCTCAGCATATTGTTGCCGATGATATGGGAAGAACCCAATAAATTGTCCTGTCTGGGTATCTTCATTGTTACTGAAGGTAAGTCTGATAAGAAGATGTAGAATACCAAGATGGACACTACAAGGAGAAAAACACGCGGTGGGAACTATGGCAATCAATCATAAAACATGTTCGACGAAAGTACTGAATCATCAACACCAAAAATGTGAAAAATGCATTCTTACATACATGTAGGTCCGATCTGAATACGAACTTCCAATGGTAAAGGAAACAAGTCATACAAAAGATGTTGTGTTCTTCTCATAGCATTGTCAACCATGGGTACTTCTGAATGTACTCACTTAGAAGCAGTCAGCGACATGACTGCAGATTCATTCATAGCCGTCTTTGAAAGATTCACCGCAAGACGAGGAGTATGTGCACATTATGTACAGTGATATTCATTGGAGCAAACAGAATAATGTGAAACGTAATAACCGAAATGATACCAAACAATGAGCGGCTTAAAGGTGTGACTTCCTGTTTCATCTACAGCTTCGCAAATAATAGTACACTTCATACCGTTTTCTCATTTAGGGCTTTTATATCATCTTATGAAGCCCGAGGAGCGAGATAGAATCAGGTACACGCAATTAATGAAGATCTGGCAACAATTTGGAAAAGGGATCCGATAATCTAGCAGAATTTAATGCAATCAAAACTCAAGCTTGTATCTTCTCCAGAAGGCGGATTCCACAATCTCTTATATGATGATCCTAAGTACAACTATTCCTATGGAGTCCTCCATAACCATGCTCGGTATCACCACCATCAACCTCATGTAAGGTCCATTGCAAACACCGCTTCACAAAAACCTGGTCTTATATTCCATGATAAGAGCTACTTTAACATCCCGACAGCTCCTCATAATCTACAAAGCACAGATGGACCTGTCCTGGAGTACTGTTCTCGTATTTGGATCTTAGCTCTCAAACACACGCTGAAGCAATTCGTTTGATTGGTGAATGTTGATGTTACACTTACAAATTCATTGACCTCTCTAGAACATCGAAGGAAGGTGGGAGATCTGTCCCTTTTCTATAGCTATTTCCATTGGCGGTGTTCATCAGAAATTGCGTCTGTTATTCCACCACGAGCCAAGTAGGCGGATTAGACGAGTTCAAAGTAATCATCCCTTTATACCAGATCTCGAGACCTGCCGCACTTCTTCCTACTAGACATAATTTCTCTATCGAATGGTGAACTTGTGGAACTCTTTGCCTAGTGAGGTTTTCCCTTATACGTTAGGAGGGTGTCCCTTATATGGGTGAAAAAAATTTTTTTGTAAATATCGAAATGCATACCTCCTATTTCTTTTTGAACTACTCAGACTTACTTAAATACAAAATTTCATCTTCTTACGTCAACGTTAACCCGTGCCGACAGAACTCTGAAGATTTTGAAAATTGCTGTTTTAACCCTTTCCGTTATATAAGTAAGTCGAAATCGAAATATCAAAATTTTTATGAAATATTCATCAAAAGAAGACAAAATCACACATCAGGAAGGATATTTTCTTTTGCGGGTCTCTTTTTTACAGTCTGGATACAGATATCTATGCTCCTGAACACAGTGTAGCAAAAATTGCTTTTGCTCTCCCTTTGCAGTGATCAAACCATGAAAATCTTGCATAAGTTTTACAGCTCTTTCAGCCGTATTATTAACTGCCCTCAAAGAAAGCACTTTCCTTTTCGCCTCTGAATAGGCAACATCTTCATCCCATGTAGAAACGGGTCTCTGGAGGAAATTCTTAACAATTTTTAATCAAGAAAATAAATTTGTGCTCTTGACAGACACAAAATCAGTTAATGATTTTCCTGCAACGATAAATAAGGCTGTATCATCAACAATTTATTGAAAACAGTATAAAAAATAGAACTATCTATTGTATTCCTCATTACTATACAAATAATCAGACATATTTTCTTCAGATGGAATGTATCTCTTCTCAGAATCATACAAACTCTCTCTTTGGAAATTCACTACAATGTTCGTTTTGGTTTGTTCATTACCTTCATTATCAAAGAGTGATAAAACGGCAATTTCTTCTGACAAGTACCAAAGATGTTGACTGAACTTGCTCAGGGCTGCTTTGGGGATCAATTTGTCAACAGTTTCATATTCCTTAAGCCTCTTTAAAAAGCACTAATCTTGATTTGGTGCCTTCACCGCCAGACTACATCCAAGCCATGGTTTCACATATAAAACCGCAATGAATAAACAGACGTCTTGAAGTGCTCGCTTATCCTTGGCGCTAATTTTGAACTGGGATTGCAACAAACATATCTTTAAAGGGTAAATAGCTCTAGCCATCCACCTTGCTTGATGCATCGTTCCAGGAGCTCTAATTTTAATTTTTTTTCACTGTCTCCTCCTAAGAAAATAATAGACAGTTCAATCAGTTCCCGATAATCGTTACGTTCAATGGTTTCTTGCAGTTCTTGATTATAAAATGTCAACAAATCTTCTATTGTTGTATTACAAAAATGTCGTGTGACGATATCGGTATATGTTTCAATGGCATCAGAATTAATAATTTTCCAGTTGTCTCTAAACTTTTTGAACAGTGGGATATTAGGGCTACTTGTGACTTGGTGGATTTTTGTTTCGAAAACTTGGTTTAAAACCAGTTCGTAAACGTGATGGCGGCAAGCCAAGAGTAGTAATTCTCTATCTAGTTTTTGTTCCAAAAGTTCAAAAGCTCCTTTCAATTGCCCTGTATTAGACGCAGTTGTATCACAGCACATTATTTGTACTTTGTCATCGAGGTTCCAGTCATAAAGTGCGTTCAACACAACTTTAGCTTGATCCTGGCCGGAAGAGCTCTCCAGTTTGGGTACAGCCAGAAGTTGTTCCTTTTCTCCAAATGAAATTAGAATTGGCAGGCGTTCCTCTTTAGAATTTCTCACGTCAAGTCCAGGTAATAATTTCCCATCCCAGTGAACGGTCACCATTTCAGACATATTATCTTGAAAATCTGATTTTATAGATTCCGCTCTATCTTTTCGACTCTGTTAGCGAATACGTTGAATAGACGATTTGTTTATCGCAAAATCATCACGGCTTAGGTCTAGTTCTTCTACTAGAGCCTGGAGTATGTAGACTGAATCCCTTATGCTTAATTGACATCTATCTAAAGCTGCAACTAACTTAGGCGTGATAAAGTCTTCCGTTCCTCTATTTGTAGTAGTTTGAGAGGTGGGTGCCAAGGGTCCCTCTAAGCTTTCATAAGAGCTGGTAAGTTGATCGTGATGTCCTTGCGTTTAAATAGAATCTTGCGTAGTAACAGATGACGATAAACCTCCGAAACACATTTGCTTACATCTTTTTTTCTCTTCATTTAATTTCCTTTGTGTTGCCTTTCTTCTTTTTCGGCTAACATTCTGTCTACACCCGCTAAACACCCTGGACGCTCTGATTCTCTAGAAATAAAATATTTTATCTTCTTCAATTTTCATCCGTTCGAAAGCATCAGCGTGTGCTATATTGAATGAATTATCTAAATTGTTCTTAAAGTCCTCCTCACGGCGCTTGTAAATATCTTGTATTTTTTTAGTATTATTATTTCGCAACTCCCTCCAAGCATGGTGAAGATCCACAAGTTTTTTAGACAGTTAGGTATAGCTCTGGTAGGGATTCTAGCATTTCCCAAAATGTAATACACTCCCGAATGACGAGATTAGCGCTTTCACTAACAGTAAATTTAAATTCGCGAATGATAAAAAAAAGTACTGCAAGAACTTGACGATTAGACCGTAAGTTTGCTCTTGTTATTTGATAATTTACTTCACCAACTAAGGAAACACATTGTTAATTGTTATTGCTTCTTAATTCCACTGCCATCTTTTAAATGTAGAACAATACGTGTTAATCGCGAGAATAATTGAGAACAACTGACAAATGCCGTGAATACGCACCGCTACTGCCGCCCAACGTGTATGAGCATGATTCGATGCAAGTCGGCACGGGTTATCGTACTCCAAATGAGGTAAAAATTTATTTCCGAATGTTTTAGAGGCAAATGAACAAAACTGAGACCTATGCGTTAGTAATTTAAAACTTTGAAAAATAAGGGACACCCCTATTATACATATAGCCTATAAATTTTCAAGAGAAACTCCAATGCCGATCTCCTTTCTCAAGATTCCACCGCTGGCTCATACGATTCTTTTCGAACGTGATAAGTTTTCCTCTGAAGTAGTTGAGATATTTAAACAAAAAATACGGGCAGTAACCGAGCACTGCTGACAGAAGTGAAAACTGACATTATGAAGTAACGAATTCATTTTGGTAATTTCATCCAAATTCGTATGATTTCACGAGTATCATCTCTTTCTACATGACACAATTTTCCAACAGTGCCATTGGACAATCCATCCCCACATCTATGTTATTAGTTATCATGTATGGTCGGTTAAGAACTAAAATTAACTCGTATGGTAATCCATCCGTATCATCGGTTCTCATTTTATGCAACTTCTGCCTGACGAAATTGTGTTGCTCAGCATTATGAAAACCACCGAAGACATCCGATACCACAGATACTATTGTCTACGGAGTTTAGTATGGAGTTGTTGTACTTGTTGTAGCATCCGAAATTACAATTTTATTATTTTTAAATGAAAATTAATATAATAAGTTTTTCTTTAGTTTTCACAACTGTCAGCATTTGAATCAACAATTATATACATTTTTATATTTAATAATAAAAAACGTATAATGGGCGGTACATTCCCTGTAAAGGGAATCGGTCCTCGTGCAGACGAAAGTTATATTTTTATTGAATTTATTAATTGTACATTGTGTACTTAGTATCATATCTACGTGCAAGGTTTTAAATATTGTGAATATAATTCTTGTCATAAGAATATAAACAGTAGTGATGTGTATAAGTAATACTACTAATACGAAAGTACAAAATTTTTTTTACGATCATACTGACATTTGACGGAAATGTTCATACGTTTACATTTTGCGTTTCTTTTTAGATTATTTGTTCATTGGTCCGAATTGAAGATGTTTTCTTTTACCACCATCCGTAGACATCTTCAATTCGGACCAATGCTGTTTAACATTACTTTTATTTACATCGATGTAAATATTAATAAATAATATGTTTTGAAAATAAAATAATGTGTATTTATTATAATTACTATCGGGTTCCATTCATACTCTTTACAGGGATTGTACCGCCCATTATACGTTTTTTATTATTAAATTAAAAAAGGAATATAATTGTTGATTGAAATGCTGACAGTTGTGAAATATACACATCACTAATGTTATATTCTTATGACAAGAATTATATTCACAATATTTAAAACCTTGCACGTAGATACGATACTAAGTATACAATGTACAATTAATAAATTCAATAAAAATATAACTTCCGCCTGCACGAGGACCGAGGATTCATTAAACGAATAACGTCTAGTTTCCGATATGCACTATTGCACACGTGTGTAAGCGTATAGAGAGAATGCCTGACGCCTGACCAAGTAGTTGCGCTGGCGGCAGTATACATAATAGTCTAGGAGCCAGAGCCATATTGATGGTCTGAACATTAACCCGATGGCACTATGGTTTATCGTTAGAGGACGGTTCAATGACCAATTCATCTCAAAGACCGAATTTTCCTCGACTGTTAGATCTCGAGATACAGCATCCGCATTTTTTTTGTTTTGACTGGAGGATAACCCTTTCCAAGTTGCGGTTATTTGAGAAGCATGCCATTTTTATGCACTTCCACCATGTGCCATCATTTTTTATCGTGCCCGTTTATCAAGCCGACTAGTTAAAATTGGACCGAAAATGGACTGCTAGTTAACCCCCCCAAACCTGGTGAAAAATGTTCATTGGTGTTGGCAATTGTTAACATACCCTATGCCATCAAAAGTTATCGGTACATTTTCGAGTAATTGGTCATTATTTGGACCAAAAATGTTTATTTTTTTCATTTTGTGACTAAAACTTGCGGGTTACAAGATAATATGATGGCACCATGTTAAATTACTTTATTGGAGGTCAAATAAAGATTTAAAATTATTGTCATCACTTCTTGCCTATTCAAACCTCCCAAAACCCCCTAAAACCACCCCCCAAAACAAAACAGAAACAAAAAAACTGCCGTTTCGATTTTAAACCCAGCCAGAATCTCAAAAATTTACTAATTTATGATAAATTTGGTCATATTATCCATATTATTCATATTTTTTTGGGGGTGGTTTTAGGGGATTTTGGGGGGTTTAAATAGGCAAGGAGTGATGGCAATAACTTTAAATCTTCATTTGACCTCCAATGAAGTTATTTAACATGGTGCCATCATGTTATCTTGTAACCTGCAAGTTTTAGCCACAAAATGAAAAAAATATACATTTTTGGTCCAAATAATGGCCAATTACTCGGAAATAGACCGATAACTTTTGATGGCATAGGGTATGTTAACAATTGCCAACACCAATGAACATTTTCCACCAGGTTTGGGAGGGTTAACTAGCAGTCCATTTTCGGTCCAATTTTAACTGGTATGCCTGATAAACGGGCACGATAAAAAAT
Organism: Endomychus coccineus; assembly: GCA_958510875.1. Lineage (NCBI taxonomy): Eukaryota > Metazoa > Arthropoda > Insecta > Coleoptera > Endomychidae > Endomychus > Endomychus coccineus. Next base: position 28,522,934 of record OY294067.1, on the reverse strand, counting down.
TATGGCACATGGTGGAAGTGCATAAGAATGGCATGCTTTTCAAGTAACCGCAACTTGGAAAGGGTTAACCTCCAGTCAAAAAAAAAAAATGCGGATGCTTCATCTCGAGATCTAGCAGTCGAGGAAAATTCGGTCTTTGAGATGAATTGGTCATTGAACCTTCCTCTAACGATAAACCATAGTTCCATCGGGTTAATGTTCAGACCATCAATATCGCTCTGGCTCCTAGACAATAATACCCACGGTCGTACATACAGGTCTGGGAACTCGTATGTTTGACATGAGTCTCTTACATGTCGCCAAACTCGTAGTCCCTCGCTCAGCCACCAGCTGGCGCTTGGATCGAAGTATGTCAACAATCCCATTATTAAGTAAAATAATTTTCACAATGACAGTTGCCAGATCGTATACGTGCCACAGATCATTCTTCGACTGACGCGCCACCTATGCAACAGATGACGCTTAGCGGACTCACTTCTCACATAGGAAACAGCCTCGTTTTCCCAGACCTGTATGTACGACCGTGATAATACCTAATATATGTAGCTACAACGTGACTGCTCGTGACGGACTCATTAATGGTTTTACCACCCATCTGAAATAGCTCAACGCGCCTAAAGAAGTTTTTACTTCAAAAATACTTATTCAATGGCGTTGAGGCTTACACTGTTTCGCTGGTGAGCTATAGAGTCGACGCCATTGAATATATGAATGTGAGAGAATAGGATACTAAATAATTATTTACCTATTAGTATCCTAACGGGACTGAGAATTTCGATTCAGAACATGAAGCAGGTATGGAAAATTACTAAGATCGTTTATTTTTAGGGTGCATGTGCCTTGGGGTTCGCCTTGTTATATTATGCTAACATAGAAGCGTGTTGTGAGAATACCCGTCGATTACCATGGACTTTGGACCGAACATATGGGTGTCACAAAGTGGAGAGAGAAATTATGTATGAAGTACGGAAGATCAAGTGTATGGTTCTGTTGAACTCTTTCACACTTATGTTAACAACTATACCCTTATGCAATCAAATGATTTATCTTTATGCCGATATCTTACGTCAATTGGGAGATGCAATTGGAGCAAATCTAACTTATCATAAATATTATTTAATAGTAGTTTTGGTGGTCTTAACATATTCGTCTACGGCTGTGAGTTATCTGACAATGTACTTATTAATGAACATAACTATCAGAATGAAGATTCTAAATAAGGACATGAAAAATTTTTGCGATTCATTACGAACCGGCTACGTGAATAATTTGAAAATTCACAATTTTCTGGTGAATATTATCGATCGTCATGAAGTTTTGAAACAGTGAGTCAATTTTTATTATTATCGCATTCACTAATATCATAATGAGTTATATGTAACACCTTCTGCATAAGAGTAAAATTAGGGTTAAACATTGTAATTTTTTATTTCTATTCCTTGTAAAGGATGTGTTATCAGGATTGCAGATTTATTCATTCTTCTTCTTAAACATGGGTGCAATCTCTTCAAGCAATACAGTACAATAATGAATACAATTATGTACATCATACTCACTAAATGTGAATCGGGGCAGTTTTACAGGTGTCCTTTGACGACAAGCTTTAAGGGCGGAATATAATTGCCGAGATGTTTGCGCGATAGCTAAAATAAATAATCATTTCTTGCGCAAACTTCACACATCGTAATTCGCTGTAACTTGTTATCTAAGGAACGCAGAGTAGAGAAATTTCAGACTAAAATAAGTTTATGAGTGAGTTTGTTGTTTTTGGCTTGAATTATTCCTCAAAATACCCAAAATAGGGCACGAGAAGCCACAAAACGCGTTTATATTAGCAACGACTATTAATTAAGCTTCCTCGAAAGATAAACCTCAAAAAATTTCAAAATAGTGTACAGAAGGTATTTTAAATTTTATCATAATAAAGATTCTTGACCCAGGTATGAATTATATATGAATTCTCGGGAAATAGGTCCCATTAACATTTATGCTTTATATTATCTCACGACCATCATCAGAAGACTTATTGTGTCTAAAACCGGATTACTTAAAACTAATTGTATTAGCACAAAGCGTCCTTATTGCACCAATTTCAATTGAAATGCCCACGTCTCCGAAACGAACAGAAACACGAATAATCGAAATTGTAACAGATCAATGTTATACGTATGTATATCAAGAATCCACTGTTTCGCAGTACTCCTAAAAACTCATGTCAACAAAGTCTATCAACTACTAGAAACGAGAACATTAGATTCAAGTATCCACTTTCAAACCGGATGTTAAGATTGACGAGCTAATAGAAAAAGATTATTGGTCAGCTATTGGAAATATACTTTTGACATTCTACCTAGAATATACTTTTAACATTAAACGACGCATGTAGGAATTTGCAAGAGTTTTAATTAGTTCAGTTAGTATAAATTTGACTCAGTGTCTGAATATCTGTCCTATGATTTACAGATTTGGAGTCACGTTTAGAATAGATCTTTCATAATAATTGATTTCCTCAGTTAAGATATTAACATTTTTTCAATCGAATTGATGGTTATAATGGAAGCAATGTTTAGCAAGGGCGGTGGAATTTTCTAAGATTAGTTTCTCTAAACAATTTAATTTGTATAAGGTGTGGGTTTGTTTATCTTTAGGTATTAAAGGTTAGTAGGCTTATGCGCGACATTTATATCATAGTTTTTCAAACATTTCTCAAATTTCTCTGAGGTCTCCGGAACGTATGGTAATGTTATAAAATTGTCTGTATTACCTTTTATGTTATTTATATATGACGATCCATTATAGATTTTGTTTATTCTTCCTTTAATGATAGTATTGAAAAATGTTTTTTGGTAGTCATTCATTCTTAAATTTTTGGACGGTCATCTCCGTGGGACCATTTTACCGCGTGATCTGTAAGGCTGCCTGTAACACTTTTTTTATAACATGTTGGTGCAACGGAATTGAAGTGAAGATAACGTTGAGACCAAACTTCTTCAGTAAGCCATGAAGTTTTTATTTTTTCATCTTCATCATGCCTAATGTTCATATCTAGGAAGTTTATGTTTTATTCCCTTCTATTTCACAAGTAAATTGAAGTTTACAGTGGAAATTGTTAAATTTATTAATCACGTACTAAATTTTATCATTGAGAACACACTTAATGAATCTATAGCAGATTCCTCTAGGTATTCCATAACAAGGTTAGCAATAGTAGCTGAAATAGGAGATCCCATTGCTGTTCCGAATATTTACCCCGAAATATTGCTCACCGTATTGAAAATAAGTGCATTCTGAACAAAACTGTAATGCATTTATAAATTCAGATTGATCTAGAGGTGTGTGGTTTTTTGATGCTACTCAATACCTAAACGACTGGTATATTTGTAAATGAAGAAACAACATCCAAGGAAATTAGATGATGATTTACAGGTACGGATTGATTTTTTATAAATTCATTAAAATGCCAAGAGTCTTTCACATGAAATTCATTTTTTCCTATTAGCCACATGCCACGCGCTTGTTTTTTGATAGAGCTGAATGTTTTTAAATGAATATTGGTTTAGGGGCGAAAGGCATGGCGTATCCCTAAGGATTCTTGTTTGAGATATATTAAAGGTAATTTGAAATAAACAACATTGGTAAAACTAACTCAATAGAATTTATTAAAACAAATTAACAAATAAAAATAAAATACGACACTATTTAGAATGAGTATGTCAAATTTTGTTTAACATAAATTGATTAATAATATACAATGATGAATGATTTCAAAATTAGTTTAGTTAATTTAAAAAACATGATAATAAATAGTTTTGAAATCAGATTAATTGAATCATTAATTCTCCTTTTAATGTGAATGAAAAAACATTACGTACATTTTATTAAATTCGATGCGTAATCACGCAAGAAGAAATCTCGAATATCCCACTTTTCTTCTGTTGGTGACTTATATAAACTATATTGATGAAATGTAGCAATTTAGGATTCGCACGGTAAATGAACTTGTACGGCAGAATAATGATCCATAATGCTGACATTACAGTTTTACTTATTATTTGCAATATAAGAGTATCTGAGAATGGAATTAACACCGACTGACAGGAAATGGTTTTGTAATAAGTTAATACTTTGAAATAAAATATCTGAAAGCAATAAGTTATAATAGGAATAAAAATGATTTACAATATTGAAGGAAAATATAGATTGGTAATAATTGAATTTGGTAAAATCGGAAACGTGACAATATTATTGATAGATTTTGATAAAAATGTTGATAAATTGTAGGTAGGCGCACCAATATTACTTACAATGGCTCTTAGAGGTACATCACTTTTATGTAGTTTCGGAAGCCCATAGATATAAGGTGCGATCCCATTATGTCAGATTAATTTATTTTTCAATTCAATAGGGATTATCTCATTTTTGTGCCAATTATTTATTAATTTATTCATGTTATTTTGTACTGATAATGTAGGGTCCGTCTTGTGGTAATACAATTAGTTTCAAGTAATCCGGTTTTAGACATAATAAGTCTTCTGATAATGGTCCTGAGACCGAAACGTAGGTAAAGACGAGAAAAATAAAAAGAAAGTGAAAGTGGATACTTGAAACTAATGTTCTCGTTTTTAGTCGTTCATAGACTTTGTTGATATGAGTTCGCATTTTTTAAGAGTACTGCGAAACAGTGGATTGTTGATATTCATACGTATAACATTGATCTGTTACAATTTCGATTATTCGTGCTTCTGTTTGTTTCGGAGTTTGTGGGTATTTTAATTGAAATTGGTGCGATAAGGACGCTTTGTATTAATACAATTAGTCTTAAGTAATCCGGTTTTAGACATAATAAGTCTTCTGATGATGGTCGTGAGACCGAAAAGTACGTAAAGACGAGAAAATATAAAGCATAAGTGTTAATGTGACCTATTTCCCGAAAATTTATATATAATTAAATTTTATCGCTGTACACATTTTTTTGCCACAATCGCAAAAACGCGCAATTTCGAAAAAAAAACACCGATTTCTTGCAGCCGAAAATTGCGACAGTGCAATACTACAGTTAAGCTAAAAGTAGACCAAAAATTCCTCTTTTCTTGGAAACAACATATACGACAAATAAATATGTAATAATTCATTTTTTCGAAACAAAAAACAAAAAATGGGCTCTATCTCGGAACCTAACTCGGAACCAATTACTTTTATTTGGTTCCAAATTGAGAATTTTTGCTACATATTTTATACATGTATACTTTTCGATTTATTTGCGAAAAATCGAAAAATTGGCAATATCTTCTGACGCCATTGGTTGAGACAAAAACATAGATATCGACCATAAAATATAACTAGAGAAAAATTAACATTTTGGGCAGTTCTTCCTCCATTTCCAGTGACCGGACTAGGTGAGTCCCAAGTGATAGGTTATCATCCTTGGCATCCAATTAAGTAGAACATAAATCCTAGAGGTGGAAAAATATAGAATATATAATAGAGTGAGAATCAGTAGTTATCAGTTAGTTATGAATTAGTTATCTGCATTTATCATATTCATGAGTTATCACCCAAAACCCCAAAACCTATCCTTACAGTATCGAGCAAAGAACCTGACCCAAAATTTAAAAAGATTCAAGTTTTCAGATCAATAACTGAATGTGTTTTTTTTCAGAAACCTAAAACAAGCCCTAAGGTTGCATTACCCTGTAATGATTGTTTTTCCCACTAGTGGAGCATTATCATCGGCAGCTATATTATTATCCTTCGATCCTGTAAGTAATTAAATACTATATTCAAATATTTAGTAATAAGCCAAGGTTTATATACAGGATCGCTATTATGTATGGAAATGGTCAAATCCTTCGAGAACGGTTTGAGATACCTTGATGAAATCTTGGACACAAACCTTAGTTAATGTTTGAAACTTTTTGGACATATTAAAATTTTTTTCCAATTGCATGTTTGAAATCCAAGGCTAACTTATTTTTTCAATATGCTGTGGTAAATAGAATTTTTTTACCGATTTCTTGTGTGGTTTTTTCAAAATAGATTTTTTTAAATGGCTAAGTAGTGTTTCGGTCTCTTTTGGAGTGAATACATTTTTTTTATGAAGCACATAACTATAGCTATAACTATGAAAGAGTTCACACTGTGATGGATACATTATAGCACTATACGTTCAAATGGTATTTATTAATTAATAAAATGCAAATGAGATTAATAAAAAAATACGGGCAGTCACTGAGCACTGCTGACAGAAGTGAAAACTGACATTATGAAGTGATCAATTTATTTTGGGAATTTCATCCAAATTCGTATGATTTCACCAGTATCATCTCTTTATACATGACACAATTTTCCGACAGTGCCATTGGACAATCCATCCCCAACATCTATGTTATTAGTTATCATGTATGGTCGGTTAAGAACTAAAATTAACTCGTATGGTAATCCACCCGTATCATCGGTTCTCATTTTATGCAACTTCTGCCTGACGAAATTTTGTTGCTCAGCATTAAGACAACCAACGAAGACATTCGATGCCACAGATACTATTGTCTACGGAGTTTAGTATGGAGTTCGTAGCATCCGAAATTACAATTTTATTATTTTTAAACGAAAATTAATATAATTAGTTTTTCTTTAGTTTTCACAACTGTCAGCATTTCAATCAAAAATTATATACATTTTTATATTTGATAATAAAAAAACGTATCATGGGCGGTACAATTCCTGTAAAAAGTATGAATGTAACTCGATAGTCATTATAATAATACACATTATTTTATTTTCAAAACATATTATTTATTGATATTTACATCGATGTAAATGAAAGTAATGTTAAGCAGCACGAGGACCGAGGATTAAGTGAATGAATAACGTCGGATATTCGACTCAGATATAAACACGTGTGTGAGGGTATAGAGAGATTGCCTGACACCGAAGAAGTTGGGCTGGCGGCAGTATACATAATACCTAATATATATAGCTACAGCGTGATATCACGTAACGGACTCATGGTTTTACCCCCCATCTGAAATAGCTCAACGCGTCTAAAGAAGTTTTCACTTCAATAAATAATTTGTGACTTTAAAATCACTGTTTGAGAAATTAGTGGAGTAAATCTGGCAAATGGTTGGCGAAAATCTTACGATGCTGTTGTGGTACCAATAACAACCCCCTGAAATTTCTTCTTCCCAAAGTGGGTGCAACCCCTTTTTATTGGGCAAAAAGTTTTTTTTTACATTTTTAAGGGTAGTTTAACAAAAAAAATCAATATCTCTGGTTGTATTGAAAGTTAAGGAATCAAAGTGGAACCCTTTCATTTTCAATGTCCAAGGAACTTCCAGTCCAAATTTCAATTTGATCCGACCTCCCCCCTCCCCGTAATAGATATATGAATACTCATATATATGCAAGGAATCTTGCGTAACGGCTAACTCGGTCATTTTTCAACTGATTTAGCTGAAATTTGAACTAAAGATAGGTGTTATAATCTTGAAACTACCCTTTGAATTTCAAGTGAAAATATTGAACCGTTTTCCAGAAATTCAACTTTAAGTCAATTTCTTACATATTTTTCAAATTGAGATATCTCATGTCATTTATATCCGATCGGGATCTGCTTTCCGAGAAAATGTAGGTATTCGCATATAATTTAATGCCATGGAACTCATTTCTTAATTTTTTTTTCCGGCCTATTTTGGCCATTTTGGTTGATTTGAGACAAATCGAATGACGTTCACGTGAGGAGCGCGTAGCTGGCGAGTTAGAAAAGTGCAAACTGGTTGTACCCAATACTGCTTTACGACGACTTTTCGCGTGGTTTCCGCTCCATGTAGTTAGATTCGGTATCGGACCGTGCCCGACGGCCCTTCTTTTTTCGATAAATGTCCAATGAATAGGAAACTTTAATTAAAATAGAAACAGGTACTCTCAGATCTCAGCTACTCGCGTCTAACGTGCGATGTACCAAAGGGAATTTTCTAGCTACTGAAATATACCCGAAGCGGGTGAAAGCTAGCGGCCCACAGCCGAAAATACTTCATTACAACTGGCGCCGCCCGCACGGGGCACGAAATGACACCAACATAACAAGACCGAGGTAAAATGTATAAACTCTAACTGACGCGTAGCGAGCTTCTCGAGGGAAACGTCAAAATGATTACGTTCGTGATTAATTACATAGGACGTCTGGCGTTCATGCAATTATGTTTTTATACAATTTGAACCTTCTGATTTCGATAGGCAACGTGAAAATCCCGGAGCCTGAAGCGCTATCAAGTTCTGAGCCTCACAATATTCGTATAAAATTGCGAAATTTCGCACTTTTAGAAACTTCAAATTAATTAATTTGACACAAGTTTTGGGGATATTAATATCGAAAATAAAATATGAGTTTGATGACATGAAACCATATGCGAATACCTACATTTTCCCGCAAAGCAGATTCAGATCGGATGTAAATGACATGAGATATCTTGATTTGGAAAATAATTAAAAAATTGACTTAAAGTTGAATTTCTGGAAAATCATTCACAATTTTCACTTGGTAGTTTTGAGGCCATAACACCTATCTTCAGTCCAAATTTCAGCCAAATCGGTTGAAAAATGAGCGAGTTAGCCGTTACGCAAGATTCCTTGCATATATGAGTATATATTGTTATGATTTCATTTCATAGACAATAAAAATTTAAAAATAATAACTTACCGAACTATGAAAATCCGAAAAGATCAAATAAAAAATATTTTATGGAATTAAAAACAATAATAAAAGCTAAATAATAGTTAGGATATTAATATTAACAATGTAAAACATAATAAACAACGATGTAATAGTATAAGATGTGATAAACAAGAACTTCAGTGAAAGTGAAGAAACGTTCAGTGTAACGAAATCATAAATCATAAGTAAAATGATTACAAAACTATCATGAGATAGTACAAAACATTGAATAATGTTATAGATGTAAGTTAGGATTAGTAAATTTGAGTTATGTAATGTTAAAAGAATGTTATTGATATAATATGATATGTATTAGATTTAAGAATAAGTAACTGTCAAGAAAACCATAAATATGGGAATAATCATATTAATAATAACCCAATCATAGGTTATATTATACCAAAGTGTGGGGAAAAATGTAGGCAATATTAATTTAAAAAGAAGGAATCACTAACAATTAAAATAAGTTGAAAATCTCAAATAATTCAAAAAGTAAAGAATACTAAATTCTGATTGGTCAATAGGAATTCCTAATGTCAATCTGGTAACAATGAAGACTTGTGTCAGTTTCACAACAATTAACTTGGCATCCTTGATTTGAAAAGCAATCATCTCATAGGTTGTTTATGACATAAAGTTGCGTCGGTTTTGGAGGCCTATAAAAACGAATCTGGAAGTAAAGAAGTTCAGTTTGCCATTACATCTGTAGACTGAAAGTACTACTGCAACTCACCAAAATTTTATAACCTATAATAACCTCCAATTGAACGAAAGTGTTCCAAACTTCGATAGGTTCAAAGAAACCAAAGTTAATAAGTTTTATTAAAAGTCAACGATTATTCCATGTATCTGAATCCAGTAAAAAGGCTGTAATAACCTTCAATTAAGAAGAAGTCTCCAACGATTGCCAATCATCAATAATTTCAATAAAGCATCGAAAAGTTTCATGTTTTATCTAAAAGGATAAAACAAAGTATTATCAACAGTTCCTGATTCTCAAGAAGAAGTAATCCAAATTAGTTACCTGTGATTATTGTGAAAAAGCATAGTATTGTGTAAAAGTGAATCATCAACGAAATTATAAAAGAATTAAATTGAAAATTGCCAACATAGTTAAACACACTTTTGGATATAAACTAAAAGTAAGTTTGTTTATTATTATATCTCCATTGTAGTGTTATTTGTAAATCTGAAAGAAAGATTGTCGTTTGTAATTTTGTAAACAACTATTAATATTGAATAGTTTTGAGGTTAAAGCTAGTTCTATGCTTAGAACATAAAACTAAATTGTAAATTTGAAACCCTGAGATAATTAGAGTCATAGAGATTTAAATATAGAAATATTTTAACATTCAAAGAATATTGTGTTTAATTCCATAAAATAATAATAATAAAAAAGAGAAAGTTCATTATTATTCATAATCAATAAATTAAAAGCTAGCCGGAAGCATTAATAATAATCAATAAATTAAAAGAAACTAAAAAAGAAGTTTATTAGTTAATAATTGTCACCACAACGTGGTGCAAAATAAACTCATAAGAGTTTTACTTAATAATTGGCGCCCAACGTGGGGCCATTTGAAAAAAGAAATAGAACCGCGTATCAAAATAATTTAAAGAACTAGGTTAATTAAAAAGAAAGTAAAAATGGAAGGAGATAGACAGAGGACTCCAGAATTGATAGGATTTGATCAAGAGGGTGAAATGATTAGTGCAGAAAGACCACCAATAATAGATAGTCAATCACAAATAATGATATTGCTTGAAAGTTTAAATTTAAAAGCTAATGAAACAAATAAAAAAATTGAACAATGTAAGAATGAAACTAATGCTAAAATTGAACAAGGTATGAATGAAATAAGAGATGAACTTAAGAGAGTGAATGATAAATTTGATAAAAGAACTGAGGAAATTATGAGAATAGTTGAAACTGAGAAAAAGGAAATAAGACAACATGTTGAAGAAAGTATAGATAATAAATTAGAAGAATATAATAGCTTTGTAAATAGAAAGTTTAATAATGTAGAGAAAGAAATAGATATTATGGAAAATAGAATGAATGATATGGGGAAGAATATTGAAGAGAATGTAAATGTGAATGTACAAAGTATAAGAGAAAATCAGAAAAAAATGATAAATGAACAAGATGAAAGAATAAAAAGAATTGAGAATAGATCCGAAGAGAGAATGAATATAGAATACAGAAATGTAGGTCATGAGAATACAATAAAATTTAATGGAAACATAAAATTATTACATCCATGCATTTTTGTTAAAGATTTGAAAAATGAAATACAGTATGAAAGGAATATAGAGAGAATGAAAAAATTAATAAGAGAACGATTGGTTGATGAACCTTTGTTGTGGTTCAATTGCAAAGAAAGGGAATTAAATAGTTTAGATGAGTTTATAGATGAGTTTTTAAATAATTTTTGGGGTGAAAATGAACAATCGAAATGTCGAGAAAGATTATATTTTAGGAAGTATATAGAAGGGACTAGAAAAAGCATGAGTGCTTATGCACTTAGCCTATATAATGAAGCGCAATATTTAGAACCTAAAATGAGAGAGGAAGAGATAGTTTTATACATTTCAAGACAATATCGAAGTCAAATATCTGAGGCAATAGCTATTGCAAATATTAAAAACATGAATCAACTACTATCATACTTAAATAGAATTGATAATAAGAATAACATAGGAACTAGGCAACAAAATGGACATAATGATAACAGGAACAATTACAGGGGAAATCAAAATTATAATAATAGATTCCAAAATAATAATTATCAAAACAATTTTCGAAATAGAGATAATAGAAACCAAAATTATTATAATAGGGAAAATAGATATAATGGAAATAATGCTAATCAAAATAGAAATAGATATAGGGATAATAGAAGTCAAAATAATAATAATAATAGAAATAATAGTAGAAATGAAAACAATCAAAGGGAAGTAAACTGTAGTAGGATAGAAAGTAATATGGAAAGGGAAGACTCTTCAAGTCAAAATAATCAACAAAATCAGGATTTTTAAGAAAGCACGAATACCACGTTAATGTATTATATGAACATCAGAGGGAATACATTGACTACGAACAGCAAAGGGAAGAAAATGAAAGTATAGGTTTAATTAAATTAAAAGGTTTTTTAAAAGGGAAAGAAGTAGAAATTATGTGTGATACAGGATCAGAACTATCATTAATAAGGGAAGAACTATTGTCTGAAATAAAAATAACAAATCAAATTTTCAGTAAAGTTGATTTAAGACATAGTTTCTGGTTGATTCCTTTACATGAAAGTTGTAGAGATTACACTGGTTTTATGATAGATGGAGAAGTGTATCGTTTTAAAGTTACGCCTTTTGGTATTCAAAGTGCATGCAGTGCGTTAGTTAGAAGTATGAATCAAATATTAAATAGATTTGAAATTTTTGTAGTTCATTATATCGATGACATATTAATATTTTCTAGAACAGTAGAAGAACATAAAGATCACATAAAATTAGTTTTGAACGAATTAGATATAGCAGGTTTAAAAATAAATATTGAGAAATGTGAATTCTATAAAACAGAAATTAAATTTTTGGGTTATAAATTAACGAGAGAAGGTTTAGAAATGGATGAAGATAGATTAGATGTAATTAAAAATTTCAAAAGACCCACTAATCTTAAAACTTTGAGGGGATTCTTAGGTCTAATAAATTATTTCAAAAGGCTCATTCCTGATTTAAGTCAGAAGGAGATTCCATTAGTAGAATTACTTAAGAAAGGGGTAAAATGGAAATGGGATAATGAAAGACACGAAGCTTTCCAAAATTTAAAAGATATTTTCATTAAAAAATTAAAAGTCTATCATGCACAATATGATAAACCTTTCATATTAAGAACAGATGCTTCTAAACAAAGATTCAGTGGTGTTTTATTACAAAAACAAAATAATGAAGAAGTGCCCATAAGTTTTGTGTCAAGAATGACAAAAGTTCATGAAAAAAATTACAGCGTTACTGAATTAGAATTAGCAAGTATAGTTTTTTGTGTAAAGAAATTAAGATTTTATTTGTTAGGGAATAAAGTAAGGGTAGAAACTGATCATAGTGCATTAACAAGTATATTTAAAAACAAGTTTGTAAACAGTAGGATTCAAAGATGGATTTTGTTATTGCAGGAATATGATTTTGAAATAAAACATATTCCAGGAAAATTAAATATAATAGCTGATACTTTAACAAGAGAAGAGGGGAATTTAAAAATTGATAAAAGGAAATATAAAGTAGGAGCAAATATTTTATTAGAAGTAAGGGGTTTATTTTCATTAGAGAGCATTAAAAACAATCAAAGTACTTTATCAGAGAAGGATAAAAAGAAATGTAAAATCAAAGAGGGAGTTTATTTACAAGATATAGGTAGGAAAGAATTATACAGAATAAATCAAGACCTAACTTTAAAAATTTTAAATCATTTACATAGTGAATTCAATCACATAGGAGCAAGGAAAATGTGGCTCATATTCAGAGAAAATTATATAGGTAAAGGAGATTACCAAATTGCAAAAGAAATCACAAAGAAATGTGACATATGTCAAAGAGCAAAGCCTAAAAATATAATTAACCACAATTTAGCAAAGAGTATTATAGTAAAGGAATGTTTAGAAATAGTAGCAATAGATTTTTTAAGTGAGTTAATAGTAACAGAAAAAGGAAATAGACATATTTTGGTTGTAGTAGATTTATTTTCTAAATATATAAAATTATATGCTTGCAAAACGACAAAATGTAGAGAAGTAATGCATAAGTTAGAAAACTATTTTGAAGAAATTGGTAGGCCAAGAAAGTTAATTACAGATAACGCAACATATTTCAAAAACATACGTTTCAAGTATTTTTGCAAAAGGAATTTAATTTTTCATCAATTAACAAGCATCAGACATCCTCAATCCAATCCATCAGAACGTTATATACAGGAAGTAATAAAATATCTGAGAATATCTTGTGAGGGTAAACATCGTCAATGGGATGAATCAATATCCAGAGTAGAAAAATGTTTAAATCATTGTCCAAATACTACAACAGAGAAAACACCTGTATTAATAATGAAAGGCGAAGAACCAGATAGAAAATGGTTAGATGAAAATTCAGTAGAGCAAAATGAAATTTTGAAAGATATCAGTAATAGGTTAGAAAGAAATGCAAGAAAGTATATGAATAGGGAAATGAGAAAAAGAGGAAGGTTAATTAAATTTGAAATAGGTGAATTAGTAATAGTAAGAGCAATGAGAGTAACTAATAATAAAAAGAATATATGTGGAAAATTATGTTTTGCTTTTGAAGGTCCATATGTAGTCATGAATGAAAATGCTGAAAATAGTTATGAATTAATGAATCCTGAAAACGGAAAGATAAGGGGAATATTTAATATTGATCAAATATACAAGTATAATTATTAATAAATTTAGTTCATGAAAATAAAATCAAAAGATAAATAAATTTTAAATATTAATGTGATTAATATGTTAAAATTGATTTAGGGGAATTTGTTATGATTTCATTTCATAGACAATAAAAATTTAAAAATAATAACTTACCGAACTATGAAAATCCGAAAAGATCAAATAAAAAATATTTTATGGAATTAAAAACAATAATAAAAGCTAAATAATAGTTAGGATATTAATATTAACAATGTAAAACATAATAAACAACGATGTAATAGTATAAGATGTGATAAACAAGAACTTCAGTGAAAGTGAAGAAACGTTCAGTGTAACGAAATCATAAATCATAAGTAAAATGATTACAAAACTATCATGAGATAGTACAAAACATTGAATAATGTTATAGATGTAAGTTAGGATTAGTAAATTTGAGTTATGTAATGTTAAAAGAATGTTATTGATATAATATGATATGTATTAGATTTAAGAATAAGTAACTGTCAAGAAAACCATAAATATGGGAATAATCATATTAATAATAACCCAATCATAGGTTATATTATACCAAAGTGTGGGGAAAAATGTAGGCAATATTAATTTAAAAAGAAGGAATCACTAACAATTAAAATAAGTTGAAAATCTCAAATAATTCAAAAAGTAAAGAATACTAAATTCTGATTGGTCAATAGGAATTCCTAATGTCAATCTGGTAACAATGAAGACTTGTGTCAGTTTCACAACAATTAACTTGGCATCCTTGATTTGAAAAGCAATCATCTCATAGGTTGTTTATGACATAAAGTTGCGTCGGTTTTGGAGGCCTATAAAAACGAATCTGGAAGTAAAGAAGTTCAGTTTGCCATTACATCTGTAGACTGAAAGTACTACTGCAACTCACCAAAATTTTATAACCTATAATAACCTCCAATTGAACGAAAGTGTTCCAAACTTCGATAGGTTCAAAGAAACCAAAGTTAATAAGTTTTATTAAAAGTCAACGATTATTCCATGTATCTGAATCCAGTAAAAAGGCTGTAATAACCTTCAATTAAGAAGAAGTCTCCAACGATTGCCAATCATCAATAATTTCAATAAAGCATCGAAAAGTTTCATGTTTTATCTAAAAGGATAAAACAAAGTATTATCAACAGTTCCTGATTCTCAAGAAGAAGTAATCCAAATTAGTTACCTGTGATTATTGTGAAAAAGCATAGTATTGTGTAAAAGTGAATCATCAACGAAATTATAAAAGAATTAAATTGAAAATTGCCAACATAGTTAAACACACTTTTGGATATAAACTAAAAGTAAGTTTGTTTATTATTATATCTCCATTGTAGTGTTATTTGTAAATCTGAAAGAAAGATTGTCGTTTGTAATTTTGTAAACAACTATTAATATTGAATAGTTTTGAGGTTAAAGCTAGTTCTATGCTTAGAACATAAAACTAAATTGTAAATTTGAAACCCTGAGATAATTAGAGTCATAGAGATTTAAATATAGAAATATTTTAACATTCAAAGAATATTGTGTTTAATTCCATAAAATAATAATAATAAAAAAAAGAAAGTTCATTATTATTCATAATCAATAAATTAAAAGCTAGCCGGAAGCATTAATAATAATCAATAAATTAAAAGAAACTAAAAAAGAAGTTTATTAGTTAATAATTGTCACCACAACGTGGTGCAAAATAAACTCATAAGAGTTTTACTTAATAATATATATATATATATATATATATATATATATATATATATATATATATATATATATATATATATATATGTTTCTTCTTAGGTTCTCGCGGACGTAATGTGTAGAACTGGATTCTCGGGTATTGATCCGCGTTGTGTGGTTTCGGTCCTCAAAAGGACCAATTTCACGACGTTTCGGCAAAGTCGCATTTGCCATCTTCAGGTGATTCGACCGTAGAGTCTGGAAAGGTGACATGAGATATCTCAATTTGAAAAATAAGTAAGAAATTGACTTAAAGTTGAATTTCTGGAAAACGGTTCAATATTTTCACTTGAAATTTAAAGGGTAGTTTCAAGATTATAACACCTATCTTTAGTTCAAATTTCAGCTAAATCAGTTGAAAAATGACCGAGTTAGCCGTTACGCAAGATTCCTTGCATATATGAGTATTCATATATCTATTACGGGGAGGGGGGAGGTCGAATTCACTTGAAATTTGGACTGGAAGTTCCTTGGACATTGACAATGAAAGGGTTCTATTTTGGTTTCTCAATTTCCAATGCAACTAGAGATATTAAATTTTTTTTGTTAAACTACCTTTAAAAATGTCAAAAATAAACTTTCTGGCCAAGAAAAAAGGGGTCGCACCCTCTTTGGGAAATATAAATTTCAGGGGGTTGTTATTGGTATCCTAACAAACACTTTCCACCGGGTCGCTAAGCATCGTAAAATTTTCGCCAACCTTTCCTTTTTTCCCGCCAGATTTACTCCACTAAATCATTCTTTCGGAATTTGGCAAATCTCCAGATTATCTAATGCAATTATAAGTTCCAGGAAATTGGCAACAGAACATGCCATACTTGTAATATACAGCGGTCTGAGTGGCTCGAAATTTGGCAATATCTGATGTAAACAACTCTGTCTCCTTAGTTCAGATCGATCAGTAATGTCACAAACTTATATTTCCAGACAGCTATGTCGCTTTTCTCATAGAGCCCATCAGTGGAAGGAGCAAATTTGCAACGTTACTGAACGATCTCTGTTGAAGGTAGTCATAACCGGCCAACAACATGGTGATAAGACCAAAGGTATCACTCGCCATCTATGAATGTACCACATCGACTCGTAGAATTCTCGAACTTTACGAAAGGGACAGGGAATGTGAATCTAATTGAGTGCGCCAGATGGCGACACCAAACCAAACCAATGTAAGATAATGAGAAATTAATGAATATGCTAAGTTATCTCATGTTGCCTTTTGCCAGATAACGTTGATAAGGTCTTTCTAGTCCGGATCGATTAGTAACGTCACAAACATATAGTTCCAGACAGTTGTTTTGCTCTTCTCATTCAGTTTAACGAATAAGTTTGCAGCGTCACTAAACGATCTCTGTTGAAAGTAGTCATAATCGGCCAACAACATGGTAAAAAGTCCAAAAGTGTCTCACGCCATTTATGAAAACATTTCCTACTAACAAATCAAACAATGTTGCTGTTCGTTTCGGCGACGTGGGCATTTTAATTGAAATTGGTGCGATAAGGACGCTTTGTTTAATACAATTAGTTTTAAGTAATCCAGTTTTAGACATAATAAGTCTTCTGATGATGGCCGTGAGACCGAAACGTACGTAAAGACAAGAAAATATAAAGCATAATTGTTAATGTGACCTATTTCCCGAGAATATATATATAAAACAATGTACCCCATTAAATTTTAGATTTCTCGAACTTGACGAAAGTTACGGGGATCGTGAGACTACTTGAATACTTTGTAGTAGTATTTGAACTGGATACTTGGTATCTGAAAGGTCCTCAGTACTTTAACAGTATTTTTAGTGGATAATCGTGATTCTTTCTTATTTATAGTGTAATAGTGTATCCGCAGTGTAACTCCATTTATAGTTCATCATGTATTATAGATATTGAATACTGTTATAATTGTTTAATAATAACATTCTGCCGACGATGTGTTTCATTCAGCCAGAAATTGAAAATTTGTTTCATTATTTTTCAGACGGTGGAATCGACCATAAGTATGTTTACATTGATAACAACAGGAACAAGTGTTGCACTCCTCATGTATATTAATATTAGGCCGGCACAATCAATTGTTGATGAGGTAAGAATAGCACAAATTTACTAACGTATCTCCCATTATATCTTCAACGCCCCGTTTTACCGCATACATACTAAGCTTGGGCTATCAAACTACAGAGGTCGGAGTATGTCTCTTTTTGAGATTAAATATCTCACAACAGTTATTGGAATAATAAATGGCCATTGAATAATAATTTATTAACGTCCTAACGTTACAAGTTTACCTCCGTATCAAAAAGAACAAAATTTTCCCAACTTTCGTTTTAATAGTAGGTATATTTTATATACACAAACCGACTATTCAGGAAATCTATGTACTGATGAAGATTGTACTTTCTCATACTCAGATCTCAAAATGTTAATGTGGGATTTGAGGACCTTTATCTGGTGCTATTGTGTTGGCCTAAAAACAATCAAGAGCCTGTGTACTGAGCGCCAGTTTAATAACATTGGATTTATCGTACGAAACTCTATACTATACATAAAAGTAATGAATCATGAAAATGGCCAAAATTATTAAATTTATTAACGCGTCAGTCCAGAAAAGTAGTGTAATGTTGATTATTCTTTGTTAGTTATCTATTTATTTCATAGGATTACATAAAATTGTCTGTGAATAGAGTTTCTTATAATTTATCTTTTCTAGTCAGAGGCTTTGTACCAATCTTTGAAGATGCTAGCGTGGTATAGATTGGATAAAAGAAACAAGTTCGTATACTTGATGTTTTTGATGGATGCAAGTAGTGACTCAATGAAGCTTACTGCATTCCGATTGGTTGAGGTAGATTATCGGCTTTTCGTTAAGGTAAACAAACCGTATCGTCGTATCACTACGTAGATAGTATAGCCGCAATACCCCACAACCCCACATTCTACTTTTTTTGCCGAATAACAAATATGAAGAACGTTGGACAGCTTCACACTAATAGCTTTGTTGATTTCGCGAAAATCCTTAGTCCTTATTCCTTCCAGTGAGATTGAAGGAGAATTGAAATTTTCAAAGAACTTGCCCCCCTGTAAAAGGGAGAACGAAGCTTGGCCTCCACCTTTATTGAAGGAAGAAATACCTAATTAAACATAAATAAAATAACTATTAAAATTTGATTTTCATTAAATTAATAAATTAATGTCAGTATAATTTTGCTCACATCGTAGCTTCTTCAAATAAATATTATGAAGTTCTGCATTGTAATATTTGTTTGAAGAAGGCTATGGTGTATGCGAAATGATGGTTAATCAAACTTTTAATAGTTATTTTACTTAACTTCAGAAAGTGTTTTCATCACTTAATGGTTGATTCTATTAAGTTTTTAGAAGAAATAATTCTAATGATTATCAGATAACGTTAGTAGTAGATTGTCAATTGGGTAATATTGACTACAGCCTATGACTCAATTCGGAAGGTTCCTAGAAGGGTTTAATTTGCTGATGAGAGCTTTCTACTCTCCAGTGAAACCAAAACTCAAGCTTGCGTCTTTTTTCGGAAGGCGGATCTCACAATCCCTAACATAATGATGTCATGTACAAATATTCCTATGAAGTCTCCCATGACCATGCTTGAGATCACCATCAACAGCACCCTCTCATGGGACGTTCAAGTGAGGTCCATTGCGTAAGCCGCTTCACAAGAACTTGATTTTATATTCCACGCCAAGAGCTACTTTACATCCCAGCAGCTTCTCATAATCGACAAGGCACAGATTCGACCTGTCCTGGAGTACTGCTGACATGTTTGGAGTTCGGCTCCCAAACATACTCTGAAGCTCTCGGATTCTATCCTGAAGGAAACTATTCTTTTGATTGCTAATGTGACACTCACTAGTTCATTGACGTCTCCAGAATATCGTAGAAAGGTAGATCTTCCCCGTTTCTGTTCCCATGGTTGGTGTTCATCAGAAATCTCGTCTGTTGTTGCACCAGGAGTGATTCCAGATAGGCTGACTGGACGATCTCAAACTAGTCAATCCTTCATTGTCAAGTAGAACTTCCTCCTACCAGACTTCACTTTTTTATCGAACATCGAAGTTGGGGAACTCTTTACCTAGTGAGGTCTTTCCCTATGGCTATAGCCTTCAAACCTTCAAGTAAAATTTTAATGTCTATCTTCTCTACCAGTACTCCACCGCTGGCTCACACGATGTTCTTCAAACAATATAAGTTTCCCTCTCATGTAGTCATAGTATAAAATTAAAAAAAAAACATTATTGCATGTGATATTTGAAACGGATGTGTAACGGCAGCCCATCTATGCTGGGCGCCAGTGAAACGGACCCGCTTTGGGTCGGTTTTAATTGGCCCAGCTAGCTCAATTTAAATTAATTACTCTCAGGGCTCGTAGTGAAACGTGCCTTGTGATTCAAGGCTGGTGAATTGCCCGAGCGCCAACTGCTTGAAAAAAACTATAAAACTAAATGAATTCACAGTCAAGAATACAAGCACTACGAGATGGTTTAACAGTCGATGGAAATTCAGAAAAACAATACAAGTTCAACTTAACAATTCGTATATTCCAACAGAATTTGAATATTAAACAAAATTTAAATTACAAATTTTTAGAATACCAATTGGAAATATAAATAATATTGAATTCGTAGAAAACAATTTTTAAATTAAATCAAATTGTAACATAAATGAAATTTTAAGTATACAATTATTAAATTATATTGGTTTGTAACATAAATTGAATTTTAAGAAAACAATTAATAAATTAAATCAATTATTAAATTGAAAAGAACGAAATTTCCAATAAGAGGACTTACAGCAGACCTCGATTGATTCTATAAAAATTAGTGGAATACAACTTCGGATAAACAACAAAATCAGAGAATGAAATTATGGTCATTCAAACAAGAAAATGTTACCCTCCTTGGAACTCGTAGGAACTGGAAGTCGGTCCTGTCAGGACAGTCACTAAACCGCCTTGGAGTGAAGGGGTGAGGAACCTCAGACGTTCAAACCCTGTAAATTCAAAGAACGAACAGTACCTGACTTGAGATCGAAAGGACAAGCAACACCGTCGCTTGGAATAACCAGGTGATTCCACAACCGATAATGTTATCTTTCCCAAATTGCGAAAACACTAGTACAAAATGGATATCTTGACGAGATATCAATTTAGGCAAAATTTTAATTTAATCTGAAAGAAATAAACGATTACAATTGATTTTTAAAATTAGCAAAAAGTTAACATGAGACTGAAAGAATAATAATTAAAATTATATCTGAAAAAATATTATTTGAAATGTTGAAAATTTGCTAGTTAGCATAAAATTCTGGTTTGCTTGAAATGAATTGTACACGTGGATTGATAATGTAAACTGTATTAACTCCCTAACGGCGTGACAGTGTCATAAATATATGTATACCTAATAAGCAGTAATTAGGTTATTTATTTCGTATTCACCCTTATCAACCTTTACGGCACTTTGCCACATTAGTCTAATAAGACCATCCTATGTATCTTGTACTAGGATAACAAAATGGCGATCTACAGAATCGCGCAACTACCATGTGCACAAATTGCAGGGTCAAGTAAAAAGGTGGAAATTAAATATTGTCTGCATCAACTGCCCACGACTCGTCAGAGTAATTCCATACAACGACTACAACAATCCCGGTAATGATGGAAATGATATACCTGGGATCATGCTAAATGCAAATCTGATTGTGTGTTTTAGAATAAGTCGAGAAACTTCCTCCGAAATATAATTACATTCAGGTACTGTACATCCGGACGTTTAATAACAATCTAAATCAAATTATCTGTAGCCTGATGTGCATCATATTTCGGAAGCAAAAATTAAGAAAATGTAAAGAATATGAAATATAACTCGACTTACCCTATTAAAGGTTAACACCACAATGAACAATTTCCGATTTCCGCTATCCTACATTCCCACTCCGCGATATTTAGTGACATCTCATATCAGGAATGGTAGTATCAATAATCTATGTTTTATTGACCGGCAGATATCTTTAAATATCATATGACAAGATTCCTAACCGAAAAGAATTCTACTCTGTTCTTTAAAGAGTTCTATATATACTCCCGTAACGCAACCTGTTCGTTACATATTATACCACTTTAACGAGGAGAATGATAATTCAAACAATTTCAGACCAATCTCAAACCTTCCCGTTATTTCAAACGCTATCATCATTATGTTCATATTTCTTACCTTAAGCCACAAGGCTCCTGGACTCATCAAATATAATAGATTGAGAAAAGTAGACAGTTATTCATAAGTAACCAAAATTTGACATTTGTATAATAAAGATCAATGTTTGAGTACAAATAGGAGCAATAAAAAATAGCTTCTGCAAATTTTGACATATTATTTTGAGTAAACAAAAGCTATCAACCATTGAACTATAGAAGGTATTTTAGATACCTAAAGCCTAATCACTTTAAGAAAGTAATGACGTCGTAGCAGCATGTGATGCCGGGTTGTCAGATTGATAAGGTTTTCGATGTTTTTGAATACAAATATATTCAATAAACTGTGTTATACAATGTGTGTAAAGTAAGTAGTTTTCTTCACTTGCTCATTTATTATAAATCATAAAATACTTTATTAAGGTGTGTAGTTTTGTAGTCTCGTTTAATTATGCCGAAAAGAACATATTTAAGTGGTTCTGAAAAAAAAACTTGCATCTTGAACAGAAAATGTCAGCAAACTACCTGAACTAACCTCATTTTTTCACTTGAAGAAACTAAAAGGCAGATTGATTCTTCGACCTTATTATCTCAAATCTCTAGAACGGACCCACGTTTCACATAGAAGACAAAATCAGTGTTTCGAGTTCATCAATTTTAGATATAAAGACATTTATACACACCACAGCCTGAATCTTCCAGTTCAAGCTACTGTGACTTACCAACTAATGGTATTTTAGAAAATATGTTTCCCGACCCTGGTACGTACTGAGATGAAATGTTACCGGAAGATGTTCGCGATATTTGGATTCGTAAAGAGGCAGAGTATTTCCAAAATAAAAATTGTGACTTCTCCGAAACGAGGAATACCTTATCCTAACAAACGATTCACTATAATGAAAGAATAATAATAACATGATAAGAACAATGATGGATACAGATAGACTAAAACTAAACCATGATCGCGAATAAGTGGCTTCGCTATTTTCGTAATTTACATAGCACACGACGTAAATGAAGGTAAAATTGTCCCGAGAAGAACTTTTCCTGTACTTCTAAAGTTTTTTCTATCATAATTTAGCTTCAGAACAAATACATGAGCTGTCGAGTCAATTGAATTAAATCGATTGTTTAACTTGCAATGATGAAGATAGCGCGTCACTCATTCAGGAAAATATTTCGAATGACTAAATCTAACGAATCTAACTAAATGGTTACCTATAACGCAGTGGCGGCTCCTCGAAGGAGGCTAAGAAGGCTCAGCCTCCTCACCAATTTATCTTAATGATCATTCTCCATTTTATTTCCTGTTTCTCTGATAATTCTTTAAATTTTACAATTAATTCCCCATTCTCAGTAGTTATTTTCAATCCGGCAACAGTGGTCAGAGGCTAGATTCTCTATATATCTCAAACGCTGAGTTATGTTGTTCAACACAGTTGCCGTTTTTCCGACCAGTCAATCGCCAAATAGCGTGAAACGGCGAAAACGGCAGCAGGGTAGGGAGGCTAGCTTTTCGTATCCATTCGTCGGTCGAATGAAATACGATTACTTGCGCTCCCGCCTCCCGCTGCTAGAAGAATGCGGTTAGTTGTTATTTTTATTCCATGAGGCGTAGTAAGGTCAGATACAACTTCATGTTGGGGGCACTTGGGTTATAATGATTTGAAAAATTTAGCTCGTGGCCTAGAAAGACATGAAAAATCGCAGGAACATATTACATCGTGTATTAAGTTTAAATTAACCGGTAAACAGAATATTGTTAATGCGATTGATTCTGCACGAACATGCGAAATCGAAAATCATAATAATACAGTTAAAGAAAACCGCGAAGTTTTAAAAAAAATCAATGATTTCTTATTGTATTTATCATTTCAAGATTTGGCTTTTAGAGGGCATGATGAAACTGAAAATTCAGTTAATAAAGGTAATTGTTAGATTTGTTTTGTAAATACGACAGTAAGCTTCGCGATTTTATGACTAACGCGTCAGTATTTGCAGGCATTTGTTCTGTTTTATGCGGGTATAATGGTTGAGTGACACCACGCGAAATAAGGTTAGATTAGAATTCGTCTGTTCGGTAAATTATTAATTGTAAAAATGGACAACTAGTGGAAAGATTTTTAGGGTTCTACGAAGTTAGTTCGGGAAGAACAGCGGTCAATTTATTCAACTTTTCAATGGAAACATTTCAACGATTCGACTTTGCGAATAAATCAGACTTACGACGGCATCTGTAATGGCGGGACATTTAAACGGTCTTCAAACAAACGTAAGTTTTAAATAACATAGTAGGAAACAGAATTCCCTGTAATGCTCGAACTCGATGGAATTTTACATCACATGCAATGTTTAGTTTACCATCCATAAAAATAAAGACAAATTAATTGAAATATTTGATTTTATATTAAACAGTGATGACTTTTCAACAGATCAGGTTTCATTGAATGCTGCTGTTGGTTTAAAATCTTATTTAGAAAATGAAGAATTTTTGTTATTTCTTGATACTTTTAAATTAATATTTGAACAAACTGATCTTATTTTTCGAATTTTACAACATAAATTCACTAATATAATTCATTCAAGAGATCGTTTAACACATCTCATTGATAAAATTCAAGTTTCCGTTAAACAGAATTTCATTTTAATATTTTATTTGGAAATTATTCAACTGATGAGGCTTCTCCCGTGAAAAGGAGGAAAACATATAATTTGGTAGACAAGAAACTACATTATAAACAACTTTTTCATGAAATTTTAGATACTATTAAAGGTCAAATATTGAGATTCGATTTTCCGATTTACATGAAGTTTTTCGATTTGACGAATAGAAGATTTTTCGAATCTTTTTCAAAAGAGTTTCTCAATACACTTTCAGATAACTTAGTTCTAAAATATAATTTTTTTGATAAAATAGCGCTGCACAATGAATTATGCGTTGTATACTGGGATAAAGATATTTTAGGCCAGTACGACAGTCACGCCGATATGATAAAATATATGATAGATAATGATTTGCAACAAGTCTTACCTCAGTTTTATAAACTACTTTGTTTGACAGTCACCATTCCTGTCACGTCGGCATCGGTGGAGAGATCATTTTCTACTCTCAAACGAATTAAAACATACATGCGAAATACAATGGGCCAAAATCGTTTATACAATGTTAGTTCAATATCTATTGAAAAAGATTTAGTAAAACACTTAAAACATAATGATACATTTTATGATAATATTATTGATCATTTTTCGTAAATTAAAGACCGTAGAATTTCGTTAATATATAGAAAAGTTGATAAAATTAATAACAAAAAACAAAATATGAAAAATTCCAAAAAAAAAAGAAAAAAAATTAAAAATCCAAAAAAAAATAAAAAACAAAAAACGAACGAAAAAAAAATTTGTGGGCAAGAGAAACTCTATACCTCCACGTTGGTTCTTGCTGGGTAACAATCAATTTTGTCACTGAAGGTTAAATTAATTGGCTGAATAGAGTATATTTTTACAAAAACGTTTTATGTCCAGCCTCCTCTCTCAAAAAGTTCACGAGCCGCCACTGCTATAACGTCATTTCCTTCTTATCGTCAACAGTGTACCTATATAACTTTCAAATATGTATAACATATGAATTGAACATTTCTTCTTCCAAAACAAACAGTCGTTTGACACCAATAAGTAAGAAATAATAACCCTTATCCATTAAAAATAAAAAAGTACTAAGGTCCTTTCAGCTGCCAAGTACCCATCATCAGAGTAAACTAAATTAGAAAAACAAAATGTACCTGTTTAATTATTACTTGCGATTTGTAATGCAAATAAAAGATTTTTCAAAGCTAGAGATAAATTTGAATTCTTCTTCTAAATTACCTAGATATTTCTCAGTACTATGTTTTACAAGTGATTAACTTTCTTGATCTCGGTTTCATTTTCAGGTTTGGAAAATGCTCTACACAACGATAACCGTTGTCATCAAGTTGAGATCGAAGCAATAGGAAATGAATAAGTTATAAAGAAGCAATGCCAATGAAATGTGGGCTGTTGCAATTATTATATTGATCCATAAATCTACAATTAAATCAAATTTTTCGATAGATATAGCTCTTTGGCAATTACCAGCAGTTGATTATTCCCTTGACAAATGTGATTAAAATTGCTCATAAATATAATTATCTTTCCTAAGTAAAAACTGAACATAATCGACTTTTTGCAGGTGCAAGTCGCCAAATTGTAACAAAATTCAAACCATTGGCTTCGAAATTGATCAAACAACGTATTCGAACCACCGATTTCTATTATACTTCTGATACTTCTAAATAGGCCATAGCGTACTGCAAAGTGAAGCAGTTTCATGTGCGGTGGCGACCATGGTCCTGAGGTCTGAATCTAAATCCAATATGACATGAAACACCGAAATATTATCACCCTGTTCTTTCCTATACTATTTATTTATTTGACGTCTGCCGATTTCTGCTACCGACGCCAGGAAGCAAGTTCACCCCAACGTGGAATTTTCGCCACATCCTGACCATTTTCAAGTGCAGGTAGAGATTTTCAACGTTTAATGACGTACTGCACACGAAACCTACTATTTATCTTATCATTAGAAGGAAGTCACGGTTAGATATTATTTTGCCCAATGAATATCATCTTTTGCCTGAGATATTTTCGATACGTATCGAACATAATAATGCAAAATTTCGAGTCGGTCGGCTTCACACATTAAAGATTAAAGATACTGCGAAATTGTATTTATGTAATTTTGACACATATATAATATGTACATTATATAACAATAGATTGATATATTTTCAGGTTTTCGGTTTTAATTAGATAATTTTCCAATTTTTTCATTGCTCTAGAAAAACACAAAAAGGCTGTTTTTCTTCTTATTTTTCCCGTTTTCTCCCAAACTTCTGGATGATCTATGTTTTACAAATAAATATAATATGCATGTACTCATGAATATAAAATTTTCGATTTGGGCCTCCTATGAAAGTTATGGACTTTTGAAAGTTGCAGCTGAAGTGTAGGTTTTATTGATTATCTCAGAAATAACGTTAAAAAAAATTTGGTGAGTAATTATTGCCCCCTTTTATACTTTTATGAACCGAAACATGCTAAAATAAACTACTCCTATTATATTTTAGAAGACATCTTCTTGGACATTTTTAAATGAAGAATATTTTTTAGGTAGCCCCATCAAACACAAAACTTTTTTATCTCCTCAAAAATTGTATTATCTCTTTTAGTTTTCGCTTAAAAAAAAGATAAAATGGTTTTCATCATATTAGCTTACGCAAAGGTGTGAACAATTTAATTGATAACATATTATAAAATTAACACTAACTGTCCACCAAATTTTTTTGAGTTGAGTAATTTTCGAGATAACCAAATCGAATATTTTTATATTGAATACTCTTCAAATTGACAACTGAGGTCACCGTTTCATTTCCACTAGGTAATTCTGGAACACTCCGGTATAATTTGAATAAGTTAAAAGTATTTCTAAAATAAAACGTTACTTTGCAAGATGTTAAACGAATAAACCATAATCCACCTTTGATGGATATTTTGAATTGTAACTTATCTGAAACACTTTTCTACTGCGATGCAGCCATTGTCAAAGACATTATGTCAACTACATATTGCATATATGTATTATGTAGTGTTCTTTTGGAAGGATGTAATTTGAGAGTTAATGACATTTGATTATATGCTAGAATTCACATTTCTTCACTTAGCTGTAACTTTAACACTTTACTGACTTTACTCAATTCTATTATTGTCTTAGGAACAATTATTATGTAATTGTGAAAACACAGTATTTCATATTTCAGGCAAGCTTCATATGTCAAACGA
The DNA here is from genome assembly GCA_958510875.1 of Endomychus coccineus. Taxonomy (NCBI): domain Eukaryota; kingdom Metazoa; phylum Arthropoda; class Insecta; order Coleoptera; family Endomychidae; genus Endomychus; species Endomychus coccineus. Next base: position 28,494,976 of record OY294067.1, on the reverse strand, counting down.
TCACGCTTTTTCTGAACTAATTTTATTATAGTAAATAAAAAATATTATAATAGTACTTTCATTTAATAATTTAAATAAGTTAAATGTATTTTGTAAAATAAAACATAATTTTGCATAAGATGTTAATGAATAAACCACATATTAATCTTTCATGGATATTTTAATCAAATAGACAGCTTCGACATAATAGAACTTAATATCCAGCCAATTCTGCGAAGGTAGAATCCATCTCGTCAGCGAGGGACTTGTATCTATCCTTGTTGATTCCAAGTTCGTCTAGAATAAGAAAGCAGTGAGTGAGTGAGTACTTGATAATATACCTTACAAGAATTAGTTCCTCCACCACTGGCGGATATTATTATTATTTTTGATAAGGTTGAAACTTTATTAATCTCCTAATTACTAATTAATATTTGAGGGAGATTTTTATAAGAAAATTAATGAGTCCCTCATGGGATCACAATGTGAATTCAAAGTCTCAAGTATTATGTAGATCTACATAATATACTGTAAAGTAAAAATATGTGAAAGGATCAACTTCATACGTGATAAACAATATAAAAATAGTTAATTCTTTGGCCACATTCCAAATAGGATTAAAATAATCTATATCTGATAGTATTTTATATTAATATTAAGAAGTAGCCGAATATAATATGCTGAGGAATTTTGTTGATTATTCATAATATTAGCCTTATGAAGTTAGATACCTTGCATGATGTTATAAATATTACCCTTATCCACTGAAAATTCTGTTAAAGTACTGGAGACGTTTCGGCTACCAAGTAGCCATCATCAGAGTAAAATAAATTAAAAATTAAAATGTGCCTGTTTATCATTCTTCTATTATCGTGGTTACCTGTATTCTTACATTTATCGACACTAATGAACACTTTCTCCCCAGATTTCTATTACTTTTTGCACTAAAGAGCCCTACACACTTAATTCTACTGCGAAGAGCAATAGAACTGTGTGTGGAACAAAACTATTACCATTTCCTCAGATTCGTCATTTTGGAACATAACCTAGAACTTATGATAGAGTTGGGCTGAATTGTTCATTTAACCGGGTGACTTGGCTAAACCACAAATTACTTTGTAAGTAATTTGTGGTCTATACTACACCGTTCTCAGAATTTATCGCAAGACATGACGTGGAGTAAAAATGACAAAAATGAATAGGGCCCTTTATACATTGTAACGAAGTGCCCTCGTTACTTATAATTTAATTTACTCCTCTGGTTAAAAAGAAATAACACCGACGAGGCTGAGATTCTAACGCATCAAAGTTTTGTACATCCTATGTAGAAAAAGTTGAAGCTAATAGGAGATAAGGAAATTCGTATTCAAATCACCGCTGACTGCCAGAATCTCAGGCCACCTCTGACGTTTTATTTCTTTTGGCACAAAACCAGTATAAAAGGAGAACGGATTTCTCACGAAAGGGGTTGAAGAATCAGCCGTCCGATCGCTAAGCCGCTAAGATTCCGATACTATTACCGACCGTTCAAATTAATTCAACTCTGTTATTTTCCGAGAATCTATTTTTATTTTTCATTATAAACTTCGTCCGCGTTCCGCAGGATCCACTCCTATATTTTGACCAAGTCCGAAGTTAAATATTCTACAACTAACTCCTGTTTCAACTGACTGCCAAAAACCGAATAATTTATTATTTGTGTTGAGAAAAAGAACTGACGTCCGGACGACTGAATACACATCCCAAAACAGAATAATTTATTATTTGTGCTGGGGAAGGAACAGACCGTTTGCCCACAAGATCTCTTTTACCAAAACCCGAATAATTTATTATTTGTGTTGAGGAAAAGACCTGACTTCTCTACAACTAAATACAGATTGTTTTGGTAAGTAGTTTATATTTGACAAAATACGATCTTCAAGAATCTTGTTTCTTGATGTTAAAGACTGATCTAATACACTTTTTTTGAAGAACCAGAATTTTGTGACTATCTACTGAGTTGCCCCAAAAGATAATTCCGTATTTAATTGTTCAATTGACATAAGCATAGTAAGGGGTTAGGCTAGAGCTCAAATTAATTGAATTATTCATGATTCTGAATTGATAACACAACTTAGTCAACTTGGAAGCTGAATAATTAATGTGTTCCTATCATGAAAGTCTGGAATCTACAATTACCCCTAGGAACTTAGTGTGTTGCGTTACTATTAGATTCATGTCAATTTGTAATGTAATGTTGTCTTCTTGTTTGTAACCAGTATGGAATTGAATGATATGTGTTTTTTTTCTAGGTAAGTGAGTTGTTCTTAAACCAATCCATCAAAAGTTCTAATGATTCTTCCGCTTCCACTTTCAGATTATCAATAATGGGAGCACTGATAACAGCTGAAGAATCTTCAGCAAAGTCATTTACATACACTATGAACACTAAAGGACCCAGTGTTGAGTTTTGTGGTACCCCTACTTTAAATTCTTCCCAGTTTGAACATATATAGTCTATTCATCCGTATACTTTGAGACGTTATAGGCTATTCCCCAAATATGACTTCATCAGGTCATTTGATACACGTCTAATACCTATTCCATATAATTTTGTGAGTAGTCTTTCATGAGGCACTGAATCATATGCTTTGGGCTGGTCTAAATTCATTGTGACAGTTTTTTGATAATTTTTAATAAATGTTATTTATAATTTGGTATAGTGTTCTTTCTGTTGATCTACCTTTGAGATAAGCATTCTGTAAGATTGAAAGAGATTATTTCTTAATAAAAAAATTTTGTAATCTGATTAAAAGTATCCTCCCAAATATTTTTGGAACATTTTTCAATAATAGACGATTCACTTGAAACACCTATCATCTATTAGTGGTTTCATTCACATCATTTTGTGATTAAAGTTTCACTTGTAAATATTTGTAATTTTTTTCTCCATTCATGAAAATTTTGTTTGTAATACAATGTCAGTCTTTGTATAAGTTAGGGAGGTGGTTAGGTATTCAAGTGTCACAGTGCCCTAGAATATGTTAAATTATTAGAACTGCCTCATGTATTCATATAATGTTACGCATTTCTAATATCATTCTATAATAATAATAATAATAATAATAATAATAATAATAATCTTTATTGGAAATAGGTAGTCCTAATGTACATTTACAAAAAAACAAGAAATAATTATACATGAAGTATATGATAAATTATTCCCTAATAGTAACTCAAACTAATAAGTATTGTTATGCTACAGAGAAAAATAAATAATAAGGTATCAAATTAATTATAACATATTACATATATCTACAAATATATATTTACGTAAGTAATTCCAATATTCACATACAGTTTCAAAGAAGATACATATGACATTTATAACTTATTACACATGGCAAATACGGCTAATAAAACAATTTTGCTTTTGAAGTAGATAGTTTATCATTTTTGTTTTAAACTATATCGATTTCAATCTAGATAATTAAAAATCGTTATTTCAAAACAAAACCAGATTCGTAAAATATGTTCAAGACATTCATTGAGGTTAATGATAGGAATTATGCTTATTCATTATTTTCCTTTGAAGTTGTTACTATGAAACTTCGAATTCTCTTTGAGAAAAAATCTTTCTAATGGAACATAAATATAAAAGGTTTTATAGAGAATATTAGTTGATAGTTGCTGGTATCTCGTGTGCCTGTCAGTGTCTATTGATATTTAATAAGTATGTTCATATTTTTCATAGCCAGGAAAAACTTATTCAAATATATTGTATCAAAACATCCACATATAGAACATATTTAATTTGAAGTAGAACGATTATTAAAGACAATTCACAGCACATTTTAGAAGTTAGAAACTAAAACAATTGATTCAGTAGGTGTTCAAAGCATGTTTGTGGAACCTGTTTGAATTATTTGTTAATTGAATCTAATAATTCTACATCAAAAATTTCATACAATTCAAAAGAAATTGAAATTCACAAACGGTTCTAGATATATAATTTTTTTTCAAATACTTCAATAGCATGAACTGAAACTTCACTCCTTGGTTAGGTGTTAATTATTTCAATGTATTCTACAAAAAACGTGATTTGCGTGAAGTGAGCAGAAAAAATACATAAAAGTCGAAGAGATTCTACAATTTTGAGACAATAAAAGTAACAGTGGAACTTCCAAATTTCATAAGTCCCACAGTTCAGTTCAGTTAAAATATACTGTGTATGTATGTTTAAGACACAAAGAGTAATATATTCGGTACAGTCGCCAAGTTGTATTCAGCGTTCACTTTTATCGTTGATTGAAAGCACAACTCTTTCAATCAACGCTTTTATAGCCGAGTCGCGTCCCGTTAACAAAATTTATTCCCTGCATCCTGTGGTCGGAAAAGGACAAACGAAATGCATACTCATTATCATATAATATATGCCATGCATTTTGAATAAAGTATGCAAGGGTGAAATTTAAAATTTTATTAAATTTGTTGTAAAATATTTTCACTATAAAATTACATTAATCTTCAAACATAACAGATTAGTAGAAGAATGACAAATGTGATATTTGATTTTAATTTAACAGATGTAACATACGCCTACAAGAGCCCTATCTCCAGTTAACGTATGTACATTTACCCAAGAAACACCCTTTATAGCTTTCATCATTCAAATTCTATATCTATCCTATAGTTACTAGGTTATTTGTAAATATTTCTTCGGATGCAGTAACATCAACTGAACGTATAAGAGTACATATATTATCTCCAAGCCTCGATTCTAAGTAAGTGGGGTAATTGTAGGTGTAGTTTGGATGCAATAACATTGACTGAACACATAAGAGAACATGATCTTTTGTTGTCTACTTCTTTTTTAAGTTCTTCCAGTATTGTGTTGGAGCTTATTCCACAGAAGGGTTCTGGTCTGACAAATGGTGTTTCGGCGCCTTTATTTGCGCGATCGTTTGGTTTTTTGTTATCCTGCGTTGTCCTTGCCTAGTCCAATTATATTTCCTAAGCATTTCCAGACCATCTTGGAGCTGATTTCGTAAGAGTTCAGGGCGTTGATGGCTGCTTAACCATCCGACATAATGACTATTTCCTATCTACGAAGGTTTTTTTTATATTGAATTGAAGCTCAGGAATTTGTCTAGGCTTTCAGAGTGTTTGGTTCTAGGCCCATATACTCCTGTTCTAGTACGTTCTGTAGTTTTGGAGCCATCAGTGTACCTTTCTACTGAGTCTAGGGATGATGTTTTCATCCTATTCACTACTGTGACTTAGTTTCCTATCAAATTCTTTTACGCTGCTATACTTTTTTTCATCTTATCTTGGGGCATATACCAGGTTTGTTGAAACACAGAGACGGGTTCATATTTAGGTTTGGTCGTACCCTCTCCAGTCATTTTATAGGTTGTCCCTATCGCCCTTTTCTCCAATACCATATGTAAGGGTGTGAAGCTTAGGATTACTTCTATAGCAGCCGTTGGACATGTTCTCATAGCTCCTGTTGTGCTTACACAGGCTAGTCTTTGGATTTTCGATAGATGTATCCTTAAACTAGCCCGGCTGGTTCTACTACCCCAGACTACTGACCCATATGAAATGATTGGTCTTACTATTGCTGTGTACGAAAAGGGGTAGGGCTACCTCCCCAGTTTTTTCCCGCAAAGTTTCTGCTCACCATTAGAGATTTTGTAGCTTTGGTAGTTATTTCTTTTCCATGTTTACTCCGAAGCAGTTTTTTATCTAATATTTCCCAGATATTTCATCTCCGACTTCCACTCAATAACGCTACCATCCAATTTGAAGGCTTTAAGGTTAGGATTCCTTTTCTTTGTAGAAGCAATCAAGGTGATTTTGGTGGGGTTGACATTAAGTCCCATCGATAAACACTAATCATTACTATATTCAAGGCCTTTATGAATTACGTCGCAGAGGACGTTGTCGAACTTATGTCGTCGGCATTACTCTGAGAGAGTTTGCGGAGGTTGGTCAGATCATCGCAGATGAGTCGGTCTAAAGTTAAGCTCCCACTTCCCCTTGTGGGCATCCTCTAGTAGTACAGATGGAAATAGTTTCTGGCCCTATTTTTGTCTCTGCTATTCTGGTAGAGAGCAGTTGCAACAACCACCTGGTTGTAGTACTGTCTACTCCTCTGTTTTCTAGTGCTCTTATATACATTTGATATAGATATCAAACGAGGCAGTCGACATTTGATATCTACATCTAAAATGCTCATATTATAGTTTCTTTACTCCCCAGGGTATCCTGGACTTCATCTGTCAGTTGCACCAATGCGGTCTCCGTAGATTTGTCAGTTTGGTAAGCTTGCTAGAGCTCCAGACTGTTTCGGCTCATGTTAAGTATGTGTGGTAGAATTACCCCTTGCTCTTGCTGAAGAATACCTTCAGGTTCGCTCCCAGGAAAGTGAGTGTCTAGTAAGCCTGAGCTCTTCTCTTCTCACTTTCTGTATAGCTACCATCTGGTTTTTTCAGTGCCATTGCGTTATATAATCTACTTCATGCCATGACTTTATGTAGTCTCGCCGCAACAGGTGTATATTTGATATCTTCGAAGAGTTTTCTTAGCCTTCCTTACTTCTATATTGCAGGTGGTGAGTTTCTCAGTATAGCTCTGCCAATCTCCATTACACTTTGCTCTATTAAAGAGTTTTCATGTTTCGGATCTTAGTTTTGCCAGATGACCACTCCCCCAACGTAAGTCTCTACAATTGTTGTTACTTTCTATGGGGCAGCTCGATTTGTATACATTGAGTATTGCCTCATTAATTTCTTTGAGGTCGTTTCCATTCGTAGGTGGTGTCCAGCTTTCCGATTCTGGATAAGTGATGAGATTACTTTCAGATTGGTGCTATACTCCCAATCCGTTTTTCTAGGTTTCCTTTCGATGATTGGCCTAGGAGGGTCAGTCTCTAACCAAAACATATTTATGCTGTTGTCTGTTTGAGAATTTTTTCTCCAGTTCTTGTTTTTGTCGGGTGATGTTTGCCTTACTCCGCTTCCGTTTCTCGTTTTGGGGTTGGACCTTTTGTACCCATACCCTAAGCTTTATGCTCTAGTGCTTTTTCCGCGGTTCCTCAAGTTTAAGTCCTTGTTTGAAGTAGCGCACATATCAGCTCCGCTAAGTCCACACCTCAACAAATGTTCTCCATCTCCGTATTGACCCGGTCCGGGTAGTCAAGGCATTTTTCTTTTCCTGTCTTTTGTTCGGGAAGCTTCCCATCTAGTAGCAGAGGACGAGGGAGAGTCGAATGTAGAGGGGGTATGGATGCTCCCTACTCCCTCTCTTTCCTTCATTTCTTCTCTCCCTTCATATCTTTCTTGTGAGATGGTCTCACATGAGATGAAGGAAGTTTCTTTTGTGGGCGGATGTCATGCTCCGTATTATTTTTGGTTTTCGCTGTATTCATAGTTGAACCCATGAGTGGCTAGGAAACTGGAAGGTCAATTCCTTCGGAACCCGGGGGCAGAAGCAAGGGTATTCAAACTGGAGGTAATCAGGTCTCGAGAGACCGCATATTCACGATGAAGCTTCCTTTTTACCACGCAGCCATCGGCATGGGCTAGGATGATGATTCCCACACACTTGGCCGGCCGGTTAAGGCAACCCATCCCCCCTCAAGTGATTACTGAACTCGGTATGTATCAGGCAGGTTTCCACGGAAGGATGGTCGAACTGTCGCGACAGATCTTCCTCCACGCTGTGTTTCCTGACAGCTTTGGGATTTCTGTGTCAACGAGGTGCAACGCCCTATGGCTCTAGGTGCATGACCACAGAAATCCCGTTTGAGCTGTCCTTGGTTTCAATACCTCTTCCTCTCCCGTCAGGTTCAAGGAGGGGCAGCTACTCGGCTCCCCCACCAACGACAAGGTCTCACAACTCCTTAGGAGAGTTCTGGATACTTAAATTTATTAATTTAACAGGATAACATGTCTGGCTTCAGATCATAGTTTTGTTCCCAAGTTCTGTTTTCCTTATGAATTAATTATGTGTTATTCTTATTATAAGATTTCAGCTATTCACGTTCAATGGATCTGAAACTGTTTAAGAACTTAGAAGACGACCATTTGATTAATAGTAAGTATGGAAGCAACACATTTAGTTGTCTAACTTGATAGATGTTCTAATAGTAAAATCACAACATCCTTATTCATTACCGAGTTTTTTAAATTTTATGCCAATTTTACTAGCATCATCGGAGAAAAAACTAGATTAAAATTCTTGGTTAATGGAATTCATTTCTACAGGAAATATGGAGATCTTCACATTAATATTTCTTAATCGGATTATATTTGTGTAAGAATTAAGTATGTTCTTAATTGGAACAATTAACGGATTAAACTAGGTTGAAGATTGATTGTACGTATACTTAAGTCATTATTCATCAAGTTACCTTTATTTCAATAAATATAAAAATATTATTCTGAATAAGTCTATGGATATATTGAGTAGAATAGAATATTTATCGTTAGGTCATTTCACCTTGTAAGGTGTAGAACATGTCAATGGATAATATAAATAAATAAGAATATTATTATTTGAGATTATTTCACATTAAAAATTAAAATATTGATAATTGAAATCAGTATATATGAACAATACAGTACGAATGTGTAAATGGACGGGTATGTATATAAAAGACATTTTTAAATTCTATTATACCAATTCGTCGTGAAAGTATTCACGTAGAAGAGTGGGAGACAATTAATTCTATGAGAACGGGTGAGATGTCACCACGATATATTTTCGATAAAAAGCAACATAAAGTATACTACACTCTTTAGTCCAATCGCTCAGCGTTTTAAAAACGTTTTTTCCGCTATTTAAAAGTTAGGGGTCGATTTATATAGATATTGGGGCGCCGAAAAAGACCCTGACATTTCTGGGGGGCCTACTCCCCCCCCCAGTTGCGAAAAACTGTTTCGAAATTGATTTTTTTTTTAATATTTGAAAAGAAAAATTCTAATCGAAAAAAGTTTAGCATGAAAGTTGTAGATTTTATCAAAATGAACAACTTGACACCTAATGTGCATGCGCGTTGACGCTTTTTTGGGGTCAAAACTGGAGTAAAACTTTGAAATTTTTTTTTATCGGTCCCAAGTTATGATAGAGTGATGAAACCTAGTGCAACAGTGGACCATAAATGTTGTTAATCCATGGTAATTTTTCTTAACAAAAATTTTTCAGAGTTTAAGAGAAATAGTGAGGTGAGGTTACGAAAATGAAAACTAAAAAATAAAAAAAACTACGAAGTTATTGTCAAACCCACTTAACTAATTTCCGTGCATGTTATGGACAGTGGAATTTTTTGACTATCCTAAAACTTGATTTTCAGAGACTTCATGAAAGTTATAGCAACCAAATTTTGTTCATAAGAATACATCTTCAAAAACCTTCATTTTAAGCCCAAGTTTATCAAAATCGGTCCAGCGAAACCTGAGATATGCAATAATAATGTTTTCGATCATAACCTCGAAATTATTCAACTTTTTTTTTTCAAACCTTGAATTATTTGGAAGAAGACGACCCTTCCAAGTCCGAGGTTCAAATTGAGGCTTCCTAGGTATTATATTACCTACTTTTTCCGAGCGTTGAAGTATTAGCTTATAAGCGCAAGTTCGCGCATACGGTAATGTATAGTACATAAGTTGCTCGAATTTCAAATTTCGTTCACGCGCTTATTTTTTTATTGCGTTTTTATATTAAAACACTTACAAGTGGATAATTAATGTTTCTATTTAATACATTTTCTTGATTTGAAGGACATTTTTTTCATAAAAAAAATATTTATAACATCATAAAAAAATTATCAGAATAATAAACTATTTCAATTAAGGAGGTTTGGATAGGTTGTGAAAATGAAAATTGTCATTAATTCTTATGTTTTTATTCAGTTTTTCTTCTAAAGAAAAAATAATTGAAAATCCACGTCGTTTCCTTATTTTTTGAGTTTTCATTTTCGTTACCTCGCCTCACTTTTCTCTAAAACTCTAAAAATCACCATGGATTAACAACATGTATGGTCAACTTTTGCGCTAGGTGTCATTACTCTATCATAACTTGGGACCGATCAAAAAATTTTCAAAGTTTTACTCCATTTTTTACCCCGAGGCCCATCATCAACGCGCATGCGCAGTAGGTGTCAAGCTGTTCATTTTGATAGCATCTACAACTTTCATACTGAACTTTTTTTAAACGCTGAGCGACTGGACTACTTAAGAAGACTGTATTATCAATAACAGAGAATCAGCCCTACAAGAATATTCAGCCCAGGCAAAGGTATCGCATTTATTAAATCAATAGGTATTATATCCTATCTACCTATCAGTGGCGGCTCCTCGAAGGAGGCTTAGGAGGCTCAGCCTCCTCACCAATTTATATTAATGATCATTCTGCATTTTATTTCCTCTTTCTCTGATAATTCTTTAAATTTTACAATTAATTCCCCGTTCTCAGTAGTTATTTTTAATCTGGCAACAGTGGCCAGAGGCTAGATTCTCTATATATCTCAAACGCTAAATACGTGTGGTCAACACAGTTGCCGTTTTTCCAACCAGTTCAATTGCCAAGTAGGGTAAAACAGAGGATATGGCAACATTCTCTGTAGGCTAGCTTCTCGTTCGCACTCGGTCGAAATAGGATTACTTCCTGCCCTGTGAGCTGCGAGGCGGCGACACGTGCTCCGTCAGTTGTTGTTTTTGTTTCGCGATGCGAAGTAAGGTTAAGTTATAATTTATCTGTTCCGTGAGTTATTCAACGTTAAAATGTGCAGTTGCTGACTTCTTAGAAAATCCATTTAGTGGATTATTACAGAAAAGTGTTTTTTAAAAATAAACGGCCTTTACCGGATTTGAAAGGATTAGTGATGTATGTTTCAAAATCGAAATACACAATAAATTATATTGCTTGCTATTTACATCTGATACAACTTCATGTTGGGGGCACTCGGGTTATATGATTTGAAAAATTTTGCTCGTGGTATAGACAGACATGAAAAATCGCAGGAACATATTACATCGAGTATTAAGTTTAAATTAACCGGTAAACAGAATATTGTTAAAGGAGGAAAACCTATAATTTGGTAGACAAGAAACTACATTATGAACAACTTTTTTTATGAAATTTTATATACTATTAAAGGTCAAATTGAGATTCGATTTTCCGATTTACATGAATTGAAGTTTTTCGACTTGGCGAATAGAAGATTTTTCGAATCTTTTTCAAAAGAGTTTCCCAATACACTTTTAGATAACTTAGTTCTAAAATATAAATTTTTTGATAAAATAGCACTGCACAATGAATTATGGGTTATATACCTACTCGGATAAAGATGTTTCAGGCCAGTACGACATGCACGCCGATATGATAAAATATCTGATAGACAATGATTTGCAACAAGTTTTACCTCAGTACCTCAGTTTTATAAACTACTTTGTTTGACAGTCACCATTCCTGTCACGTCGGCATCGGTGGAGAGATCATTTTCTACTCTCAAACGAATTAAAACTTACATGCGAAATACAATGGGCCAAAATCGTTCATACAATGTTAGTTTGATATATTGAAATATTTATATTGAAAAATATTTAGTAAAACACTTAAAACAAAATGATACATTTTATGATAATATTATTGATCATTTTTCGCAAACTAAAGGCCGTAGAATTCCGTTAATATATAAAAAAAGTTTATAAAAATAATTAAAAAAAACAAAATATGAAAAATGAAAAAAAAAAAGAAAAAATATCAAAAATCCTTGCTTGGCAACAATTAATTTTGTCGCTGAAGTAGCTGGTACGGTCGCTGTGCAATGGTTAAATTTATTGGCTGAATAGAGTATATTTTTACAAAAACGTTTTATGTTCAGCCTCCTCTCTTAAAAAGTTCAGGAGCCGCCACTGCTACCTATATACCTATTTTCAAGGGGAAATACTGGCTATAATGTGCTGCGTTCAAACAGGGCTTGAAGAAAAAACATAAGCCACAAGAGCATATTGACAGACAGCAAAGCAGTTGTTGCTGCCCTGCTTAGCATGAAATAATTTCGAAGCTCATGTAGGATTTGCATTAACACGCACACAAGAATAGCAGGTTGCCTATTTACCTAGCTTTTCAAATGACTGTTTTTTAAATTTTCAGATATTTTTGGTAATACTAGGTTAATAGGTTATTTGAAATGTGATTGCTTGATTGATGTTCCTTCTTTGTGAACATTTGATTTTCTTTGGCTTTGAGCACATGTATTATTAAAGTGCAGTGTACTCTCGGGTGGAGGGTAATCCTAAGTGTAAGCCGCTAGGATGCCGTAACTGTCACTGGGATGGTTAGCAGTAATACGCCTAGTCGGCCGTGGGACGTACTTGAAATGCTGATAATTTTTTCAGATGAAGTTGAGAATCTCGTGGCTACTACTGAATTCCTTGAGGATAACGATCATTTGCGAAATCTTATTACATGAATTGTTAGGTAAACTACCGACATCTTCTAAACTCTCTTGTATAGAAAACATTTCCAGAATTGCAAAAAATAAATGCAAACTCATTGAATTCAGTTCTTGGCTCTAGATGAAGTCAAATGCTGCATGTCAGCTCCAAATACCTAAGTTTGACAGGAAATCTGACACTGAAAAGTCAAAAGTACGAAATTACAAAAGAGGAAGTCAGTGAAAATTGTACATGTTGCGGTAATAAAATTCATCACTTGAATGTTTGCTCGAAATTCAAAGATTTGTCGGTTGACGAATGATGGTCACTTATCATTTCCAATAAACTCTGTTTTTCATGGTTTTTGCCATATCATGATAGTATTATAGTCCGGTAAAATTGGCATTTCACATCCTAATTTTGCTACTATTGATCAATTATCAATTTGAATGTTCTTGGTGTCAAAATGTTCGGGAAAGCACCTCGAACCAGAAAACCCCATTTTGAACCTGCGCTTTTCTTATCCCCATTTGTTAATTAACTATCAAGCCTCTAATTAATTGATGATTTGGACCGATAATTAACTAACGTATTTGACAAAAAAATATGAAAGGTAATTGGCCGAAAATCGTTACTCGGAAGTTTTCGAGGTCGCTGATCACGAATTCGTTGCCAAAATAGGAAAATTCTACATATTTGGCTGGAAAACTCGCCGTTTTCATGGAAAATTTTTACAAAAAAATTGCAAATATTGCTTTACGAGCGTAAAAAAATGCACTCGGGGGTTTTCGAGATCGCTGATCATGAATCCGTTGTCATAATCAGAAAATTCGGGAAAAGTCGACATTTTCATGGAAAATTACCACCAAAATCTGCGAACGGTGCATCACTAGCGTAATAAAATAATGGGAATGTGAAAAGCGCCAAATTTGTGGCATAGATAGTTGCCAAAAACTGCATAATGAACTTTTGCATCATAGAAAAGTTGAAGGAAATTAACAACGTCCAGTTACTGTTAAAGATCAATCAGTTGAAAATAATTGCCATATAATGACTAATGAAAGAATTTTATTGAAAATATTACCGGTTGCTATTTCTAATGGTAATATATCGATGAGATGCTCTATTAGACGCTGCGTCCACTGTGACTTTGATTCACCAAGATTTGGCTGACGAGTTGAACCTCACTGAACCTCAACATTCATTATGTTTACAGTGGACCAACAATCAAGTAAATGAACAAGATGATTTTCGAGTGGGAAGTTACAAGATTTCTTCAGAAAATAATAATAATAAAAGTTCTTACTTGCGACATGTGAGGGCAATAAAAGGACTTCCTCTACCTCGACAGACTGTAAATATTGAAAATATTTCACAAAAATATCCCTATATCGACAATAAAATAACATCTATGACTCAAGCTGAACCAACAATTTTAATTGAACAAGACAATTGGCAGATTATCAATGGGTATTGGAATGGTCCAGCAATGAGTAAAACCCTACTTGGATGGGTACTCCATGGTAACAGCAGCATACCCCATAACTATAAACACTCGGTATGCCATATAGACTCCATATTTAAAGATGATTTGGATATTTTACATGACTCATTTGACAATCAGACTAGGCTTATGTCCAAGGAGGATATGAGGGCTCAACAGATTCTAGATTCAACGATGGTAAGAACTAATGGAAAATTTTAAACTGGTCTTTTATGGAAGGATATTGATTTTATTTTGCCTGAGAGTGGAGAGAATGCTTTAAGAAGATTGAAATGTACTGAAAGGAAGATGTATAGAAATGTGATTTATGGAAAAATGTATTGTGAGAAAATGCTAGACATGGAGAAAAAGTGTTGTACCACAAAAATTACAACGAACGAAATTGAGAAACATTCTCCAAAATTATGGTATTTGCCTCATTATGGTGTGATTGATACAAATAAACCGAATAAACTACAAATTGTTTTCGACGCTTCAGCGAAATCGAATGGTTTAAGTTTGAACGATTGTTTATTGATTGTTCTTTGAGTTGCCTAAGGTTGTAAGATTCAAATAAGTCTGATAATGAATGTGTTTTGGTTTTTCTCTATTTGTATTTATCGTACACTCAAAAACAGTAATCAAGCATATTATTTATACCTTCCAACATTGTCGCTGTAGATCCGGTGTGTGGAGGAGGGTCTATACATAGTGTCCCAATTTTTAGCATTAGGATCTCGGTAACTATGAGAGTTTAGAAGGTGAAAGAAGAATGAAGAAAGTCTTGCGGAATCAGATGACTTACTAAGTTCCCGTTTCGAAAAAATGTAGATGACATTTCATTTTCTGCAACTGCTTGGAAAAAGACACTTTTTTAGAGGCACTTTTCTCCTTCTCAAAATGGCATCAATATTTTTGAATACGACGTAGCTTGTGCACAACCTCAAGTCAGTGGTACGTTGACCTTTTCTTTCCTCCGTATATTTTCTGGAATCATCAATATAAGTAACAAACAATTTTAATTTAGTTGTTTCTCAATTGTGTATCTAAATAAATGCGAATAAGATGAAGAAAAAAAAGGTTTATGGTTATAATACTACTTGAGATTTTAACTCCAGTCAGTATATGAATACTTAAATATTATATGTTATTGAATCTGTTTTAGAAGACTGCCTGGAATTTCTCCGCCTGTTTGGTGTAGGATTGTTGGGTCATGGTCGGATTATAAAAATTTTAAGTTATTCTATATTGGTGCAATATTTTGGTACACTGGTTCTGTTAATAATGAATTACTTTGGGAACTACATCGTTATCTCATTTGAGGTCTATGTGTTTTCGTTAATGGGCATATATGTAAGTAGCAGTCTCGTGAAGACTTTAGAAAACTGATGCGAAAGAATAATTCGGGAGAAGTCCCTCTATAGGTACCCGATTTACACAAACCAACATGTCTTTACCCATTGATTAATATTATATATGGGTATATTCATTGATACTGAAGGTAAGACTACCTTTAAGAAAATCGAATCTGTGAAAAAGTTGTAAAAAAAACAACTGGAAGATGTAGAACGTATCTCAATACCAAGATGGACACTACAAGGGAAAACACGCTGTGGGAACTATGAGAATTAATCAAACACAAGTTCGACGAAAGTACTGGATCATTAACATCGAACATGAAACAAATACATTTTTATACATACATGTAGGTCCGATACGAATACGATCTTCGGATCTTCCAATGGTTGAGGAAACACGTCATACAAAGGATACATTGCAATATTGTATTCTTCCCATAGTATTGTCGACCATTGCTAATTCTAAATTCATTCACTTAGAAGTAGTCAGCGACATGACTGCAGATTCATTCATAGCCGCCTTCAAAAGATTCACCGCAAGACGAGGAGTATGTGTACATTATATACAGTGACATTCATTGGA
This sequence comes from Endomychus coccineus, assembly GCA_958510875.1. Taxonomy (NCBI): domain Eukaryota; kingdom Metazoa; phylum Arthropoda; class Insecta; order Coleoptera; family Endomychidae; genus Endomychus; species Endomychus coccineus. Next base: position 28,479,148 of record OY294067.1, on the reverse strand, counting down.
ACAAACAGAATAATGAGAAACGTAATAACCGATTTGATACAAAACAATGAGGAGCTCGATGATGTGACCTATCCCGTCCACAGCTTTGCAAATAATGGTACACTTCATATCGCTGGCAACGATTTGGAAATGGGATCCGATAATCTAGTAGAATTTTTTGCAATCAAAACTCAAGCTTGCATTTTCTTCAGAAAGTCGGATTCCACAATCCCTAAAATGATGATCCTAGGTACAACTATTCATATGAAGTCCTCCATATCCATGCTCGGTATCACCAGCATCACGCTCATGTAAGGTCCATTGCAAAACCCGCTTTACAAAAACTTTATTTCCTATTCCAGAATAAGAGCTTCTTTACAATCCGACAGCTCCTCATAATCCACAAAGGAAAGATCGACCTTTCCTGGAGTACTGTTCTCATATTTGGAGCTTAACTTCCAAACACACACTGAAGCTATTCGTCTGATTGGTGATGTCACACTACACACTCACAAATTCATTGACCTCCCTAGAACCACGAAAGGAGGCGGACTAGACGAGCTCAAAGTAATCATCCCTTTATAGTTGATATCGAGACCTGCCGCACTTCTTCCTACGAGACTTCATTTCTCTATCGAACGGTGAACTTGTGGAACTCTTTGCCTAGTGAGGTTTTCCCTTATTAGTCGAGTAAATAAAGCACTAAAATAGAACAAACTTTCCAAACTTGGCTCAGTTGGATGGATTGAGATGCGGTTTTCTGCATTTGATTCAGAAAGTGATTTAGAAAATTTGTCCGATATTTTTTTTCTACGGAAAAATTTATTGCATTTCTACAGGCAAAAAATGCATTTTTCTGAGTTCTTTTTTTGAGGTGAATAAAAAAACGGATTCGAATATGCTATCGAGAAAATTCCCTGAGGACCCCTCGGACCTCCCCTGAGGTATACAGGCGTCCTGACGCCCTAGATATCGATGAAATGAATTAAAAAATAATTTTTATTGTTTGTTAACTGTTGAAGAGGTGATATAAAGGTTGCTGGTGATGATTACGACGTGAAAAAACTTCTGCAATACCTGGTGTACCCTGAGTCCGGGTAACCACCTCATCTTCTAGAAATTTGTTAAATTTTCTTAGTTAGATGTAACAAATTCTAGCTCTCGGGGGTTTTCAAAGTCGCCGATCACGACTATGACACTCGCAATGTTCTGCAAATTACCTGGGGGTGATTCCGGGTCCTTGGAGCCCTCTGTATCTACATCTTCTTCTAGGAATTTGTTGATTTTTCTTCATAAAACGTAACAAATTCTAGCCCTCGGTAGTTTTTATTGTCGTCGATCACGAGTATGATACTCACAATGTCTGCAAATCACCTGGGGTGTTTCCGGGTCTCTAGAGCCCTGTTTATCTACGCCATCTTATAGGAATTTGTTAATTTCTCTCAATTGAATGTAACAAATTCTAGCTCGGGGGGTTTCAAAGTCGCCGATCACGACTATGACACTCGCAATGTTCTGCAAATTACCTGGGGGTGTTTCCGGGTCTCTGGAGCCCTCTGTATCTACGTCATCTTCTAGGAATTTGTTGATTTTTCTTCATAAAACGTAACAAATTCTAGCCCTCGGGGGTTTTTATTGTCGTCGATCACGAGTATCATACTCACAATGTTCTGCAAATCACCTGGGAGTGTTTCCAGGTCCCTGGAGCCCTCTGTATTACGTCATCTCCTAGGAATCCGTAGTTTGCGTTCTCAGGAGCACGACTATGCATGAGCTTTGTGAATGTCATAATCGTGATCGGCGACTTCGAATACCCCCGAGAGCCAAAGATTGTTACATTTTATGAATAAAAATTAACAAATTCTTTGGAGATGACATAGATAAACACGTCCCGAGATACACAGAAACACACCCAGGTAATTTGAAGAACATTGTAAGTACCTATCATAATCGTGATCGGCGACAATAAAAACCCCCGAGAGTCAGAATTTGTTACATTTTATGAAGAACAACTAACAAATTCCTAGAAGATGGAGTAGATAAACAGGGCTCCAGAGACCTAGAAAGACCCCCAGGTAATTTGCAGAATATTGTGAGTATCATAATCGTGATCGGCTACAATAAAACCCCTGTGGGCTGAAATTTGTTCATCGTTGATACGGAGGGCTCCAGGGACCCGGGAACACGCGAAGGTAATTTGCAGAACATTGTGAGTGTCAGGGTCGTGATCGGCGACTTTGAAAACCCACGAGAGCTAGAATTTGTTACATTTAATTAAGAAAAATTAACAAATTCCTAGAAGATGACGTGGCTACCCGGACTCAGGGTACACCAGGTATTGCAGAAGAGTTTTTTTTCACATCATAATCATCACTAGCAACATTTATATTGCCTCTTGAACAGTTAACAAACATTAAAAATAATTTTTTTATTAATTTCATCGATATCTAGAGCGTCAAGACGCCCGGATACCTCGGAGGAGGTCCAAGGGAACTTCAGGGAATTTTCTTGATAGCAGATTCATGTTCGGCAACCTCAAAAACCCCCGATAAACCAATTCGAGTCCGTTTGATTTTATAGGAATGTATTCCTTGTTTGTTCTATTTTTTAATGAAACACTTTTCAATAAATACGATGTATTGACATACGTAAAAAACCTGGTGCTTATTAAAATAGTACTGTCAAACTCTCAAGGCTAACTATCAAAATATTAAAATATGATCATACATATCGGCCACCTTGAAAGAAACAGCTTTCAATTACAATACCTACGTGCTAAATACAAACAGCAAGCTATGTAATGTCGTTAGAGAAAAATAAAAATAATGTTCAAATAAATGTTCTTTATCATAATCAGTCATCGATGGGAAGAACACAAATTTGAGCAATCGCACGTTTGACGATGCCACTGCGCATTTTCACTGATACTACGCGAACTTCTACATCAACACCTGGGTGAACTGATGTTATGCGTCCCATCTGCCAATTGAGTGGAGCTGTGTTTTTGTCTTTGAGAACTACTATCTTTCCTGGGGTAATGATTTCTACGGAATGCTGCCTCCACTTGCTACGCTGTTGAAGCTGGTGCAAATATTCTGCGGACCATCTAGCCCAAAAATGTTGTACAATTTGCTGCAGTCGCTTGTATTGCGTTAGCCTATTTTCTGGTACATCTCTTACATCGGCCTGTGGTAAACTGGTTAAAGCGTCTCCAATGAGGAAATGGCCAGGATTGAGTACTTGAAGGTCGTTTGGATCGGCCGTGAGGGGGGTTAAAGGACGGGAATTAAGCACAGCTTCTACTTGCGTAATAACAGTATATAAGTTCTCAAAGGTTACATGCGCTTCACCTACAACTCGTGTTAGGTGATACTTTGCCGATTTGACGCAGGCCTCCCAAAGGCCGCCAAAATGCGCTGAACGTGCTGGTATAAAATGCCATTTTATTGAAACTTCCGTGAGAAAATGTACTACTGGGTTATCATTTATAATTTTGGCAATTATTTCGGAAATAGCTTTGGAGGCACCCACAAAATTTGTACCGTTGTCACAATGCAAGTCCTTGCATAAACCGCGGCGAGAAATGAACCTCTTTAATGCGTTTAAAAAAGAATCACTTGTTAAATCACTGACCAATTCCAAATGACAAGCTTTGGTGACAAAACAGACAAAGATACACAAGTAAGCCTTTGTCAATTTTCGGTTTCTTAATTTACTTTCTTTTAATAAAAACGGTCCTGCGAAATCTACTCCTGTCGTTAAAAAAGGTCGTGCCGGAAAAATACGTGACTTGGGTAATTCGCCCATTGATGGCATGTTTTGTCGAGGTTTGCATCTGAAACATGTAACACAGCGATGCAAAATCTCTCTAACCACCGTGCGACCACTGAGTATCCAGTAATTTTCTCTAATAGCCGCTAACGTGGCCTGAGCACCAGCATGCAGTAAACGCTTATGTTCGTAAAGAACTATTAGTTTGGTTAATGGATGATTTTTTGGAATTAACACCGGGTGTTTTTTTCCATAAGTTAATTGTGAATTTTGTAGTCGGCCGCCAACACGCAATAAACTGTTATCATCCAGAAACGGATTGAAAGGCAAAAGTCTGCTAGAATTTGATATGCATCTTGATCCCTTTAAACTTTCAATCTCCACCTGGAAGTTTTCTGTCTGACAAATTTTCAGCAGCCGGACTAAAGCATTTTCTAATTCCGCTACGGAGAGATTTCCAACAGTCTTATTGTCATGTCCCTTACAGTTTCTAGCAAATCTTAAAATGTAGGCCAAAACTCGTTTTAATTTGGTTAGCGTTGAATATCGCTCGAAAATATAATTAATATTTGTTTTCACAGAAATTAAGCTTGTTACTGTTAACTTCATTTCCGGTAAATCGACTAGATCTCGGACAACATATAGTTCTGGCCATTCTACTAATTCTCGCGTTAGGAAAGTAGGGCCTTGCCACCATAATGTTGACAATGCAAGTTGATTTGGCCGCATTCCCCTTGATATTATATCGGCCGGGTTTAATTCCGATCTTACGTGCCGCCATTGATTAGCGTTCGATAATTGTTGAATTTCCGAGACTCGATTCGCGACGAAGGTTTTCAGTTTATTTTGTTCGGAGTTTAGCCATGACAAAACTATTGTTGAATCGCTCCAATAATGAACCGAATTTATATTTATGTCTAGAGACGTGATAACCTTTTCAACTAATTTAGCCAAAAGTACCGCGCCGCATAATTCAAGACGTGGAAGTGATACACACTTTAAGGGCGCAACGCGGGACTTAGCACATAATAACCTCGAGACATGGTTTTGTGACGTATTAGTAGTTCTGACATATAAACATGCTCCGTATGCTGTCTCGGAGGCGTCACTGAAACCGTGCAATTTAATTTCTGAAAATGTTTTTAGCATTACTTGTCTTGGGATTACGATTTGGTTAACTATATCCAATTCTTTCCGAAAATCGTCCCAAGAAGTGAATATGTCGATAGGCACAGATTCGTCCCAGCCTAACTTTAATTGCCATAATCTTTGCATAATGGTTTTGGCGATGAGTGTCACAGGACCGATTAATCCTAGAGGATCGAAAATTTGAGCGGCCGAAGCTAAAATTATTCTTTTTGTAACACGTTTATCACCATCTCTTATATTCACGTTATAATTCAGTGAATCTGAATTAGCACTCCATATCAGACCTAACGTTTTGTTTTTATCGTCGGTTATATAATATTGTGAAATTGAAGTGTGATCTTCGCGGTCACCCAATATGTCTTTATTATTAGACGCCCATTTGCGCAAAATAAACCCAGCACTGACTAGTACATCGCTTATTTCATGCTCAAGAGTTCGTGCATTTTCTACTGTATCGGACTCCGTAATAAGATCATCGACGTAAAAATCTTTTAAAATTACAACTGAAGCAGTTGGGTTAGATTCGCGATTCTCAATTGCTACTTGTTGAAGACACCTCGTAGCTAGAAATGAAGCACTTGCTGTACCGTACGTGATCGTGTTAAGTTGAAAATGTTGCAGCTCGCAATCTGGATTGAGTCGCCAAACTATACGCTGTAAATCACGTTGTTCTGTATTAATGTTAACTTGTCGATACATCTTCTCTACATCTGCAGTTATAACGTAATTGTGTTTTCTGAATCTGAGCAAAATTGAGATTAAATCATCTTGTAGTACTGGACCAACCAAAAGAACGTCATTTAGCGATAACCCAGTATCAGTTTTTGCCGATGCATCGAACACGACGCGTAGCTTTGTAGTGAGACTACTCTCTTTGATGACGCCGTGATGAGGCAAGTAATATATTGTGTTGTCTTCGGCAGAATAGGGATCAATGTTTGTCATATGATTTAATGATTCGTATTCTTGCATGAAACTATCATATTGTTCTTTCATTTTCGGATTTTTTATCAATTTTCGTTCTAGTGCGTAGAAGCGTTTAATTGCATTTTCTCTAGAATCACGTCCCAAATTTTTGTATTCGGGCTTTGTCGGCAAACTAACGGTGAACCTGCCAGCAGCATCCCGAATTGTATTTTGAACGAAATGTTCCTCACATGTGCGTTCGCTAATAGAAAGAACTTTAGTAGCCGAAATCTCTTCCAATTTCCAAAATGCTTCGATTTGATTACTTAAAATTTGATTCATCGATAAGTGGCATTTTGAACTATTTTTCCGGTTAGGTTCATAAACTTTCATGGGCCCACAAAGTAGCCATCCTAATTTAGATTTTTGCGCTATAGGTTGTCCCCTTCCTAATCTGATTTGACCAACGCACATGATATCAAAATATATTCCTGCGCCTATAAGCAAATCGATCTTGTCGGACTTGTTTAGTAGTGGATCAGCGAGTTGTAAATTTTCGGGAATATTTAACTTGGACATGTCGAAAGACGATGCCGGAATGTTATCAGTTATTTTATCCAAAATTAAAAATGGAAGATCTGCAGTAAAACCATTTTGGCATGATTTGATTTTGGTATGAGTCATTTTTGTGATGTTAGTTATGCTTTGATTGATCCCGGATACAGGTATGTTGGTACTGACAAAATTTAATTTGAGTTGATTGAAAATATCTTGCGTCATGAAGTTAGATTGACTTCCAGAGTCCAATAATGCTCGACATTTTATAGGAGTACCTTGTATGTTGAAAACGAATACTTGAGATGTGGATAATATTATATTTACATCATTTGACTGTTGTGGTATGCAGTGAGTGACAACAGATGAATTTTCATTTGATACACTTGTAGGTGATCCATTATTCGACGCGCTTTTATACGATTCAAAATGTAAAAGTGTATTATGTGATCTTTTGCACGTTCTGCAAGTGTGTGTTGACTTACGATCAGTTGCCTGATGGTTAGGCTTTAAGCAATTAGTGCAAAGATTGAGCTTTTTTGCTTCGTTGAATCTTGCTTGAGTAGAAAGTTTCAAAAAAGCCTGGCAGCCATAAATAAAATGTTTTTGTCGGCAGTATGCGCATGCGAATTTATTTGTAGAAACGTGTACAAATAGTTTCTCATCTGGACTTTTTTTATTAATTTTATTGTGTTTTGTTTCCAAGGTGTCAAGTAACTGACATCTTGTAGTAAGGAACGTGATGAACATTTCCGTAGTGATATTGTTTTCATTTGTTTCTTCAGCAATGGAAGTTTCCCACTCCCGTTTAGTGGTAGCATCCAGCTTATTACATATTAAATATATAAGGAGTGTGCCCCAATGTTGTACAGGTAGCTTAAGAGCTTGTAAAGCTCGCGTATGCTTCAAGAAATCATCCAATAATTTTCTTAAAGAATAATTTGACTCGCGGGAAATAACGGGTATATCAAAAAAAGCCCTGACGTGTGTGTTTGTGATTATTCGACTATTGTCGAATCTTCGTTTCAATAAATCCCATGCAACTTCATAATTTGTATCCGAAACATCTAATGCACTGATTACCTGTGCAGCTTCGCCTTTTAAGCATGATTTCAAATAGTAAAATTTTTGAATTGGTGCGATTGATACATTATTATTGATCAGTGATTTGAAAGTGTCGTAAAACTCTAACCAAGATTCATACGCTCCATTAAACTCAGGTAGTTTAATTGTGGGTAGCTGCAAGACCGACGAAGTTGTAGTATTTTTATTATTAATAGCGTTGTTATTATCGCTAGGTGGTAATACAGGCAGCTACAATTGCTTTGCCAATGTTATGATTTTAAAATATGAATCTTCAAATGCTTGTATCTCATCTTGTTGAGCTGCAGTGTTCTCTAACAATAAAATTTGATTTTGCACCTCGTAAAAGTCTTCTAAGAGAGGCTCAATTTTCTCCAATCTTATTGAAACTTCAAATGTTCTATCTGGAGTGATATTATTCAGAAACGTATTTAATCTTGTTAATTGACTTTTGAAAAATGCCCGTTTTTGAATTAAACCTTTTAATTCCGCATCCATTTTATTATTATTGGAAGTTATTTATTTATGAAAATATCGATCTTAATGCTATGTTATGTATCGCAAAAGAAACTGTGCTTTTAAAGGAGGTGAATAAGGGTAGGATATCAAATTGGAAACTCACAATTTACAATTGGACGCTTAACGAATTCGTACCGTCTCGACTGCTGCAGCTGATGCTTCCCGCTTGTAAACGATGAAGTGCCGGGTCTTGACGAGCTTTGCACACACTGTTTATTGTGAAATTATCCAATCCGTGCTCTGAAGGACCATATAGGAATGTATTCCTTGTTTGTTCTATTTTTTAATGAAAAACTTTTCAATAAATACGATGTATTGACATACGTAAAAAACCTGGTGCTTATTAAAATAGTACTGTCAAACTCTCAAGGCTAACTATCAAAATATTAAAATATGATCATACAGATTTATTCACCACAAAAAGTGCACTCAGAAAAATGCATTTCTTGGCTGTAGAAATGCAATACAATGTTTCCGCAAAATAAAAATACCGCACAAATTTTCTAAATCACTTTCTGGATCGAATGCAAAAAACCGCATCTCGATCCATCCAACTGCACCAGGTTTGGAATGTGGAATGCTTTATTTCCTCGACTATATACCTATAACCTATACATTTTCGAAAAATACTTTAATGCCAATCTCCTTTCCCAACATTCCGCCGCTGGCCCACACGATGTTCTTCGGACGGGATTGGTTTTTCTCTGGTGTAGTCAAAATATTTGAAAAAAATAAGTCAGTGGCATTGAGGCTTACACTGTCCCGCCGATGAGCTATAGAGTCGACGCAATCGTATATATGAATGTGAGAGAATAGGATTCAAATAGGTATCTATTATTATCTTAACGTGACTGAGAATTTTGATTCAGAACATGGAGCAGGTATGGAAAATGACTAAGATCGTTTATTTTTAGAGTGCGTGTGCCTTGGGGTTCGCCTTGATATTTTATGCTGACATAGAAGCAGCTTGTGAGGTTGTCCGCCAATTACCTTGGAATTTGGACCTAACAAATGGGGGCTACAAAGTGGAGAGTGAAATTATGGGTGACGTACAGAAGATCAAGCGCATGGTTCTGTTGAACTCCTTCACACTTATATTAGCAATTATACCTTTGTGCAATCAAATGATTTATTTCTATGCCGATATCTTACGTCAAATGGGAGATGCAATTGGAGCAGATCTAACTTATCATAAATATTATTTAATAGTAGTTTTGATGGTCTTAACATATTCTTCAACGGCTGTGAGTTATCTGATAATGTACTTAGTAACGCACATAAAGATCAGAATGAAGATTATAAATAAGGATATGAAAGATTTTTCCCATTCATTACGAATCAACGACGTAAATAATTTGAAGATTTTCAATTTCCTGGTGAATATTATCCATCGTCATGAAGTTTTGAAAAAGTGAGTCAATTTTTATTATTATCGCATTTGTTAATATCATGAGTTATATGTAAAAAGTTAAACTTGGTAATTTTTTAATTCTATTTCTTATAAAGGATCAGTTTACATGGGTGCAATCTCTTCAAGCAATACAGTACAATAATGAATACAATTATGTACATATTCACAAAATCTGAATCACGGCATTTTGACGATGTCCTTTTCGGATGTTATCCTGGGAACTTGAATATTTAGGAGACTTATATGCTTAAGATGTGACTTGCTTTTTTGACGGGATCTGAGGATATCGTTCCCAATTTGTAGTTTACATGAATTTGGCATTGAGATCACATAAGTTCCATTTGATACCAGCTTGTTTTCATTGTCACCGTACTTGGTTGTAACCGTTGTATCACTTTTTTTTATCATTATCCTCTTATTACTCAATAGGTTTTTGTCTTTGTTATTTGGCTATTCACGATTTTACACACATATATAAAGTTTCTTTGCCTAATTGGCCACAATTTCGTGACCTAACCTAACTTAAGAGATATAGAATTAAGTTTTCTGAATTATGAAAATAACTTAGATAATTTAACATAGGATTAAAAAATAGTGAATAGTTATATTTACAAAAATATAAGATTCTGACGGTGAAGAACGTGGTGTAATTTGTAAACACCCTGGACTAGACATCCAGAAATGTGGGTTCGAATTCCGCCTACGGTTCAATGTTTGATGTTTATGCATCTTCATGATCCAATGTTAAATTATCTAAGTTATCTTCATAAGTCAAAAAATTTAATTCCGAAACATTACTATTTTGAGACGTTCTTTCACCTTCAGTGACTGGACTATGTGAGTTCCAAGTGATACGTAATCATCCTTGACATCCAATTAAGTAGAACATTAACCGTAGAGTTGAGAAAATATAGAATATTTAGTAGAGTGGGAATCAGTAGTTATCAGTTAGTTATGAGTTAGTTATCTGCATTTATCATGCTCATAAGTTATCATCAGTTATAGCACGTCATGACCTTTTATTTCTATTTAACCATCAATATTTTTGTTCACTAGTGTTAAGTTAAGTTAAACTCTTCTAATTTAAAACCCCAAAACCTATCCTAACAGTATATCGGGCGAAGAATCAAAACATTCAAAGATTCAACTTTTTAGATCAGTAACTGAATGTGTTTTTTTCAGGCAATTAAAACTGGGCTTAAAGTTATTTTACCCTATGATTATTGTTTTTCCCACTTGTGGCGCAATATCATCAGCAGCTATATTATTATCCTTCGATCCTGTAAGTGATTGAATACTATTTTCAGATATTTAGTAATAAGCCAAGGTTTATATACAGATATCTTGATGAAACCTTGGAAACAAACATCAGAGAATGTTTGAAGCTTTTTGGATACATTCTAATTTTTTTCTAAATGTATATGTGAAAGGCTGACTAATTTTTTTTTTGCTGTTGTAAATAGCACATTTTTTCCGATTTCAATGATGTATTGTATGGTTTTTTCAAGACAGATTTTAAAAAATGGATAAGAAGTGTTTCCTTCCCTTTTGGAGTGAATACATTTTTTTTAATGACGTACATAACTATAACTATAACTATAAAAGAGTTCACACTGTGATGGATACACTATAACCCTATACATTCAAATGGTATTCGGCTTTGAATAACATTCAAAATGATATTAATAATAATTTATGACTTTAAATCACCGTATGAGAAATCATTCTTTCGTAATTTGGCAAAGTTAAGTTTCCAGACTCTCTAATACAATCATAAGCTCCACGAAATTGAATTGAATGAATTAATATGACTGATAATAGAATCAAATTGGAACTGTTTTGAACAAACCGCGTCTTCTCCTATTGAATGAATGTATAATATCTTCTGAAAAAATTAATTCTCAAATTGATGTCAATACCTGAAACAGCCTAAGCGGGTTGTATTCATATTCAATTCGGCTTTGAATAACATTTACCGGCTTCTACCATCGATTTTGTGATGATCTATTGTTTAATCATTACAATGAAGTCCTAGTAAGAATAATAACAATAATATCAAATATAATATAAAAGAATTACAAACAAATGGATATATGAATATACTCATTTATCTCAAATTGACTTTGGCAAATAATAATGATAAGATCTTTCTTGTTCAGATCGATCAGTAACGTCACGAACTTATTTACTTTGAATACTTTGTAGTAGTATCTGAACAGGCAGTTTACTCTAATGATGGCTACTTGATATCTGACTGGAAGGACCTCAGTACTTTAACAGCATTTTTTGTGGATAAGCGTAATTGTTTCTTATTTAAAGTGTTGTAGTGTATCAGCAATGTAAACAAATTCATAGTTTACTATATATTATAGATATTGAATACTGTTATTATAATTGTTTAATAGTAACATTCTACTAACGATGTGTTTCATTCGCCCTAAATTGAAATTTTGTTTCACTATTTTCCAGACAGTGGACTCGACCATTAGTATGTTTACATTAATGACATCAGGAACAAGTGTTGCACTCCTCATGTATATTAATATTAGCCCGGCACAATCACTTGATGATGAGGTAAGGATAGCACAAAATTACTAACGCATCCCCCATTATATTGAAAATAATGCCGAGAAATGTCTTTCCGCTTCAATATATCTCAACATATTTTCAATGTTTTCTATATATCTTTTGAATACAGGAGAGGATAACAGTAGGTAGTGGGCCAATTGGGACACCCCTCCACTCTAACTTTAGACTCCGCCCCTTTCTCACCTAGCCCAGCCCCAACATGAGGCTCCGCCTTTTCTCACCTAGATTCGATGGTCTGCTAATTTCCCGCCCATGTTAACCTCACCCCGAGTCTCCCCTCTCTTGGTGTACTTGTTTGTTATTGGCTAACCCCTACTAGGATGCTCCGGGGGACCTGCCAGTTTTTTCCTTTATTTTTATTGGCTACCCTACTAACGAGGTCTAATATGTTCCTTCTACTTTGCTCTTATTGGCTAACCTACTAACGAGAGTTCCACCCTTTCGTCTTCGTCTCTCATCGGTTGATCCCTCCACATGCTATGGTACGCCTTCTATGAACCTGTAGGAGAACTAGTGTGTGAAATTTTAGATGTAATTGTAGACTTCTGACATTTTACGTATGAACCTATAGAAGAATCAGGGTATAAAATTGTGGATTTCTGTTGTAACCCTATCTATAACTCTGTGGAGGAATTCTGTGTATCTGATATGGCAAGCTACCTAGGAACCTATAGTAGGACTATTTATTATCTGGAATATGAAAAACAGGGATCCTTGGGTAAAGATATTTCATAATCAACCAAAAGTAATAGCAATAATCATATTTCACGAAATTATAGCCAATTAGGCAAAGAAACTTTAAACTTATTTATATATACAGGATAACCCGAATTGTACGCGTCTTGCATAAGGTCAAGATGTGGCCAACGAACAGGGAAATCAAATCATTATATCTGAGAATTTGCTGACGAACAGCGCATTTCAAGTAAATTTCAGAGTTATTTTCGATACATTCGTCGCAACACTGTTGAAAAACAAAAAGATTCGGTTCATGGAGTGAAGAACCATTTTCCAAAATCTTTTGATGTTATGTCTCCAAATCGTAAAAGAACATCGCTATATTTGAGTTCACCCCTATCTTCGTTTGAATATATCATGAATGATCCTGGGCTGACCGTTCTCAGACACAAACCGCAGAGTTCAATTCTATCGCAAACGATGACTTTATCCAAGGATATCAGTTTTTTTCATGATTATCGTAAGAAGTGCGACTTTTAGAGTAGCGTAAACACTCTGGACAATTTATTCTCTCGGCTAGAGTACATGCGGGAATTTGTTGACAGCTGGAACAAAATCCCCCGCAACGATGTGCGTTTTCAGTATTATATGGGGTGCGACACTCTTTGCAAAATGATTGCAACAGAAAGCCGCAGTGAGAGACAATATGACATTGTAATTTCTCATGTGGAACAACAGAGTTGCTCACTATCACTACGGAATATACTACATTTACGACCCTTCGAACTCTGGTATACCGTAATTCTATAACCAGAGAGACATTGTTGGTACTGCTGGAGGTCAGGAACACCTTCTCCTCCTGATACAGTAACGCCTGAATCCTCCAGCTTCAGAGCTTTTTGACCCTGTATTTTTTTACTGTTCAACCGTATTTTAACAGGCTCGGGGTCTCTATTCACATGAACCATAGCAACTACCACGGCGTGAGGAAGACACAAGTTATCCTTATTGTTGATTGTAATAATTCCTCATCGTTTACAACACTCCTCATCGAAGAAATTTTATTGGTTTCCTCTACCACGCCCTACAGGCATCCTCACGGCTATGATGCCAGGGCAAAACGTCTCTGTATTCAGTGCAGCTCAATTAGATTGGTATATTGCCGAAATTTTGGCTCAAATATCATCAAACGTGATATCGGAGGCACTCCTAAAACTGACACAGCCTCGATCCCGCGAAAATTTCCTGGAACAGAAGGCTATACCGACCTGGTCATCGGGATTCAATCCTCCTGTTTCCTCCCTCAATAATCTGTGTCAGTGCTGTTTGACTATATCCAATGGGGTCTCCGTCTTGTGGTTTAATTTTGAATTCAAGACAACGACCCTGTAATCTAAATTGTCTAATTTCCCTGACATATCTATGATAATAAAAAAAATTCCATTTCAAATATTAATAAACAAAAATAAAATAATTAAATTGGAAGAATATGTATGTTTACTACTACATACTAAATAAAATTACAATTTGATTTAACGTAATGGACTTGACTAGTAAACTGATAAAGTATTAGTGCTACATTAATCAACAATAATATAATACGTTGATGTATAGCGCTGAAACATTTGATTATAAAGGTACTCACTTTGGAATAATCACAACGTAACATTTGTTTTATCACAATTACTGGGACCACAAACTAAAGTTCTCGAAGTGTTTGGTAGCAGAGAACTATGCCATCGAATCATATTTCTACCTAAATTTCCAACATATGCATCCAAATCTGCTCCAACATTCAGGTTGATAGTAATCTCTCTAATTATTAATCGAATTATACTGGATGCACAACTGTCATGATATACGATTGATATTATTATTTTTGTTCGAATATGAAATATCTTTGCCCAAAGATCTCTGTATTTTCATATTTCAGACACTAGTTCTACGATGAGTTCATAGCAGATCCTTTGTTAGTTATATATTTATTTCATAGGCTTACATAGAATTGTCTGTGAATAGAGTTTCTAATAATTTATCTTTTCTAGTCAGAGGCTTTGTATAAGTGTTTGAAGATGCTAGCGTGGTATAAATTGGATAAAAGAAACAAGTTCGTATACTTGATGTTGTTGATGGATGCAAGTAGTGAATCAATGAAGCTTAGTGCATTCCGATTGGTTGATGTAGATTACCGGATAATAGTTAAGGTAAACCTTTTGAATAGATAATAATGAAGCTGCTTAAGTGAGTGTAATTCCATTTTTGTCTACTTTTATTGAGAATAACAAATATTACGTTCGAAGGCTTCAAATTAAGAGTTTTGTTACTTTCACGAAAACCCTTATTCCTTCCAGTGTGGTTCAAGGAGAATAAGAATTTTTAAAGAAGCTTGGCCTCCACCTTTATTGTAGGAAGAAATAATTAAACACAAATAAAATAATAAAATTAAAATTTGATTTTCATTAATTTAATAATCAATACAAGTATGGTTCCGCTCATATAAGCTTCTACAAACAAATATTATAAAGTTCTGTATTGTAATATTCGTTTGAAATTCAAACTTTTTATACATATTTTATTTAAGTTTAGAATGTACTTTCATCACTTATTGGATGATTCTATTAAGTTTTCGGAAGAAATAATTCTAATTATTATCAGATACGTTAGTAGTATATTGTCAATTGAGTAATATTGACTACACTGTGTGACTCAATACGGGAAGGTCCGAAACAGGTACTAGAACGGTTTAAATTGCTGATTTGAAGCTAGAGTAGAAAACTCTCATCATTATGTTCATATTTCTAACCTTACACCACAACGCTCCTGGATTCATCAAATTGTCGTCATATAATAGATTGAGAAAAGTAGGCAGTTATTAATTAATTAATTAATAAACAAAATTTGACATTTGTATATTGAAGATCAATGTTTGAGTACAAACCATCGACATATACATATGGACTGCGCGTGGCAATGATGAGCGCGGCTAATGCAGGCGAGAGAGACGGAAAACGAAAAGGCCGGCTCGGGACGTAAACATACTAGCTACAGTACGCAGCGGCCAATAGAAACGCGATAGAGCCGGCCTCTTCGTTTTCTCTCTCTCTCTCTCTCTCTCGCCGGAACTAGCCGCGCTTATCATTGCCACGCGCAGTCCATATGTATATGTCGATGGTACAAACAGGAGCAATAAAAAAATAGTTTTTGCAAATTACGACTTATTATTCTGAGTAAACAAAAGCTATCAATCATTGAAGTATAGAAGGTATTTTAGATATCTAAAGCCTGTTCGCGTTAAGAAAGAAATGACGTCGAGCAGCATGTGAGCTACAGCAAAATTTCGTTCAAAAAGAATTAAATTCAACGCCCTCCTGTATCTCAGAAACGAAAGAAAATATGACCATAGTTATATGAAAAATCTGATTATTTTTGTGAAATCTACCGCCCCCTGCATTAACGGGAGGTCTTTCTGAAACACCCTGTATAACTTCTTAAATAATAATAAAGATTCTTGACCCAGTATGAATTATATATAAAAATTCTCGGGAAATGGGTCACATTCACACTTTGTTTTAAATTTCCGTCTTTACGTATGTTTCGGTCTCACGACCATCATCAGAAGACTTATTATGTTAAAAAAGATTTATTAAAATTAATTATAGCACAAGCGTCCATATCGCACAAATTTCAATCTCAAAAGTGTTAATGTGACCTATTTCCCGAAAATTTTTATATATACTTCTTAAATATGTTTAACGTATGAATGGAACATTTCTTCTTCCAAAACAAACATTCTTTCAACACCAATAAATAAGATATAATAACCCTTATCCACTAAAAATACTATTAAAGTACTAAGGTCATTTCAGCTGCCAAGTACTCATCATCAAAATAAACTAAATCAGAAATAAAATGTACCTGTTTAATTACTACTTGCGATTTGTAATGCAGATAAAAGATTTTTCTCAGCTGGAGATAAAACAGATTTCTTCTTCTAAATTACCTATATATTTCTCCGTACTATGTTATACAAGTGATTAACTTTCTTGATCTCGGTTTCATTTTCAGATTTGGAAAATGCTCTACACAACGATAACCGTTGTCATCAAGTTGAAATCGAAGCAATAGGACATGGCTAAGTTATGAAGAAGCAATGTAAATGAAATGTGGGCTATTGCATTTATTATATTGATTCATAAATCCACAATTAAATCTAATTTTTCGATAGATATAGTTTTTCGGCAATTACCAGCAGTTGATAATTCCCTTGACAAATGTGATTGAAATCGCTCATAAATACAATTTTTCCTGTGTAAAAACTGAATATAACCGACTTTTTGCAGGTGCATCTCGCCGAATTGTTACGAAATTCAAACAATTGCCTTCGCCATTGATCAACCAACATATTCGAACCACAGATTTCTATTATACTTCTGATACTTCTGAATAGGCCATAGCGTACGGCAAAGTGAAGCAGGTTCATATACGGTGGCGACCATCTTCCTGAGGTCTGAATCTAAATCCAATATGACATGATCACCCTGTTCTTTTCTATACTATTTATTTATTTAACGTCTGCCAATTTCCGCTACCGACGCCAGGAAGCCCCAACCTGGAAATTTCGTCACATCCTGACTATTTGCAAGTGCAACTAGTAGTCCAAGCAATAGACAGAAGTGCGTGCAGAAATTAATATCGGGAAAAAAAAATATGAGATAATTTTTTTATTTCAAAAAATCTGTAAGACGCAATGAACATTTTACAGAAGATGTTAATGTTAAATACCTACATTTTCAATAAAAAATACTAGGATATGTTTTATTGATGTATAGTATTAGAAATTGAGTAACAAAGTGAAGTGTACGCGGCTGCCGGAGCGTGCGGCGGAGTGGGGGAAACTGATTTCGTGCGTTCAAAGTGGCTTGTGCTTGCAAAATCTTCAATATCTCGGCTTTTGAATCACTTACAAAAATTCTCTAGTATTTAATCTGTGGAATATAGTTTTTTGCTTAGTGAATCATACTGACGTTATGTTTGTTGTGCGACACTTGTAAAAACTAATATAAGACTGCTGTATACTTTGATTGTAAGGATTTTATGAATATTTTATAATAATTTTGTAAATAAATGAATTCTCAAACTTATCTTAATATGTTGCATTTATTTAATTTTGTATCTTAAAAAACTATTTACTGAAATAATTAAATAATTGTTAAAGAGATCGGCAAGCATAACGTCAGTATGATTCAGTAAGCAAAACATTTGAGGTATTACAAGGAAAATACTATTTTCATGATAGATAATAATTTAAATGACGTAAAAGTGGAACAAATTAGAAACGTGAAAAAAAATATTTTCGAGTCTATTTTGCTTCTGATGCTAAAATAAATACTATAATCGTGTTTATCTCGTCGAGCTACCCCAGATTAAATACAAAAGGATTGTAAGTGATCCAGAAGCCGAGATATAGAAGATTTTGCAAGCACAAGCCACTTTGAACGCACGAAATCAGTTTCCGGCAGTCGCGTACGTTCCACTTTGTTACTCAATTTCTAATACTATAAATCAATAAAACATATCCTAGTATTTGTTATTGAAAATGTAGGTATTTAACATTAACATCTTCTGTAAAATGTTTATTGCATCTTACAGATTTTTTGAAATAAAAAAATTATCTCTGGTCCAAAAGTTCGTAGATGAAACATTTTTTCTTGATAATTCGTGAGAAAATGTCAGAAATCGATTTCCGTCAAGGACGGAAAAAAAATTGTAAAACTTATCTGGAAAAAACCTGTTCAAAAAAAGTGCAATTTTTTCAAAGTCATTTTTTCATCTTTAAAATTCGAAAAATTACATATACCTATTTCTTCGATAAAATTATAGCACAACTCTTCAGGAAGGAAATAAGCCCAAAATCGTTAATCTAGGACGATCCGCTGAGAAGATCTAGCCAATTTATGAGAGCGCCTTTTTTCAAAAAATCGATATATTTCGAAAAATTATTGATATTTTGGATTGAAAAAAAAATTGATTTTTAAGCTTGCTATGGGCTATACGTAAAGCAAATAACAAGTATGGAAACGTAATAGTTAACGACTTCTCGATATTCCGAGTTTAACGGTTTTATCAATATAACTCGAAAAGTATGAAAGATGTCGATAATTATCATAGAGCAAATCCATAAATCTATTGATCCGAGCTATAGTTTTACTTATTCAAGAAAAACCACTTTTCGCAACTTTCGCCATTTCGGATCGAGTTGCATGAAACAGAAACACACCTTTAAATTCAATTTCGTTAACGCTCATATTTTTTTTTCCGGGTATTAATTTCTGCAAATTTAACATTAGACCGTCGTCTATTGCTTGAACTATAGAGCAGTGGCGGCTCCTCGAAGAAGGCTAAGGAGGCTCAGCCTCCTCACAAATTTATATTGTTGATCATTCTTCATTTAATTTCCTGTTTCTCTAATAATTTTTTAAATTTTACAATTAATTCCCCGTTCTCAGTAGTTATTTTTAATCTGGCAACAGTGCCCTGAGGCTAGACTCTCTATATATATCAAACGCTGAGCATGTGTTGTTCAACACAGTTGCCGTTTTTCCGACCAGTCAATCGCCAAATAGCGTGAAACAGCGAAAATGGCAACAGCGTCTGGAGGCTAGCCTGCCGCCCGCCTTTAAGTTCAGTGCAATCGGTGTGGTACGGAATATGACACATGCGTATTGCGTCAGTGCTTGTTTTGTTTTATGCGGGTATAATGGTTGAATGACACCACGCGAAATAAGGTTAGATTAGAATTCGTCTGTTCGGTAAATTATTAATTGTAAAAATGGACAACTAGTGGAAAGATTATTAGGGTTCTACGATGTTAGTTCGAGAAGAACAGCGGTCAATTTATTAAATTTTTTAATGGAAAAATGTCAACGATTCGACTTTGCGAATAAATCAGACTTACGACGGCATCTGTAATGGCGGGACATTTAAACGGTCTTCAAACAAACGAACGTAAGTTTTAAATAACATAGTAGGAGACAGAATTCCCTGTAACGCTCGAACTCGATGGAATTTTACATCACGTGCAATGTTCAGTTTACCATCCATAAAAATAAAGACAAATTAATTGAAACATTTGATTTTATATTAAACAGTGATGACTTTTCAACAGATCAGGTTTCATTAAATGCTGCTGTTGGTTTAAAATCTTATTTAGAAAATGAAGAATTTTTGTTTTTTCTTGATACTTTTAGATTAATATTTGAATAAACTGATCTTATTTTTCAAATTTTACAACATAAATTCACTAATATAATTCATTCAAGAGATCGTTTAAAACATCTCATTGATAAAATTTCAAGTTACCGTTATACAGAATTTCATTTTAATATTTTATTTGGAAATTATTCAACTGATGAGACTTCTCCCGTGAAAAGGAGGAAAACATATAATTTGGTAGACAAGAAACTACATTATAAACAACTTTTTCATGAAATTTTAGATACTATTAAAGGTCAAATATTGAGATTCGATTTTCCGATTTACATGAATTGAAGTTTTTCGATTTGACGAATAGAAGATTTTTCGAACCTTTTTCAAAAGAGTTTCTCAATACACTTTCAGATAACTTAGTTCTAAAATATAATTTTTTTGATAAAATAGCGCTGCACAATGAATTATGCGTTGTATACTGGGATAAAGATATTTAAGGCCAGTACGACAGTCACGCCGATATGATAAAATATATGATAGATAATGATTTGCAACAAGTCTTACCTCAGTTTTATAAACTACTTTGTTTGACAGTCACCATTCCTGTCACGTCGGCATCGGTAGAGAGAACATTTTCTACTCTCAAACGAATTAAAGCATACATGCGAAATACAATGGGCCAAAATCGTTTATACAATGTTAGTTTAATATCTATTGGAAAAGATTTAGTAAAACACTTAAAACAAAATGATACATTTTATGATAATATTATTGATCATTTCTCGCAAATTAAAGACCGTAGAATTTCGTTAATATATAAAAAAGTTGATAAAATTAATAAAAAAAAAACAAAATATGAAAAATTCCAAAAAAAAAAGAAAAAAAATTAAAAATCCAAAAAAAATAAAAAACAAAAAACGAAAAAAAAATTGTGGACAAGAGAAACTCTATACCTCCACGTTGGTTCTTGCTGAGTAACAATTAATTTTGTCACTGAAGTAGCTGGTACGGTCGCTGCGCGAAGGTTAAATTAATTGACTGAATATAGTATATTTTTACAAAAACGTTTTATGTCCAGCCACCTCTCTCAAAAAGTTCACGAGCCGCCACTGCTATAGAGATCTTCAAAGTATGACATCTTACCGCACACGGTAAGGGAGTCACGGTTAGATATTATCTTGGCCAATGAATATCATCACATATAGCCCGAGATATTTTCGATACGTATCGAACATAATAAATTTCAAGTCGGGCGGCTTCATAGATTTCGTGACTGAGTGAATGACTAAATCGTTGGGCATTTCGCTAAATATTCAGCTGCCACGCAACGTGCAGTCCTGCTGCAATACGCCATCCATCGTTGTACATTTAGAGCATTTCTTTTTAAAGTACTTAATCGTTGTTTGTTATTTAAATTAACTTAAAGATACTGCGAAAATATATTTATGTAATTTTCACACATATATATTATGTACATTATATAGCTTTATATTAATATGTTTCCGGTTTTAATTAAACAATTTTTCAATTTTCCCCTCTTATCCCAATTTTTCCAATGCTCTAGAAAAAAAGGCAGGAAGGCAGTTTTTCTTCTTATTTTTCCAGTTTTTTCCCAAACTACTGGGTGATCTATGTTTTACAAATAAATATAATATGCATGTACTCATGAATATAAAATTTTCGATTTGGGTCTTCCATGAAAGTTATGGCCTTCAAAAGATGGCAGCTGAAAACTTAAAAAAAAATTTTGGTGTGTAATTATTGTAACCATTTTGATCTATTGCCCCCTTTTATACATTTATGAACCGAAACATGGTGAAATTTTTAGATGAAAAATATTCTTTAGGTAGCCCCATTGAACACAAAACTTTTTTATCTGTTCAATAATTTTATTATCTCTTTTAGTTTTTGCGTAAAAAAGAAGATAAAATGATTTTCATCATATTAGCTTACGCAAGGGTGTGAACAATTTAATTGATAACAATATCATAAAATTAACACTAACTGTTCACCAAACTTGTTTTTATTAAGTTGAGTGATTTTGGAAATAACCAAAAAAACCAAATAGAAAAATTTTTATATTGAATACTCCCCTTCAAATTGGCAACTGAGGTCACCGTTTCATTTTCCCTAGGTAGTTCCGGAACACTCCGGAATAATTTGAATAAGTTAAAAGTATTTCTAAAATTAAACGTTACTTTGGATAAGATGTTTTACTGCGATGCAGCCATTGTCAAAGACATTATGTAAACTACATATTGCATATATGTAGTGTTCTTTTGGAAGGATGTAATCTGAGAGTTGATGACATTTAATTATATGCTAGAATTCACATTTCTCCACTAAGCTGTAACTCTAACACTTTACTCAATTCTATTATTGTCTTAGGAACAATTATTATGTAATTGTGAAAACACAGTATTTCATATTTCAGGCAAGCTTTATATGTCAAACGATCACGCTTTTTCTGAACTAATTTTATTATAGTAAATAAACAATATCATAATAGTACTTTCATTTAATAATTTAAATAAGTTAAATGTATTTTGTAAAATAAAACATAACTTTGCATAAGATGTTAATGGATAAACCACATATTAACCTTTGATGGATATTTTAATCAAATAGACAGCTTCGACATAATAGAACTTAATATCCAGCCAATTCTGCGAAGGTAGAATCCATCTCGTCAGCGAGGGACTTGTATCTATCCTTGTTGATTCCAAGTTCGTCTAGAATAAGAAAGCAGTGAGTGAGTGAATACATGATAATATGCCTTACAAGAATTAGTTCCTCCACCACTGGTAATATTATACGGAAAAAGTTATTTTCTCCATGACAATCAGCTATACCGATTCGAAATTTTGAAGAAATTCCACACCTTTATTCAATTCTATATCCTATGAAGATTATTCCAAATAACTCATTTCTTAAGAATTTATAGGCAATTATAGAGTACCTAGATCTAATTACAGATGAAACTTTGATTGTTTGATTAATTGTATTCCAAAAAAATCAAAACAAATGGATTTAGCAGTGAAGTTATAATTTTCGTAGGGTTGAAACTTTATTAATCTAGTAATTATTAATAAATATTCGAGGGAGATTTTGGTAAGAAAATTAATAAGTCCCTCATGGGATCACAACGTAAATTCAAAGCTCTACATAATATACTATAAAGTAAAAAGATGTGGAAGGATCAACTTCATACGTGATAAACAATGTAAAAATAGTTAATTCTTTGGCCACATTCCAAATAGGATTAAAATAACTTATATCGGAGAGAGTATTTTATATTAATATTAAGAAATAGCCGAATATAATCTGCTCAGAAATTTCGTTGTTTATTCATAATATTAGCGTTATGAAGTTGGATACCTTACATGATGTTATAAATAAAACATAATCACCCTTATCTACTGAAAATTCTGTTAAAGTAGTGATGAAAGCTACCAAGTAGCCATCATCAGAGTAAACTAAATTAGTAATTAAAATGTGCCTGCTTATCATTCTTCCATTATCGTGGTTACCTGTATTCTTACATTTATCGAATAGTGAATAGGAATAGTGAACACTTTCTTCCCAGATTTTTATTACTTTTTGCACTAGAAAGCCCTACACACTCAATTCTACTGCGAAGGTGAATAGAACTGTGTGTGGAACAAAACAATTATCATTTTCTCAGATTCGTCAGTTTGGAACAGAACCTAGAACGTATCATAGAGTTGGGCTCAACGAATTGTTCATTTAACTGAGTTACTTGTCTAAACCACAAATTACTCTGTAAGTAATTTGTGGTCTAAACTACACCGCTCTCAGAATTTATCGCAAGACATGACGTGCAGTAAAAATGACAAAAATTAATAGGGCCCTATATACATACAGCAACAAATATTGTAAGATATAACTTAGTCTGCACTAATACCCTTTTTTCCACTTAAATTGTAACTTATCTAAAGCACATTATATGTCAATAAGACGTGCACGAACATTAAATCCTACCTGTCTATTTGAGCTCAAAGCCATTAATGTGGAATACAAGCAAGCGAAAACCAGCAAAAGTAGAGTAGCAAAGTATTGTGTATGAGTAATTTGTAATTATGTAGAACTTGCTTATGCAAAACAAATCCCAGAACTCCTGTAACCTACAAAGACCTTTAAGAAGCATTCTAGGAATCAGTGAAAATTTTTGAAGTTTGATATTCGGTACTGGCTTAGGGCATTTCTTATTTTAAATTTCTTTTATATATATTTCACTTAGAAACTTTCTATCTTATAATAAACTATAATTAGAACAATAGAGTGAAATAATTAATGGGCAGTGAAGTTATTAATCAGAACTTATCAAGATCTAAAGGTCATGAAACTGGATTGTTATTAGGAATAAATACCAGACTAAAAACATAAAATTGTTCTGTTTCCGTTAAACCATAATGTATCTAGTATTACAACCAATATTGATCACAGCAATATGATATCAATAATAACAGCATGATCCAAAGGCAAAACAACTTCTCACAGAAACGTTTAAACTAGACTAGAGGAAGCTGGGAGCTTCAAGAACCTACAAGAGAATACTACCAAGTTATGAAGTAGGTACTAAAAATCTATTAGGCATGTGGTGAAAGTATAAAGGAAAGTGCCACATTCCTGGACAAGAAGAGCATAAAGTTATTATGATCTTAATGACATTCTCCTTCTCTAGGTATTCCATCTAGAGGAAATGCAGTAAATACTATGTTAAAGTGCCTCTCTGGTGTTTGTCTTAGATGGCAGATGCAAAAAGGCAACTAGCTGGATATATTGTCTCGCATCCATTAATATATTTACTATTATGTAAGACGTACTGAATTAATTTGAAGACATAGATTAAGGAGACACAACTATTTACAAGCTGCTGTTGGCCTTGAAGACTGATGACAAGTTGAGATTAATAACTGTAACGTTGATTTTCTTATATAAATGAAATATCTGATTTATGTGAGTATTAAAATAAAAGTAAACTAAAATGTTGTATATGTGTAGCGAATGGAAAAAGTTTATTTTTTGGATGCTTGCGAAGACATTTCCACGAATGTCTTGTCAATATCTGTAACAATGCCATGGTATTTGGCCTTTTCACGAAGAACGAAATCTGCAAAAGCAAAAGAAATAAAGCATGAAATAGCAAAATAAACGTAAGCAAGTCGATGCAGAAGCATTAAAATAAACATAAATGTAGATATAAATTTCAGATTATCAACAGTTTTTAATTCATATGAGATATTCAATCCAATTAGTCACTATTATGTAGTGGAATAAAATTTATTTAATTATACGAAATTATCATGCATTACATAAAATGCTACTTGGCGGGGTCAAAATTTTCCGAGATTTTTGGGTACGTATTTCTTAGTGCCGATCACTTTTCCCAGTTGATCAAGTCACGTATTTATATGTCATAGAATAGATGCTACAAGGAAAATAGAGCGTAATTCATTTCCTAGATAACATTATTCTACATGGAAAGTAACTATTATCTTCCATATCGTATCGAAGAGAAGCTTAAAATATTTAAAAAAAAACGTGTGGCACTCGGGGACTGCCGCGGTGAAGCTATTGCATAGCATTTTTTCTCAACTTATGCAATTATAATTATTTATTTATTTTTAATTTATGCAGTATTTTTTTTCTTTGATATTAATTCAAGTTACACTTTTTGAGCGTGGTCACCGATAAGAAAACAAATTTTTTTCTTTTATTGAATAAATGAGAAGTTAATATCGTTTAAAATATTTTAATTATCTTGCAATACATGTAGGTTATTCAGGAATTTGTTATCATTGAAACTATAGGTTTATGGTAACTGAAATAAGAGACATAAGTTTGAGACTTGATATCCTCTAAATATCTGGAAAATACCGCGTCTATGGTGGTCCCATATTTTGTTGTGGATTCTTGTGGATCATTATTCATTTTCAAATTCAATTTTTCCGAAAGAAAAGTTGTCAACCGCCGTCTTTCAGCGAAGTTGATGTTGAAATCGCCAGCCAAGATAAGTGGAAATTTATTACCATTTGTACCAAGTATTTTCGGCCCTTCTTCAGTGTACTCCAGTAAAGTGCGATGAATAAAATGCTCTACCTCGTCCAATTTTGGATTCGGAGAAATGTAAATTGCTACCATGACTATGTGTAGGCCATTTCTAAGTTTGCATAAGCACGCACAAATATCTCCAAAAAATGAGCGCCTAACATTAACATCGCTAACGTGTGCAATATGTATTTCAATATTCGGAGTCATAATATTAGTTACATTATTATTATTTTGGTAAATAGCTACCCCACCTATCTCGTTTGAATTGAACAATACAATTGAAATTAGGTATTTCAATCGGATTATCATGCGCCATGCAAGTTTCGGTAAGATGTAACACATTTGTTTGTCTCGTAACTGAATCTTGTAAATCGTATTTGTGACTATTTAGACTTTGGCAATTGAAATTCATTATTGAAATGCCATTTATATTACTAATGAAATCTAAGACACTTTGAGCTGTCGTCTAAACACTATTCAAAGGCATTCTTTTGAATTTTTACAACAAAGATGCAGTCGATGCAGCTTGCCTTCGATTATTATAAAACTTGAATGTAGAATTATCGTTTTTTGTCGTGATATACAATTTTTCAATATTAGTCACCCGAGAGAGCGCAACATAGACGAGTTCCTGTTATTTTTAGTTACGGAATTTCTTGATTCGGTCGCCGCGCTCAAAGCCCGCGATAAAAGCTATATGCAATAGCTTAAGAATTGCTACTTGCCTTGGAGTCTATCCCCACTGACCCGATCTAGCTTTATTTTCCTTCAATAGCAAAGATAGAGGAGAATCGTAGCAATATGAAAATATAATACACCAATTTATATCCAATTTAGCATGTTCAAAGTTAAATTGTGGACGTTCTGTACTGCAGTCGTATATGCCTTGACAATTTATTTATAAAAAGTGACACACACGACTTCTGAGGTAGTAGAAATTGCTTTTTGTTCTGTTACTTCCTTACACAGGGAATGAAATTCATGTTCTAAGATCATTTCTAGAATGTCTAAGCTAATACGTACAGTCTGTACAAGCTTTCAGAACTAATCTTAAGAACTGTCTTTATTGCTCGAGTAAGCACTTGTAACCTAACATTTTTGTTGTTTTTCATCACATGTACTATAGAAACAAATCGTGACTATAGTTTCGACACTAGCGTGTCATCTTCCAATGATACTCATGTATGAAAATATGAATAATCTTGGCTATTTATGGTACAATATAAGACAGGTAACAAGTGGGGTTGAGGTCGGGGAAATACATTGCTTGAATAGTATAATTGAAAGTGGATAATGAGGTAGAGTTAATATAGTGTTAGGGAAATTTAAATGCCGAGGTATACTAGTACACGTCTAATTGATCGTTATTGCCATTATTTTTAATGCCTTTGAAGATTTCTATTGATAATAGTTTGTTTAATTGAAACCACTATTCTGGTTATGTAAAATTTTAACTAAGTTTTGAAAAATGTGCCCTGTTTCTAAAATATGGTTTTATTTAGTCTAAAAGATCTATATTACGGCTAGATCAACAGATGTAAAAGTTATCACACTCTGAACAGGTTAATTTATATACTCCAGGTTTATTGAACTTATTTGTTTTATCTTTAGCATTTAACAACAAATGGGACAATTTGTTTTGACGTTTGAAGCTAACTTTTAGATTATGTTTTGATAAAATGTCTGCAAGTCTTCCACTTACGGTACCAAAATATGTGAGGGAATCGTATATTGATGAAGAATCAGAATGTTTTTGTAAAAGGATAGATACTTGAGTAAGTTAATTTCTGCTTTGTTCTGTCAATTAATTTGAATATAAGTAGAGGTTGAAAACCATTGTTAAAGGCTATAACCTTGATGGTTATATTCAATTCTTCATTCAGGGTTTCAGGGAAAAAGGAAGTGAAAAGGCTCTATGTTTCATTGAGTTGTATTATGTTGCTAATTTGTGACTAGGGGACTAAAAGGTAAATTGGCAATAGTTGTATCTGTGAATGTAGGTTTTTTTTTGGAAGTAATGATATTAATATGGTACGTGAGGTTATGGATATTATTAATGAAGGGAAAGAAAATATTCAATTGTCTTGATGTACCTTTGAAGAAGGATAAAACATCATCTACATATTTAAATCAGCAATGAATATGTTTTTTCAGCTAGAGGGGAACTTATTATAGTCTCTTCAATATAAGTCATGAAAATATCCGCAGTATGCAGTAAAAACATTGGAACTTTCAAAGTCAATAAATAAATTACCTTCCCCTAAAAATGGAATTTTGGTATCTTTTGATGTTTCAAATATATTTTCGAATATTCCTCCCTCCCGATGAATGTGAAATTGTAATATTGATAATTCTAGAAAAATCACATACAAATCCCGTATTAAAATCCGAGATAGAACAAGCTTTTGATCTTTGCCTTAGCCAAAATTAATGTGAATTTAATAACTAGTTTTTCACACAAAATAATGGATTAGCTATGGGATCTCCATTGAGTTCTCTTTTGGAAAATATTTTTATGTCTTATTTTGAAGAAACTAGAATGAGTTCTCCTCTAGCTAAAAAACATATTCATTGCTGGTTTAGAAATGTTGATGATGTTTTATCCTTTTTCAGAGGTACATCACGACAATTGAATGTATTCTTATCCTTCATTAAGAATATTCATCCTAACATTAGGTTCACCCTAAAAACTGAGAAAGATAACAAAATAAGTTTCCTATACCTAACCCTCACGCAAAATCATTACTTTCAAAATTTAGTGAAAACCTACATTCACAGATACAACTATTGCCAATTCATATTTTAGTTCCCGTAGTAACAAATTAGCAGCATACAACTCAATGATACATGAGCCTTTTCACTTCCTCCTCCTCCTGGAAACCTGAATCAAGAATTGAATATAATCAAGGTTATAGCCATTAATAATGGTTTTCAACCTCAATTTATATTCAAATTAATTGACAGAAAAAGCAAGTGTGTATCCTTTTACAAAATATTCTGGTTGTTCATCAAAATACATTTCCCTCATATATTTTGGTACCGTAAATGAAAGAATTGCTGGTATTTTATCAAAACATAATCTAAAAGTTAGCTTCAGAACTCAAAATAAATTGTCCTATTTTCTGTTCAATGCTAAAGATAAAACAATTAAGTTTAATAAAGCTGGAATATATAAATTAACTTGTTCAGAATGTGATAACTTTTACGTCGGTTGATCTAATCGTAATATAGAACACTTCCGATCTTTTAGACTTAATGAAACAGATTCATCTTTCTCTAACCATATTTTAAATAACGAGAGTAGAGGCTTTAAATTAAACACACTAGAATCAACAGAAATTTTCAAAAGTGTTAAAAAAAATGACAATAAAATTTTAAACGATCAATTAGATGTGTAACATTATTCTGTTGTTTTGATAACGTAAAATTCTCTAGTGCCTTCCTAGTATACCTCTGCATTAAAATTTTCTTACAACAATATCAACTCTACCTCATTATCCAATTTCAATTATACTACTCTAGCAATGTATTTCCCAACCGGAACCCCACTTGTTACCTGTGTTTTATATTGTACCATAAATAGCCAAGATTGTTCATATTTTCAAACATTAGTATCGTTTGAAGATGACACGCTAGTGTCGAAACTGTATTTTCGATTTGTTTCTACAATATATGTGATAAAATACAAAGTAAAAGTGTTTTATTTTATTATATCAATATGATAAATAGATGTTAGATGGAGGAAACTTAAATTATTATAAAACATAAGCACCCAAAAGGATGTAACAACATATTTCGTGCTCTAAATCTAAACGTAAGTAAAACCAGAGCCAGACAATTATTGTATTTGAAAAATTACCGATAGAATTACCAACAGAGATACTATGCGGTTATGGTTACTCGCATTTCGCATTATACTGCAACCATTGTATTAGACATGTAAAGCGGCTGCAGCATTGAAATCTTTAAATAGTGAATTAGACAATATACATCACTGCCATACTGCCAAGTTTTTCATAATATCCAGTACTTACATAATATTTGAAATGAAAAAATATGTTCCGAAACGAAAACGAAAATGTTGTCTTTCACAAGGATATTATAGTTCACAGCGAATTATATTAAATTTCTTTTTTAATGAATTACAAACATGCAACTATATATTATGATCCAAATTGTATGGAAAAATGGAAAGTGATTCTCTATTCATTTGTAATTTCACTTTTCCCGCGGATGCGTTACAGGGTAAAATAAGGGATTAAAGGAATGACGATAGTAACAGTTCTCAAAATCTTAATTTGACAAAACTATGTATACTTAAATATAAAACATAGAACTCTGGAATTGACAATTCTTTTGAATGGTAAAGGATGTTAAAATTGTAAAGGGTACGTGAAAGATAAGATAGTTTTTGCATCTGTTATAAATTATCCTGCACCACATGCAAGGTTGCTGATTTGAAAAAGAATCATCAGTAATAATCTACTTTTTTGCTCGATTCAACGCCAGAAAATATGTACATTATGTGGCGTGCTAGTGCTATCTAATAAAAATTCTTGTGCCTAACTGCTTAATCTCATCGAGCACTATTCTCATCTGAATAATAGTTGACGCCATATCTTTCTAAACGTACACTGATACATACCCAATCACAAGCAAGCAATCCATAACAGGAGAAATAAACTATTAAATTGATAATAATGAAACAAACCTGTAGGTGCCTAATCGGTTCTATTGAGTTAAAAATTAAGATTTGAAATATTGAACCATTCACCAACCAGGTTAAGGTGTAAATAACATTTGATAATCTGAAATATTATTAATTCTCCTACAAGCACAAATTGTGAGAAAATAGACAACTGACCTTCAAGCCTGTCAACTTCCTTTTGTAGTTTCTTGACGGTCTTTTCGGCGAATTCTGCACGAGCTTCAGCTTCCTTTAGTTTAACGGTGAGACTCTTCAATTGTTTCTTGAATTCCTCAACTCTTTGGTTAGCCTTCTCTTCAGATACTTCTAGAGATTTGAGTGAGTTACCTACAACCTTCAATTCTTCTTCCAACTCCATGATCTTCGCGTCACCGCCTTTTACACGATCTTCAGCGACTTCGAGCTCATCTTCAACGAAGGCTAACTTGCGTGAAACTTCATCGGATTTGTTGTCGGCATCTTCGGCCAGAAGACGGGCTTCTTTGAGTTGGTTGGTTAATTGATCCATTCGTTCTTCGTCTTGTTGTGATCTGTTCTCCAACACTTTGCACATACGGAAGCTTTCGTCGGCGGCTTGGGAGGCTTCAGCTAATTTGATGGTAGCTGTTCCCAGACGTTCTTCTGAACGTTCCAGATCCTCTTCGATCAATTGGACTTTTCGGTTCAAAGCTGCTACTTCTGATTCTGCCTACAATGATTTTGCTTTTTTGACATTTTACTGGCATTTATGTTATTGAAGATGACATACAGGGCGAACTATACTGTCAAAACTTTGCAAACAACTCTGATCGTGCTTGCCTCTTTCGTAATTTTTCGAACATCCCTCAGCTCTAACGAATGTTAGATTTTCAGGGTGTTATGGAGATTAAATTGTTCATTTCGAAGCACGGGAGATCATCTAAAATAATAAGGTATCGTTCTCGTTGCAGCAGCAGTAGGAAGATTTGTTACTTTGATGAAATAAACTAGTTAAGAATCTCGAGGAACAGTAATGAAAACATCGTTATCCCCTAAAAACAGCGGGATAGTGTTGATGGAAATAAAAACGCGATCCATACCAACATTTTGAGAAAAATTGTTGCTGGTAAAGGTAATTTGTTAGTAATACGAGGTGAGCACAATTCTATAGAAGCTGTGGAGGAAACAGAGTTGTATAAGATCAAGGGGGGGGGGGGGGGGGTCGAGTAAATTAACCAAATATCTGTTTCTGCTAGAAAATATGATAATAAAAGAAGGTGATAATGGGAAGTGACCTAGTAGCCTATTTAAATGAAACCTCCATCAACAAATTGATCCATTGTAACCATAGAGATCAAGAATAGAGTACTCGAAACCCATAAGAGCAATGTTATTAATAGTCCAGGCAATGAGCCAGGGAAAAGGCCATAATAAAAAAAAATATAGTAAGCTAGAATTTCAAAATTTTTCTTGCATTTTGTTCCTAATACCCCATAGATCATTCATGACTATCAAGACCGCGGGGGTCGGCCTTTCTACCCCCCAAAAACGGAGTAGGAGCATTCTTATAAAAACAATCCAAACGTTTAGAAAATTAATGAATTAAGAGCCGAAAATGACCCCTAGTATGTTATTTGGGTCGTTGATCACGATTCCGCAGTTAGTTTTCTCGGAAAACTCTCTCCAGATCTCTCCTATCTGGAGAGGGTTTTTTGGGAAAAATAACAGCGGAATCGTGATCAGCGACCCAAAAAACCTACTAGAGGTCATTTTTGCAACAAAATCATAAATTATATATTACATATAAATTTTCCATCTGGAGGGAGTTTTCCGAGAAAACTAACTGGAGAATCGTGATCAGCCACACAAAAAACATACTAGGGGTCATTTTCGGCTCTTAATTCATTAAATTTCTAAACTTTTGGATTGTTTTTATAATGCTCCTCTGAGGGGTTGAAATCGCGTTTTGGGGGGTAGAAAGGTCGACTTCCGCGGTCTTGATAGTCATCAATGATCTATGGGGTATTAGGAACAAAACGCAAAAAAAATTTTGGATTTCTAGCTTACCATATTTTTTTATTTTATTTTCCGGTTCGTTGCCTGGACTATAATTTGATTAGGTCTAAGCGAGCGGCGGTGGTCTTATTCTTTTCTAATACTCTGTTCTCTCTTCTTAGAAAGAGATAGTCTTAAAATCCGTCATTCAAGCACTGTATTCTTGATCTAATGACTGTAACTAATTGAATATGCTCCCGCTTCGCAGTTGTTTCCCAAACTTGAACTCTTGGGCTAAAAGCATGCCTAATGAAAACAGTTCTTCAATATACTATTCTTAGATATCAAGCATAGAAAAAGATCGTCATTGTTCATTACTTTTATATTTACAACGAGGAGATGAGAACCTCTTATTCCAGTCATTTTGCGTAAGAAAAGGAGTTTATTACCGCAAGCATTATTTTTATCTCAATGCTTTTCAATTAATCAAATTAGAACAATGGAAAGAAAAAATTGTGGTTTCCAAGGCAACGAAGCGTTTCCATCCAGTTTTTGAGACCGCCATCTCAATTATTAGTTCCAATGTTCTGGTTTTTTCCAATAAATTATGACAAATTAAAAATTTTGATTACTTTTTATGGGCGTAGATAAAAATTTGCACAATTTACGTGTGATAACACTTTATTAACGTACAAGAAAGGAGTATGTCACCAGGGAGAACCTATAGTTGTCCTTGGTTAGAGCCGTGAAAAACATCAGAGTCACACATACTTTATGTTTGACAAAATAGCAGAATAGAATGGATGAATCACAAAGTTATAACTTACATTGGTGAGTGTTTTTTCTTTGTCTTCTAAATCTTTGTTGGCACGTTCCAAGTTATTTTTGTTCGTGACGAGATCACTTTCTACTTGAGTGAGCTTCTTTTGTAAGTCACGCACTTCTTCATTAACCTTTTCTGCACGAAGGTTGGCATCTTTGGCCTGTCCTTCCATCGCATCGGCTTTATCTGATGCATTGTCCTTCTCAAGCTTCATCGCTTGCATCTTCTTCTTGATCGCGTCCATGGTGGCAGTTGGTTTTCAAACGCGCTTAACAAGAATAAAAGAAGGGTATGCACTGAAACAAACAATGACAAAGTATTATAATTATTGAAAAGTAGCTTGAAAAATTATTTCAGAAGAATCGGAAAAAAGAGAAGACGTTACTGTCCACATAAGTGTTGTTAATATACACAGCAGAAGAAGATCCCGCATACGGTTACGAAACGGCGCAAAAAGTTCTTCTTATCGTGCTTGAACATCGCCAAACGCTCCTTTGAAGTTGTCACACGGTCGCTCTTGCGGTGAACAGTGAGCAAATGCGGCACATAGCTTTCTCATATTCCAAAATTTATGCAAAATGTTCTGTACCCGTTCGGTTGAGATGCCCATAGGCTCAGCAATCTCGTGCACTTTAACTCGCCGATCGTCCAATATCATGCCATGAAATTTATTGACGATTTCTATCGTTGTAACCTTAATTGGACGACCAGAACGTTCTGCATCCTTTGTGGTTCCTTTTTAAGCTATTGCATATAGCTTTTATCGCGGGCTTTGAGCGCGGCGACCGAATCAAGAAATACCGTAACGAAATAACCTAACGTAACGATAAATAACCTAACACCCACCACTCCGCCTACCATGTAGCTCGGCCGAGCTTAAAATTGTCGAAATGTTAACTTTGAACCTTTTAAAAGGTCGTGATAGCCCCAAACTGGGTCGAAAACTGTTTTAAATTGGTTAATTTTCGATAAATCGAATGACGTTCACGTGAGGAGCGCGTAGCTCGCGAGTTAGAAAAGTGCAAATTTACGGTACATAGAACGTCTTAACGAGGACTTTTCGCATGCGGTTTTCGCTCCATGTCGTTAGTTTATGAACGGGGCCAACTAAATAGCATAGTCTCGGGCCCCAAAATGGCGATTAAATAGGAAAATTTAATTAAAACAGTTTGAGGTATTCTCAGCTGTCAGCTACTAGCGTCTGACGTGCGACGTACGAAAGGGAATTTTCTAGCTACTTAAATATACCGAAAGCGGGTAAAAGCTAGCGACCCATAGCCCAAAATACTTTATTACAACTGGCGCCGGCCGCACGTTAACAAAATAGAGGTAAAATGTATAAACTCTAACTTACGCGCAGCGAGCTCCTCGAGGCATATGTCAAAATGATTACGTTCGTAGCTAATTACATAGGACGTCTGGCGTTCATGCAATTGTGTTTTTATACAATTCGAACCTCCTAATTTCCCGGAGCCGGAAGCGCTATCGAGATCTGAACGTTAAAACTTTCGTATAAAATTGTGTTTACAAGTCAACTGACACTTGTCGCAGAATACTCTTCATAGAGATCAAGATGATACTCTTACGTGACGCCTTTTATGTTTCCCCTACGTCTTTTGGTTACTACGCGAAATTCGACGCGTAAGCGACTCACTGCTCACATAGGAAACAACCTCCAGTTTCCAGACCTGTGTATACGACCGTGGTACGAATGTACGAAGCTCGCACGAAAATAGCTAGGTATAAATAATTAGGTATAAATAGTGTAATTACACACCAAACATTTTATGGTTACTAAATTGTTCAATTTAAATTTATGTTCGGAAATGTCTATGTTTACAAATTGTTCTTTGTAATTTTTAAATCCTCTATGTTCAACCTCAAAACTACTTAATATTAATTGTTGTTTACAAATGATAATCTTTCATTCAGAGATACAAATACAATGTAGAGTACAATATAGAGTACTCACTCATTTTCTTTCACTCTTTTGTCATCACTTCCTTCATTAATAAATGCACTTCGTTTATTCAACAAAAAAAAGAAACAGTACCAAAATCAAATGCTGAACGTCAAAGAAAAAAAAATACAGCATAAATTATAAATAAATAAATAATTATAATTGCATAAGTTGAGAAAAAATGCTATGCAATAGCTTTACCGCGGCAGTCCCCAAGTGCCACACGTTTCTTTTTTTCTATGTTTATATCTTCAAAATTGATTGCTTTTAATGAGTGTCAAAACAGAACGTAATGACATATCAGTCTGAAAATTATAATGCTTTCTAGTTAAAGATGATACATCACAAATTTCACATGGGATTTCCGATTGTGACGCCATCTGTTTTATTTTTCAGGTACTTTTCACCTTGCCCTCGTATTACTAATGGTGTACATCAACACGACATTGACATGGAAAGAGTTAATGCTCTGAGGATGAGTAATATAGTATAAACTCCACGGTACGACAAAGAAATTAATGCCGGAAACATTCCATAACTAGGTTAGCAATAGTAGCTGAAATAGTAGATCCCATTGCTGTGCCTCATATTTGTCCAAAATATTTCTAACCTTATTGAAAATAGGTGCATTTTAAACTAAACATCAATGCATTTATAAATTCAGATAATATTATAATACATTCCGGAGACATCAGAGAAAATTAGGAAATGTTTGAAAAGTATGAAATAAGTATTGCACATAAACCTACTAACTGTGTTTGGTGAATATTTTTCAAATCTAAAGTCTTCAATACCTAAAGATAAACAAACCCACACAGAAACTAAATTAAAATGTTTAGATTGCGATGGGACTTATAAAGGAATCTCCAATCAATTTTTGCAAAAAGGAATGTATGGTCATAAGTACAGTCCTAGAAACAAAAACTTAAAAAATTCCACCGCCCTTGCTAAATATTATTTTGATTATAACCATCAATTCGATTACAAAAATGTAACTTGCGTCTTTATAATGTTAAACGTACATTTTGGGTAGAATGTTCAAATACTTGAGCATTATATTTTGTTTCTAGTCTTATTTAAACATTGCTTGAGATGACTTCGAATGTTATACATAAATTGCTAAGCAGTGGATTCTTGATACATATTCATATAGTTAAAACATCAATGTGTTACAATTTCGATTACTCGTATTTCTGTTCGTTTCGAGAACGTTGGCATTTTTTATTGCTATAAGGACGCTTTGTGCTTGATACAATTAGTTTTAAAAAATCCCGTTTCAGAGTTCAGACATTGATACGTCTTCATCTTCTGATGATAGTCGTGAGACCGAAACGTACGTAAAGACGAAAATAATGAGCATATAAGGTAGTGCTAACCTATTTCTCTACAATTTATGTATAATAAATACACATAGAATCATCTAGCTTGGAGGAGTGTTGGGACCTAATATAATTTAGCACTCAATATCTTTGGAATTATCATGTCTGAGAGTTAATACTGTTTGGCACATGAAAGAGCAGAAAAAACTGTTTATGAAGCTCAGGTAAACTCATATTGGCAAAAAATGGACCTAATACAGTTTAGCTGTGTGGTACAGGTTCGCCCAAAACGGTGAACCTTGGAACAATATAAACTCTAACCAAAGTTTTATGTACCGATTATATTTAACGCGAATTATAGAAACTCATAAGCTGATTAGATAGCTCATTTCAATAATCGAATTACAGTTTATATCTAATGCGAATTAACCCATTATTTTATAATACCATATCCTCTGAAGTAGTTGATTTGTTGAAAAGCTATAAACCTTCTGAACGATTTACTTTAAATGAACTATTTCCAGATAACCTAACATTTTTTGGTATTCAATTCAACTATGGTGAATTTTCAATAACTAGAACAGTGCAGATATTTCAGAAAGTCCTATAGGCCACATCATTCACGATAACCAAAGTGTAAAATTATTTTGTCCATATGATTCGGACTAGAATAAAGTATAACTTGGTACACGAAGTTATAAAATACTTGTAGTAAATGCTTTTTAAACGCTTCTAGTTAGGATATGAAACAAAGAAGAAGAAAAATTCAATATTGTTCAGCGGTTTCTATAAAAATGTTTACACATGATTTAAAAACAGCAAACGTGCATAAAATAAGAATTTAAGGCGGAGAGTGGGATCCTAAAAGTTAAAATTAGCCGCTCCAAGTATAGACAGGCACATCATCAGAATACTCCAATGATACTAGAAAAGATCTACAGTTAAACAAAACACGTCGTTGATATTCAGCGGATGGCGGAATCGGTGAACTGAATTTGATATAAATAGATTTAGAATAAGTTCCCGACATTTCATTAGGTTATTTTTTATTAGTTCAAATATTTGCGAAACCCGATATGACTAATTAAATTGTATTCGGGGATAAATGTTTTCCATCATGTTCATGCTGCTGAGTGTTAATAAAAATATACAATGCTTTCTTCAGCATGGCAAAACCTTGAAATAATGTTATTTAAGATCCAAACAACTTTAGGAAATTTGGATGGTTGTTCCGGTTCTAAATGCATCCATGATACCAAACAATTTGATTAGGTTCATAAATCTTATTTGCTAGAAAATAGAAAGATGTTTGAAACTAAACTCGAATATTATCAGATTTAGAAGTAACCAAATGCATGGAATACAATTTGAAGGTTATTAAGTTTGAACTTTTCTTGATAGTACGAACCATTCTTTTAATTATATTCTTATGTAAATACTGAGGAATTTTCGAAACTCGAAATGTTTTTAATTAATATCTCTTTACTGTGTAAATATATTGATGTAGTTATCGCGCCCATTTTCTTTATGGCTTACTTGAGACCATACAGTGTAGGTACCTGTGGGTTTATCACCATTGATAAGAAATAATCACCCTTATCCACTAAAAATACTACTAAAGTACTGAGGGCCATTCGGCTACCAAGTAGCCATCATCAGAGTGAACTAAATTCTAAATTATAAATCAGAATGTGCCTGTTTAAATACTATTTGGGGATAATAATGTAAGCAATGGGTTACCCTCAGTTGGAAATAAATCGGAATTTAATAAATTGCTTTTTCGTTTATACATTTCCATCCCTTCTAAATTACCTAGAAGTTTGTCTGTACTGTACTGTACTTTCTTGAGAAATGGTGTGACCTGCATTCGAACATATTTTAAATATAGGTCACACCAATTCTCAAGAAAATGCATACAATTTTCGAATGATTATTTCTTAACAATAGTGTTATAAAATAACTCTTTTATAGTTTATCTGTGGGTTTATATTTAAAACCATACAAATGTATTCCATTATATTTATTATTTTCATCTAGAAAATTTTTCAAGAGTTGAAGAAGATTAAAAAAATCAATAGTAGAAGCCGTTACTCTATGGTAATTTATCATTATGAATAAATGAAAAAATAATTATTTTGTTTTTATATCATTATTCATAATAACATGAAAACGTAAAATAAACAATAAACAGTTCAAGTATTAATATGAACTATAAAGTACAGGATTGATGAGATTGCGATTAAGAGTGAGGGATCATGGGAAATTTCAGAAAAGGTAGATGTGGTAAATTATGCAACAATTTGTGCATTAGAATAATTATTAGTCAATATTCAACAATTATTCTAAAATTGTTTTGAAAGACAAAGGAAAAGATCACTTTGGTATAGGTCTAACTGATCGTTTAGGATATTGTTGAAGGAGTTTTTTTTACATAAGTCACTATTGATTCTAATGTTTTCAATTTGAAACCTTTGATTTGATTGTGTAAAACGCTTAGGTTATCTATACATATTCAAAGTAATGGTTTCAAATTGTATACATTAGAATTAATAGAGATTATCAAAGGTGTCAAAAACTGCTATAGGGATATACTAAATGATTAGTTAGACCTATACCAAAGTATCTTCCTTTGTCTAAAAAACACTTTTAGAATAATTCTTGGAATAATTACCCTAATGCACAAATTGTTCCTTAATCCACACTAAATTTTCCCGGGATCTGCCTGATTTGCAATTTTCGATAATCCCTTACTCTTAATTGTAATCTCATTAACCCTATTGTGCTTCAGTTCCTATTCATACTTGAACTGTTTAATGTTTACTTCATACTTTTGTTTCTTTTTGATAACGGCACTTCCGTGTGGAATCTATAATAGTAATGCTAATAAATAGTTGTTTCACCACAATGTGGCATTATCATTCCTAAGCCACACTTGCTGAATGGGACTATACCATTTGCGGACAAGGCTTAATATTTGGGGTAACTCTAGATAGAAAGCTCCATGTCAGCTTCCATTAGGAAAATACAATCCTTAAGGCATGTTCTCATGAGCTTGCATACGTATTATATGGGAAAGCTTGGGGCGCTGGCTTCCGACAAATACTCGTATACTGGCTGTAGGGCATAGTCTTCAGACCTATGCTTACATATAATGCCATAGCTTAGTGGTTGCAAACGATCATAGCTCACCAGCTTACAAAGACAATCATGACTGACTCTACATGAGCCATTTATTCAACCTATACTAACGACTTGATATACCTCCTCTTCATGGGTCTATCTGGAAAGAGAGGACATGTGACCAACATACAGGCTCACGCAAGTAATCACTGCCAAACCACTAGTAGGCACGTATGGAATGGAATAGGCTACTGGAAGACCAAGAAAGTCACAGTAATCTGGGAATAACCTCAGATATCATACCCAGAACTATCAAAGTCATTCTTCTTTTCAACATTATCTTCCCAGAAAGAGATTAGTGAACTCGGAATAAAGCCGGAGTACTGAGGGAGCACATATTTAGGTTCACATACGGTTCCAAAACTCCCTTAGGAATATACATTTGCAATCCATAGAAGACATTTTCTGTTAATCTCGACTTATGTGCACGAGGGATAGATACATATTTTCTCCAGCAGACAAGCTCCTATCGCGTTGCAATTCAAAAACGGTATGGAACTGGCATGCATGCCTAGGAAACAAAAACAAAGTAACTGTGATCTTGATACCCGGTTTTCCGAGCATTAGGGAAAATGAAGCAGCAGACACTCTAGACAGGGAGGATGTAGCCTTAAGATTTATCGGAACAGAATCAGTGCTTGGGGTAACTGCACCGCTAAAATAGCGATATCTTCTTGCACAAGTAAAATACTTCAGC
Organism: Endomychus coccineus; assembly: GCA_958510875.1. Taxonomy (NCBI): domain Eukaryota; kingdom Metazoa; phylum Arthropoda; class Insecta; order Coleoptera; family Endomychidae; genus Endomychus; species Endomychus coccineus. The sequence goes on along the minus strand of OY294067.1, from coordinate 28,438,587 downwards.
ACTGACAAGCGTTACCAGGATTAGCCCACTCTAAAGCCTTTGTTACAATCCCTTCGTAAACAAGAGTTATAATACAAGATCAAGAGTGTTCGGCTCCCAAACATACGCTGAAGCTCTTGGATTCTATCTGTTTGATCAATGAGGTCACATTTTCGAGTTCATTGACCACTCTAGAACATCGCAGAAAGGTGGGAGATCTCTCCATTTTCTATGGATATTTCCATGGACGATGTTCTTCGAACATTATAGGTTTCCCCCTCGTGTAGTCAAAGTATGAAAAAAAAATCTTCATATTCTAATCGATATGTAGTCTACACATAGGACATTGCGGCAAACTACCATTTACAAATACTTCGACATAGTCGAGGTCGCTCAACGTCGGCTATACGTCGAGGATGTTGAAACGGCACCACGTTCCCTGTGAATATCCAGTTATCACATTTGAGGGGTTCGGTAAGAAACATCTTTTATTCTGTTCTATTTATTTATTTCACGTCAGCCTATTTCTGCTATTGTAATCACCAACAGGAGGAAAACTCACCCCAACCAGAAGATAAATCTACCCGCATCGGCTTCATAAAAAGACTGAACTTGCTTGGTGAGCTATGATAATTATCAATGCTGATAATAGATAATTTCAATATCAAAATATCAACATCAAGATGGTTGGCGCATGCACATTTATATACAATTTATATGTCTTTACGTCTATACAGATGCGATTTGTAATCTGTTTTATCTTTTAATAGTTTCCACATGAAATATTTTTACATCTCGAAGTTATGTACTAAATATGTAATCCTCCTACGTACCAGCAGTTATTTGCCAAAAAAACTCACATTGAATAATTCACGTACGGTCGATATACGCGCATCATTTCATTGAGATCGTTCAACATAATATAATACATGTACTCATCTTATAAATAGAAAGTTATTTGCATTACTAGCATATCCTATCCCAAAACCGAGTGACCTATAAAACCGGATATGCTAAATATTTAACGAAATAATTAGAGTAAGAATTATAGGATTTAGTGAATTAGTGTGTTTGTGGCGATTGAACTTCAAACTCATCAAATTCCCATGAATTGTTTATTTTTATACTTTTAATCCTGTTTTGTTATTTTTTGATATTTGGAAGGTGTTCTTGGTCGTTTAGAAGAAATTCGAGCTCATCTCGTAACTCGAATGGTCTTGTTTCCAATTTAGCGTTATCTTTCATTCAAACGAAGCTCCAGATAAAGTTCCAGGTAAGACTTATCTGACAGTTAACCAAATTTCTTCGTCTTTTCACATCTGATAAAATTTATCTGATAGTTGAGTAGTCTCTATTTATCGGATAAGTTAACTGGTAGTGAATGCCAGTTATTTCCTGATTTGACATTATAGTGCTGATTCGCATTTGAAAACTGGATATTTTTGAACATTTAGAAATAATAGATTGCCTCAATTTGGCCGAAATAATGGGGCATAAGAATCCTGAACGAAGGTACAATGTACGTCCTCGAATCACCCATTTCGCTTATTGGGACAATGATGAATTTATTGTCGAAGCCCACTGTTGAAATGATTCTGTAATTAATAAAGAATGATCTGGAAAATCCTACGCTGAGATAAAAAGATATTAATATAAATTATACTTCAAGTTGCACTTGGTTCTATAGGAATCTAGACCGGGCAGTGACTCCTATGAATCAGCAACTGATAGCATTACGGTTTGTGGCAACTGGTAACTTTTACGTGACCTTTGGGAACTTTTTTGGAGTTCACGAATCTACTGCTGGGAAGGTTATACGTAGTGTTATATTAGCAATCGCAAAAAATGGTTCTCGAAAAGAAGAGGCATAAGCTGTAAATCATGTTTTGAAATCTTGAATCAACAACAATGAGCAATCCAGATCATTGCTGATCGTTCCTGAATTGATGCCTAACAGCAAACGGTTTCGGACAAAAAAAATAACAAGTGTAAAGCGCCTCTTGAACAGTTTTGTTAGAATCATTAACTATATTCATCTACCTTCAAGGAATATACTTAGTATTTAAAATTTGTCTTAGAACAATTCCTCTACAACAATTATTGATCGACAGATAATTGCTTGAATGGTACTTCCTATGAAGGAAAATTGCTCAAATAGCATATACTCGAATGGAAAGTTGATCGAATTGAAGAAATAGGCTAGAGAACAAACTCTTGAAACACCTGTAGGTGTTCGACCTCTAACGATTATATATACCTGGCGGATGACCCCATATCAGTCCTCACTTCTCACTGTATTAGAGCATATTATAATAACAAATTTTTAAATAACCTACTAACCTAGTATTCCCAAAGCTGCGATAAAGTTGTCACTCGGAGTTTCGAGCCTACGCCATTGGCGCAAAGAATCTTAGCCCCTGAACTAGAACCGTCGATTCAGGTTTAACATTTACAAGAAATAAATGCTAATAAAAAAGTATGTAATCTTTCAATTGTTAATACACTAAAAGAATTCATAACTGTGCATATACTGGAACAATAATAAGTACGAAATAATCACCCTTATCCATTAAAAATACTATTTAAGTACTAAGAACCTTTTAGCTACGAAGTAACCATCATCAGAGTACTCTGATGATGGCTTATTTTAATATTTCTAGTGGTGATTATTTCGTCCTCATTAGTGTTTCATTTGTTAGTTTTATTCAAAATGTTCATAATGTAATCGGGCTATTTTCTATTCGAGGATCTGCTTTGCAACCAATTATTGATTCGAGCAAACGGTTTTTCGGGCAATTGTTTTAGAGGAATTTCGCGTACCTATCCGACGTGACTGAATACAGAGAGAGAAGAAGATAAGTTTCCAAATTTGTCATTACGCGACCTAAAGTTTCCCCTGAATCGTGTTTGCACAAATACTAAATCCTATCAATTAATTGAATGGAATGGTGGATCAACTTCTAAATATGGATCAACTTCTAAATATGGACTTACTTAATCAGGGGATCGTATAGCGCAGGAATCCGTATAAACTTTGAACTTTCGGTTACGAGAGAGTTGAAAGTTGTGCGACTGGACGATGGTTAGCTATGGAACATCACAAGTTATCCTTTAATGGCATTTCTTAGTCTAATGTTGGATTAAAATTTTTCCATGAGATAATAAACCAACACCCATATTAGCTGTAGATTAACCATATAAGGGAAATTATTACCCAATTCATCCAAAATATGAAAGAATGATCAGAATTGAGTGTTGCCACTACTCGCAACAAAATAATAACTAAAGTTTATTGAATACCTATATCAAGTGCATCATTTCTACTGCTATTATGAAATTATCTTGGATTTTAATCACTTGACAAATTTTATGAATATGCACAAAGATCTTTTTTGCCGGAACAAATTTCACTTGCAAATAAGCCATAAAAACATATATTGGCCGACAACTCCCTTATCAATCTTATTATAATTTCCACACAATATCCTTGTCAAAAGTTTAACCACATCCCAAAATCCTATTGGTCACAATAGCCAGTTTACTGGAATTGTAATCTAGTTCTCTTTGGTGAACACTATAAATTTTTCAAAAATTCGTCCGAGTTGACCGACACGTTTTTATATTAATTACATATATTTTCCGAGACCATATTCATCTACAAGGCATCTAGAATTAGTTAACTCGAATAAGGGAAAACTTTAGTATTACGTCATTCTTTTTTCAACATGTTTAAAAAGCTGACAATAAAAACCAAACACGGCTAAGCAAAGGGTTGTTTTAGTTTCGGTATGACAAACGACTTACGTAATACAGTATGCAGAAAGGGTTAATCAGCACTTCACAAACACTATGACCTACCTAGGCTAGGCTGAAGACGCTCAGAGAAGACGCTGTCCAGGGAGCTACAGGCGTCGGGGTGTTAGCGGTGCCACCGATGCTATACCCCACTCTCAACTTCTCCTCAAGTCACTCCCCACCATTACTTAGCGAGTGTCTCAGCTAATCTTGTCAGCGGCTCCCAACATTTTTCAGTAACCCCTCATTAGCGTTATGCCTGTAAAATTATATTTCAATCATCTTAATAGGATTGATAACTTTATCTGCCCGGATGTGGAATGAAAGTCATCGTTCTAGGTTATAGTTGATATTTAGGACTTGGGTGACCTTTTCAGTCATTATTTAAGGACAATGTGAGAATGTGGTGGGAAGCATGTAGGTATAAGTGTCATCAGTGAGGATTATACCCGATATCGGTATGGGAGGGAGGTAGAACACCCCCAATTTGTAAATAAAATAGTGAACACAATTATTATATAGTAAACGCTTCAACTTCTTGTATTGTTTGTCTAGTAGTCAATAATTTTCGTTATGATATTTGCAGATCGATGGGGTGGTATTAGAAGGGTTGCAAATTAGACGGCATTATATTCGTCACATGTTGATTACTGGAACCGGCCAAGGTCTCAGGTAAATTTTATGAGTATCTGAAACTCGTCACATAGAGCGCTTTCTTTGGTAACAAGGGCTTGTTTCCAAACTTATAATCATTACATTTTCCATGTCGTACGTGCTAATAAGTAATAGTTAACATTCTTTTTAAAATTTTAAATGCCGTTTGTGAAAGAAATTATTAGTGAACGCGGAAACCCCCAAATAGTATACGAAAATTATAAGTTTTCTAAACATAGATCTTCAACTAATGAAACTGCCTGGAGGTGAATCAAACGGCCTAAATGTAAGGTTTATGTGTACACCATTGGAGAATCGGGTAATTTTGTTGTAACAACATTGAAAAATCAACATAATAAGGAACCTGAAGAACAAATTGCTAGACATGTTCTTAGTGTTGCCTGCAAAAGAAAAGCAGAAGAAGAACCTACAGAGAGGAAATCAAATATTGCATAAAGAATTAGCTTCAAATGGTTTTCCCTCAGATTTTTCAATCATATTAATTTTTTTGTAAACGTAAAAATAATACTTGGAAGCCTATGGTGGCAAAATTGTTGCAGCAACTAAGTTTTCATTGTATCTTGGAATTTTAAAATCAATAATTATCTTTGTGACGAATTTTATAGTCCCAAAATCGGGCGATAGAATGCCATGTGACGAATATCGTACACGAGTTTTATGTTTACCCGCGTAATGTGGCGATTTTTGAATGTCCCTGCAGATTACCCAAAACGTGTCGTGTGAAGAAGGAAATTTCTTTCTTAATTAAAATATCGATATTAACCCACTTCCAGTACGATTTTGACTTCCATACATAAAAACTATTCATCATGTGTCAAAAATCCATAAGCCTTGCAATATTCTGATTCGATGCTCAGATGCAGATGTCTTGGTCATATTATTATTGGGCAACATGATGCATCTCAAACCGAATATTGATAGAGCCCTACCTCTATCAATATGATGTCAACGTAAAAAGCCACATCGACGTGACGAAATTATATGAAGAATTGGTAGCAACATTCTCAAAATCTCTGCCTGGCTTTCACGCTCTTACGGATGTTTACAAGCCTTCATTTTTCCTCAAAAGGAAAATAAATCATTCAAATTGTTGAAGACGTTTGATTATAAGAAAGATGACGTAGATACTTCAGCAGTGTTTCCAGTTATAGAAGGATTCGTTTGCTGGATGTATGGAGTTAATAAAGTAGAAGCTTTTACTGAAGCTAGCTTCCAACTATTCAACGAAACCTAAAACGGCAAATATTAATGATTCTTTTTCAAAACGTATCCGCAAATGTGACACATCGAACTGGCCGCCAGGCCGTACCGAGGTTCAACAGCAGTTGCTGTCAATATCTGACTAAACGCGAATTTGCAGGAGCCAATATACAAAACCAAGACCATGCTGGGTGTACTAAAAGAGTTAACAACTGTGGATGTAATACACACTAATACGTAATAAATAATCACCCTCATCTACTAAAAATATTATTAAAGTACTGAGGACATTTTAGCTTCCGTGTAGCCATCATCAGAGTAAACTAAATTGGAAAACAAAATGTACTTGTTTAAATACAATTCGAGGTTAATAATGCAAACAAAGGGTTTCCTTCAGCTGGATATAAATCTGAATTTAATAAATACATTTCCATCCCTTCTAAGTTACCTGTATATTTGTACATACTGTGTTCTAAAAGTCATAAACTTTCTAGAGCAATGGTGTAACCTATATTTAAGATATGTTCAGATAACGCTGATTTTTTAGCATTATTTCTTTCTATAACTCGTTAAAAAGAAAGTATTTGAAGGTAATGTTCTAATTTTATTTTCAATTTTTGTAATTTAACATGTACATCGAAAACAAAAACGTGAATCAACACGACACTCAAAAAATTCCATCAAAAAAAGGAGAATTCATAATAAAATTTTCCGGAAAATAATGTTTTCAAACTTTTTTATTATCAAATTCGTAATAAGATACCTAAAAACCCATATAAGGTCCTATCACACGATAATTTCAATGACGTGGAAAGACTTTCCTTCCAGATTTTTCACAGTTTTCCACAAATTTTCCTGGTTTCTTTTCTACTTCGGATCGAAATACGCGACTGTCAACCTCTATTATGTATAAAACGATAAAAAATGAGACAATTTGCGTAAAAATAACAAAATTTCCTCGGTTTTCCGTGCATTGAATGAATTTTCCGGGGAAATGACCTAGGAGTCGTGTTCAGCGACCAAAATATCAAATAGAAACCATTTTGGGGGTTTAATTTTTCATTTTTTGATCAATTAAAAATTAGAAAAGGGGATTGAGAATAGGGTTGATTTATGGTATAGGGGTGAATAGGTGGAGATTGAAGTCTCGGTCGAATGAACTTCATGGTCCATAGAACATCATGTAAAAAAAAATTCGATACGACCGTCTAGTAAATTTTCTGAAAGTCGGCCTATTTCCCCATCTTATTGAGTGGACTAATAAAGATGTAAGGATCAAATATTCTGAACAATAAATTGAAATGTACATTCAGTTTTATTTCTCACAATCCATCTATAGATAGATACTACCAGGTTCGAGTTCTGACGGGTTGTATCGGGGATATTAATATTTTAAAGCCATTTCTCTACAATGTTTATTGACTCAGGGATTAGAGTATTTGTAAACAGTGAAACAACATCAATTGAAACTAGAGTATCACCAGGTTCCAGTTTGAGATCTTTCAATTTTGCAATTAGTTCCAAAGAATTTCTTACAGACAAACTTGGTGAGGGTTGGGAGTTACTAAATACGTAGGACAATTAATGTGTGAATTTATTTGTTTCATGGAAACCTGGATTATGAATTTTAGGAAAACAATACAGCATAGGAAGATTAGGATTAGTAAGTTTAATTTTGAATTTTAAATCATCAGAGATTACTGAGGTACAGGATTTTAATGAGTAATTTACGGATTTAATGCAATTAGATTGGATTCTGAAAATTTGTTCATATGGACTCTTATTGAGAATGGTATTTACAGCATTAGTATAATCTTCATCGTGTATAATTACAATGGAATTTCCTTTATCTGCTTTCAAGTAATGACTCTTTTTCTCCGTTAATGATTTTAACATTTTAGTAGAATTATTGAATGCACTTCATATGATTTATTTGAATGTTCTTGCCTTTGTTTTAAATGACTGCTTCAACTTGAAAGTTAAGAGACCAAATCGTATTTTCAATACCATTAATTATATAAAAAATTCTCGGGAATTAGGTCACATTAACACTCTGTTATAAATGTTCGTCTTTACGTACGTTTCGGTCTCACGACCATCATCAGAAGACTTATTTTGTTAAAAAGGGGTTAACTAAAACTAATTAGCACAAGCGTCCATATCGCACAATCTTCAATCAAAAAGCTCACGCCGTCGAAACGAACAGAACGACGAATAATCGAAAATTGTATCGTTAATATTAAAGTATAAATTTTTTTGTAACAAGAAACCACTGTTAAGTAATATTCTCATAATGTACAAACGCATATTGCTATGGTCTCAAAGCAACTGGAGTTCTAAGCTATTTGTTTGTAATAACACGACTCAGATGTAGATTTATGACGTACTTGAAAAGGTTTTAGACCTGCATTGGAATTTAGTTTACTTTAAGCGTTCTTCCTAAAATATACTTTTAACATTATAAAGACGTATGTAGGAATTTGCAAGAGTTTTAATTAATCAAGTTAGTATAAATCTGACTCAATCCTTGAATATCGTTCCTATGATTTACAGAATTTGAATCCCTTTTTATGTGAATCATCTCCAGGATAGATCTTTTATAATAATTGGTTTCTTTAGTTAAAATATTAACATTTTAATAATAATAATTTTACCGCGCGGTCTGTGAGGCTGTTTATGACACTTTTTTTATAACAAGCTGGTGCAACGGAATTGAAATGAAGATAACGTTGAGACCAGACTTCTTTAGTAAACCAAGAAGTTTTTATTTTTCCATCTGCATCATGCCTAATGGTCATATCTAGAAAATTAATGTTATTGTTTATTTCTATTTCACAAGTGAATTGAAGTTTACAATGGAAATTGTTAAATTTATTAATCACATATTGAATTTTATCGTTGGGAACACACATAAGGCAATCATCTACATACCGTTTAAAGAATACAGGCTGAAAATCTAATGAATTTATAACAGATTCCTCTAGGCATTCCATAACGAGGTTAGCAATGGTAGCTGAAATAGGAGATCCCATTGCTGTGCCGAAAATTTGTCCAAAATATTGCTCACCGTACTGAAAATAAGTGCATTCTAAACAAAACTTTACCGCATTTATAAAATCCGATTGATCAAGAGGTGTGTGGTTTTTAATCTCTGGCCAACGTTTTTTGATGCAATTTAATGCCAAAACGTATCTGGTAAGATGTAGGAACTTGCAAGTTTTTCCAAATTTCATTATATCTAAATCAAAGGAGAATATGTTTAGCAAGGTGCAAAATAAGAAGGCGTACGCAAAATTATTAAATTCTCTGCATAAAAATTGTTTGAACTTGTGCATTAAAGAAGCATGTGCAAATCTAGCAGAGGTTGAAAACAAAATTAAACTCGTTAAACAAACCTGTTACCAAAATTATGATAACAACTTTATATCGCAATTTTTTCAAAATCAGCAAAACAATTTCGAAAAAAATTTCAACAAAATCAAAGATAAATAATTTGATGAAAGGTGTAGCTTATGAAAAACAAAATATCAATGAACAATGGTTGAAAAATCTAACTGACACAAAAATTCCGAATGAGGTACAGCACACGTTAAGCTTAGGTCCGAAGTTTGCATTGCCTAATAATAATAAAAAACTGCCTATTGACAATATTATTGCAAATTTAGAATGCGGAATCAGGAATAAAAATTTAGAAGAAAAAAATGAAATTAGAAACAAAGTTTGTAACATCTTGACAAACAAAAAGAACAAACAGAAAGCAGAAATTGGTATTGCAAAGAATCGTTTTAACTATCATACAAAAATAACAAAAGAGTTCTTAGATGCTAACCCTCAAATTTTAGTTTTGAACGCGGATAAATGTAATAAAACCGTCATAATGCATAAAAATGACTATGAAAACAAAATGGGAAACCTTTTAAATGATGAAACAACTTATAAAAAATTAAAATCTGACCCTACTTCATCAGTACAAAATAACATGAATAAATTGATAAATAAATGGCATAAAAATAAGATAATCCCTATTGAATTAAAAAATAAATTAATTTGCCATAATGGGCTTGCACCTTATATCTATGGGCTTCCTAAATTACATAAAAATGATATACCCCTAAGACCCATTGTAAGTAATATTGGAGCGCCTACTTACAATTTATCAAAATTTCTATCAAAATCTATCAATAATATAATAGGAAAAAATGAATTTTATGTGAAAGACTCATGGCATTTTAATGAATTTATAAAAAATCAATCCGTACCAGTAAACCATCAACTAATTTCCTTGGATGTTGTTTCTTTATTTACAAATATACCTGTCGTTTTGGCATTAAATTGCATCAAAAAACGTTGGCCAGAGATTAAAAACCACACACCTCTTGATCAATCGGATTTTATAAATGCGGTAAAGTTTTGTTTAGAATGCACTTATTTTCAGTACGGTGAGCAATATTTTGGACAAATTTTCGGCACAGCAATGGGATCTCCTATTTCAGCTACCATTGCTAACCTCGTTATGGAATGCCTAGAGGAATCTGTTATAAATTCATTAGATTTTCAGCCTGTATTCTTTAAACGGTATGTAGATGATTGCCTTATGTGTGTTCCCAACGATAAAATTCAATATGTGATTAATAAATTTAACAATTTCCATTGTAAACTTCAATTCACTTGTGAAATAGAAATAAACAATAACATTAATTTTCTAGATATGACCATTAGGCATGATGCAGATGGAAAAATAAAAACTTCTTGGTTTACTAAAGAAGTCTGGTCTCAACGTTATCTTCATTTCAATTCCGTTGCACCAGCTTGTTATAAAAAAAGTGTCATAAACAGCCTCACAGACCGCGCGGTAAAATTATTATTATTAAAATGTTAATATTTTAACTAAAGAAACCAATTATTATAAAAGATCTATCCTGGAGATGATTCACATAAAAAGGGATTCAAATTCTGTAAATCATAGGAACGATATTCAAGGATTGAGTCAGATTTATACTAACTTGATTAATTAAAACTCTTGCAAATTCCTACATACGTCTTTATAATGTTAAAAGTATATTTTAGGAAGAACGCTTAAAGTAAACTAAATTCCAATGCAGGTCTAAAACCTTTTCAAGTACGTCATAGATCTACATCTGGGTCGTGTTATTACAAACAAATAGCTTAGAACTCCAGTTGCTTTGAGACCATAGCAATATGCGTTTGTACATTATGAGAATATTACTTAACAGTGGTTTCTTGTTACAAAAAAATTTATACTTTAATATTAACGATACAATTTTCGATTATTCGTGGTTCTGTTCGTTTCGACGGCGTGAGCTTTTTGATTGAAGATTGTGCGATATGGACGCTTGTGCTAATTAGTTTTAGTTAACCCCTTTTTAACAAAATAAGTCTTCTGATGATGGTCGTGAGACCGAAACGTACGTAAAGACGAACATTTATAACAGAGTGTTAATGTGACCTAATTCCCGAGAATTTTTTATATAATTCATACTGGGTCAAGAATCTTATTATATTAATACCATTAATTAAATCCTCTGTAGGTAATTTCTTAGAACCGAGTGCAAAATTCAAACCTTTATTTAACAAACTCATTTCCTTTTCATTCAATTATTAATAATGTTAATGTTCTTAGTTTCTTTTCTATGGGTTTTTGGTAACAAGTTATGAAATGTATTTTTGATCGATTTAATTTTTCTATTAGTTTTTACCGAAACTGTTTAGTTGGAAGTGAAATGTCTTCCAATTGCCTTAGCGAAAGTCCAAAACAGGAGTCATTTGAACATTCGAAAAGCTTTGATCTTATTTTGGCGTTATAGGTCTATTGGAAGTTAGCGGAAATTTATGGCTCCATCATATTATGCTCAAATCTCGTCTCCAGGCATGGGCTCCCTCGCCAACGAAGGTATGCTGTTTGTTTTGAAGCGACGTTCTTAGAACAGATTTTATTGAACCATAATTCACCAGATGATGGTGATTTCTTGGTTTGGGGTACGTAAGTTTCCATTCCCAGCATGATAATATCCGATATCGCTTTGGTACATTGCGTTGCGTCGTCAGATTCAAAACATACTCTTCTCCAACAAAACTCGGAGGAAAACATGCGAAGACTATGCTAGGCGGCTGAATTGTAAATGCCAAACAGTGCATGGAGGTGTTGGATTGGTTCATCGTGTGACAAGGCTCAGTGAAGTACCTTGGAGTTATCCTCGATGCTAAACTGAGCTGGAAAATGCACCTGAAAACCCGGGTAAAGAAGACCGTTACATCTTTATGGGCATGCAGAAGAGCCTTCGCGAACACATGGGGCTTATGGCTACAGGCTCTGCACTGGATCTGCACGGCCATGATCCGCCCAATCATAACCTACGCAGCCATTGTGTGGTGGCCGGTGACAGAAACGGTTTTGTCCCGTCTGGCGCTGAACAAGGCTCAACGACTTGCCTGCGTGGGGATAATGAGGACCGCCTACACCAGGGCTCTGGAGGTTCTGATGGGGATAGTCCCTCTACAACTCCATATCAAAACAGTGGCCACGGGTACGGCATATCGGTTGGCTGATCTGGGCCAGTGGGTCGGTGCGTCTATGCCTCGCAGTCATGGCAAAATCTGGGATTGGGCAGCCGAAAACTGGCCGATCCTCTGACTGACGCAGGATGCGATAGCGCCTGTTGTCAGGTTCCAAACACCAGACGTCCTCATAACTCAGAGGACGGACAGGGAGAACAAGGACTCTAGGCCGCTTCTGCCAGAGGTGATTCGTGTGGTTCACGGACGGGTCTAAGACTGGCGAGTCTAGCGGAGCCAAAGTCTACTCGTGTACACCCAAAAGGAAGATTTCAGTTCACCTGGGTGGCCACGCAACCGTTTTACAGGCTGAGGTCTGTGCAATACGGACATGTGCCCTGGAAAACTTTAGATTAAACTACCGAGGTAGGCGCGGATTTACATCTGCACTAACAGCCGAGCGGCCCTGAGTGCACTTCGCGCTCACAGAGTGACTTCTAGGCTTGTCTTGGAGTGCAGGGAAACTGGTTGAATTAGCCAGAAGGAACAAACTCCAGCTAGTGTGAGTACCTGCCCATTCTGGCGTGAAGGGAAACGAAGTGGCCGATGAATTGGCCAAACGGAGTTCCTTCAGCGCACCGGTCTCCACGCCCTCAAGGAGCTACTGGGTAGACAGTGGCTCTCATTCTAACGTGGTGCCCCCGGCATGAGGCAGGCGGAGCTCCACATTAGGGAGTTCTCGCCTAAGCTCTGTAAAACCCTACTCTCTATGAACAGGAGAGGCCTAAAACTGGTGACAGGGCTCCTTACAGGACACTGTCATCTGAATAAACATCTACATGCAATGTGCATTGTTGAAGACCCAGCTTGTAGTGGATGTGGAGAGGCGGACGAAACTGCCTGTCACATCCTAGCAGAATGTCCAGCACTGGCTTCTCTCAGGCTACAACACTTCGGCAGCATATATATTCCGCTTGAAGCCATAAGAGATATCAGTCCATGCAAAATCTTAGCCTTCGGCACTGCCTTAGCCCTGCTGGACTGATTCTTGTATCAAGGAGCGCACAATGGACCCAATCAAGCGCTCTAAGTGATCCGGACTTGTCCGCTCCTGTTTTGATTGATTGACATGGGGAAAAGTCGTAGTGATGAGTAAATGATCAGAGTTCTAATGGTGCATGGACTTTTACTTCATAAGGATCTGGATTGTTAGTGAGGAATAAGTCAAGCGTATTGACGTAATGATAGTTGTTATCAGGATCCGTTGTAGATTTTTATTCGTGAAAAGCAAAATTTCAATCATTTAGAATATCTGGTTGACACTCTAAAGAAACAGCAATTCATGTCAGACGGTCACATACGGATATGCAGACAACATTCAAAGCTATAATTCAATTCCTATCACGACGCAACCTGCTTCCACAAAGTTGCAATTGTTTAAATACCTACATTTAACAAGTAATTCAGTCTGGTATGTACAGTGAATAACGATTAATTTAATGAGGTCGATTCTAGATTCGATTCGAATTGCAATTTGTTGACGAATATTTCCTCAAATGTTTTAATAACTGATGACTATAAGCACATGACATCGAGTACCTACAGTGTGAAATCGCTATTTCATCAGTGATGAAAAATAACCATTCTCAAATTTTAACAATTCTTCACGTTTGTAAACTCGTAGATTACGAAAATTACATCATAATTAGGACTCAAATCATTCATAATTGGATATCACATCGATATCAAAAATTCAGCTATTGTATTAATTGTCGCTTTTTGTTGCAATAAGAAAAATGCTTAACTCTTTAATTTTTTTTAAACGGCTGGCTAGCTCACAGTAAAGTTGGCATCACCACTGGGAAATTGAATATTGTACTAAATTTCGCTTTTCTGTTGCGAATTAGTGTAATAAACAAATTTTGAGCTCTTCAAAAATACGTTGTTGTATTTAGGCTAGCAATAAATTTTGTTGGTATAACGAAAACTTGTTACACAATTTCTCAAAAGTTACTAGAAAATGCGGGCTTTAATATTCTTGAGAATTTTTCGCCATCACTAATTACGAATTTCCTCACGTTTGCAAATCTTTTACAGATTTACCAATTAATAATCTAATCATATCGCGTGGAATAAAAATGATAAGAAAACTAAAAAAAAGATGCTAATAATTTTTGCACCATTACTACTGATTTCTAATGGAGAACATGCAATTACACGTGAAAAATACTTGGTAATTACGAGGGTAAGGTGTAAAGTCCCTGAAAAATAGAACAGATGGAGCCACAATCATAAATTTCATGTGACATTTGTGAACGCAATAAAATTTCCAGAATTATATCTAATTCAGTTCTGTTTTGACACCCATCGAAATCAAACAGGTTTTTATAAACGTGGGAAAAAGTGAATTTCGCGTCTTGATTGAATATTATTTTTTGCGTTGTAAATACATTACGCAAACCAAAGCATCGCTTGTTAAGCATTATGGCGACCATCGATTGGAATGATTCATAAGTGGTTTACTGATTTTCGTTGTGGTAGTATGACCCCAAAAGACTCCGAACGTACTGGTCGTCCAATTGAGGTTACAACGCCAGAAATCGTCGATAAAATTCATGGTATGATATTGGACCATCGGCGAGTTAAAGTGTACGAGATTGCTAAGGCTAGGGGCATCTCAACCGAATGGGTACGGAACATTTTGCATCAATTTTTGAATATGAGTAAGCTATCTGCCAGATGGGTACCGCATTTGCTCCCTGTTAACAAGAAGTGCGACCGTGTGACATCTTCAAAGGAGTATTTGGCGATGTCAAGCGCGATATGAAGAACTTTTTGCTCTGTATCGTAATCGTGGATCACACATGGATCCATCACAACACACCAGAGACCAAATCTTTGTCAAAATAGTAGGGTTGTCCTGGCAAATCGAAGCCAAAAAGACCAAAGTGGTTTTATCGGTCAACAAAGTCATGGCGATAGTTTTTTGGGATGCACACGGTATCATCCATATCGATTACCTTGAAAAGGGCAAAACGATCACAGGCGTATATTATGCAGAACTGTTGGATCGATTCGACGCCGATTTGAAGCGAAAGCGACCGCAATAGGCTCATTCAACATTTTTTTTTATTTCATATTTCAAAAGTACTGTACTCTAATAGTCTAACTGCCAAAACTTTTTCTTTTATTTACATGTTCACAGCCTAAAATTAATAATTGCGCGTCTAAACGAGACGCGGCTTATTGTGACGTCACTATACGTACGGTTGATGGGCGCTAGACAAGAGTATTCGTTATTAGTCAACTCGGGTCAGTTTTCGTTGTGTGTTGACTATATGTATCGTGAATTTACTGGCGTTTGATTTATAATGAGCGATAAAAAGAGTTTTCGCAAAAGTTGCGTGGTACCAGAGTGTAGGAATACATCTATAAATGCACCGAATAAGCTATTCATTTGTTTGCCCGCCAACCAGAAAGTAAGAAAAGCTTGACAGCGTGCTATGCGTAGAACTGATTCTGTGTCTGACAAAGGATCGAGATACTGTTGCGAAGATCTTTTTGATATGAGCATATCAATATAATGAGGGTGAGTTTAATTTCCAATAAATCATTTTCATATCAGGTTGAAAAGGATATAGAAAATTACATGTACTCAAAAACTATGAAAAGTGGCAGAATACAAATGAAGCCAGATGTGATACCGCATATTTTTGATTGCCAAAAAAACCGCACCTATTCACATAGTACCAAACCTAGGAAAGTATTCAAAGAACGGGAAAAACTAAATATTATGCAGACTTGCATCACTGACATTTCTGATAATGATTTGGTTGCTCTTAATCAAGACACAGAAAGAGAAACTACTACTGCGACTCAAACCGCGGATCGTGGTATTCAAGTGAATTTGGAGTGTAAGTATAGAAGAATACTTCTGATAAAATCTAGTGTGTTTACTTAGCGTTGTAATTTTATTCCTTTCATTTCACTGCTAATAAAGTCCTTATTTTTGTTGAAATAGTCCATTATCATAAATATATCCACTTCTGGTAGATTAACAGAATCAGCTTTCATAAATCCAGATTTCAATGCGTACATTCCAAAAAGAACAACACACTTCACCAACAGGACAAATACGAGTAACACAAGCGATGCCGCGGCCACTAGACTACGTGTGCGTATAGTGACGTCACGCGCTGTTTTCGGTACTTTCCACCAGCGCAACTTCAACTTAAATTATTTTAATACAGAATAAAGTTATTGGTCTGAAATTGTTGTCTATTAGGGGTCCAGACCCTACAAGAAAATCCATAAAAAGGTTATAATGTTAATTTCACTGAACGACCCTATTCAAAGAAAAAAGTGCTCTTCCACCAGGACAACGCACTGGCGCACAGGTCCGCAGTCGCAATGGCCAAATTGCGTTACGAATTGGTTCGTCATCTACCATATTTCCAAGTTTGAAGAAATGGTTCGGCGGAAAGAGATTTGACTCCAACGGTAAGGTCATCGCTGAAACACACGCCTATTTTGAAAGATCGTCGAAATCGTATTATTTGGAAGAGATGGACAATTAGAAAAACGTTGGACGAAGTGTATCGGCCTACAAGGAGATTATGTTGAGAAATAAAATAATTGTTTTGCCATATAAATAATTTCTTGTTTAATTTTTCAGGTACTTTTTACCTTGCCGTATGTTATAGTGGCAATCACATTCACAATGAATATGACACTACGAACTACGAGCCATATTTATGTCAGTAAAAAATCTAAGAATGTCTTATTTCAAAACTAATTTACAACAACTATGCGACAATTATTATAATATTTTATTTACAAAAAATAATTTTTCCCCGTCTTAATGTTAGCTCTATCTGAGATGTTTTATTGCTCTTCTAATTAGCATCGAGAAAGCGAGAATTAATGCAATAGTTCAAATTTTGAAAATAGCAGATAGTAGTGCAACTTCACAGACGTCATTTTTACTCATGTTTTATAGATTTCATTCATTGTAAAATGGATGACCAGTATTTAACATCTGCGCGTGAATCTTTCAAATACGGTAGTATACTTAATGTTTATTCCAATCAATCGAGCCCGTTTTATGTACCTAGTTGTTGGTAAAAAACTTCCCTGAGTAAACAAATGATTGGTCATGATCCATAAAAAGGGAAAGTTCGACATTGAACGAGATCGAATGCAATGTCCTACTGACCGAAATCCGCCAACGCATCTGGTATCTTCGATTAATGTAAAAAGGGCATTTTTGTGAATTAATTCACCCTTTCAACACGTATCCATATTGAAAATTGAAAATGTAAATTATCTGGGTGTATAAAATATAAAAATGTCAATATTTTATAAAGCAAAAATGCACTTAGTCATGGAACTGCAAGCGGTTTCTATATAAGGAATAAAATTCTAAACTGTCGACCAAGGTCGCAGGTAGGTATTGCTTTGTATTTACTTTAGATTAACAGGGACGTACGTAACTGTTTTCAACGTCTCCTCAGATGAAACCATTTCGAACAAATAAATTCAGAAGAAAATGTATTCAAATATCAGTGTCTGTTTTGCTACTGCTTTGTGAGTGCTTTTGAATTTGTTTGAAAGTTTAAGAAATCAACCCTCATTATTCCTCAGTAGTAACGAGTAGTTAAGTCATCTGACTAAATTAGATAGCCGAGCTTCATTCATAAGCAAAAAAGAATTGAATTTCTTAATATTTTATAATGACCAATTGAGTATTCAAAGATCTGATAATTACGAAAAAAATAAGTATATACAGGATGTTCATTGAGTACTTGTACAAACTTTGGAAAATGAATCT
Organism: Endomychus coccineus; assembly: GCA_958510875.1. Taxonomy (NCBI): domain Eukaryota; kingdom Metazoa; phylum Arthropoda; class Insecta; order Coleoptera; family Endomychidae; genus Endomychus; species Endomychus coccineus. The sequence goes on along the minus strand of OY294067.1, from coordinate 28,420,595 downwards.
TTGACTAATTTAAAGAGAAAAAGTACATATGAACAAGGGTCCGCAACGTCTTGGTTCTTGAGATACAGGGCGTAAAATAAAAGTTTTTATTTAATTCCTTTATTATATTTTTCTTCAATAACATGCCAATTTGACGAAATTCGGGATACTGGGAGGGCGCCACATACAGTGTTGTACCTGAATTGAAATAACCATAACTTTTTTGTATCACATTGTATCTCATTTTTTACTAAACAGACTTATCCTCCATTCAATTATACATACAAAAGGTACTCTTAGTATTTGTTGCTGAAATCAGCCGTTTTGGGAAAAAACGGGATTAAAGTTAAGCCTGCGTTGGAATTTTGTAAGTTGAATTTTGAAAAATAAGTGATAAAATGTGTTTTTATTGATCGTATTGTGATGTGACTAGCTTAGATCATTTGAAAGTTAATAATATTTACAATAATTGCTGAAAATGGGGTTCTTCAATATGACTAAAAATAAAAAGCTTATTTAATTTATATAACCAAAAATGAGCAACGTGTGGGCTTCTCGCAATTTCAGGTATTTTTGACCAGTACATTCTCTCAATACTCACTGTAGTATAGAAGTGGAGATGAATCGAGACGAGGTAAGTCGAGACGAGATAAGTCGAGAAGAGTTAAGGAATCGAAATCGAGACGCAGAATCACTACCGAATCTATGGATAATGATATTTTTCTGATTTCCAAGATTGTAGCTAGTGCGAAAATATATTCACCTTGCTTATCATGTTACCTTGCTTCATGAAGATCTAAACTTGAATGTGATCGGTTTCATAATATTCTAGCTATTCATTTATTCAAATTGTTCATAAGCATGGCCATTGGTATAAATAATTTTTTGTTTACATAAGTTATGTATTGAATTGAATCCTAATAACTATAGACTTACTGCACTATTATCTGTGATCTCTAAAGTGAAGTGAAGCAATCAACATCGAGCTTATCAAATACCTAGAGAGTTACAAAATTTGTAATGACGGGCAATGTGGCTTTCGTCAGAAGAGATCAACAGAAGACCTGCTGGTCTACGTAACACATATATAGCGGAAATCAATTGAAAAACATGGGCACCAAAGCCTTTTTTGGGAACTTCCGTCATATGGTTTGCAGCCTCAACTTTGTCGCTTACTATCGAATTTTCTCTCAGGTAGATCACTCCATGTGGTAGTTGACGGAGTATCCTCCAATACAATGGCTATCAACGCTGGTGTTCTACAGGGATCTGTCTTGGCACCAACTTTATTCCATCTCCATATCAACGATCTGCTGGAAGTGATCACCTGTCTCGTACACTTCATACCGCTTTCTCATCTAGAACCCCTATACTATCCTTTGAATCCAAAGGAGCTAGACAAGGACAGATTGACGCAATTAATGGAGATCTCGCAAAAATTTTGAAATAGGGATCTGATAATCTAGTAGAGCTTAATGTAACCAAAACTTAAGCTTATGTCTTCTCCAGGAAAGCGAATCCCACAATTCCTAATATAATGATGTCAGGTACAAGTAGTGAGGTGTTTCCCTATGCCTATAACCTCGAAACCTTCGAAAAAAATACGAATGCCTATCTATTTAAAAAAAAACAGTTATTAATATTGGCAATTGAAGTGGTTAAAGAAACGCAACTTTTTCAAGTTTATTCGGTACAACTAGTTTTTTCAACAGGATTTAAAAATTTGTTGAAAGTAGAAATTTACGACATTCATTGATACTGAATCGACATGTAAAATAATTCGTTCATATCTATTATTATCAGATCAGTTTACATGTTATGAAGAGGAATATTTAATTCAGCCTACAATAATAAATTACTCACTCTAATAATTATTTATTCTTGCTTGAAGTTCTACTAATACGTACTGTAATTCACATGTAAGTCACCTCATCTATTCTTTCATGTATTGAAAGTTAATTTTACGCTGTTGTATTTAATAAATTAGTATCTTCAATACGTTAGTTCATTTCAAATGTGAAGTAAAAGTACATAGAAGACACGAATACTTCGCACAATAGTCACAACGCGAACCACCCATAAGAAATGTATTTCTCATAGAACTACGGTCTAGATGTGCTATAGATAGGGGATAAGATAAATATTATATTGCGATTTGAAATCCAATTAAATTCAATCATTAGCAATAATTCAAATTAATGTATAATTAGAATTTATTTGATCCTGTTCAACCTCTGTTTTATTTATTTCAATAATAAAGCACGCACTTCCACTGAAGGACTTATATGTGGTTTTCCACATAGTTATATAATAATAAACATTACAGACAGTTCGTATCTCTGGGACCTACTCATCTGCCCATCAAAGGAGCAACAGTTGCAGGATTTGATGCACAACGGCACGGTTCTAGATAAAGACATACCGTATCGTCACTAGAGAAAACAATAATTATTATGCGGGTGATAAATAATGAATATATCGCTATATTTTCTCTGTACCACACCACTTCCTACAATCTAACTGTACATGAAGTACATAATCGAAATGCCATTGATTGAAATGGGTTCTACCAGATTTTGCGAAAAGACTAATACCTGAGCGTGTAATTACAAAATAATAACAATATTTATAAAGGAAAAAAAGACAGTTTGCATCAATGGTAAAATGGAATTGAATTTTTCCAAACTATACAATAATTTGACTCAATATAACCAAATTCAAACAATCCTTTTCTGTTGTTTTCTTTGAAATAAAGTTTAACCTCAATGAAAAAAGTTTTTAGCATAATTCCATAGAATTATAAGTATACTCGTATGTTATGAATATTGTAATAGATATTTAGTTCATAGAAACATATTGAAACGTTATTGATGTTTCTCTCCTTGTAGTCTTGTGGGGGAGATGAATAAGAAATTGTGATAAAATCTATGGCAGTAGCCTGATCCAAAACAATAAAAAGAATTTATATATCTAGAAAAGGTTCGATAAATTGCGTCAAAAAAAAATTCATCAATTTATTTGAAAAACAAGGGTACGAACAACAACATTTCCCAAAAACTGGGATTCTTATTTGTTTCAGTATTTCAAATAAATTCTATAAAGAATACATTCTCATGGATGAGAAATTCGATTCTATCATTAGTTTTCACCTCGAATGATCAGGCAACATGTTGCAGCATTCCTAAACCCAGGATATCGCCCATCCCTCAGAAAAAAGAACAATAAAAATCACTTTTAACATGATTAAAGGGGATTATTAGGGTTGAGTTGAAAAACAGCTACTGCTGACACTTCACCTTTTCTTATGAATAAAGTCGATTTATTATTATTATTTATTATTAATGCAACCCAAATTGGTATTAACCATCTTCTGAGATCCCATAGAACAAGTTCGATAAGTTACATGAGCATATTGAAATTTTTGCATTTTCACACATTTCGTAAGGGGTAAGTATGGAAAAATAATGAATTAGGTCACTGTCATCGAGTCCTATATAACTGCGTCATAATACACTCTCATGGAGAGAAATTCAATTCCACCATTAGTTTTCACTTCAGATGTTCAGGCAACATGTTGCGGCACTCCGAACCCAGGATATCGGTCATTCTTTAGAAAATGCTCAATTAAAATTACCTTTAACATGATTGATGCACAAGTTCCATTAGATATATGAAATTTTTTGAAATGTTTGCCTTTTCCAAATGGTAAACTATTCTAATTCTGAAATGAACGATATGAATTTCGTTTATGATCTTGCTGACGGTAATGGTAAACGAGCCAGAAAAGTATCCTAATCGTGTTGTTTCAGATAGTTGAACATTTACAAACATTCATCTAGAGAACCTCGTACTTATGAAATTGGTGAAAATGTAAAAATTACAATAGGTTCATGTAACTCATGGAACTCGTTCTATGGGATATCAGAAGATGTTTTATTCCAATTTGGGGTGCATTAATAATGTTGAAAGCGATTTTGATTGTGCATTTTTCTAAGGGATGGCCGATAACCTGGGTTTCAGAATGCTACAACATGTTGCCTGAGCATCTGAGGTGAAAACTAATGATAAAATCGAATTTCTCATCCATGAAAGTGTGTTATGAAGAAGTTATATAGGGATCGATGAGATAGACTAAATTCACTATTTTTCCATACCTACTACCCCTTAGAAATTTGGGAAATTGAAAAAAATTCAATAGATTCATCTAACTTATGGAGCTTGTTCTACGACATCTCAGAAGATGGTTAATAACAATTTGGGGTGCATTGATTATGTTTAAAGTGATGTTCATTGTGCATTTTTCTAAGGAATGGCCGATATCCTGGGTTTCGGAATGCTGCAACATGTTGCCTGAGCATCTGAGGCGAAAACTAATGATAGAATCGAATTTCTCAACCATGAGAGTGAAGGGAAAGAACGAACTAATTTGTCAAAATGTTAAAATATGAAATAAGGATGAAAGTACATTAAAAAGGGAGAATTACATTTCCTTAATAACTGACTAATGTGATTTTATGTACTTAAGCAGTTTTCGCTTAAGAATTAGTAGCAGATATCCATTTAACAACTACCATTGTTAATTATTTCTTCAAAACGGTAAGTAACCTTTTTTGTTCAAAATTGAATATCAATCAATACAGTTAAGAAAGAAATGAAGTAACAATTCTTCCGCTAAAATTGTATATGACGTAGCCATGCCTACGCCACTAGTTGAATCAAAAATAAACTCTTTTGGTCAAAAAGTGTGTTTTATACCATAATATGCTATCCTGAAATTTAATCAATTAAATTTTTGGTACAAACCGAAAAAAATAAAAAACAACAGCATCCTTTACATCAAAAACCAAGCATTTTGAGTCATACTTAATAATTTTTTTTCCATACGAGAGGAAAAACTATAATTTTCGAAGAACATTGTGTGAGCCAGCGGTGGAATGTTGGGAAAGGAGATAGGCATTCGAATTTTTTTGAAGGTTTGAAGGTTATAGACATAGGGGTATACCTTACTAGCCAGAGAGTTTCACAACTTGACCGTTCGATAGAAAAATGAAGTCTAGTAGTAAGAAGTTCGGCCTCGAGCTTGACAATGTGACAGTGACCATGGAAATATCTATGAAAAGGGAGAGATTGCCCACCTTCTTACGATATTCTAGAAAGGAAAATGAATTAGTGAGTGTGGCATCATCAGTAAGACGAATAGCTCTCTTCTGGATAAAATCCAAGCGCTTCAGCGTATGTTTGGAAGCCGAACTCCAAACATGTGAACAGTATTCCGGGACAGGTCCAACCTGTGCTTTGTAGATTATAAGGAGCTGCTAGGATGTAAAGTAACTCTTGGCTCTGAATAGAAAACCAAGTTGTTGTGAAGCGGATTCGCAATGGACCTCAAATGATCGTCCCCTGAGAGGGTGCTGTGGTGGATATGGAAGACTTCATAGGAATAGTTGTACCTGACATCATCATATTAGGGATTGTGGGATCCGTTTTCCTGGATAAGATGTAAGCTTGAGTTTTGGTTGCATCAAACTTTAATAGATTATCAGATCCTCATTTTGATCCTCTGCCTTCATTGGATGCAGAAATAAAGTTGGTGCCAAGATAGATCCTGTGGAACAACAGCGTTGATATCCATTGTATCGGAGAATATTCCTCCAACAAGCACAAGCTGTGATCTATTCGAGAGAAAACTCGATAGTGAGCGACAAAGCGACAAGCGACATATGACGGAAGCTTTGGTCCCATGGTCGGTCAAATGCTTTGGAGATATCCAATGCTACAGCTAGAGATTCCGCATATTTTTCAATAGATTTCTGCCATACATGTGTACTTAGGCAAGCAGGTCTCCTGTAGATCTCTGCTGAAAGCCATATCACATTCACGATTTTGGAGCTCTCTACGTATTGTCCAACAATCACCCAATAAAAAAAGTATATAACATTAAGTAACATCCTGTATACAGGGTGAGTCAGTTTTTTGTAGCCAAACTGCAACAGGAGATAGAACAAGTGTTTTTAAGAAGAACAGTTCCATAAACATATGTCGTAGAAGGCTTCGTTTTCGAGATACAGGGTGTTGAGATTGAAAAAAAAATTTAGTTTTTTGCGAATATCTCCGGAACCGTTTATCGTACAGAAAACAGCTTTATATTCTAATTCTAGAATATCACTAAAACTGTACTTCATGAATCGCTCAACCGATGCGACTAATTGTTTACAAACAAACTTTATTAAAATGATTCTCTGTTTATAAATTTCAATTTATTAACACTCATCGGTTCATCATATTGGACAAGTTGGGTAAAAAAAATAAAGAGAGAAGAATTTAATAATTAGTTATTCAATAATTCGCTGCCAGTTGTTTAAGTAGGTATCTATTAATTGATCTGTTGACAGCTTGTCCATTTATAACCCCCCTGCAAATAATTCAATATAGTTTTGTAATTTGTATTAAGATCATCTTAACAGATTCAATATCAAGTGCATTATAGAGACTATCTACTTGATATAAATAATAGGTTATTTGGGGGCATTAACATGATATAAAATCTAGAATTATATCAATTTATCTGAATATTTTGGAACATTTTGAAGCTCCCTGCATAAATCTGAATGTCTGTATTTAGCCGCGGGAGGTTCAAGTAGAGGGGCCTAGCCTGGTATGGAGCCCCGTAAGTTGATAGCACCTCCAACTAAGACAGTCGCTCGCAAACCGTGTATCGTGTAAACCGGGACATCACTTTACTCAACGGTAAGTTCACTACTCTTTCTTAGAATTCTACTTGTTTGTAAGTTATATGTAAATTTAATAGAATAAGCACGTTACAATAGGTGAGCCATTATTATTTAGTCCGATATTGTTAGCAAATCCTATAGTCGATAAACCAAGAGGAAAGTGGTCATATGTTTCTTGTTATTAAGAGAGATATTTCAAGAATAAGTTCAATAAGTGGACTGATGGCAACAGTAGACTAGATGACTGAATGTCACAGTCAGGTTCTTCGTATCAATAGTGGTTGTTGCACCAAAACTTACTCACGGGTATGATTCCTTATTACTTTACATTAGGTACTCTTTTATTCATCCCATTATTAAATCGAGATCTTTAGTTATACCATGAAAGCTTCGAATGCATTAATCAACTTAAGGATCGTTGTTGTGTGACTAAGGCTACGAAAATAGAGTGTAAGTTTGCAGAATGCAGTGCTTCCATTGAGAAATTCGCAAGTCTGTTCATCTTCACATATTCATCTGACAAATATTCATCTTGAGAGTAATTTTCACTTTTTCCGAAGAGCTTAAGATAAGTACTATTCACTCATTTCACTGACAAAATTTCAATATATGAGGAAACTGATATTTAAAAATTTAAATCAAATTCCGGACTAGTATGGCGCATTTTTTAGATACCAGTAAATCGGTTATTCAAACTTACATGATCAATGTCATCATTTGTTGTATTTTGTACATAAAACAATTAAATAGATTGCTTTGCATTCTTCAGCCATATCTATAGACAGAAGAATACTACATTTGATATGGACTCACTTGATTCATATTTTGGAACATTTCAAAATCAACTCAATCAGTTTTATATAAGTTTAGTTGATATGTCTTTTAGCAAGATTGCGCTAATGCGTTAAAAAAAATATTTCTCATCAATCATTGTCCATTCAGGGTTATCGTCGTTGAAGCCTTCTTGTACAATATGACACACTTTCCGAGGATGGTGTTAGAGCAGGATTCATTTACACAAGTCCTTTGCCAATTGAGGGCAAAAATCAAAATTTAATCAAAAGCAGTTTTATGTTTTGGACATATTCAAATATCAACTATAACATATATTTGAACAAAGATATGAACTTGATATGCTGTATATCTACATATATAGGTTATATTTACAAAACTATATACGTATTTTGTTTTAAATATTTGTAGTTTCTGGATATACTTAATGGTTATATCCTTAATCATTTCTATTATATCGTCATTAAATTTCATAAACTTGCAAGACTCATTATGGATATAGAATATCTGCTATTAATAGTCCTGTTCATAAAATATAGGTCGGTCGCCCTACAGAGATATTATCAAAGTCTAGTTTTTGTGTTGTATATAAATGAGCATATTTAAACAATTTTAAAAGACTATAAATAAGAAATAATCACTTTTAAAGTACTAAGGCCTTTCAGCTACCAAGTAGCCATCATCAGAGTAATTGTTTTTCATTAATCAGTTTCCAAAAGTTGGTATAGATTTCCATGACTTTTAGAACATGCTTAATAACTAATTTGATTCACTCAAATTCTTTGTTCAAATAGAAACAGATAATTAGCTTCCTTTCCTTGATGTTAACATTATAAACGATGGTAATTACTTGGATTTTGACATATACAGAAACCCCACTCAAGGAAAAAGGTATACCCGGCGGTTTCGGCAACACCATTAACATATAAAATAGCTTCATTCAATAGTCGTCTTCATCGATTATTGAACGTTTCCTTGAGCCAGCAAAATTACAATAACGAAGTTGAGAAACTTCAGCGTTGGACAATGATTCTGACAAATATTTGATGAATAATTTGATTTCGAAATAAAAATGAAATTGGAACGCAACCAACTAACCAAATTAGAGCCCTTAACTCCAAGTACTTCAATAAAATTCAAAAGTTTCACTTATCGTCCTTCAGTAGCTAATAAATTTCATAGCTAAAATACAGTTTAGGCAACATCTTCGAATAAGTTTCCGTAATCGACAAATCCGGTATTTACAGAAACGATTGTGAGTCGTGTTCAAAATGCTATGTGGGTCAAACTAGAAGGAACATTTTAACTCTGTATAAAACAGTTTGCCCATATAAAGATAAATAATGGTGAAAAGGTTATCACTTTTAAAACACAGTACGGACAAATATCTAGGTAATTTAGCAGGGATGGAAATGTATAAACGGAAAAGCGATTTATTATACTACAGCTGGGGGTAACTCCTTGTCTGCATTATTTTCTCCAAATAGTATTTAAACAGGCACAATTCGCTTTCTAATTCAGTTTACACTGATGATGGCTATACATAAAACATTGATTTTGTTTTTCTATTCGTTTGAGTTTCCAAATATAATACAGTAATAATGATTTAATTAAAAAAAAAGCCTCTTTAAATAAACAAAATTAGTGTTCTACCTCGTAGGACTAACTTATTTGGTAGAAACTTAGAAATGATTCTAAAACGAGAGCTTACAAAATAGTAACAAAAACTTCTTTATACGAATAAAGTCAAAGACACTGTTTTTCTAGAAACAGTTGATTTAACTTCATGGGGTAATGCGGTACGCTAAGATCCGTAACATTTCTGAATTTTGTTTGTTAAAATTTCAAGGTTAAAGGTATGAAGATACAATAGTAAACTACGCTCATAATGGTATAATACTGTAAAAGTTATTGGGATTTAACAACATGAAAACTCTAATTATTGAATAATCTCTCACTGAGGACAACCTACCTGTTGATAAGACTGTAGGGATGACAAATTAAAAGCATCTATCTATCCTTGCATAAAAATATAAACTAATACAAATACTATTATAGTAGAGATTAAATGAGATGATGTATATTTCTAATAATGCGGAGATTTTCGTGATTGTTGCCATAAGTAGCGGATTTTTTTCATCAATAACTCAGCCAATAATTCATCTAAAAATTCAGTAACGTATAATGCTGTTATCGCATTCTATTACATAATACGTAACTCCGTTAATAGGGACCATAATACTATTTTATTTTTATCCGATTTAAATGAAAGATAAGAAAGTAAGCGGAAACATAATTTAATTTTTTTAACAAATCCCTATTTCATTTAATTAGAGTATTAGATAAATCAAGAATCATCATCTTCATAAAACACTGAAATAAGACAATTGAATCGTGTGTCTTAGTAGATAATATCTAGTAATTAATGCAATTAGGGTCACCAAATCGCTTGAATAAAAATAGAACAGCTCAATTACATATTTAGTTAAATTATGACAGCTTTTGCATGCTGCACTTTCCGTTATACCAAGAAGATAATTTCTTAATAAATTAAAAATTAGCAGTAACTTAATTTAATTTGAGACCATCATCCTCCGAAAGCTATATCTCTTGAAATTAATAAATAATGATCTCAGTGATGATAAACACTTTTATTCGGGAAGAAATATATCAATAACAAACTATGCTATTAAAAGTAGACTTTACAAACAATATATCGCTTATGATCTGGATGACGTTCGTGAATATCCCAATAACAGGCTTTGTCATGTCCACCCCAAGTTATAAGCAGTTCCTCATATCGAGGATGCCACGGTTTGTTGAAACAATTATACCACATTAAATCTATTAAGAATACCCACTTTAAAAAAAAAATTATTTTTAATTTATCCTCATTTCTTCAGTTTTTTTTGCGAATAGTAGATTCAGAGTTTTCCAATTGAACTTGAATCAGCAAGAAAATGGCAAAAATTGTGATTTTTTGGCATAAATTTGAGGAAACTGACTTGATTCCAACAAATCATATATTTTTTAGTGCTATCAAGATTCAAGGTGACTAAAAAAGCCTTACTTTTACAGCAAAAGGAGGAGTAAAAAGTTATTGAATAAATCTCACTAATTTTGGAATTTGAAGCACAATAGGAAGAATATTTTGAACAAACCGAGAGTTTTTTGTGAGGGAGAATACAGACAAATATCATGCAGAGTGGATTATCTTAAATAGTCTAAGTATCAATAACGATTTAAGCAAATTTTATCTGTACCATATTTAGTTATTCGTTTTGATTCGATCTTTATTTTCCAAAATTTTACATATATTTCCGATGATTGTCCCTCCCAACGGCTCTCTTTTATAATTGTTACGAATCTTGAATTCCGGTGAAGTGAAAATTATCGAAACATGTAAAATAGTTAATTGAACATTCTTCTAACCAATGGGATTCTTTTGTTTTGAATTATTTCCATGCATTAGGCTTTGCATTAATAGGATTTACATAAGCTTTCTTGACACATTGAGAAAATTTTTTTTAACAAACCGTGTGTTTTTTTTCAACAAATACCATGAAGAGTGAAATTAAAGGTCTCTTCAATCTTATTTTTATTACACACTATAGTAGGTGTACAAATAATATCATTCCGGTAATAAGTTTTGTGTTATTTTATTGTTTTACCATTAGTATCGTTAATCCTATTTTTTGCATACATTTAAAAATCAGAAACCTAGAAATATGTTTAGTTTTTTATCGAGTTATTTCCACTAACATCTCTGGTGACTCGACAATATTTTAAATTTGGATATATAAAAACTTATATCATATTCTTTAATAATTCGAAATTTATAAAACTGTCTAAAGAATACAAGATTTAAAACAGGTCTGATATTAGTAGCTTGACTCAAATTGATAAGCAAACGACATCATTAATATTATCGTGTGTAATGTCCACGATACCACGTGTAAATATTTAGTAAAACATCCAATCTATATTATAATAGGACATGAATCACGTATATCATGTGTTAATAATAAAACGTGGAGGAATGCAAATCTTCACTGGCTATTTGTAAGCGTTTATTTATCTAAATATTTAATTATAACTAAACAAGATATTTGTCAACAATTGGTGGTACAACGCCGCAATGTTATACATCACCAATTTTAAATTTGTGCTTGTCCTGTTTGCTAACGATTTGTATTGAATAAAAGTACCACGAATGAAAACAAATGGTATTTTCTCATTCAAATTTACAATCATCATTGTTTGACTTTCAATTAGAGTGAGAAGTATCAAATTTTTTTCCGGCAAATGGATTTTTATGAAATTTGGTTGGTGTGTTCCTGAAGGGTCCAGGAAAGTAGGTGTTTCAAATCAGAACGCCCTAATCGAAATTTTGAGGAGATATTGAGTAAACTGTTCAAACCTATGAAAATGTTTTCAAATAAGAAAAAATGGTATTCATGGATTTTGGGATCTATATGGCGACTTTTTTTGTATTTGCCTGCCTTATTCTGCTGCCTCATAAGTGATGATCGGTCTCACTATTGCTGTGTACACTAATTGCAGCATACTTTTGGGTTGCACCCCAGTTTTTTTATTTCACTGCTGGCTTCCATTCAATAAAACTCCCGTCTAATTCGATGGTTTCGAGGTTAAGGTTTATTCCCCTTGTAAAGGCAACTAGGGGCAACTAGGAGGTCTAGCTCTGCTGATTGAATTTTGTTTTCTTCCTATGGTATCTACCAATTTGTTCCCAAACCAAAATTTTGATTCAGTTATTTTGAAAATACATTTGTAAACATGGTCTACGAATCTCCTTTACTTCTAAAATCGTTTGAAACCATTGAATCCAAACACCCGATTCATTATACGAATTGAATCGCAAGCTTGATTGACAAGCAAATGGCTGGTTATAGTTTGGCCTAAAAACGTTCACATAATATTACGATGTAAAGCTGACAAATAAGCTTCAAAGAAGTGGAGTGGTGAGTTGTGTTCTTCTTCCTAATGTGAAGACGTATTCCATATTTGGTATCTATTTCTGCAGGAATATTTCATCTTCCTTCATTTACTCAATTGTTGAGAAGTATTACAAATGTGTTACCACTCCAATATAGGGATTTTGATCCTACGACTTGCATAACTACACACGTGCACTTTATATGATTTGTTGTATTATAAATATATTACACGAACCAAGATTTTCATTTTATATCTATTTTGTTATGAATATCAACGTGAAGTTAGGTTAGGTTAGGTTAGGATGGCCTGGAAAAATTATATTTTTTTTATACATTTTTGGCATTGCTAATGTTTGAAATGAGGCAAATGAACCATTTACTTTAGTTCTACTAATCTGTTCTAAAACAGGACCTGTGAATAATACGAGGGCAAGGTGCAAAGTTGTTGATGATGTACCATCTTTAACTAGAACTCATTGACATTTTCAGACTGTTATGTCATTCTATTCGGTTTTGACACCCATCGAAAGCAAGCAACCTTGAAGAATTTTGTAAACATGGAAAAAAGTGAAATTCGCGTCTTGATTAAACATTATTTCTTGTGTAGAAAAAACATTACGCAAACCAAAGCCTAGCTTGTTACACATTATGGGGACTCTTCCTATCGATTGGAACGGTTCACAAATGGATTACTGGCACGAACGTGTGACAACTTCAAAGGAGTGTTCGGCGATGTTCAAGCACGATAAGAAGCAGTTTTGGGCCGTTTCGCAACTGTGGACGAAACATGGATCCATCACAAGCAGTGAACTTGTACTGGCGAATCGAAGCCGAAAAACCCAAAGTGGGTTTATTGACCTACAAAGTCATGGCGACTGTTTTTTGGGATGCACACGGTATCTCCATATCGATTATCTTGATAACGGCAAAACGATCACCGGCCTATATTATACAGAACTGTTGGATCGATTCGACGCCGATTTGAAGCAAAATCGGCCGCTTTTGGCAAAGAAAAAAGTGTTCTTCCACCGCCGGCCCACAGGTCCGCAGTCGCAATGGCAAAAATGCATGAATTCTGGTACCAATTGGTTCGTCAACCACCATATTTTCCAAATTTGCGATTTTCATCTATTTCCAACCTTGAAGAAATGGCTCTCGGCGGAAAGAGATTTGGCTCCAGCGTTGAGGTCATCGCTGAAACAAACGCCTATATCGTAGGATTGCCGAAATCGTATTATTTGGAAGGGATCCAAAAATTAGAATAACGTTGGACGAAGTGTATCTGGCTACAAGAAGATTATGTTGAGAAATGAAATAAGTTTTGACCAAATAAATCATTTCTTATTTAATTTTTCAGGGACTTTTCACATTGTCCTTGTAATTGTTAAGGAACTACCTCCCCGACTGATACCTCGAAGGATATGGAATTGCAAAGAATGTATTTGTCAAGTAAAACTCAGGTCACAAAAAGGAGATAACATATATCTAGTCTGCTGACTATCGCCAGAACACTGCGGCAACTGTTATTCGAAGCCCAAAGTATTCATATATGAATTTATACGAGGTATTAGCAAGCAGAAGTAGTATAAATCAGAGTTCCTTGTATTGCATATCGTATCTAGAGTTCTTTTTCAACTGACCCCTGTAGATACAGAGTACTTAAAAGGAGTAAAAGCAATCGTGTTTTGACGATTAATATATCAGTCACTCGAGTAACATAAATCCGTATAAGTGGACCAAAATACGGTCAATGTAACCATTATAATGACTCAGCAAGAACAACACCCTCAGATATGCAACAAGATGAATAATGTAATTTATCGTTGGCACATAAAAGAAAGTATTTCATATAAACCCAACTTGTTCATTTACTAATTTATTGTTGAACAGCCGATTCAGCGAAACTCGGGTAACGGCTGCTACAAATAAATGTGATTCTAACATGGCATTATTTCAATTATATCATTTGGAAAAAAATGTCTTATCACTTAGTAAATGGTGAAACAGATGAATTTTTTAGAAACCACAAACTTCTAGTTTAGACCAAGTGAATTGCTGAAAGAAAATTTGAAGAAATATTGGGTAGTTAACTATATAAAGAACAATCTTCCATAGAATATTTGATGACATATTGGAATGTTATCAATAATGGAAAACGTCAAACCAACTCGAATAATGTCGGTTTTCAATTTCGCATCACAGGAGCACGGTGTTTCGCCAAACAAATGTCCATCATCGAATGGATAATTTAACAGCTCCTGGTCCACTTGCTTTATTCATTTCATCGCATCCTTCTTTATTTTCATTCCGAAGGATATAGCTTATAGCAGTTCATATTTTTGTGACAAATTTTACATTAGTGAAGCAGAATTAACAGTGGCTACTCTCTTCCAGTGTACTTACCATATTTCAGAAATATCGAAGCGATAGAAATCTTCAAAGATCCGAATAATCCACTCCTAACATTTTATGTATTTCACTTTCTTCTCAATGCTGAAACTGCTAATTTAAAATTCGCCTCCTTGTGGATAAACTGAAGATACTTTTCGATTTCCAGATTATATTTGAGATACGATCTACTCATTTGATATTGATCTTTCAAACCTCTTTAATAAGGGTTCTTTTTAGTTAAGTTCCAAAGCCAAACTTTGAAAAATTCTAGAACTGATGCTTATTCCGGTATTATTTGGATGATATTTAAATCTGTAACTGAAATTACCTCCACTAGAATTAATGAAACAATAAAATCAACAATCTGATCGGGTAAGAATTGAAGTAATAATACAGTTTTCATTTTATAGTGAAATTTTATAATGATGATAACTCGATTTGAAAATGATAATGAACTTGAAGACAAAGAGTCTTATTAAGCCAACATACTCAGTAGAAATCTCTGTTAATTAGGTTTTGTTTTTTGATAATGCTTGGCAGTAGCAGAGTTCTCACAATAATAATATGAATTATGTATTTCATTTCTGTTCCTATCAAAAGTTCGATTCTTCGTTGGTGGGTAGTTCTTCGGAAGTTTTCCAATTTCTTCCTAGGTTCAAGACACAATTCAAAACATATTTCATATCTACCTGTTAAGTTTGTAGGTACTGATCAGTGGCGGCCCGTGAGTTATGAAAGAGGGTGCACAAGAAAAAACCTTTCTCCTATTTTTCATGAATAGATAAACACTGAAAGTGGCAAAATACCACCTATGTCATACATGTCACCGCGGTGATAGATTGTTGAAAGTTCACTTTTCAATTTTATACTGTCCAACATAGGATAAGATTCCACAGTTTCATCAAAATGTTTTTGTGGAAATGCATGTCCATAAGCTTTAAAACTTTGAGAATCAAATAATTTTGCTGCGCTTAAGTGATCCCTAAAATCAAATCGGTCGCTAATTTGGCTTAAAATAGTGTCACATACTTCCTTTGCAATAACAGCTCTGTTATCTCCAGCTGTCGTTTTTTGTCTTTCCCTAGCAGGTTCTTCGTTATTGCGTTCTTGATTGTCAGTAAAATTTCTAATTCGAATAATTTGTTGTTGGAACTGTTCAATTGCATTTTTCAGTTGAGCACTGTTAATCCCGCGCATTTGAGTCATTAAATAATATTTCAACATGTGGCATGATGAAACGAAATATTTTCAACCAGTAAAGAAATTCCGGGCAATTCAAATTTGTTTTTCCACACCTTCGTTGTACATAATTTTATGTCGCAAATAAGCACTGTCTAACTGTTCACGTATGTTCAACATCTACCACATGTATTTGATGAGTTTTACCAACAATTTTCTCTTTTCTGTTTCAGTTTTTTCATCTAGACGCGTAATCACAACTCATCACCATGGACGCGATCAAGAAGAAAATGCAGGCGATGAAGCTTGAAAAGGACAATGCCTTAGATCGGGCATCATACAATGAACAACAAGCTAAAGATGCCAATCTTCGTGCTGAAAAGGTGAATTATCTAATGTTCAAAATGTGGACAATTCTGTTCACGCACCACTAAAGACAGAAATATCTGTAGTAGATATTATTCTTTGGGATAATTTTTGAACCTTCATTTCAAATGTATTTAAAAACACAGCTGGCAATACGTCTTTTTGATTCCCATGAAGTATTTTTTGGGAACCAACGAGAAAAGCATGCTTCATCATTTGATTGTCTATTTTGCCTCAAATTTTATTTCAAGAAACTCTGGTCAACTCAAGATAGAATAAAATGTTCAATACTTTGTAATAGTTGTTTGAAGAAGCTACGGAGTTAGCAAACTATACTTATATTTAGCCTCAACAATCTAACAAGTTTCATTATTTCTTCTGAACATTCGCTTGCTCGTGCTTAATATATTCTCTGTTATACAGGCAGAAGAAGAAGCTCGCTCTCTACAGAAGAAGATTCAACAAATTGAAAATGATCTCGATCAAACCCAAGAACAACTTACCCAAGTAAATGGCAAACTGGAAGAGAAAGAAAAGGCCCTCCAAAATGTAAGTAATGTTTTTATATGTGTTGGAGTAAAGGGTTTTTATTTTATGATAAACTATTGAGAAGAATTTTCATGATCTTTCATTCTGAATATCTACTTACATACTCGAACACCAAACAATAAATAAAGCACTTCATAAAAATTGTAAAACGTTGACTTCGGTGATCAATAAATGTTCTTCTATTTGATTGTCCAATAAGCTATTTTTGCATGCGATATATCGTTATAAATTGACAAATTTTTTAAGGGAAATAGATACTGTATTTCTCCAAAAAATGTAACGAAATAAACAGCTCATGAGGAGCTTTTGGGCCAGAACTCTGCAATTTGAAGCTTCGCGCCACTCCTAGTGTCACTGTCTATCCAGTAGCTCTGTGACGGCGTGTATCCCGGTGGTCATAGAGATGCTGATCGTTTGATAGGAGTTAGGAATTTCTAGGTAAATTTATAGGCCGCTTCATCCCCTCTAATGCCAGAGTGAGCGGGTACCCAAATCAGCTGAATTTTGTTCACTCTAATTCAGTCAGGGCCTCCTTGCGCTCCAAAACAAGCCTGGAAGACGTCTTATGGGCGCGAAGCTATCGGTACAGATATAAATAAGCCTATCTCGGTAGTTTTGTCTCAGGTTCTAAAGGACACAGGTCCAAATTGCACAGACCTCAGCCTGGAAAACGGTTAGGAGGTAAACTGATAGTTCAACCCTAGGTGTGCACGTGTGAGGTGCGTCAGCAGCCTTGGACGTCTGTGAATCGCACGAGTCCTTCCAACGGATGTTGCCCGGGGTCCCTGTTCTTTCAGGCGCTCTTCTGGGTTTTTGAACCTAACAGCAGAGGCTATCGCATCCTGCTTCAGTTGGAGAATCGGGCAGCTTCTAGGATCCCCACTCCAGATTCTGCCATGATCGCGAGTCAAGGACATTACGACGCAGTGAACCAGACCAGCAACCACTGTTCGAAGAGGATCTCCAGTCCCATACCAGGACCTCCAGAGCCACACCAGCAAGTCGTTGAGCCTTGTCCATCACCAGGCGTTTCTGTCGCCGGCCAGAAAATGTTTTTAATTACTATTTTACAAGCTTCGATTCATTATGCACGAACTATGGGTAAATTGAATAATTATAATCGAAAACGAGGGTGATATTCGATCAAATTATTATACACAATATCTATTAATTTCTTGTTTTGCTAAGGACATCGCTATTATATAATATATGGAAATAATTGTACGTGCGGTAATGATTGTGGAATGTACTAGTTTACTTTAATCTTATAAGGATTGAATTAAAAATGAAAGGAGTCTCGTTCGAATCCCCTCGATGTCATAAAACCACAATCGTATACAACCTGGCTAGAAACCTTACAGTAACAATTCGACTCATAGTCTTCCAGCTTCCGATGCATTCTCCAATAGTAATGAAGAAGAGTTTAGTTTTCCTCAATAAGGACGAAACACTCTTTTCATTGCTAAAGTGATTGAAACTCGCTCTTTTCATCCGACAAATAAAAGCGGTCTTTCCAGCCAATCAATTACTTGATGCGAAGATACATTCCGAATTTATAAGTTCTGATTCCATTGGCCTTATTTGAGTAGAAATTTCTGGCACCTTAATTAATCTTCCTTAACCTTTTATACATAGTATTTTTTTGTTGTTGCGGAGGTAAAGAAAAGCCTTTATGAGGAGGTTATGAGCCTTTGAATCTCAAGGTCTACTGTGAGAGTCACCATTCCAGGCATACTCACTAAAAACTTCACCCCCCTTTGTAGGCTTGTCTGGCTATTGCCTCCGGTGACACTTAGGCCTACTGGCCCATTGTATCTCGCCTATGTTTCGTTTGTTTACGGTATCCACTCAAGTATTTTTGTACATTGGACGAGTTTGTACAAGTCCTTTACAGGGTGGGAACTGTATAATTCTGGTTCGCCGTTAGGCTTTCCAAAAATTGACTGGCGTTTGCGATCAAGCGCCTCGCATTTACACAGTATGTGTGTCACTGTTTCTGTATACTTTCCGCAAAGTCTGCATGTCAGGTCGTCATTGTACAGTCCCATTTTGTTTAGGTGCCGTTTTACTGGCGCATGGCCAGTCATGAGCCCTATTACGACTTTTATTTTTTCCCTATTTAGTGCTAATAGGTCTGTCGTTCTTTTGTTACACGGGGCATTGATGTATTTCTTCCCATGTTCGTTTCCTGGGATTTTTTCCCAGTATTCTTTGTGGTTTTCCATGATCCAGTCTTCTACTGACCTTCGTGCTGTACGTTTTGGTACCCCCGTGGTCTGTTCTGGATCTGGAGCGTCCTCTGACCCTCTTTTTGCAAGTTCGTCGGCTTTTTCGTTGCCTGTCGTTCCCTGATGTCCCGGCACCCAAATCAGCTTGACGCGATTTCGGTCTGCCAGTATGTCAAGTTCTTTTTTGCATGTCCATACCAGACGGGATGTCACTTCCTGACTTATTGCCATACATAGTATTACTTATACAGATATTCTTTCTCTTTCTCACACTCTGGAATAAAGTTGACATCTGGTGGCTGAATACTGGCTGTTCTTTCAGCATGAAACAGATGATAAAAAAATACCGTGATAGAATTTGAACGAATATCTTTGAATTTCAGATTGTCAACTATGACTGAACTTTTCCGAAAAAAACAAGTTTCGCAATATATAATAATAAGAAATGCATTAAAAGAAAAGAAATTCAGGTTTTGAATTTACATTATCATATTCATAACATTTATATAATTTCCAATAGAAAATTTTGAATATAATGGATCTCACAAAGGAACTTGGAAGTCCTGTGTGTGAGATTTATATTCATCATAATTTATATATAGGTTTGTTAAAAATTAATTCAATGAAAATAGGTTTTGAGATGATTTATATAGCAACACGAGGATTGTATAAATATGAATTTTTAAGTGTATGAGTTGGTGTATTTCTAATCCGTAACCATTTTGTTTTACTTTTGAAGAGGTTGATAGAGTTGCAATATTTTATATTGGCTGATAATTTGTTGTATATTCTAAGAGCCAGGAATATGAAAGTTCTTTGACCAATAACTTTTTCGGCTTTGGGAATATTTGAGTCCATGACATGACGGTTTTTTCAAAAATTATTTTGAATATTATAAATCAGACCTGTCGATTCTAACATCGACTAAACGAACAACTTAATGAATGATCTATTTTATAGCAGACATTAAGTAATGACGCCAATTTTTTAAATAGATAGAAACATGGAACGTTTATGTTGTATGTTATGTTCTAAACATTTCCTGTGGTATTATGTTCTGCTACGCAGGATGCTATAAATATATCCAGAAATCTATCTGTTGCCAAATATGGACCCGCGTATTTCACGTTACATCAGGCAATATTTCGCTCAGCTCGACCGAGACAATTACTCTGGCCATGCGATCGTATATTACAAATACTTTGCAGACTAATGAAGTGAACAATAAGAGGTTTATTATATTAACTATATCGCCATACGCTCTGAACTGAAGTCAGTATTTATAGAAAATGAATGTATTGTTAGTTGCGGACATTCACGACCGCGTCGTCAAGGAAAGTTACTGAACGAATCGCTTTCTACACAATGTAGTACAGCTGTTTACCGCTAGTGCGCAGCAGCGGTACGAGTTGCAGTTGGCAAGATGACTGTGGCGATGTGGTCACGAATAATAACATCCTAGTGACAATGTCACAAAAAACGGGGCCAGGGGGCTCAAGAAAACGGGGTCACCAACATCACCCCCGCAATGAGGGTACACGTCGAAGAGCTTTGTTAGAAACCAATTTAAGTTCATCAATTCCACATCTTCGTGAGTTTAGTAAGCAATCAGTGTTAAATACGAGCAGCCCTACTGTGATTCCAAGTGCCTCCAGTTGTAAATTAGTCAGTGATAACAACAAGCTAACCCTCATAAAATGTGATAACGTAGTAATAGATTTAACAAATAGCGAAGATGAAATAGTTAATAGTAAACAAAATGAAACTAAGAAAGAACGTACAAAATCTTCTAAAAACGAACAAAACAAGAAAATCCGTAAACAAAAGAAAACAACCGAAGTTAATGACAGTAAAGAAGTTAAGGATATGTCCCTGATTTATAGACCTGCAGCGGAAGGTTCAAGTTTGAGCGATGAAGAAAAAGATCCCGAAATCGAAGAGTTGTCAAAGTTACGTTGCACGTCTGAAAGGACCGAAGTAGTAGCAGAACGGGAAATTAGAAGAAGGCGTAGATGTGCAGATTATCCTGGTTTAGCGTTTGCAAGTTCCATCTTCAGTTCCGACACGCTGATGAAGTTTTCCATCATCCGAAACGAGCTTCACAATATCATGAATACACAATTGAAAAGGGTATGTACAGCTAACTGCGTCTTATGTTCCTGTCATGACGATGCATATTCTAAATGTTCCTCGAAGAGTTATATTTAGTTCGGATTCACTCACAGGGTAAATAAAACGACACACAGATAAGTAGGGCTTTGGCCGCGAAAATTCTAACCCTACTTGATTATCAGCTGATTTCGGTCACGTGGCTTTGTTTGTGTTTGTATTGGTTAGGAACTAGCGTGAGCAACAAGTACACTACATACCTACCCAAGAACACTAACTTATAAATGATAAGTCCTTAATTTTCATAATTTTCCTGTTTAGATGTAGATATAATTGATAAGAGCAAGGTGAAGTTATTTATATTGGTGTAATATCTGATTCCTCCAACGATTTTTATAACTTTTTAAATTGAAAACTGGGGTGGCAAATATCAATTTCATTAAACCGCTTCGAAATATCAACCTATCGTTGTTATTGATTTCAGTAATTTTCTGGCTAGTTTTGTTTGCCGAATTATCTCACGTGGTTACTCCCTAGATTTCATGCATTCATTTAATAATACTGAGGCCTCTCTCATTGTTTGTCTATGCAATAGTATTAAATTCATTTCGCAATAGATTAATATTGCATTTAAAATGAAATTACTGGATTAAATCCTAGTAAGCCCTGATTATTACTTATACACAGGTTGACCCAGGGTTAAACCGCCAAACGTTTAGGATCGATTCTTAAGTAAAAATTATTTTTTTCTTATAAGCATGTGTCCTCATATGCTTGGTTTTCCAGATACAGGGTGTCGAAGTTTTTGGAAAAAAATTGTTTTTTAATAATTACTCAAAAACCTTTCGACTGATTTTGATAAAACTTTGCCATGCTTAGAACGGTAATAAGGGCCTTTATTTAATGTAATTAGAATAAAATTATTAATTCCAGCGGCGTCGCAAAGGGTAATCTAATTGATATGAGGACAAATCATTGTACGTCACTGTTTCTTGTATGTTTCTTTTTTGGATTAAACAACAAAAATACAATTTTTTGTCTCTTGATTTTTTTTCGTATCTCGCTTCTTTTGAGAAAAAAATTAATCCTAATTGATATTCGGACAAATTTATTTATTTTTTATTTTATTACAAAACGGGTAACAAAAAGTGCTCAAAACGACCAACATCTTTTTCAATGCAAAGTTCGCACCTGCGGGCAACAAAAAGTTTTTAAGAAATTATTAAAAAACTATTTAGTGTTATTATGAGGTTATATACCAATTAATTCATTCAAATTGCAAATAAACGTGTTACTTGATTTTCATCAGGTAACACGGAGTTCTGGATTTAACTACGTTAAAATTCATTAAAATTGAATTCTAAATTTAAAAAACGAATTTACACTTCAATAACAATATATTAAAATTTCTTCAGCATATTGTGGCACCACCTAATAATTATCGTTACAAATTAAAGTATATTAATGACAAATTTGTTACGCAAAAAAATACCGATTAGTATTCAAAAAAATATAGTGTAGTTATTTCTATATAAGATAGATACAAAACTATTTATTGCAATTAGTTAAGCAATAAAAAATATCACATTATTAAAACTGTTTTTTTTATGGGCTCTGCTAGCTGTCAAGCCAGTCTATCCAAAAACTGTATAATTCTATATAAAACCGATAGAATACTATTTGTATTACTTACTCAACAAAAAACATTGCATTATTTCCAAAAAAATATGGGGTGATGAGCTACCTTGACAATCAAGCTAACTCATCCTAATAAAAAAAACTATTTTCTATTTCAAATCCATAGAATACAATTTGTTGCAATTAGTTACGAAGTCACAAATATTAACAAAATTTTATTTATGAGATGGCGGTGTGCTGACTTTAAACTTAACCTTGCACAAGGCAAAAAATACATTATCTCGATCGATTCGTAGCACACCATAATATAATCAATATTTTTATGATTTTAGAGTATATTATTAATACCGCGTTTATTACGCAACAAAATATTTTTTTTTCAATATGGGATGGTGTGCTTAACAGTCGTGCCCATTCTAAAACGATATTTTCAATATAAAATCGATACAACACTATTTATTGCAAATATTTACGCTAAAAAAACATCCTGTTAGTCAAGCTAGTCCGCACCATTAAAAACCTGTATTTTCTATATAAAATCGATAAAAACTGTTGCAATTAGTTGCGAAGTTACATGATGTGTAAATATTTTTAACATTATCTTATTTAAAGATGGTGGTGTGCTCCACAACGATATAAACACATTTATTTCTGACCGAGATATTATAAGCTTGTATCGTCATAGTTACGCTATCAATAATGAGGGTCATAACTCCCTTGGGACATTATAGATTCTATAATTCCCTCTACCTTTCACAAGTGAAAATAAAATCAGGAATCCTAATATACATATATTTAGAAATCTGATGACATCTTTAGGAGATAAAACAGCGGCCTTTTCGGCTTATAACTCTTACTCTTCCGTTTCAAAAAAGCCTCTAGTTCATTGAACTTGGTGATATCTCGTTTCTCATGTATTGACCATTTAATCCATAAAGAATTCGGACTATACGTTTCTGACTGCAACGAATAAACACAATTACTACTAAATCTACCGAAAAACATAGAAAATTCCTTACCAGTTCTTGAAAATATGCCAGAAATACAGTTTCAGTGACATCTTTTGGCATAACATTTTTCCGTGTCAGCCACTCCAGATATATTTTATATTCTTTTTTGTATACGGTTTCACTTTTCAATGGAAATAATGATTCTCTTGCTTTTCAGCATTTTTCAAAATATCCTCTCCATTATATTTGGGGTAGAAAACACGTTTTTAACGCAAACACAACTTGATAATAAAGCTTTGTTTGTAAACAAGTAACATAGCAACAACAAAAC
Organism: Endomychus coccineus; assembly: GCA_958510875.1. Lineage (NCBI taxonomy): Eukaryota > Metazoa > Arthropoda > Insecta > Coleoptera > Endomychidae > Endomychus > Endomychus coccineus. The sequence goes on along the minus strand of OY294067.1, from coordinate 28,396,394 downwards.
TCCTATAATCAACGGTACCTGATTCAAATATAGCGGGAAGGTAATGAATTGGTGCATTTATTCCGTTTCAAAAATGAACAAAATTTTATTGAAATCGTTCAGAAATAAAATTATCTATGTATCACGGGAATTAATGAGCCTTAATAACCTCAGGCAATTAAGGCCCTTATAATTCCCTTGATACATAAATAACTATTTTGCGTTCGTGTCGTAGCACACCAAATAATCAATATCTTTATGAATTAGAGTTTATACATGGGATTATTATTTTGGCTGTACCATTGGAAAAAACCATCAGATAGATCACACCCTCCTCACAACCTAACATAAGTTTCCATTTATCCAGAAACTAATTATTCTTACATGACATTAAATGAGAACATCTGTTCTAGGTACATTGAATTCAAATAATGACTTAGATATCCAGTTTATTAGACGTGAACGGAAGAAAGTCGGAATAACATCAGAAATTATATGAATAGAGAATTTTGATATAAATTATGCATTTGATTATAATTATCTTGCATAATTCCACAAATCAGCGAACATTACACAAATCTCGTATCTCTTAAAAAATCGTTCGTTCCTACACAAACTTTCGAATAATGTAAAAAGTATGCATGAGTTATTGAACTATAAACTATTGTTCAACAAAAAAAATATTGTGCAGAAATACTTAGAACAAAGTAATGAAAAAGATATTTGTCGCAGGTAATAAATCTGGGTCCATATAAAGAAATCACAATTCTTCCAATAATAAATCTTATCAACACCGATACGCCATTGACCTGACCTATCTCTGATCGAAGGTCTACATTACACAAATTGTATTCATTCCTTAATTTATTCCATTACTTATGTAAGCACTAAGCGAGTACATAGGGTAGAAAGAACATGTTGCAAGTCTTGACCGGATTGCTAATCATTGGTGGTACATAATTGTAAACAAACGAATCTGATGTGGAAATGTGTCTACAGACCATATGCCACGTTTGAAACGGCGTCAGATCAACCTTGTTTATACCAAAATGAAATTCTATTCCATATACGGCCATGCAGTTTATGATGCAACTTTATATTTAACTGGGTTTTATGTGTTAACTGATGAAGCTCATTGAATTTTATTATTGGAATATTGACTAATGCTCCCATTAAGATAATTATTTATATTGTATGTTTTCATGATTCGACCGATATAGAAGCTATATTCCAACTAAGCCATGTTCATCTTTCCATCTTGATATTAATTTGTCGTATTTCGAAGGTTAAAGCAATGTAGTAATGATCCATGAAAAATTCAACAATTCAGTCATAAAGCTTTCAAAAACATGCATGATAAAATGTCGACCTAGATTGAATTGTTCCTCACTATAAATAATAATATTCACCCTTATCCTCTGAAAATACTCTAAAAGTACTGAGAACCTTTCGGCTACCAAATAGTATCTGAAGAAAAAGACCCACACTATAAATAAGATTATTTCTTATGTATAGTGCTATGGTGTATCCATAGTTTAAACTCTTTTATATTTTAGTAAAAAGACCCACCATAATCTTATCCTGAGTTTCTTATCTTCACTCAAGTTATGAATTGGTAACAGAGATTTATCTTTTTGTTATATTCATTTTAGATTCTTCAAATATTAATAAATAAGGTTCACAGATATCGAATATGTATGCCATCTAGATATACGCCAGGGCTTCCATGATTTTTATATATTACCAACTAGTATATCCTGGAAGTAGATTTATTTTCCATACCATCCGATAATTTTGTACGTTTCAATTCAACCTCCCATTTAACCATGCAAAAAGTCACAGTGTGGATAATACTAAAAGTAAAAACAGCACTTTAGTATATTAGTATTTATGTAGTAAAAAAAAGTATTTTTGGTGATGTTTCATAGTGCTGTGTTATATACCACGTGAATCATCAAAATTCTTAATCCGCTCTGTTCCTTTTAACTCCGTTCTGGCACCTGACCCTGCCGTTGTGTGATCATGTGCGACCTGGAATTTTCGAGGATGGGGATGTTGGGAAGGTAATATCCTGAGACGCGGCTTAAATTATTTGGATGTTTTCGGATTTCTATCACTTCAAGGATTTTTCGCTGATAGAAGTTAGGGGCTCAGGCTAGGATTTTAGAATTTACGAAAAGGATTTGATGATTAGTGTCAAACTTGCGCTTATGTTCTTACACACGAGTAGCTACGACCTGTTTCACCAATGTAGACTTTACCGCAAGAACAGGGAATGCTATAAACACCTTCTAAGTGAAGAGGAGGAGTGGGATCTTTGATAGGTTTGTAAAACTGAGATAGTTTTGGAAGTTTGGAAAACCGAGTAGAAATATTATGTTTTTTAATGATAATGTAGGCATATTATTCCTACTTTACCATTTTTGTATATCATGTTCTTTGTGAGTGGTTGTTGACAGTTCATTCATTATCCACATATATAGTGGAGGGTTCTACTAATAATTTTTCCAGTTACTAAAGGTGTATTCGAGAATAAGTGACCCAATACGTTTTTTCGTTTTTTCATTCAAAATAAAATAAAAGATTCACACGTTTGATTTCTGTTTGACTTATTCTCACCATCTATTTGCTTCATTTTCATAAACTTTACTACAAATTGTGGGGCAAATTTGAAACTCGCCTTGATAGTTATGATTTATTTGTAGATAATGAAGCTTAATAATCCGGAACGACTGTAAATAAGAAACAATCACCCTTATCGCCTTATCCGCTAAAAATACTATTTGTTATTTATAGTGTTGTAGTGTATGAGCTCTTTATATTATTATGTTTAGAATAACCGTCTTCGTCCAATGTTTTTTGGTATTTGAATTAAGTGTGCAAAATGTTTAAAATTATGTTTATCTCGCATTTTACAAGGAATTTTTCGTAATCAATAATTAGTATTTATTTATTTTTTAAATAAATCAGAAGTGACAGCATAGTAAATCTATAATATGTGAATGACAAAAGAATATTGAAATTGAAATGTATTTAGAAACTGAAAACGCAGGACTTGATTTATAGTTGTCGGAAATCTGTTGAATAAAATTGCCGAATAAACAACAAACGACATAAGCCACCCGTAGTACTCGAATCAGATTGATTATCAGTAATTTCACGCTAAATTACACAATGTAATGAGACGGTAAACGAAGCAAACATAGGCGCGCCTTATTTCAAATGAACGGAAACCAAATAGATGCAGGTGGTTGGTACTGCATACGCATGCGCAAGCGCCATATTAGCCCATCACCGGCTCGCCCAGTTGTTAGTCGGTCGTGGTTGTGAGAGCGTTGTTATTTATTTCGTTTAGTGCCAGTGTCTGTTAAATAATTAACAATTTCAAAATGACCACTACAATTCCTCAAGGTTCTCTTCTGGACGTACTTAAAAAGAAAATGCGTCAAACGAAAGAAGAAATGGAGAGATATAAAGACGAGTGCGAGGAATATAATAAACGTCTACAAGTGGAATTTATACGACGAGAGGAAGTAAGCTTTTTGTTATTCATTTCTAGGTAGATTTTATCATTTGTATTTATAACATTTAACGGCAACAAGAGAGATATCTTGCATGTCAACGAGTTCTTTGCCCTTTATTGATTTTGAATGATGACGTATCTAACTAAATATTTATTTTGCCTGCCTTGTATGGGTTTAAGAAGTGTCTACATGAAAAGCAATGTTAATTGTAAAGATAACTGACAAGAATGATGTATGTTTCGCTAAACTTTATAAATTCTTGATAACAAGTAGTATGTGTCTAAATAAACAGTGATGAGGGAGGTTATGAGTAACTGTCTAATTGGCAGGTATTAATTAACAAGAAAGGTTTTGTTTTATTATCGCAAAAAATGTTGCGATATGATAGATAGATTATATTTTATATCAGTTGAGATAATAGCGTGAACAATAAACTTGGGAAATTCGCAATACCTATGTGCATTACAAAGCGTAATGGGCATCCTGATCGTTAACGGTTCTACTCTGATTCTAGGTTCTAGGTGTACCGTTCGAATAAACATAACGTTACTGTGCTTATCTTTTCTTATCAAAAATATCTCTACAACCCGAAAATGGATTGTGTTTTACATCCAGCATTGATTAATATACATTAATCAATGCATTCAGTTACGTTCGTAACGAAAACATTTTAGGTTTCAAGCTACCATGAAATGGTCTTATTATTTATTTAGATTCCTTATCAGGGCAGCTTTTTCGTTTAGCCTTAGCTATTGTGAAAAACTGCAGATCGGTTTTACAATCGCAAATTTGCTATTTACTCTTCCGGCCTCTCATTAGAACTCTCCCAAAAACCACACTTTAAGCGACAAAAATCAAATAAATTTTTAATAATAATTACCAACTTGTTTCTTCAAGAGTTCTGCTCGCGAATTATGTTAGAACTCTTCTGCACCTATTCGGAGTTTGCGAATGTAATAACCTCGATGATTACATTGTTGGAAATTCCCTAGAACGAAAAATCAATTTAATATATTCCCAAAAAACCTTGGAACTATTGTTCATATGTACCAAGAACTTTCTCACGTGAAGTTGTGGCCAAACATGGTTTCGTTTTTGAAGCCACTTCGCCGGAACTATTTTAATTTTTGGGCTAGAACTCTAGAACTATGTAAATATATTCCTTGGAGAATTCTAAGAAATTTCGAATTTTTCAAAACAGCTGCGCTTACCTAACATAATTCCAATATGAAAATAGAACCAAGAATAGCAATACTTCACCTGGGTGGATAGTCGAAAACCCGGAATAAAATATAACAATCACTTACACAGGGGCAGGTAGGCGACGGGGCAGGTACTGTTTTCAGTTTCATTTCGTAACTCCTGGCGAAATATGCATTATGAAATTTCTAAGTAAGCAATATCGTTGAGCGCCCCAACAGTTTATTTCGCCGGAATTCTTGAATTTTTTGGGCAGAAACTCCAGGACTATGCATTTGTATAAGTTGCATTTATTTCACGGTAGTTAAGGTTGATGCATAATGTTCCACTCTTAGTAAAATACATGTGCATATAAGTAATACACGAATCAATGATTTACCAAAACAATTGTTCGAGGTTTCAAACCGAATTTATAGAATCGTTACAAATATTAATTTAAGTAAGTACCGAAATATCAAAAATTGTCTTGGTCAAAGGTGGTTGTGGGATCTAAAACGTGTCTTACTTTACGTTTGAAATAATTATGTCATAATTAATTTGAAGTTTCTAAAAGTGCGAAATTTCGCAATTTTATACGAATATTGTAACACCTCAGAAGTCTTTAGCGCTTTGGACTCCGGGATTTTCACGTGGCCTATCGAAATTAAAAGGTTCGAATTATCTAAAAACATAATTGCATGAACGCCAGACGTCCTATGTAATTAGCTACGAACGAAATCATTATGACATATGCCTCGAGGAGCTCGCTGCGCGTAAGTTAGAGTTTATACATTTTACCTCGGTCTTGTTAATTTGGGGTCGTTTCTTGCCCAGTGCGACCGGCGCCAGTTGTAATAAAGTGTTTTTGGCTATGGGCCGCTAGCTTTTACCCGCTTCGTGTATATTTTAGTCGCGAGAAAATTTCCTTTGGTACGTCGCACGTTAGACGCGCGTAGCTGATATCTGAGAATAGCTCAAACTGTTTTAATTAAATTTTCCTATTTAATGGACATTTATCGAAAAAAGAAGGGCCGTCGGGCACGGTCCGATACTAAATCTAACTACATGGAGCGAAAACGGCACGCGAAAAGTCGTCGTAAAGCCGTATTAGGTACAACCAGTTTGCACTTTACTAACTCGCGTGCTACGGGCTTCTCACGTGAACGTCATTCGATTTACGGAAAATTAACTATTTCACAACAGTTTTTGACCCGGATTGTGGCTATCACGACCTCTGAAAAGGTTCAAAGTTCACATAATTATTTCATTATTTGTAGTTCATTATTGTTTTACAACTGAAATAAATAGGTGTGAAATTTGTAAGTTATTGATGATGTCAGTGTGACAGTGACATAATTATTTCAAACGTAAAGTAAGACACACATTTTAGATTCCACAACCACCCTTGACCAAGATAATTTTTGATAACCCGGTATAAACAATCTGACCCCTATCTTGATCATTGACTATTTCGGACTTAATTCATTCCACCCTATTCAATTGTACAACAAACCCTATCAATGAACTTGGGTAGTACCAAACGTTGTGAATAGTATGTATATAAATTGTGTTGAGAATAATCAATATTTTAAGTAGACAGACAGAATATCTCGTTAATTTCACGATGAATATTCATTGACTATTTTTATTCTGAACGTTTGAGGATCACAATTGTCGAAACTGCATTTAGATTGGTAGTAAAGAAACAAATTGGAAACTATATTTTCAATTAAACATTAATTCATGATATATTACAAAAATTTAATATATTCCTCGATATATTTAATGACATTTTCTTCAATATTTCTAATCTCTAAAATCGTATTCACTACTTATGTATTGTAATTGTCATGAATATGTGGATGGTAAGATTCTAAGCATATAAGTATTATAAGTTTGTTTGACTCGAAATCAAAAATAAATAGCAATAAATGAAATTTTTAATATATTTCAAAATTATTAATACTGAACTAAGACAACATCATATGTTTTAGAGGTAAAGTTATCTCGAAAATATATTGGGTTTGTATCGTTAAAATTTACCATCGAGGAAACACCAACGGTTAAATCCATATGTTTTCAATTACCTTTATTTACTGCCTTTGTACATCACATGTTATCCTGCACTTTAGCTGGCTTACATGGAAACTTCTTTTATATACAAATTCCATATTAATAAGATAGTATCTTAGTTCTTTTTGGTATGAGATTTGCAATGCATATATAGAGGCATGTTGTTTGTAATATTCTATGATTCATATTATCCATGCCGGCTTAAATTCCGTTAGATTATAAGAATAGCAACAATCTTTGCGGAGTTGATTGTTGCAGCCCAAAAATCATTATTTAATACAGCCTCTCGAGACGACCTTCAGTTGGTGGGGAAAGGTCGAAGAACCCATTCATGTAATATACAGGTAAACTGGTTATAACACCGCATTCGCTAGTTTTCAGTTTAGTAACCCTCTTAAAATATCAAACTATGTACTTGGAACTTTTGCGATGTGTGAGTAGGGATGTCGGCTATCCAATATAGAATTTTTTCTAGATCCTGTATTAACCGGAATTACATCAAGTTCACTGTCATGGTGAAATGTATGCCCCAAACATCTACAGGAGTAGATCTACTTTCATTAAACAAAATTTGACATTATTTTGGAGAGAACCATACAATCTATTTTAGTATGAAGTGCCAGCTCACTCGCTGAACAGGGTGGATCTATAGAAGTTGAAGCTTGAAAATTGGGTGTTGAATCTCCTTCCTTAAAGAGGAAATCGCATCATTCAATGGTGAAAGCGTTCTGTTAGTGGAATTTCAATCTACATATAAATATCGGACAATTCCAAAGAAGCAGATAAGTCATTGTGTATGTTTCGTTGAGTATACTGTTGTCATTCTTGGTATGCGGATATGATTAAGTATTGTCTTACGAATGATAAGCTTATGAAATCATAAGATGCCCGTAAATGTGAAACATTGAGTCACGTTTCCGGTTCGAGGTGCAGGAATATTGGTAGTTGGTACCAATAAGTTTTCTGTATCACAATGTTTTTAGCTGGTGGAGGCGGTCAGTTGATCGGGCAACTGGTATTTATTGAGTAGAGGTGTTTTAAGTCAGAATTAATGGAATTGTTTTGATTTTCCCCCACCTTCACTATTTTTTGTATACTTTGACTACACGAGAGGGAAACCTATAATGTACGAAGAACATCGTGTGAGCTAGCATTGGAATGTAGGGAGAGGAGATAGGCATTCGTATGTTTCTTGAAGGTTTGGAGGTTATAGGCATAGGGAAAGACCTCACTAGGTAAAGAGTTCTACAACTTCGCTGTTCGATAAAAAATGAAGACTGGTTTGACAATGAAGGGGTGACTAGTTTGAGCTCGTCTAGTCCCCCTTTCTGGAATCTCATGGTGGAATAACAGACGAGATTTCTGATGAACACCGACCATGGAAATATCTAGAGAGAAGGGAAAGGTCTCCCACCTTTCTGAGATGTTCTAAGGAGGTCAACAAACTCGTAAGTTTGACATCATCAATCAAACGGAACTCTTCTGGATAGAATCAAAAATCTTCAACGTATATTTGGGAGCCGAACTCCAAATGTGTGAACATTGCTCCAGGACAGGTCGAATCTGTGCTTTGTTGATTATGAGGAGCTGCTGGGTTGTAAAGTAGCTCTTGGCACTGAATAAAAAAATAAGGTTTTGTGAAGCGGTTTTCGCAATGGACCTCACATGATCGTCCCATGAGAGGGTGCTGTTGGTGGTGATCCCGAGCATTGTTATGGAAGGCTTCTTAGGAATAGTTGTACCTGACATCCATCATATTAGGGATCGTGTGATCCGCCTTCCAGGAGAAAACACAAGCTTGAGTTTTGGTTGCATTAAACTCTACTAGGTTATCAGATCCCCATTTCAGAATCTTCTCCAGATCTTCATTAATTGCGTCAACCTGTCCCTGTCTCTCCTCTGGCTTCATTGGACGATATAGTGGCTCTAGATGGAAAAGATTTATGAAGTGGACCATCATCTGCAAAGCTGTGGACGGGACAGGTGGTCACTACCAGCACTTTCCAAAATATATATTTTATTGATTGACGTCTAAACAGTTCATCCAAGTTTTGATCAGAATTTGGAGTTCCAGAAACTCTTTGATTCTTGATTTCTAAACTTGTTGATATGTATATTTAATGGATGATCGATCCACAATGGAGCTTTGTATTTCATTTGGTACGGAAAAAAATCTGATTCTTGATTTACAAACTATTATTTAATGGATGATCCACATTGGAACTTAGAATTTCATTTGGTACCGAAAAAAATCATAAATTCATCATGGAATAAATTTGTTGTTGATTTTTTGGGAAAAACGTTCACCGAACGATGAAGCTCATTTTCATGTAGGTACATGGTTTTGTGTCTCGCCAACATTGTCGCATCATGAATAGTGAAATTCCACATGTTTTTCAAAAAAAAACAGTGCATTATCAGGTGTGCAGTATGGGTTGGAGGAATTCGAAGGTAACTGTTTTTACAGACGCTGTTAATGTCAATGGAGCCACATGTCTTGCAGGACGTGAAGAAATCACTACTTCAAACCAAATTTTCTGGTCGAGTTATCTCACTGGTAATCAGTACTTTGTTATATTCGTTTGAAGAAGCTGCTGTATTAGCGAAGCATTTATTCATTAAACTAGTGAATTCGAACTGTTAATACTTAATATTTTATTTAAGATGCGAAAGCATTATGGCAAACTTTGTCAAAATAATAGTATGTCAGCAGAGGAGAGCAGGGGAGTGGGACACTATTTCATCGTAAACTACTACGAGATAGCTGAAGTATTTGTATTGTCCGATATCTATTAATATGAGGGCAAGGTGCAAAGTCCATGAAAAATAAAACAGATGGCGTCACAATCGAAAATCTGACGTCACATTTGTGATGTACCGTTTTTAATTAGAACGCATTCAAATTTTCAGACTGATGAGTCATTCAGTTCTGTTTTGACACCCATTGAAAGCCAGCAACCTTGAAGATTTTTCTAAACATGGAAAAAGGTGAATTTTGCGTCTTGATTAAACATTATTTCTTGCGCGGAAAAAACATTAGGCAAACCAAAGCATCGCTTGTTAAACATTATGGGGACACGTCACCATCGATTGGAACGATTCACGATTTTGGTTGTGGTAGTATGACAACAAAGGACGCCTAACGTTCTGATCGTCCAATTAACGTTAAAACGCCAGAAATCGTCGAGAAAATCCATGGTGTGATAATTGGACGTTCGGCGAGTTAAAGTCTTGGTTAAAGTGCACCAGATTGTCTATGGGCATCTCAACCGAACGGGTACTAAAGATTTTGCATAAATTGTTGAATATGGAAAAGCTATCTGCCACGTAGGTGCCGCATCTGCTCTCTGTTGACAACAAGTGCGACCGTTTCGTAACCGTGGACGAAACATAGATCCATCAAACAAACCAGTGACCAAAGAACAGTTGAAACCGTACTTGCCCTGGCGAATCGAAGCCGAAAAAGACCAAAGTGGGTTTATTGGCCAACAAAGTCATGGCGACAGTTTTTTGTGAAGCACATGGTATCGTCCATATCGATTACCTTGAAAAGGCACCGGAGTATAATATGCAGAGCTGTTGGATCGATTCGACGTCGATTTGAAGCGAAAGCGGCCGCATTTGCCAAAGAAAAAGTGCTCTTCCACCAAGACAATGCACCGCGCTACCAATTCGTTCGTCATCCACCATATTCTCCAGATTTTGCACCCCTGTGATTTTTAGCTATTTCCAAACTTGAAGAAATGGATCATCGCTGAAACAAACGCCTAATTTGAAGGATTGCCGCAATCGTATTATTTGGAAGGGATCGAAAAATTTGTAAAACATTGGATGAGGGGTGTCGGTCAACATAAGTTTTGGCGAAATCAATCATTTCTTGTTTCATTTTTCAGGGACATTTCACCTTGGCCTCGTAAAATAAAATTTAATTTTGGAATTTTTGATAATGTTATATATGAAACAGTTCTTTGCCATTGTGAATATGAAAAAAGGGTATCCCCACAGTCTTCGTAATTTTTGTGAAGGATGGAGTGAGAGATTATCTAATGTTCATGTTTGCTTTCATTGTCTGGTTTCTATCACGAATTGGTTAATTTCAAACACTGATGGTATGCCGGAATGTTGGATTTGTATAGTAAGTCTGTATTTATTTAACTTGGAAACTTAGCAACAGCAAGAACTGTTGTGTGATGTGATGGGAATATAGCGTGGCTAATGCAGAGATGATCGAAAACCGTACTTCCTTCCGGTAGTTTCAAAGGATTCATTTCGAACAGTTCCAACAAATATGACACAATAGTTCATTGTTCGAAAGGGAACTTTAGTAATCAATTAAATTTGATGCTTTCTTTTTGTTGGTTTAACTTTGATGTTACTACATGATACTATACGGAAGCAATTATCGAAATCATAGTACTACTATAATGTACATCGATCAATGATATTTAAAGATGCACAATCAGTGGGTCAGTGATTGTGGTCAATTATTTCCGGTTGATATACATTCCCAATTCCACTCGACACTTCTATGCAAAATTAGGTGAATAAGTATAACCAACTCTTGACATCTATTGTATTACAGCAAAAGTTTGTCCTCATAGACGAAATACAGCCATAGTACTAGATTGTTCCTTGAATTAATATGTTGGCTGATTTGAAAGAAAATAATAATAATAGAAACGAAAGAAGAAAAATACGGCCTTCTGCCTGACGAAATTTTGTTGCTCAGCATTATGACAACCAACGAAGATATCCGATGCCACAGATACTATTGTCTACGGAATTTAGTATGGAGTTGTTGTACTCGTTGTAGCATCCGAAATTACAATTTTATTATTTTTAAATGAAAATTAATATAATTAGTTTTTCTTTAGTTTTCACAATTGTCAGCATTTCAATCAACAAGCATATACATTTTTATATTTAATAATAAAAAACGTATAATGGGCGGTACATTCCTTGTAAAGGGAATCGGTCCTCGTGCAGACGAAAGTTATATTTTTATTGAATTTATTAATTGTACATTGTGTACTTAGTATCGTATCTACGTGCAAGATTTAAAATATTGTGAATATAATTCTTGTCATAAGAATATAACATTAGTGATGTGTATAAGTAATACTACTAATACGAAAGTACAGAATTTTATTTCAAATAATTATTTGTGGTGTAATTTACTGACATTTGACGGAAATGTTTATATGTTTACATTTTGCGTTTCTTTTTAGATTATTTGTTCATTGGTCCGAAATGAAAATGTTTTCTTTTACCACCATCCGTAGACATCTTCAATTCGGACCAATGCTGTTTAACATTACTTTCATTCACATCGATGTAAATATCAATAAATAATATGTTTTGAAAATAAAATGATGTGTATTTATTATAATGACTATCGGGTTACATTCATACTCTTTACAGGGATTGTACCGCCCATTATACGTTTTTTATTATTAAATATAAAAATGTATATAATTGTTGATTGAAATGCTGACAGTTGTGAACTATACACATCACTAATGTTATATTATTATGACAAGAATTATATTCACAATATTTAAAACCTTGCACGTAGATACGATACTAAGTACACAATGTACAATTAATAAATTCAATATAAATATAACTTTCATCTGCACGAGGACCGAGGATTCAGTAAATGAATAAAGTCGAGTATCCGACTCAGATATGCACACGTGTATGAGCGTATAGAGAGAATGTCTGACGCCTGACCCGAGTAGTTGTGCACGCAGCAGTATACATAATACCTAATATATATAGCTACAGCGTGACTGTACGTGACGGACTCATGGTTTTACCCCCCCCCCCTCATCTGAAATAGCTCAACGCCTAAAGAAGTTTTCGCTTCAAAAATGAATAACTTGTGAAATTGAAATGGTGCTTCTGAGATATTACCAGTTAACTCCACACGGAGAAGGGACGAATAGTGGGGAAATGTTAAAAATAGTATTATCGACAGATTAAGAATGATGCAAGGAAAATATAAAAAAGTATGATGATCAAAAAATATAGAATTAATAAACATATAAAAACAATGTTTTCGTCTAACAGCCAAGATATCTGGACATGGGGAAAGGAAATATTAAAATTTTTGTATCTGATATGGCACGAACTCTGACTACATGTGTCAGTTTACTTCTTGTCATGCATACCAATAAACTTTATTTCGTAACGTTTCGCCCATTGAAGGTGGAGAAATATTGATCGTCAGTTAGAAACTAGCCTCAGTTTGCATCAAAGATAAAGGAATGAAAAATACATACAATACTGTCGGAAAATTCCAATGCTTACGTAAAATATTCGGCTTGTCATGAAACTGTTTCAAATCTCAGACAGACATGAAAATATTTTCTCAATTAACTGGGATAAACTCTTCTCAGACTGATTGGGTATAAAATGTGTATTTATGTAATTTTCACTACTGGAAACTAGAATACCTTGTAAAATTTTTATTTGTTTTCAGGCTGAATCTGAAGTAGCAGCTCTCAATCGTCGTATTCAACTTTTGGAAGAAGACTTAGAACGTTCAGAAGAACGTTTAGCCACCGCCACTGCCAAATTAGCCGAAGCTTCACAAGCTGCAGATGAAAGCGAAAGGTTTGTCGCGGTCAACTTAACATTCATTCCAAACCCAATTATGTATTCCTATTAACGATATAGTCGGCTATCTGTTTTGAAATTATATTCCTCAAACACAAGATTCTGTCTTGAAAGTTCATCCATTCCCATCTGTTCTATTGCAATTGGTATTGTTAGAATGTGAAAAGAATATCTTGTGCAATGGCCGTCAATCATGATTATAGCTTATAGTCATGCGTATATTTGTCAATTCATACTATGTGGAGGAGGTACAACGGATAAATTTTGATTACATGAAATATGCTTCCTCAGGCCATATTGTTATTCTTGCAATTCCAAAAGTAACAATTACTTCTTCTTGTTTTACTTACGAATAGTGGAATGAAATGTAATGGAATTCCCCAATAAAATTCAGTTCATACGAACTATTTCTATTTTCATCTCAAAGATTAAGCAGAAAGTGAATTCTAAGAAGCTACTGACTTTATCTGTCCCGATATTCAATAAAATTTCTTTTTCATTTCCAAACTTGTGTCGTTGGAATGAATAATTCGAATTTATTATGATGTTTGTCATTGACTGCAAGTAGTCCTGAGAGATTTCTTCAATCCATTTCTTTTTGGATTAAGAATTCATTACTTGTTTTGAACACAAGGTAAAATTAATATAACAGTGAATAACAGTTGAAGAATGTTGCTTTCGAGCTACTGTTTTATTAGGTACTAGTTTACCTACTTGATAAATGTTCTGTGAGTAGTTGTTGACATTTATTATTATATTAATGAGGTGAATTACAACGCTTACTCATTCAAAGCTTTGATTCCTTAATTGGTACAGATCTGTTCAATTAAAATGGCATATGCGTTATATCCAGTTATGCATTTTGCATATAATCCAGTCTCTATACATTACCCATACACTACCAGTCGAAGCGTTGCCCATAACATAGGTGTAAGCCATTTAAGGGTCCTGGAAGTTTCGCGGAGCTATAGCCTCATGCCTTTCATTTACAAAAGGTACAATAATTTAATTCAGCCAATTTTGCACCTCGAATACATTTTTCTTGTTGAACGTTGTCTGTTGCCAGCACAATTTTCATCATCATTTGAGGGGAGGGGGATGCACTCAGGCCACTTAGTTAGGCCCATTGTGCGGCCCGTGGTCAGAAGCCTATTCTATTCTAGCAGTTTTGTGGCCCGCCAGAAACCCAGATATTGCCAGTGCTGGTTTCCATAAGTTCTTCTGGGAACAGTTTTGATTCTTCGAAGTGTCGGTGCCTGAGGGATGCTAACGCTGGCCATTCCAACAGGATGTGAGAGGCAGTTTCTTCTGTCTCTGCATTTCCTACATATTGGGTCATCTGTGATGCCCATAGTGTGGAGATGTTTATAAGACGACAGTGACCGGTTAGGATTTCAGTCATCTCTCTGTTGTCCCTTCTGTTCAGAGAAAGGAGTTTCTTTGCGAGCCTAGGCACAGGCTCTTTGATGAAGAGCTTGGCCTGCCTCATGCGTGGTGATTCTCGCCACAGTTTAGATCACTCTTTATTCAGTTGGCCCAGAAGGACGAAACCCCCTACGTAGTTTGATAACGCGATCATTGGCTCCAGCCCGATAAGAGCGTTAGACGACCCTCGCCTGGCCAAAGAGTCGGTCATTTCGTTTCCTACAACTCCGCTGTGTCCAGGGACCCAGATGAGATATTGATCCTTGGCCTTTTTAGGTACACTCCCACCCCAGTAGCCTGACCTACCTTGGACCCATCTGTGAACCATACGAGCCCGTCTGGTGGCAGTAGGGTGAGAGTTTCGTTATTCCAATCTCCTCTATCCGGAATGAGGATTTTGGGAGAAGTGAGACATATAGCAGGGATCATGCTATCTTGCTTCATTCATTCATTCAATTTCCATGGTTTGTACTTTTTACGGATGAGGCATTTTGAACTACCGTAACAAGCATGTTTGGGTCGAAGAAAACCTTTATGCTATTATCTTGAGTAGTAGATTTCCGCGGATCTTGAAAATTATTTGCTTCCGGATATTGCGCGTCCCGCTGGCATAAAGTCGTGCTATTGTGACGCTGAATCCATCCGGAATCCAGGAATTTTCTTCATGCTATTCGCCACTCTAATTTCCGGCACAAGTTCAGCGTTAAAGTGTTGGCTGGTATGATCGACGGTTGCCTAAATAAAGAGGGAACATCCTAATCGTCTAAGCGGTCCCATTTGTTGTTGGTTGTCTGCAGCAGATCATTTGTCAGGACAAATATCCATGTGTCGTTGTCTTCTTTTTTTTTGCTCGCCAAAAATTGAATTTGTAACCCCTACAGATAGCCGGATTTTTAACATTTAAAGGTCCCTTAACTGTGTGCGACCCTTCGAACCACTAATACTTTTTCATATTTAGGATACGTAAAGCTTTGGAGAATAGAACGAACATGGAAGACGATAGAGTGACTTTATTAGAAGACCAATTGTCTCAAGCTAAATTAATTGCCGAGGAAGCCGATAAGAAATATGAAGAGGTATATAACCTCTCCGATATTTAATCAGTATTGCACGCCAATTTGTCCGAAGAACTCTATATCATAGTAATATAGATTTGAAGGAATTACGTTGTGGGCACTTAAACGCTTATTCCGTAATCATTTTTGACATAATTCACCAAGTTTATAGTATCACGGTATAGGGTTCTTTGATTTTGATAGGGAATTAGAGCTAGGATGTATTACTTCCTTACAGGATTTTCTAGGTTTGCAGTCGGTCCAACAGAGTATCAACAACACGTGTTATAATAAGTATCGAGTTAGACTGGAGGTCCGTCAAAAGTATGCACGCATCGGTTAAACAGTAGCACGCACATCCACTTTGCTTTTACATATTTCAATTATGACTCACGAGCTCGGAGTACAGTTAGTATAATGGACGCCATAATACCTGACAACGCCTTCTTAATCGACCGTGTGGGACCGCACAAGTAAATTCAAAGTAGGAAGCAGATGTAGTCTTAATTTGCGTAAAATTTGGTGATATGATTTAAGGATTCGAAATAGTATTATTATGCAAGGTACAATCTAGTTGTCATGAGATAAAATTCCTTGAATATTTCGTCCACTGATGACCTCATTGGCGTCAGTTTTCGTGTACTTTAACCGATTTCTTAAAATGTCCATTGACTCATAGTATTGGTATTTTAATAATAATGAATGGCTGGTTCGACCATATCAAAACTAATTTGAGTCTGGCGCACGATTGCCAGATTAGTTTCTACTAAATCAGAAACTTTTTAATCAAAATATAAATGGTATTTTTGTGAAAATTCTTCATCTTTGTTCATACAATTCAGCTCAGAAACGTCCCACGTAGAACTGAATAAGCGGTTTAGATTTAATTACCTGTTCCTTGCATGAGGCCTTTTCAAATCCATTTTCTAAAATACCCTCTTGACGAAACAATTGGATGTTGATATTAACGAATTAAAGACTTCTGTCCACTCAAAACCTTTAGAATTTTTGCAATTACGTTAATAGCTAGGTATAAAAATCTTGTAAATTAATTGCAGCGCGATTCATTCAAATTTTGCCCATAAATCGGTACATTTTGAACATGCCCTACTATCCCATGTACAGCTTTTCGAATGATATTATACTTCATACCGTTTTCTGGTCTACAGCCCCTAATTCATCCAATGAAGCCAGATATGCAAGAGCGAGACGACAGGTCTCAATAATTGAACATCAGGCAAAAATTTTGGAATGAGGATCTGATAATCTAGTAGTTTTCCTCCAGGAATCTCTGATATCATAATGTAAGAAGGCACAACTATTCCTATAAAGTCCTCAATATCCATGATCAGTATCACGACCAACAGCCCCCTCTCAAGAGACGATCGATCATGTTAGGTTCATTGCGAAAACATGATTTTCCATCCCGTGCCAAGAGCTCCTCAAAATCTACAAGGCACAGATTCGATCTGTCCTGGAGTATTGTTCGCAGGTTTGGAGTTCAGTTCTCAAACAAACGCTGAACTCTTAGATTCTATTCAGAAGGGAGCTTTTAGTCTGGTTCGTGGTGTCATACACCAATACAGTGACCTCTCTAGAACATGGTCGGTGCTCTTCTTAAATCTAGTGTGTTATTCCACCACGGCCGATTCCAGGTAGGCAGACTGTCGAACTTCTTTTTAACGGAGTTCATTTTTCTATCAAACGGCGAAGTTGTAGAACTCTTTCCCTAGTAAGGTCTTTCCTGGTGTCTCAAAACATGAAAAAACGAATCAGTTTGTACCGTGGTTCTTTTCTCAATTTGTCGAAAACATGAATACTTATTTAATTAGGAAATATATTGTGACTCGTTTTAATTTGAATAGACAAGAATCTGAAATATTGTTACTGATGAAGTTTTCTTTCTGTCATGAAACGAAATAGGTATCAGAGAAGGGTTATTCTAGAATATGGTCACTTGCTTATTTTGATGAATCAATTCTTTTGTTATTCAAAATGTGCGGCCTCACCTTTCCAGGATATCGTCCCACAAATTTCTTCATTCAAGTAACCGAAAAAAGGGATTTTCTACAACTTTACCAGTTTCTTCAATGCAAAAACGTATTTCGTAACTTACTGTTTAACCGATGATAGCATTCACTAGTTTGGACCTCGCAGGATCATACCTCGGATCATACACTTTATTATCACTTTAACTTATTCTTTATTTCTTTAATTTACTTTTTATTAGGCAACGCAAGGTTCTCGAGAACCGCTCCCTAGCCGATGAAGAACGTATGGACGCCCTCGAAAATCAACTGAAGGAAGCTCGTTTTCTAGCAGAAGAAGCAGACAAAAAATACGACGAGGTCTATAACAGCTATTTCAAATAACACGTGTTTCTTAGTATTTTCGCAGTGTGCCGTTACTAACAGTGCTACAGTGTTGTCAATTTCTGGTAGAATTACCATGACAGTGTTTCAATGTTTCAACCACCATGGATCTACGCATCTATATGTTACGGTCGAGGTTTATAAATTTGAGGTTATAAGGTTATAAGTGTTTTAAAATCGGTTCATGTGCAGTGGAAAATTTCACATGTTTCGCCGTCATAAATGTGTCACTGTTCAAAGTGTCGTGTTTTGACGATATGTTTTTGGTAACTTTATTTGGGATTCTGGTAACTCTTTTGACAATTCCGTCCATAAAAGGCATATTAAAACGAATTTGTGGCTGTTGAATGGTAGCAACTTTAACATTTGTCAAAAATTAATTAAAAATGATATTGTGATAACGAACACTGCGGCCTTATTGGATTTTCAGAATGCTACATATCTATTTTTATGTAATTCAAATATCCAAAATGTTTATTTTGGGAAAACTTTTTTCATGAATTGACTGTAATTCTGGGAAAATGCTCTAGATACAAAATTGGTCGAACTTGGTGAAATTTGATTTTCGATCTTAGACAAATTAATCTTGATTCTACGTTCACGATTGAAAAAGAAATGGATAATGTTTATGCACTAAGTCATAATGATTTTTCAAAACATTCAGAGAGGTTTCTCACAAGAAATTCAATACTGCAACTGATGATTGAAACTTTTTCATGAATTTGACAAATAGAAGTAGAATTTTATGATAAGAGAAACTGAGTCGGCGTTCATAAAACATATAATATACTCTAATAAAGTAAAATACTACCATTAAATCTAATTTCGAATATTTTTACTATGTTTGTTCGTGAATAGGATGAAACGACTTACATATATTTATATCAGATAATAGCGGTTAATCATTAGTCATGATCATGAATTATTTAATTGAAGGTCGAATAAATGTCGAATATTCTTCGAACGTGAACAGCATAATTTCAAAATGTTTTGTCATTTTTAATAATCAGTACTTGTTTCAATTCAGGAACAGTTTTATGTTTTCAAACCAGCATAATTTCAAAATATTTCCTGTTTTCAAAAATCAGTACTTGATTCAATTCTGGAACAGTTTTATGTTTTCAAACCAGCATAATTTCAAAATGTTTCGTCATTTTTAATAATCAGTACTTTATTCAATTCTAGAACAGCTTTATGTTTTCAATAACAAGGGGTCATTCAAAAAATACTTAACACCAAAGATTAATTTTTAACCCTCCCCCCTCTGTACACTTTCATATTAGAAAGAACTACCTCCCTACGTGTACATACACATCAGAATCCCCCCCCCCCTACTGAAATAATTGAATTACTGAAAGAAGAAATAAGAATTTACAACATTGTTTATTTACCTTTATATTATGATGAAATTTCCAATATATCATTTTACATATAACCAAAAAATATTAACTGCCGTATCAGTAGGCAAAAATAACGACGATCAAACAGCATTAATGGATATTTTGTCAGAAAATGACATTATTTTTACTTAATTTCATATTTGTCAATCTTTATTCATTTGTCGGACATTTCCGGATATTTGGGTATTATCTCTTAGGTTATTTTAATAAGTGATTTTATATATAAAACACTTACCTTCCTTTAACGTATTTTGCAGATTGTTATCTTGAACGAAGCTTGTCTAGGTTATAATCTGTTGCTTTTCACTGTTTTGATACGTCGGAATGGGTTTCACGGTAGGAGCATAGATGGCAGCACTGAGAACTTATTAGAAATCCACCCCTATAAAGCTTAATTCACATGTAACACGATGAATACAGCCAGTAAAGCACATCGAAATATTTACAAATTAGAAACAAAATTAAATTATTAAAAACCTGCATGATGTACGTACACTTTTTATTCCCCCCACCCCGTCGTACAGAACTCTGTCCACCAGCTACGACCCCCCCCCCCCCGGAGCGTGTACGTATTTTTTTGAATGACCCCTCAAGTCAATTTCATGAAAATGATGATTTTAATAGTCATGAAGTGGATTTTGAATATATGATAATATTATATTATTATTATATTAAAGTAATTCATGTTTGAAAGACCCATAACCGGAAGATTATATCACGTCAAAGGTTTGTTCGGATTGATATCTTTGGTAAAAAAAACGATTCGGATCATGATTTTAGACAATTATTTAATAATTAGCTGGAATAAATTATTCTTATACATAATAGAAACCAGTAATTTAGAAAGTTAGTAGTAAGTAGGCGTTTAGAATAAATCACATAAGCTTAACATTTTAATTCATTTTAATTTATTCATTTGACGTTTTGCAAAACCATAAAATAATTGATTCTTTTATCAAACTCGGCAGAAACAAAAGCGTTAAGACTTGAAAATATTTTTTGATAGTCTTTCCACAAGAATAAATATTTATTCCATGAAGACAGTTGTCTATAAAGCAATATGAATGATATATCTTGATATAACAAAAAGCGAAAACAGTGCCGGGGATATTCGAATATATTAGCATTAGCCATAACTTTTTTGAGTCATAAACAATAAACCATACTCCAAAATATATTAAGTGAAGTAAATAGATAAATATTCTTATTCATAATTAAGTATTTCCATGAATTAAAGTTTGCAGTTTGAGCAGATGATAAAATTTTTCATGCTAATTTTACTATAAATTTGGTCAGATAGTTGCACAACGTTTTGCCCATAAGCGTATACAATTTTATCGTATTAAGAGTTATATCGTATATATCAGAAAGGATGTTTGTGAATACCATAAATTAATATGACACATATCTCTACGTTTCAAATTCTATCTAAAATGCAGAATATTATAATTTTCAGAAATAAATGCTACATAATTTGACAATTTGTGTTCAAAATAATGCCATAATTCTAAATTTAAATAAACTGGAATCAAACTTTTTTAGTTCTCTTCAAAAATTGTCAGTTTTTACATTTATGGATGCAAGCTCCACTTGCGCAACATTTCTAGATGTATATTTGTGATGCCAAAAAATTATCTTTTACAACCAACGCTATTTCTAATCTAATCTAAATTTTCACAGCCTTAGATCTACCCCTCGGACAATGTCGTTTTGTCATATTGATAGAGTGTAAAAAATAAATAAGTGGGAGACTAACCTCACTCTGTTCTACTTAGCAACGCTTACAAGGCTTGACCGGTCACTTCTTAAAAAAATGCACTTTCAACGCTCATCCAATCTGGTTGTACTACTGATTTTCGGCTCGGTATACTTCCGTACGATCGAATCGCGTGTAACCCCAGGTTAACCACACGTTTCAACCGTGGAATCAGCATGTATGTACAACGTGTACGATTAATTGTATTGTATATGGGCCGTTTAAAATGTAAAATTGACACGTTTTAGGTATTTTGCCTGATGATTCTTTGATAGCAATTATTATTATTATTATTATGAATAATACAAATAAGAAATTATAGGTATATATAATTACTATATACGTTGTTTTTAAAATTATTATTAACTAATCGATATTATATTGCCTTGTTGATATGCATAAATATAAATTTATTAGAGTGCAAACCATGTTGGAATTTTGACTACATTTATGAATTAATTAAATTTACATTATTGAACTATTAAATGTTCATTTTATAAAATTTATACACCAGAAGGTCTTAGGGTATTTACGTAATAAGTTCAATGGGTGCATAATTATAAATATCATAGTTTTATGTTTATTGTATTCATCACATATTCAATAGATTTAGTGATAATCCCAATTCCGTTAAATTGTTCCAAAAAGCATTCCAAATCATTATTGGAATAAGCGAAGGAAGAAATACAAGGAAGAAACCTTTTACATAAATGTTCATTCAAAGAACATTAACTAACATAATTATGTTTCTTTTTATTCAAAAATCTGTAATTGCGAACGCATTATTATGTGATTTTTAACAGTTTTTCATTTCTAAAGTGTAAATAACTTCATGTATATATTGTATTTTATGAAAAAGAAATGTTAATTTACTAAACTATCTAATGCGATTTAGTTACATTTAGAAACTCGGCGATATTGTTTGATTAGAATTTAGTTGAAAAAAAAAACGAAAACGAATGAGCAGGCCTTAATATGTGAATTCAGCAAGATTATTGTATGTATATTTCTGATATTTATGCACTTGTTTTGTAAATATTAACGTACGGAATTTTGTGACTATGTATTTTGACATTCGAGTGTGACCTACTGCGAACTGGTTGGTTTGGATAATCAAGAAACGTGAATGGTGATTATTGAGCCCGTGGCTACATATAGATGAGTACGTCCATGGATTATTTTAGCAATGTTTAATCCCGTTGGTTGGAATTGTAACAATTTACAATCTTATTTATTTGTTTTAAGCTGATCGGCCAAGCAACACATTGCAAAATGAAAATTTTTCTGATTTTTAGCTGAAATTGTTGCAATTCTCACATAAAGTAAACTTAAATTATCGCTAAATAACTTAGCTTTTGTTTTGTAGAGTTAACATTTCAAAATATTCTTAACATGATATTGGAACACTTGATGTTGTGATGAGCCTACATATTTTTTATGAAGACTATTTTTTTTACATTTTTGACACGTTCGTTCCCATGAACAACTTCTGGATTCCTGGTTAAGATTTAACGAATGTTAGCATTGCTTAAATGTATCCATTGCAAGCGTTCCCAAATCTTTAGATCAATTATTTGTAAATTTCTTTCGTGTAATTCAAATTACAAATTCAAAAGAAAGATGGAAGAAAGGGCAATCAGGCCGATCCTACACCAAGAATTGATTCAAATTTGGATTAGCCATACGACTAATCCATTGCCCAAACCGCAAGTCGAGTATTCTAAACGGATCTTGAAATAAAAAAATAACCCGTGTTCAAATTAAGAAGTAAAAAATTTGGTTCTCTCACGATTCACTTCTTACTCCAAACGGTGCCTAAATGAAGTATTTTGGTTCTTCGAAGGTTTCATTCGATCAGTCTAATTCATTTATAGTAAATTTTGATGAAACACTCTGCGATGTTTTTCTTCAATATTCGGAGCATTATTTATCGTTGAGCGTCCTTGACTTTTGCTCGTGCTAATCCAAAATTGTAGAAGCGATGAGCGTTTACATAAAAATTTGTGCTAATGAAAATCTTTCTACAAAATTCAGTATCTCCGAACTACTGCTTGAACATTCCTAATCAATTCATAATTCGTCAGCAGAGATCAACAGGAGACCTGCTTGTCTACGTAACACATGTATGGCAGAAATCTATTGAAAAATATGGGGAATCTGTAGCTGTAAGATTGGATATCTCCAAAGCATTTGGCCAAGTCTGGCCTTCTTGGGAAACTTTCATCATATGCTTTGCCGCCTCAACTTTGTAGCTTACTATCGAGTTTTCCCTCAGATTTATCACTCCATGTGGAGGTTGTTCACACAGGGATAGGGATCTATCTTGGCACCAAATTTGTTTCTGCTCCATATCTGCTGAAAGTGACCACCTATCCCGTCCACAGCTTTGTAGAATATGGTACAATTCATACCGCTTTCTCATCTAGAGCCCCTATACCATCCAATGAAGCCGGAGGAGCGAGACAGAGACAGTTGGAACAATTTATGGAGATCTGGCAAAGATTTTGAAATGGAGATCTGATAATCTAATAGAGTTTAATGCAACGAACACTCAAACTTGCGTCTTCTCCAGGAAGGCTGAACCCACAATCTCTAATATGATGATGTCTGGTACAACTACTCCTATGAAATCTTCAATATCCATGCTCGGGACCATCACCAATAGCACCCTCTCATGGGACGATCATGTGAGGTTTATTGCAATAACCGCTTCACAAAGATTTCGTTTTCTATCCCGTGCCAAGAGCTACTTTATACTTGCCAGCAGCTCCTCATAATTTACAAAGCACAGATTCTACCTGTCCTGGAGTTCGGCTCCCAAACGAACGCGGAAGCTCTTGGATTCTGTCCAGAAGCGAGCTATTCGTCTGATTGATGATGTCACACTTACTAGTTCATTGACCTCTCTAGAAGATCGTAGAAAAGTGGGCGATCTCTTCCTTTTCTATAGATATTTCCATGTTTGGTACTCATCACAAATCTCGTCTGTTGTTCCAACACGAGAGATTCCAGATAGGCGGATTAGACGAGCTCAAACTAGTCACTCTTTCATTGTCAAGCTCGAGGCCTACCGAACTTTTTCGGACCAGACTTAATTTTTCCAACGAACAGCGAAATTGTGGAAGTCTTTACCTAGTGAGGTCTTTTGCCTATGTCTGTAACCTTCAAACCTTCAAGAAAAATTCTCCTCTCGCAACTGGTTCCCACGATGTTCTTTGAATATCATAGATTTCCCTCTCGTGTAGTCCAAGTATTAAAAAAGAACAACATATGTCCATCCTGATTCCCAACAAATAGCAATCAGTCACCACTAAATGACACATGCGAAACATGAATAATTTTCAGCGTAATTCCAAGGTTAAATGCGAAGAATACCTCTCAACCGACATCGTCCATATGTGAAGGCGACATTCATTTCAAACAGAATAACTACTATGTGACAATAGTTAGAGAAAGAAGAGACATAATGCAAGAGCCTACTCCACAACATTGAAATAAGCAATGCATCATACCAAGGTTACAACATTACATGTATTATGTTATTCGGTAGAAAATATATCTTAAATTCTTAACCTACGATCGGGTGTTACAAATCATGTTGAGGATATTTTGTTTTCCATAACAATTGTCACGATATACTATTTTCTATCCATTTTATTCTACTTATCAGGTAGCCCGTAAATTGGCCATGGTTGAAGCCGATTTGGAGAGAGCAGAAGAACGTGCCGAAACCGGCGAATCGTAGGTTTCTTTTATACCAAGTGTGGCATGATTTTAGTCCATGTGTTTCTTGTTTGCAATTTTTTTTATAATTAGATTTTTTTTTCAACGTTTGCAGCGAGCCCGAGGAGTTTATTTGTGTTTTATTATTTATTTGAGAATCAGCTAGCTTTCTAATTTTAGTCAGTTTCAATAAAGAAATAACCATACAACCGAACAAAATCCTTACCGAGATATTTTTTGAACAGATTTATCCTAATTCGATCCTTCAGTTTTGAAAATTCATTTCATCAAATATGGCCTATCTAAAAACACAGCCTACTTTAATACAACCCAGTAAGTAAAATCGGCAACCCCGCATATATTTTTAACCGTAGACTGGATGCGATATAAACGACCACCGTTCAAATAATTCCAGATCTTTTCAAGAAATTACGTTTTAATTTATAAATCGCATTGTTTACAATTTCTAGTATCCATATTTGAACAAATATCGCAAATTATCAATTAAGTTTTGTTTTTTTGCTCGTTTCATACACTTGTAGAAGTAAACGTAGGCCATTCTAAAAAATATTATTGGGAGCAGTTGTAAACACTCTAGCATAATTGATTATTCATTACTTACTCTTTTATTCAAACTGTTTGAAGATATTCAATTTGCCTTTACGAAATAGGGCAGAAGTCTTATCACAGCCAGTAATTGTATCACAGCCAGTAATTGCGTTGAGAAATAAAATGTGGCTCTGACATTTTGGATACGAGGCTGAACTGTGAGAAGAATAAACTTTTGATTTCACTTCTGCTCTATCGCTGTTTCGATGATCTGATCATCAGCATCATTTTTTGCGTGCTCCACTATAATATTAGCAGCTTTGAATCTTTCAGACAACAATGGAAATGAATCGACTTTTTTTGATTTTATTACCAAGAAATTGTGGTTAACTCTTTGGCACTGTTACCGATTCCTCTAAGAGAATATCAGCGGATGAAAAAACTAGCACAACGACGACGCTGCTCTGAAACGTTGATAATTTTTTTCATGATCATTGTAACCGTTGAATACAAATATAACGTTTACGTTTTTTTCAATAAAGGTCGCCTTTCTTGAGATATTTGCGAAAAACTATCTTGCGCGATCTTTGAACTCGTGTAACTCATCCCTCGGGAATAAAATCGATGGGGAACTTTCACTCATTATTGAAGGCTATAATACTAAGGTGCATGCTTTGTTAGAAAATTTTTCCAACACTGACCGTTTTATGATGTTTTTCCTGAAAATTTCAAATATTCAAATAATGTAAGAAAAATTGGTCAAGTCTAATGTATCGTTATTTCTTTATTGCTTGTTTTTTTTTTATTTTGTTGTGTTTGCTGCATGTTTTGATGTTGGTAGGTTGCCCGAAAATTGGTATTAATGGAACAAGATTTAGAACGAGCGGAGGAAAGAGCCGAACAAAGTGACAGGTATGTGCTTTGCTTCATTCGAATTTTGTACTTTGTTCGCTTTTATTTACTGTTATTTTCGATATTGATACTGATTTGAAATTTTACAGCAAAATCGTAGAACTTGAAGAAGAACTCCGAGTTGTAGGAAACAACCTGAAATCACTCGAAGTTTCGGAAGAAAAGGTATGATTCGATTTTTATTTCTTGTTAATTTCGATTCTAGAAAATCTGATAATCTGGATTTTGTCAATCGACGAATTTCCAGCTTTTTCATGTTGCGGTTTAATTTTCGACATATAACCGTTATTTGCTGGTTTAACAATCTGTTATTCCGTTATCAGTTTTATATATAGATATTAGTACATATTTTTGAACTTATGTTATAACAATGACTGTTATTAGAAGTGCGAATTTTTATCTCTGCTGATAGGATGATTCATTAATGAGCTCATAAAGAAATTAAGTTCTTATGTTTTGATAACACGATCTAATCTATATGGAATGGCAATAATACCAAGAAAAGAATAATCTTCACCTTGAAGATCTTGAAGTTTAATAATCTCCATTATTATATGTTATTGTATATTTAAAGAAATATACTCATCAGTAAAAATCTTCAAGTACATAAACTTAGTCAACATTTCATATTATCTGATGGAAAGTGATTAAGTGATACATGAGAACACGTTACATTTTGGAGATATATTTACTTTTGATAGAAAAATATCTAATGTTGGAATTTTGGGAATTTAAGTACAGATCAAAAGACATTACACTCTAATAAATAACACTCCAAGGAAGTAAATAAAAGAATCGGAAAGGCACCGTCTTTCACTTCGCCGTTTGTAATGGAGAGGGCTGCTTGAGGTTTCTTCGCTTCTACAGCCACGCCGAAGGATATATGATGAGTAAGAACTTGGTACATGCCATTAGCAAACCCTAAGAAGAAACTCAAGGCTGGTCACCCAGGACCGAAGGCTAGAGACTAATAATACAGAATTCTGACCTAAAAGCATGAAAATAGTTTGTTTAGACCAGAGCATCTATCTTCGACTCTGCTTAAACTGTTTCTACTGTGGATGAAATCAATTTTTTTTAACCGAGCATCCGATAGGCCAGACATATTCCAGGAGAGTGGTGCGAGGAAGAGGCATTTACAATAAATATGTTTGAAAAAACGAGAAAAACATGCTCGAATTGTTAAAAAAAACTATGATTGTATTTTTAATTTTATGAAAATTATATCAATATGCAATCGATAAAGCACACCAGTGTAAATTATCCAGGTGCACCTATAACTACCGACTGCGCCAGTCGGCTCGGCGCAGTGTTGCATTTTTTTCTTCAGCCACAGGTATATGCTGTTAATTTCGACCCGATGTACTTATTATGGTGCCGAAAAACATTTCATATGGTTCTAGACCAGAGACATTTTGAGAATTCTCAAAATAGAGTGCAGTATAATCACATTTCGCACTTTGTGAGTGCTTCAAATTTTACTGCTATATATTCTGCAATTATTGATTAACCAATGGACTGTTGACCCCCACACACAACCCAAACAACTAGGATTGCGAAACCACGATGACGAATTGATATTAACTAGTTCATTAATGTCAAATGATTTCAGTGTCAATGGGTTATATAAACATTTGGCAATAGTATCGAAGGTATCAAAAGTTCACATATTTTCAAAACAAGTCATCAATATATTTAAATTGTGCCTATCTATAATTTTGTTAGTGTATTACTCACTATAATAAGAAACAATCACCCTTATCCAATAAACATACTGTTGAAGTACTGAGGACCGTTCAGCTACCGAGTAACCATAATCAGAGTAAACGAAATTAGAAATCACTATTTGGAATTAATAGAGTATATAACTATTACTTATTATTATTATTACCTGCCTTCAGTTGAAGATAAACTTGGATTCATTAAATTGCTTTTTCGCTTATAAATTTCCATCTCTTTTCAGTTACGTAGGTATTTGTCATACTGTGTTTAAACAGTGATGAATATTGTTGAGAAATAGTGTGGCCTGTATTCAAAATATGTTCGGCTAACGCTGATTTTCCACGATTATTTTATGTGGGCAAAATGTACAGAGTTATAATACTCCTAGTTTGTCCCACATAACATTCTGAACAAGACTCCGATTTTGTAAATCCCGGAATTTTTAGTTTGTTCTTACATCTATGAACCGATTGCATTGCAAATGTAGAAAAGAAAATTATGGAATTGTTTAATTACTAAATGATGATAAGTGAATTTGAAGGTGTGTGGCTCTAATTCGGTTAATTAGTTGCCTTCCATTTTCCTTTACTCAGTAAGTACTCGGTACTTAAGTATTTTCAGTGGATTGTTTCTTATTATAGTGGTAATGTGTATCCACAGTGTGAACTCTTTTATAGTTTATTATTGTGTTACTCCTTATTTAGGCCAACCAACGGGAAGAAGAATATAAAAATCAAATTAAGAATTTGACAACCCGTCTGAAGGAGGTACACACTCGTGTTGTGTTATCTTGTTGTTTTTTATGCATCGACTTGATTGGAATTGTGATCTAGTTGGATGATCATCCTCCTACTAGATGATGATTTTGCATGTTAATATTTTTTGTTGTTGTTTTTTATTAACTTGATATTGCACCAGGCGACGGTCAAGGAAGAGGAATACTCTGTAGCCCTTAAAGTAATGGAACAGAAATTAACGGAGGTAACGTCCAACATTCCAACATTACATGCTCGTTATCCTTTAGACTCCTGTATATACTTCTTGGTACTATTTACTGGCGTTCGCTACTGGGAAGACATTTATTTGCATCATTCTGTTTATGTGAACGCTTTATGAAACATTGTTCAACACTATTGAACTAATCACTAGTAATCAAGGAAGTAATACTAGATTAACCCACCACTTTTACGTTAAGATAAAAGAATGAACCATTGTTCCAATTTCATTATAAAACGTACTTCTGTAAATTATTTGTGGAATATTCTTAGGCAGGCATAGTTTCGGAGATGAAAACAAGCTATTTATTATACGATTTGATCAAGCCCCGAAAAATATATCGACGAATTCTGAAAAAAAGTATTGCACCTACTTTTTTTGCAATCTGTTCACCAGGAAATTTAAAGCTTTATTATAGTTGAATACAATCATCAATTTTTTCCAATTTGGTCATTTGATATGACGATAATTCAAAGTATTAACATTATTCTTTTCAATGGTCAAGAGGTTATCACATGAAAGATTTAGTGTAGAACTCTTTTATTTCAAGACTATGAAGTCAGCCAATCAGCAATCAAATTTTTAATTGCCTTAATCTGCCAACGGATTGACCTGAAAGTATCTGCTCCCGTTTTAAATAAAAACTGCTGGGCCTGAACCAGAAATATGTTTGCTCATATACAGGGAGAATATAATATTTGCATTCAATTTAATGTCCGGAGATCATGAGCTAGTAGATAAGATAGCTCTGGAGGTAACGTAAAATGTGGTTTCATTGGTGAAACAGCGATGCTCTTAGAACAGTTCCGATTGTTTTGAATAATGCTTCATAAACGATCCAATAGCGTATATTTGGTCCATTTATTATTACCATAACTTGAGTGAAAATGTCGTTAAAAGCATGTATAGCATTCTTTATGTACAGGCTGCTGTTACGAGAGAGTATAGTGAGGATAAAATCCGTTCCATCTCTGATAAGTTGCGTGAAGTAAGTGTATACACTTTAACTCTATTAATTAACATTCATCATAACAATCAAATTCGTCTGTACAAGTCCTAAATGTATTTTTATCGCTAGTATTGAAATTGAGAATTAATTATATGTTGGGACAAACTAAATGTAAATATTTGTATTTGATAAACTGTGATTGAATTAAAGTGTGTGTCTATCAGTGTTAGTTCGAAATGATCTGCATGACAGCGATAGAGTGAACGATGATGAATTGTTAAGGTTGAAGTATGAGATTGTTTCAATTTAAAACTATGAAATTTAATTGAACGATGCAATGAACCTATCTTTCCAGAACTCAATTTCACTTGAAAAAATATGGTAACCCTCCATGCAGCATATTCCACATGAAATGGTTATCCCTAATTCTTGTTACCACTATAGATAAGAAATAATCATTCTTATCCACTAAAAATACTATTATAATATTGAGGCCCTTTCGGCTACCAAGTAGCAATCATCAGAGTTTACTCTGATGATGGCTTCCTGGTAGCCGAAAGGTCCTCAGTATTTTTAGTGGATAAGGATGATTAAGGTCTATAGTGTATCCACTGTGTGAATTATTTTATAGTTTATTCCTTGTTATCAGTTTTGTCAAAAGCAGTTTTCACACTTTTCCATACATTCACAGTCGAAATTAATGACTGTTGCCCTTCACTATAGTTCATTTCAGAAGAAACTGGGTCAGTTCGATCATTCCAAACTAAGATTTTTGAGATTGGATATCCGATAACCAAGTTCATACATAGTCCAAGCAATACGGCATGAAATGAGTGATTTTTTGACATTAATATTACCTGAAAACCGACTGTGCCATTATGTTCAGGTAAGTGGAGACATTAATTGTATCATGTTTTCGACTCTCAAATGTGGTCACCCTATTTATTATAAACATTTTAAACAAAAAAGGCACTTTTTTAGTTTTTTGTTAATAACTCGACAAATAATGAAGTAATCGAAATGGTATAAATAGACAAAATGAAGGTAATTGAATTACGAACAAAACAAGTTCTCGAGCGACTAGATCAGATAATTAAAAGCCAAGAAAACTACGGAAAAGCGGGAAATTCGACGTTTTTTTAAAAATTCATATCTCCGTTGTTTATTATTTTGTAGGATCGAATCTTTGCAAAAATGTTCTAGTACTTATGCACTTCACGTGTGCAAAAAAACTGTCGCTGTGAATCAATTAGTTTGGGTGTAATTGTAATTCAAAGTTTTTGAAGCGATATTTTGCAAAATCATTGGATGCGTCTGAGATAATCCGATTTTAAATTTTAAAACGGTTTTGAAAAATATAGGATCCGTACAACAAAACGTATATTCTCGTTATCAATTCGAATGATGGGAAGTGCCTTAAAAACGCTGGGAAAGTCGGTTCGAAACGGCGGATCGCGCGGAAACGCTCGAGTAGTGGGGGAGAGGGAGCGAAGGAGAGGCACACATATACAGATATAGAGACGCGCTGCGCTGGGTTTCAAATTTTTGCATTATAATATCTTAACAATGACGCAAGCTATCTTAATAATTTTCAAGTATCTGTGTAAAAAATGACACTATGTTCAATAAATTGAGCCAATTAATTTATTTTGAATGAATCTTTATAGAACTGTTATGTGTCTGAAGACAACCCGGTCGCACACGATAGACTTGGATTTATTGTAAAGTAAATTATTGTAAAAAATTAAATATAAATATGTACATTGCGTGCGTGTAGATGAATAGTTATAAATACGTAAATATATGTTTAAATAAATGTTAATAAATGTAAATACCTGTAAACATCACATTTGTACATTCATACAACCCTTTATTCACATATCATCAAAATAAAGTTAAAACAATTTTCAATTTCAAGATTATACGCCTAACCATTGCTTATTTATTAATTATAAATAAAAAATCAATTTCCTGGAATTCATTAGCACCAAAATTTAAAAAAAATTATTAAGATAGCTTGCGTCATTGTTAAGATATTATAATGCAAAAATTTGAAGCCCTGCGCAGCGCGTCTCTATATCTGTATATGTGTGCCTCTCCTTCGCTCCCTCTCCCCCACTACTCGAGCGTTTCCGCGCGATCCGCCGTTTCGAACCGACTTTCCCAGCGTTTTTAAGGCACTTCCCATCATTTGAATTGATAACATGAATATACGTTTTGTTGTACGGATCTTATATTTTTCAAAACCGTTTTAAAATTTTAAATCGGATTATCTCAGACGCATCCAGCGATTTTGCAAAATATCGCTTAAAAAACTTTGAATTACAATTACATCCAAACTAATTGATTCACAACGACAGTTTTTTGCACACGTGAAGTGAATAAGTACTAGAACATTTTTGCAAAGATTCGATCCTACAATATAATAAACAACGGAGATATGAATTTTTAAAAAAAACCTCGAATTTCCCGCTTTTCCGTAGTTTTCTTGGCTTATAATTATCCGATCTAGTCGCTCGAAAACTTGTTTTGTTCGTAATTCAATTACCTACATTTTGTCTATTTATACCATTGCGATTACTTCATTATTTGTTGAGTTATTAACAAAAAACTAAAAAAGTGCCTTTTTTTGTTTAAAATGTTTATAATAAATAGGGTGACCACATTTGAGAGTCGAAAACATGATACAATTAATGTCTCCACTTACCTGAACATAATGGCACAGTCGGTTTTCAGGTAGTATTAATGTCACGATTAAACCCCTATTGCTTGGCCTAACAATGTAATATTAATCTGAGACCTATCATACTTGGTGCATCAATTTAGAAGCATACTAATTTCTTGTGCATAGCACCTACTAGTTCAGGTGATATTTTTCGACTTGAATTTATTCCTTTCTCTATGATGTACTACAGGAAATGACCAATAACTATCAATGTGGAAATGAACATTTCCTTCATATCCCTGACGAAAACTAAATTCCTTAATTGTCTATGCCGAAAACAAGTATTTGTAGAAATGAATATTTCATACAATCAAAACGACATCGTAACCAATAAGATACAATGTCCTTTCAATCTCATCGAAAATGGTACAACCAGTACGCGAGAGAATCCTTGGATGTGTGAAATGTAGCAAATTTTAGAAGTATTTCATTCTCTGTAGAAATAGATTCGCTTTGCTTTTAGTTACTCTATGTTTTTTACGTAAAAATGTAGGAAGGTTTGCTGTAAGGTGGTTGGTTCTTAGCTTCATAATTGTGTAAGTATTGGGTGTAATGTGTTATTTGCATGTTTTCGGTAACTATTACCGTTTTCTGAATAATAACTTACAAGGAAACGATTCATTCCGAACGTATCAAGATCATCAATTTCCGAGACAAGCGGAAAGTGCTAAGGTGTATGTAAAAACGTTCTGCCTACTTGATTCGATTTTTTATTGAACGAGCATGCATAATTATTTCCGAAATGTCATTAACCTTGTGCACTGACCGGTAGATACAGTCATCTGTAATGATTTGTTTCCTCGTGATAATTTATCCAAAGATTCTTTGATAACGCTACACTTGTTTTAACAATAAGGTGTCATAACAGACTCATTGTTAATGAAAATTGTGTATTTGTTTTTACTCATTTTAATTCTCACATAATCAACTGCAGTTTTCGAACGGCATGCAAATAGGGTTCAGACAAATAGGTTTTACGAATTGTGTTAGTTTCGATGTAAATTTAAGCAACGTATTCAGTCACTTCACAATATTTTAATCTCCCACTAATGTACTTTTATTACTCCGAGATATGTCCGACGACCAACCGCGTTAGCCGTGCACTGACACAGCACATGCTGCACATGCATGGATGTGTCTTCGGCCTCGCCGCAACCCCTGCATGTGGACTGATTTAGTATAGTCGCTTGGAGTGCGACATACGGGGCAGTTCTCTCCAGTGGTCTCGAGCTATTTTTTTATTGCAGATTCGCTGTGACATGAGAAATGCCACAGGTTGCCTCTGGTCCGATCAGGGGTTGTTCCGCCTCTCTTTAACGAGTGCGACGACAGTTTCGGTCCCTTCGCGTCCGGTTTCATCAGATTCCCATACGAGTGTCATTCTATTGGGATTCTTCATTAGTGACGTTAGTTCTTTTACACAATCGGGAACACATTGTGAGGTGATTGTGTATGACTCCAGTGCCTTAAGCACTGTTAGGTTGCTCACTATGATTGTGATTTGTCTATTTTCATAGGCTCTCTCCCTCATAATTCATAATTGCTACCATTTTTCTTGGAATTCTGTCGGAAGTGTCCCTAGGTTTAAAGAAATTATTTCTCATTGGTCCGTTGTCTGGACTATTCCAGCACCTGTACTTTTTTCAGTCTTGGTGCCTTCCGTAAGCCATACGGAATCCCCTGGTATCATATGAGAATTGCCTCCAGCGTTTTCAAGGTTTGAATTGTGAACGGTACGGAAATGCTGTGAACCTTGATCCTGTCGGATCTCATCCCCAATGGCCCAGGTGATCCAAGCAATCCAAGAATGCTTCGGCATTTTTGGTCCGCCTTTCCTTGTCCAATAAAATCAAAGCGATACGCTCCTCTTAGGGCTTCTGCCTGAACGGCGAGGTGCAGTGACTCCAACCCAGCAGCCTTTCCATCGCAGCCGTTGGGGTGGTCGACATTGCACCTGTTATTCCTAAGCACGCCACCCTCTGAACTCGAGGAATGCTGGGATATATTTGTTTTTGCCCACTACACGATTGCGGCGTATGTTACAATGGGTCTCACTATGGTGGGTACACCCAGGGCACCATCCGTGGAGAGAGTCCTCAGGTTATTCCGACTGTACGACGACAGGCCCACAGAGCCCTTATCGCTTTATTAGTGGTTTTCCCCAGATGCTTCCCAAAGGTCAGCCTTTTATCGCGGCTTCCCCATGCAAAACTAAGTCTTGCATGTTTTCAATGTCCTTTCTCCTCGTGAAGGGTACAATGGTTATTTTCGAAGGATTCCCTTTGAGTCCTCTGATATTGAATAAAGTACACCGTTCGTGCCAAAAGATAACCAAAGAAGCGGAAAATTCAATATATATAGCATTTGTTTTTCATTATATAATTTTTTTTCTCGGTAGCCTGTAACACTATCATTACTTGCTTTTATTTAAATATTTTATCAATCAATTAGTTTTCATTATCCATGTTTTTTGCTTCATTCAAGGTTATGCAATTTTTTTGTGCATATAT
This sequence comes from Endomychus coccineus, assembly GCA_958510875.1. Taxonomy (NCBI): domain Eukaryota; kingdom Metazoa; phylum Arthropoda; class Insecta; order Coleoptera; family Endomychidae; genus Endomychus; species Endomychus coccineus. The sequence continues at coordinate 28,360,924 of OY294067.1, read as the reverse complement.
ATATTATTTCGAAATAAATTCATCAATCTGAATACTGTTATTTCTGGGCAATATAATTAAAATATACAATGTAATATTTTCGATCATTTCATCTTGAAATGAGATTAATTACTGAAAGTATTATCAATGAGACCAAACAAGTTTAACGGGCGAGACGAATGATTTTATGCTAAAAATATATTTTGGTTCCATACCTCCACAATTTTCATTGTCTAATGCATTCTTAAAATAAGACTTCATGATTATGACTTAAAATATTGGTAAAACGGAAATGTATCAAATAATCTTCGAATATATCAACAGTTTGTGTGTTCCTAATAACGTTATCACTAACTCGAATATTTTTTCAAATAGTTCTTCACATTTCAATTATTAAATTTTTTCCCTATCTAAGTGAGTGACTGAAACGGCTCAATTAAAGATTTGATGAAATTAATATAATAATCGTTGAAAAACATCACATTCTCAATTGTCATTCTTTGCTTCAGTAAAATATATTCAATATATTGAAATAATTCGAGAATTGCCAAAATAAAATTCAGTTAATATAAAGATTTTTGTTTAAATGTGAGAATTTGTAATAAAATTATCTGATTATGTCGATAGATTCAATTAACGAAGAAAATTATATTCGAGTTAGTCTAAAACCCGAGACCGTATGAAAACAGAACTAATCCATTTTTCTGTTATTAGGCTGAAGCCCGAGCTGAGTTTGCAGAACGTTCGGTACAGAAACTCCAAAAGGAAGTCGACAGATTAGAAGGTACTATTATGTTGTTTTCTTTTGCTTAACCATTCGTTGATTTTTGTTTTTTATGATTTGATTTTATTTTGTTTTTATGTTTCGTAACACTCCCTTCTAACATTCCAGACGACATACTTACCGAAAAAGACAAGAACAAACTATTGTCTGACGAGATGGAAGCAACGTTGTATGACATTCAAAACATGTAACTTTAAGAGAGCTGCTTGTCTTCCTACAACACCCCAGTATCAACATCAAACACATTCCCAATTAAATCGTTCCAACGGTGCTTTGGCTAATCAAACATTTAAAACAAAAGAACCAATCCGCTTGCTATCGCAAAAAAGCACTCACTAGACCACTTAACGAAGCGATCAGTTGATCTCCATTGCTGCAATAAACGGTCAACAACACTGCCATATTCCAGTATAGAGATATTACTTCGTTAATGCTATCGAAACGTTAAATTCGGAATTATGAAATTGTGCCCTTTCAATCATGATTGTGACTATCATAGCTTGCAAGTCCGTAACCGAGCAAATATTATCGGGTATGTATATATCGATACCCGCGTAAAGATCGTAAGAATAGCTTTTATAATTTATATTTAATGGTACTGGCGTTAAATTCTAAAGTAGCTAATATATAAGATATACAGCGTGTCTCATTAACGTTCGTGTAAATTCGTATTCTTCAGTCCGATAGAGGAGATGTATTTGATTCCATCCTCCAAAAGAAATAAGTTTCTCCACAATAGCTTCTTTAATCAACCTGGTAACAAAACATTATCAACAAGAAATCTTCATTAGATCCTATTACCGCGTAAAATTTTGTTTAAATCATTCAGTACAGTAGCTTATCACGAGCATCTTCGAACCTTTTTCTATGTAGGTGGAGTTGAATCATTATATTTAAATCTCGGGAATCTGATACGTTTTTCTTCAGAAGACTATGGGATGCGTGTATATCTGAAATAATGACATTTTCTGTAGGGAAAAGCCAACAATTAATTGACGACTTTGTACATAGGTATTTCTCTTAAGAATTTATTTTTTTTTCTATCGAGTTTATTGATTAAATTAGGGATTAGGAATAGCTGCGTGTAGGAAATAATTTATCAGTAAATTATAACGTAATTGCTTGCAAGTTTCGTAATTTGCATTGATATTTTTCGATACACTGTACATAACCGTAATGTTTGTTAATGGTGCGGTTAAACAGGCAAATTAAATATGAATGGAGAAGTTCCGTTTCCATAATCTTTTAATATTGATTCTGTAAGTTAAGTTAAGTTGATGCTTCGAGTCAATTACAATCTGATTAATTCACACATTATATTAAATGATAATTATAAAATAGTTTATTCACCAAATTAAAATTAATAAGATAGTGCTGGAATCTTCATCTTCAACTGTTTGAATTTTCAATACTCATTTGTTTTACGCATGACTTTCTTCATTTATATTTATCCTGTGGAGGCATATGATTGTCGCTTTCTACTTAGTCATTAGGCTTGGATTTGAAGGATTGTTGTGGGTTCCTGCAATTATTTATCTATGTAATATATTAATTATAATAAAGATTAATTTAAACCAGTCGATGTGTCGGTGTTTCGTTTCATATAGTAGCAAGGAATCCTCCAAATCCTAGCTTGGATAATTTGATTAAAATAATGTTGTTTGCAAAATGAGTATTATCTATGAAAAAATCTATTTTAAAGCCTGTTTATATCTAATATACTGTGTATTTTATATAGTTACACTAATAATACAAAGATTTTAATTTAAATAATTTTGTCTTTTTTTTGCTATGCATGAGTGTTTTGTTGTGTGAATTGCAGCTGTCACGCCAACCCAAAGGTTGAAGTGATGTCGTCCGTATTAGTGATCAAAACTCCATTAAGTTTTGTTTTCTGCAACCTTTTAAGATGCCAGTACAAGGGTTCATTGTCTTAGAAACGTTCAATGGAAGTATTAAATTTTGAGTTTTTTTTTTGGGTAGAGGAGGGGAAATCTTGTATAGACGCCTCGGGGGCCCGTGCCCTCGGTTGTGCCGGATTCTTACCGACTAAAACACCTCGTCCGAGAGGTTTGTTCTTTTTCCCAGGGGAAGCCCCACTACACTGCGGTCCTATTGTGCCCTCACATGTTGCTATCTCCTCATCAGTCCAGTGTATTCTATCAAATTCAGTAGCCTCGCGTAGGGGATTTCCTCGGGTGTAGTTTTATCGTTTCCTGGATATGTCCGACGACCAACCGCGTATGCCGTGCACTGACACTGCACATCAATGGATGTCTTTTCTTCCACGCCTCAACTCTTTCATATGGGCTGATCTACTAGACCCATCGTACAGAGTTGTTTGTTGCATGGGACATGTCCGGTCAGGAATGCAACAAGATTCCGTATTTCTTGTCTGCTGAACGTCAGCAGATTTTTCACTCGTTGCTGCTGGAGATCTCGCGTTATTCGCTTGGAGTGCGACATACGGGGCAGGTCCCTCCACGGTGCTCTGTCTCCAGCCATTTTTGAATTACAGATTTCGCTGTGGCATGAGAAATACCACAGGTTGGCTCTGGTCCAATCAGTGGTTGTTCCGCCTCCGCTTTAGCGAGTGCGACGACAGTTTCAGTTTCTTCTCGTCTGGTCATCATGGGTTAATTGAATTATGATCACCTTTGGAAATCAAATTTGCTAAATTTTTTCCATCCAAGATCATGTTCATGTTTCAATATATTGAGAACGACAAGACGGATTTGGAATTCTAACTGTCTGGTTATCTATGAATTGGCATTTGTTTTCTTCTCTTTCCGTTGCATTACCGCGTGGAAGACCTTGTGGTAGGCTAAGGTACAAGAGTATGGTAGCTTCGCAGCCAATTGCAAATTATCATTTGAATTGATTGCAATATTATCAGGAGTACAAATCTGTTTTGCGTCATTGTTTACTTCTACCATCTTATTGCACTCACTTGAGCTAGATACCAAACACACCTGGAACCTGTATAGATTCAAACCATTCTCAGATTCGCTCCGATTATGTCACAATCTAATCTAAAGATGGTGATCACATGTCAATTATTCTACTTTTTCATTACAATTAAAAATCCAGTCGTTATAAGGCCTATGATTTTGCTGTTCGAGGTTCTGTTCAAATCTGGTAAATATGCACAGAGAATGTGTTCATAGTTCTTGAGGCATAGTCAACATGAACCGTTTTCTACTAAGCCGAGTCTTCATAGGTCCTGTTTATAGACCGATTATAGTAAGTAAGTCCTAGAATTATTTTAGCTCCCGTTTTCGAAGGGCTTATATGTCCCAATATATAGCGGCTTTCAGGAATGCCAAGCACTGGTTTTGGTCCAATAAATATGGAAGTTCCACACTCATTCTGTCCATTTTAATGTGCAACGTTTTATGTACGGAATCTTTCATGATGAATGATATTAAACATGGTTTTCTATTCCGTGCCAAGAGCTCATTTACATTCCTGCTGCTCCTCATAATCTAGAACGGACAGATTCTACCTGTCCTAGAGTACTGTTCACATGTTTGGATTTCGCCTCCCAAAGATACCCTAAAGCTCTTGGTTTCTATCCAGAAGAGAGCTATTCGTTTGATTGAAGATGTCACGCTTACTAGTCATCCCTTCATTGTCAAGCTCGGGACCTACCGGACTTGTTCCTACTATGTTTCAATTTTCTATCGAACAGCGACGTTGTGAAACTCAGGTCTTTCTCTATGTCTATAACCCCCATACCTTCAAGAAAAATTGGAATGCCATCTCCTCCCAACATTCTACTGCTGACTCACACGATGTTCGAACATTATAGGTTTCCCTCCTGTATAGTCGAAGTATTGAAAAAAAGTTGCTTATCGTACCGAGTATGCTTCGCAATACACCTTCATATTTTGATTAGCCATTAATAATTTTCTTCGTAGTGTTATCATGCTAATACATTAGTAAATAGGAAATCTTGGCATATTATTCTTCTGATATAGTTATAACTTCTTGATTAAGATTACTCCACGTCGTAATAATATACTTGCAATTTTCAATCCCCTCTTTATTCGTTAATGGTTGTTTAACTATAAATAAAATGACAGTACTATGGCTTTGCTACAAGCAACGCTTCTCAAAAAATATTCAGGTAAGAGTAAAAAGCTGCTTTAAATTATAAGATTTTTTTGTTCAAATTCCTACTGCAAGTTCAAGGATGTTGTCATAAAGAATCAACTGATTAATTTATTTCGGTACAAGCATTTATATACTTATTGCCAAAATGTACGGTACTATCCTGCCAAACTACCTAGATAGTGTATACAATATTGATGGATTTGATTAAACCAATTACAAAGAGAATTTCACACGGACAATTTTCGACCAATGAAATACTTTTATTTTGACTTGTTGCCATGCCAGCGAAAAAATTTCAGCGGATATTTTTTCTTTTAGGGTAGAGAAGCAAAATTATAGTGGATATTTTTTGACGTTTAACAAATTAGTTTGATAGTGATACAATACACATAACAAAATTATGGCATTCCTTCGTAATGTCTCATATTTTCATGACAAAATGTCAAATAATATCACATTTAAATTATTTTAAACTAATTTTTCTTCGGTGTGAAATTCTCTTACCGAATATCCCTAGTGCACAAATTAATTTCCGGCAATAATTTTGCACATGGGATATTATAAATGAGTACAATTATACCTAAAATCATTACAGAAATATGTTTTTAAGGTAACTACAACTACTAACCCTTCTCGTTATGGAAGTGGGAAATTAGAAAAATAAATGAACTACCGGGATATCAAAAATTATCTTGGTCAAAGGTGGTTGTGGAATCTAAAACGTGTGTCTTACTTTACGTTTGAAATAATTATGTCATAATTAATAAGTGCGAAATTTCTCAATTTTATACTAATATTGTAACACTCAGAAGTCTTTAGCGCTTTGGACTCCGGAATTTTCACGTGGCCTATCGAAATTAGAAGGTTCGAATTATCTAAAAACATAATTGCATGAACGCCAGACATCCTATGTAATTAGCTAAGAACATAATCATTTTGACATATGCCTCGAGGAGCTCGCTGCGCGTAAGTTAGAGTTTATACATTTTACCTCAGTCTTGTTAATTTGGGGCCGTTTCTTGCCACGTGCGACTGGCGCCAGTTGTAATAAAGTGTTTGTGGCTATGGGCCGCTAACTTTTACCCACTTCGTGTATATTTTAGTCGCGAGAAAATTCCCTTTGGTACGTCGCACGTTAGACGCGTGTAGCTGAGATCTGAGAATAGCTCAAACTGTTTTAATTAAATTTTCCTATTTAATGGACATTTATCGAAAAAAGAAGGGCCGTCGGGTACGGTCCGATACAAAATCTAACTACATGGAGCGAAAACGGCACGCGAAAAGTCGTCATAAAGCCGTATTAGGTACAACCAGTTTGCACTTTTCTAACTCGCGTGCTACGGGCTTCTCACGTGAACTTCATTCGATTTACGGAAAATTAACTATTTCAAAACAGTTTTTGACCCGGATTGTGGCTATCACGACCTCTGAAAAGGTTCAAAGTTCACATAATTATTTCATAATTTGTAGTTCATTATTGTTTAACAATTGAAATAAATAGGTATGAAATTTGTAGGTTATTGATGATGTCAGTGTGACAGTGACATAATTATTTCAAACGTAAAGTAAGACAACGTGTCTTCCACAACCACCCTTGACCAAGATAATTTTTGATATCCCGGTATAATTGATAGGAAATAGGAGATCATAGACATTATTATACAATTGCAGTAAAATATGCTGATTCCTATATACTTGCCAAGTCGAGCATTGATAGAAAACAGTGATACATGTTGCTGTGATAATTTGTTGAATTGAATTTAATACCTACATCAAATTAGATGACATTAGGTCATTCCATAGATCTTTCAATTATGCAGTGATATTTTGCTATAAGCATAGAAATAAATACATATTGGCCCCTCTTCTGTGTGATTATAAAGAATTTTGTAGAGTAAAACATATAGTACTGCCTTGAATCTGAAATTAATGTAACCTCTATAAAATTTTGAATACAAAAACCGCATATTGCAATAGTTCGTCAACTATTGAATATGAATTTCAATATTGATAGTTTACATCCAGATCCAGGTTAAACTATTGAAAAAGATATAACACAAAAATGCTGCTTCAAATTCCCCTATTACTCAAATATAACGTAGCTATAACACATTTAAGCCACATTGATATATTTCACGTCTATGAATACGCAAACGATTGGCATTTCATATTTTTCTGATAATGAGACACCTTTTACTACTTTTGTTTTTTATATGCTTAAGCATATCTAATTTGCATTATATATTTGTGCAACCTCTCAATCAGAAAGTCAAATCTCTGTGAGGTAGCCTTTCTGTTTATAAATAAATATAAATATCTATTGCAACGACCAATTATTGTGGCAGGCTCTTTTCCGTCATAAAAAGGCCTACATTCTCATTAGGTCACAAATAAAATGTACTACTTATTTCTAACTAATGAAAAATATATTTACATTATGGAATAAATTTTAACAATACACGTTTAACTAATAATCAAAAAATTGATTAGTCTTTTTATCTCGATTTGGACATAATGTAATTTCATTAATTTAAACAGAATCTAGATAAGCTTTGCCCCAAAATTTTTTCAAACTACATATAGGATAGTACGAAATAGATATAGATCAAGTTGATAATCAAAATTAAGTATAGTTGCATAATAAAAGGCAATTAAAGTGGTACTAAGTAAAGTAAAGTAACTTGCAATTGGAATTCCATCGAATAATTTATTTTTTATGCACGCATTTATTATTTTGTTCACTTTGTAGACGAGCTTGTTGCGGAAAAAGAACGTTTCAAGGAAATTGGAGACGACTTGGACACCGCTTTCGTGGAACTCATCCTCTAAGAACCTTTCCCTACACATGTCTGTCCAATAATTTATCAGTTTCTCAATTACTTATAACGCTAAATTGTAATAAATGTCTTAGGTACTTCCGGTTAGCGAGTTTAGCGACTCTTAACATCCAGATTGATTGAGAAACATAATTATATTACAAATTTTTAAATAACGTCTACATCTTCAGTTATTTTGATATTTTTGTGTTTAATTTATGTATATATTCTATGCAAATACATATTTAAGTTGATTATTGTTTTTTTATTTTTGTTCTTAATTTTGTATCTTTAGTTTTTTTATGTTCAGTTCTACTGTAAATTTGGAGTTCGTATTTGTGTAGATCTGTGGAAACTAAAAGAATACCTACAACAATTAATTTCATGTGCAGGTTTCCTAAACATTCGACTTTCATCATTGATAATAGCTTCTATCAACTATTTTATGTACTCCACATTATGGGTATTAATTATTTAAGGACAAAATCAGAAGGGATGTACAAAATGATCTCATCAGTCCAAGCATATGAAAGGTAATTTTAAAAGCCTATGCATTCAGCCTCTCAAAATTCTGTTGTGAAACATGCATTACACTAAAATATAAAAAGCCTGATTTGAAAGATTTCAACCAGTAGATATTCTATTACCCAGAACTAGTAATTTTCTAAATGCAATGTTGATGTTTCTAACCAGGCAAGATTAATGCATAGTCAAAGTATAATGGTCTGTTGGAGCCTTCCTTCTACTCTTTTTAAAATTCGAGTGCAAGTTGATTGGTCGTTTATTTCGTTTATTTAATGTTATTGACGACGACATAATATGATGTTGTTACGTGCCGGCTGTGATTGGAGGAGCAAGATGACGTCACCTAGCGCGAGAAACGATGGTGGGGAGGCTCCAACAGACCTTTATATTTGACTATGACATTGATGAACATAGCAAGCGCTATATCCAATAATGAAATGATGAGAGCATCCACTAAGTGTAATCTATACATTTTCTTACTGAAACATTTAATACAGAAGTAGGAATGCAATTTGGAAAAGCCCCTTTCTGATAATTTAAGGCTAAACATTCGTTATGAGGGTGCGATGTTGGAAAAAGAACTTCAACAACTCTAAATAAAACCTGGCAGCATTTTCTATATTGAGCAAGTTGCCATCTTAGGTCTGAACCAAATTAGTAAACTTCGTAGTATTTTCATTGCAGATGGCTCCAATTATAAATACCACACATGACTGATTTGGCAGATTCAAAGGAGCAAATCGTGCAATTAGGAATATGTCCTAGAGTTTCACACTATCCTTCTCAGGATGAGGCTTATTAGACGAGTCATAATGGTTCCCACTTACATGGAACAACTTCAGTTTTGTTAAAAAAGAAATAAATATTGCTGAATCTGGTGTAAATTTTTTCATCATAATGATTATAGTTTTTAATATAAACTGCACAGCTAAAAACTCTCTTGTATAGATATCCATTAATGTATTTAACTTTTTGCTGACAACATTCTGTTACAGACGAACTAATCGATGAGAAAAGCAGATATAAGGCCATCGCAGATGAAGTTGGACAAACCATGGCCGATTTCGCTGGTTACTAAAGTTTATAAGGTTCTGTTCTCGCACACTGCCTAAACTTGTTGCTGAATGTTAAGATGAATGAGATATAATTCAGTTTTCGTTTAATTTGACTTCAGCTTTATATGGTACAATGTAAAAAGCACTAATAGGATATTTCAGATTATAAAGCAGATTCAAGAAAGGGTTAGTTTTCATGACCTTTCAACGTGAAGTAGATAGATACTATGTTACATAACTTTAAATCAAAAATTACATTCCATAATCACAATCACAATTTTCTTACTTCACATTCGAACAACATTTAATTATTGTTGATAGCATATCAAGAGATGAAAATAACCAAGAATTTCTTTATATTCTTATTTAGCACAGCAAAATATTAGTTTACTCAATCAACACTTATTATAATTATTTCAAATCAAGAGTGTATGTTATTTTCTCTACCAATATATTACATGATGGGACATGCATCGAAAATGTGTATTAAAGAAATAATTTCTGAATCGGATTCAAAATTATTCGCCGGACACGCCACCTAAATTGCATGGATTAGTATAGCGGAGCATCTACTAATTCTAATTCAGTGAGAATTCATACTATTTCAAATTATTTTATATCCATATACAAAATCAGCCCAAAGAGTGATGTATAACTGGGACTGAAATATGTCTCACGAACTTATTTCCTCAAGAAATTTTATTCCAAGATTCGATAATTCAATTAATGTCAATAATTACGGAGAAAAAAGAACCGTAGATTCTATCGAATACATATATCCCAGAGATTAATAGTTCAAAATTTGACAGAATTTTTTTTCTTTTTTCCCATCCTTTCATCTTTGTACCTATTTGATATTTATACTTGTCTGAATTAATTTCTACTCTACATTCATAGAAATTTTATTAATTGTTACATTATCACTGCAGTATTATTCTTTATGATGTAATATACATTTTATTTCGCATTTAGTATGCATGTAATTGGATATAAACATGTTTCGACTTTATATAACATGTCTTGGTTAAAACAATATTATTGACATTCATTTGATGTTTCTTCGTACTTCTTAACTAAAAATTATGGAGTACAAGAGCATGAAATTCCTCGTAAAAAATAATTCTATCCAAAATCCAGGTTCTACCAGACTACACATGTTAATAAAATTTTGTATTGATGATGTTTTTATATTAGACGGCAACCGTAATGACTTGATGAGTTCCCATGTTCGTACAATATATTATTGTTTGCTCACTTCTATGTACTTAATGTATTAATAAAAATATTTAATTTGTAATTATTTGTTTTTTTTTCATCGTTTACTATGGAATGGTACTACAATACTATTAAAGAGATTTTTTTATGTTTCATTCAATAATATATTCCTTCTATTGTATTTTCAGTCGATTGCTGAAATCATACTTTAATAAATCTTCCTGTGTTTGGATATACATCTTGAGTTTCACTATAGTCTAGGAGCTAGAGCGATATGGTGGGCTTGAATGAATACACCTTGGCACTACTGTATATTGGTGGAGAAAAATTCAATGTACAATAACTCACTTCCAAGGTTTTTTATCGAGTCAATTGCTTGGAGCTGGCCAGTTAATTTAGTGAGCTAAATGGAATGCACGAATACAGTTTCTAACCGGGTGGAAAATGTTTGTCATTATTGGCGGTTTTAAAAACACATGCCAAGGTTTTTTATCTGGGTATTTCCGAGTAATTATTTGGACCAAAAATGGACCTTTTGCGACAAAATACTTTGGCACCGTGTCAAATACTTCAATTTGGTGTCAAAGAATAACCAATGTTTTTTTCAATATAAGCCATTCCGCAACCCCGAAAACCTCCTCCAAAAAAAAACAGTAATTTTGATATTTAATCGCTGTCGAAGTCTAAATAAATATGTGATTTATCAAAGCAAATTTATTGATATCGAAATTACTGACCTTTTTGGGGGGAGCTTTTCGGGGGTGGGGGAAGGGCTGTATTGTGAAAAAAACATTGGCAGTCATATTGGTTATTCTTTGACACCAAATTAACGTATCTGACACGGTGCCAAGGTATTTTGTCGCAATGCACCCGTTTTAGCCGTAAAGTGGTCAAAAAGTTCATTTCTGGTCCAAATAATGCCCAATTACTCGGAAATGCTCAGGTAAAAAGCCTTGGCATGTGTTTTTTCAACAACTGGTAACAATAACATACATTTTCCACCAGGTTGGAAACTGTGTTCGTGCATTACATTTAGTCTACTAAAGAATTTCATGCTTTTCAATATACAACAACTCCGAAAAAGAGTTCGTGCAATAAAAAAGGCCCACCATATCTAGCTCCTAGACTACTAATCTTGGAGCCTTGTATTTCTTTACAAGATAGGCAAGTGAAACACTATGAAGTATTTAGAAGGTTGAACGTGGTCACCTCTCTTAATTAGCCATAGTGTTGTATCCATTTCATAATTTCAGATAGAATTCCTAATCAAGTTAATAAATTAAAATTTAAGACCGTTTTTAAAACGTTTGCGAGAAATGTTAGTGTAGTTGGTAACATATTCTACGTTCTTTTGTGGCTTAAGGCGCGTTATAATAAATCAGCCCCTCCTATCCCCATTTTTGTCGAATCTTTATAGCACTTATTAAATCTCAATACACCGGTCGTGGTCTCTTAAACACAATCTGTATGCAATGTGAGTCAAACCACAAAATGTCACATAATAAACACCTATTAATATGCAAGTGGGATTCAATTTGTAATAATCCGTAATCCTAGACTGAAGAATGTTACTAGCTAATACACTCCCTGTTCTAATTATTAATAATCTTTAAGATGTTCTACGAATATCAGTCAATACGTAGCAGTAGCGGATCCAGGGGGGGGTCACGACCCCCGTGACCCCCCCCCCCCCCAATGATGAACGAAAAAAAAATGGTAAACGACAAAAAATTGTAAAGTCAGCACTACATCTGTGAGCCAATTTATTTTGATTATAACAAGGATTTTAATTTAAACAATATCGTATGTGATTAAAACAAGCTTTTGTCAATTTTAATGTATGCATGTCTGAGAGTGACCCCCCCCCCCCAAAACAAAAGTCTGGATCCGCGCCTGATACGTAGGTAATGTTCTTCTGTATGAGGCACATAGGTTCATTATTTTACATTTCAGGAGGGATGTAACCAGTTCTGAATGTGGTATAACAATTTTAATAAATAAGGTGTTGCGGGGTGTTTTATTGTGGTGATATACCTACTGTATGAGATATGCGATGTTCATTGTTATATCTGGGTTTGGATATTATTGAAGGGTTATATATTATATATCATTGTTCACTGGAAGTTTCCAGAATTATAAGAGATTATAAGAGTACGTAACTTTGGGGGTGGCCTATGATTGCTATCCTCTCTTACTTGGCAGTATTACCGACATAGATATGTTACATTGATATTTATGTAATCGTAGCTCCTTCAGACAAAAGTTCTTATTTCTGTATTTTGTTTGCTTATTACGTGTAGATTCATTCAAATTCAAAGGTAAATGTTAATAAAACAGCAAATTTCTCTATTATTCATACTTTACTATTTAGTGCAAATGTTCAAAAAAATGAAATAAAAAACCTTCAGTTTCAGTACAATGATTAAAAAAAATAGTAAATTTTTATGCAGGTCTACATTTTCCAATTAAATATTTTTAAAGCGTTTCAATGTCAAATAAATGGGTGGTTTTTCATGTTTTTCCAGAAAAAGCACTTGAGAAATGCATTTTGTAGAACTAAAGAGTTTTTGGTCATTTTAGCGCTTTAGCGTTGACGGGACTCGTTCGAGAATGCTTCAACATAGTATTGTTAAACCTACAGATTCATTGTAGATTGTAGACCTATTTTGAATTCATTTTTAATTTGTCTCAAATCTATATGAAAATTATTCAATTTCATAATATTTAAATAGTACGTAGTTTCTTTCATATCTCGGAAGTTTAATTGACCTAGGCTGGACGAAGTGTTTCAGATTCTCACTTGTCATGTTTTGACCGACGAAATTTCTTTTCTTCATAATATACTAGGCGAGGACAGTTCGAAAAATCTGTAGTGTGTAGGGTCTTTCGATAATAGTTCTTGTGAGAAAACTATTAATTATAAAAGAGGTTCATTTCTCAACTACATCCACAGGACAGGCTAATGATTATTATTTATTATTCAAAATCATAACGAAATAAGCGTATTAGTAGTGGCATCTATCGGATAATATCAAAACATATAATTCGAAGCAGTTCTCTTCTGGTTTAGAATATAGTGTATTTTCTTACATCTAGATGTCACTAAAAACAGGCAATTATGTCCCAACCACTGAAATATATGTATATGTTATTTACGTATAATTCAGTGGTGCCAACATTTCTAATACAAACTAGAGAATGTTTTTCAATAGTACGTATGTAAGGGGGTTGTATATAAAAATAGCTTCTTTGACTCGAAATTAAGTAATCAAAGCTCAAAGCAATACATTTTAAAAATAAGATTTTATAACAAAAATCCTACAATGCATGTTAAAATTATTTCCAAATATATTTTTGCACTTGATAAAAATGTTGATAAATACTTTTTCCGGAAGGTACGGCTCAAGAGGTCTTTGCATCTTAAGACAAATTAGAAGAACAAAAACGTACTGATGATATCAGAAGTAATTTATTTCTATTGGTTTTTCACGAACTTGGTTTTCAAAATGAAAAGATTGTAATATTATATTTCATGATGTTTTCGGAACTAAAACAAAAACTACATGACATAATATGTAGAGCTACATACATTTGAACGAACAGTTCTTAAGAAAAATTTCGCAAATAATTGCTTTTCGTGATTTCAATGTAGCGAACTCAGTCAAAATGTTTAATATAAGACTGCCAAACTGTCGACGTATATTCAGTAAGCTAATGCGGTAATACTAGAGAATTTTAAGAAGATAGATTCCTTCATGTTTATTTATTTTGACAAAAATTTAGATATGGTGTATTACATATTACATGCATGCTATTCCATCTGATTATTTATTTTATTACTTTTTGCCCTTCTTCTTCTTCTTCTGGGCATCAGGCCATGCAAAACCTCTATTTTTCAACAAATCCTGAACATTGTGGCACGTAGTATATGCATTCTCCATGGCTGCTTCAGTGAATATATCAACAATACATCTAGCGCTTTTAGAACGACCTCCCCTTTTCCCAGTTTTCTTCGGTTTGGAACCTTTTTTCTTTTCTCCATTCTTACTAGTTTTCGCTTTCTTTTTTCCTTTACCAGCCATGATAGACTCACTGTGAACAATTATGTCTTAATGGAAAAATGTAGTAATAACAATATTGATAAATTCAGAATCACTTTTATTATTGATTTCATTATATAAAATACTGACAATTATTTCGCAACGCGGGGCTAACATACAACACACAACAACTGTTGATTCCATTTTCGAAATTTACAGTTCATTTTCAAAATATTCAGTACATATACTACGAGTATTGGTTTTATAAATAAACGTTTATTGTTTAAAGAGTATGAATTAGAGATACGTTTTGGTTTAGCAGATGAGTGGGTACTAGGTTGCTTCTTCAGTATTCCAGACTTTCTACAGAACACAGAAGAGAGAGAGAGAGAGAGAGAGAGAGAGAGAGAGAGAGAGAGAGAGAGAGAGAGAGAGAGACGAGAGGGGAGAGAGAGAGAGACAGAGAGAGAAAGAGGCCTCATCTAAAGTAATATATCACCCCAGTGATATTACACCCAGAACATGCATCATGGTAAGAAAAAATTTTCATTATTCTTGTCTTTCAGAATTTATGACGAAAGAGCTCACCTCGAATTCAAGAAGAAGCAACAGGAGATTGTAATACCTTCCTGCTATATGACAGAAGACGGGACATATCACCTCCAGAATTCCATAGATTAGTAGAGTACTGCTAGAGGAAGAATCTGCCATTTCTCCTAGGATGTGACGTCAATACCCACAACATGATTTGGGGCAACACGGACACTAACCTTATTGTACATATCATAGGAAATACACCCACATGGTCAATAAATATAAAAAAATACAACTTTAAGTCATAACTTTTTTTGGGAAAAGTGACTACGCCACTTCATTCTACTTGCAAAAGGGCCTCAAGAATGTAGAAAGTATTTTATTTGAATTCTAAAAATAACTCAGATATAATTCGGACACAAGAGAACGAGTCTGTCACCAAAGCCTTTTTGGGAAACTTCCGTCATATGGTTTGCTACCTCAACTTTGTCGCTTACGATCGAGTTTTATCTCAGATAGAAGGATTTCTACATCTACTGGTTGATGGAGTATGCTCCGATATAATGACTACCAACGCTGGTGTTCCACAGGGATCTGTCTTGACACCAACTTTGTTTCTGATCCATATCAACGATCTGCTGGAAGTGACCACCTGTCTCGTCCACAGCTTTGCAGATGATGGTACACTTCATGCCGCTTTCTCATCTAGAGCCCCTGTACCATTATTTGAAGCCAGAGGATCGAGGCAGAGACAAGTTGACGCAATCAATGGAGGTCTGGCAAAGATTTTGAAATGGGGATCTGATAACGTAGTAGACTTTAATGCATCCAAAGCTCAAGCCTTCTCTAGAAAGGCGGATCCCACAATCCCTAATATGATGATGTCAGGTACAACTATTTCTATGAAGTCTTCCATAACAATGCTCGGGATCGCCACCAACATCACCAT